>CM064963.1:18198725-18664724 GCA_032847665.1 Solanum chilense
TGCTGATAAGACTTATTATTCTAATTTCTCTCATGATGTTATTGATATGCCCATGCCTCATGTTTCTGCTGCAGATGATCAATTAACAGGTGATGCTCCAGAGGATGGTCATGAAATTGCTCATGAACATGACCATATTGAAGAGGGACAACCTGATGTTGTTGTACCACAACCTGATGATGAAGCTGTAGATGTTCAACATGGAGAGTCTTCTGATCAGGGGGAGAAATCCAGCCCACAGGTAGAAGAGCCAACACTTAGAAAATCGACCAGAGTTCGTCAACCTTCAAGACTTTATCCAAGTTCAGAATACATCCTAATCACTGATGAGGGGGAGCCTGAAAGCCTTCAAGAGGTCTTGTCACATTCAGACAAAGACCATTGGCTCAAGGCTATGCAAGAGGAGATGGATTCTTTGAAGAAGAATGAAACCTATGACTTGGTGAAGCCTCCAAAAGGGAAGAAAGTCTTGAAGAACAGGTGGTTGTTTAAGAACAAGAAAGTTGACAACAAGCTAGTGAAGCGGAAGGCAAGATTAGTGGTGAAGGGATGCCATCAGAAAAAGGGCATCGACTTCGATGAGATTTTTGCACCGGTGGTGAAGATGACTTCCATTCGTATGATTTTGGGACTAGCTGCCTGTTTGAATCTTGAACTTGAACAACTTGATGTTAAAACTGCTTTCTTACATGGTGATTTGCATGAGGAGATTTACATGGAGCAGCCAGAAGGATTTGAAGTTAAGGGAAAAGAGAATTTTGTTTGCAAGTTGAAAAAGAGTCTCTATGGACTCAAGCAAGCACCAAGGCAATGGTATCACAAGTTTGATTCCTTCATGAGTAGTAATGAGTACAAGCGGACTACTGCAGATCCTTGTGTGTATTTTAGAAAATTCTCTGAAGGTAACTTCATTATCCTTTGCTTGTATGTTGATGATATGTTGATTGTGGGAAAAGATGTTGAGATGATTTGCAGGTTGAAAGAGGATTTGTCAAAGTCCTTTGATATGAAAGATTTGGGTCCTGCGAAACAAATTCTTGGTATGGAAATTGCTCGTGATAGAAAAGCTGGTAAACTTTGGTTGTCACAAGAAAAGTATATTGAACGGGTACTTGAAAGATTCAATATGAAGAATGCCAAGCCAGTTAATACACCACTTGCAGCCCATTTCAAGTTGAGCAAGCGTTGCTGTCCTACAACCGATAAAGAAAAGGAAAGTATGTCTCATATTCCTTACTCCTCTGCTGTTGGTTCATTGATGTATGCCATGGTGTGTACAAGACCGGATATAGCACATGCTGTTGGATTGGTTAGCAGATACTTGGCAAATCCGAGCAAGGTTCATTGGGAAGCTGTAAAGTGGATCTTAAGATATTTGCGAGGCACATCAAATCTGAGTTTGTGTTTTGGAGGTGGTGAGCCTATTCTTGAGGGATTTACGGATGCTGACATGGCTGGAGATCTTGATAACCGGAAGTCTACCTCGGGTTACTTGTTCAAATTTGCAAGGGGAGCCATTTCATGGCAATCCAAGCTACAGAAGTGTGTAGCGTTGTCTACAACCGAGGCAGAATATATAGCAGCAGTGGAAGCAAGCAAAGAAATGCTTTGGTTAAAGCATTTCCTTCAAGAGTTAGGTTTGAAGCAAAGCGAGTATGTTGTGTTTTGTGATAGTCAAAGTGCTATGGACTTGAGCAAAAACAGCATGTACCATGCTCGCACAAAGCATATTGATGTGAGATATCATTGGTTGCGTGTTGTCATTGAAGAGCAACTAATGAAGTTGAAGAAGATTCACACCAACAAGAATGGTGCTGATATGTTGACAAAGGTGGTCCCTCGAAGCAAGCTTGAATTTTGTTCCAAGCTTGCAGGTATGTCTTCTTGATGACCTTTTATGTTTGGTCTCCCCGAACTGGGCTGGAGGGGGAGATTGTTAAGGGTCCAGCCCATTGATGGGAGGCCCATATGTTTTGGGCTATGTTGACTTCTTCTAGAAGTCTTTGGCAGCTGATGTTAAGGGGCTGGGGTTTTGTTTTGGACGTGCAGATGTGAGATAGAGAGAGAACAAAATTTTGAGAGAAAATTTTGAGAGAAAAGGTTGCTGGTTTCTCTGGACAGCGTGACATAATTTCAGTTTGCCGGAGATCCGGCCATTGGATCATTCTGAAATTTTCACAGCTGGTTCACAACACATAGCACTACATTTTGACCGTTCAGATCGTCAATCGGAGTTCTTGATCGTCTGTTATTGCAGCTGGCGTAACCTGCGTTTTTTGGGTGATATTTTCCGATTTCTCTTCTCTTTTTTTGTGTTGATTCTTATGTATGTTGTTGTTGGTGGGCTGTGACATCCTTGTAGACTGATTTGGGTGTTTTTACCCTCAATTTGCATAATAAGAGAAGAAGTAGGGTGGACTCCTACAAGTCCCGTGGTTTTTATCCTTCACACCGAAGGGGTTTTCCACGTATAAATCTCGTGTGTCACTTGCATATTTATAATTCATATTTGCTTGTGATTTAATTGAAGATTTGCTGATTTGAACTTGGTTAATATAGTGGTGAATTTCTTTTGGTAAATTGGTGAAGTATATTTGGTTGATTGTCTTGAAGTCGATCCTAGTAGGTGTTGTATCCTACTTGTGTTGTTTTGTGCCTCCCCCTACATTTGGTATCAAGAGCGGAGTGTTAAACCATAGACATGGAGCATGGAAATAACTCTATGGTTAAACTGACATCAACCAATTATTCCATTTGGCGTCCGATGATGGAAGATTTGCTATATTGCAAGGATTTGTTTGACCCAATTGATGTGGATAAAACAAAGAAAGATGACCAGCCCACTAAGCCAGAAAAGATGATAGATAAAGAATGGGAAAAGCTGAAGAGAAAGACCTTGGGGACAATCAGACAGTGGATTGATATTAGCATATTCAATCATGTATCCCAGGAGACTGAGCCGCTTGAACTATGGAGAAAATTGGAGGGTCTTTATGAGAGGAAGACCGCTCATAACAAGGCCTCGTTGATTAAGAGGCTTGTTAATCTCAAGTTGAAGCCAGGGAAGTCTGTTTCTGAGCATCTTAGCGACTTTCAAGATATTATTAACAAGTTGACTGTTATGAAAATTGTTCTTGATGATGAGTTGCAGGCTTTATTCCTCTTGAGTTCTTTGCCAGACAGTTGGGAAACTTTGGTTGTGTCCATCAGCAACTCAGCTCCAGATGGTACGCTTTCATTGGATGTCATCAAAGAGAGCATGTTCAATGAAGAGCTTAGAAGAAAGGAGATGGGTGTTGATATTTCGCAGGCACTTGTGGTAGAGAATAGAGGAAGAAGCAAGAGTAGAGGTCCCAAAGGGCGTGGCAAGTCAAAGTATAGGTCAAAGTCCAAGGATGGGAGAGAACCTACGATATGCCACTATTGTAGCAAGCCTGGCCACATTCAAAAGTTTTGCTACAAGTTGAAAAGAGACCAGCAAAATAAGAAAAATGACCATCATAAAGAGGGTGATGACAAGAATACAGCTGCTACAACTTCTAGTTCTGATGATCGTGTTTCTTTGATATGTGCTATTGGAGAGTGTTGTCATGTTGATAGTTCTGACACTGAATGGCTTATTGATACAGGAGCTTCCTATCATTGTGTTCCTAATAAGGAGTACTTTATTGACTACCGAGCTGGAGATTTTGGTAGTGTGAAGATGGGGAACCAGAGCTCAGCAAGTATTATTGGCATTGGAGATATTCGAGTCCAAACCAATGTTGGGTGCTATTTAACGTTGAGAGACGTTCGCCACATTCCAGATTTACGCCTCAATTTATTGTCTGCTAACGTACTTGATGAAGAGGGTTACAAGCACACTTTTGGTGAGGGTAAATGGAAATTGTCTAAGGGTTCCTTGACTGTTGCTCGTGGCAAGCTTTGTTGCACATTGTATAAGACACATCTGAAGGTGTGTAGTGGTGAGTTGAATGCTATTGAGGAGAAAACTTCTCCTAACTTATGGCACCGAAGATTGGGGCATGTTAGTGAGAAGGGTATAAAGCTATTGGCCGGTAAGTCTCTTATTCCTGCTGATGTTACTATTTCACTTGACCCTTGTGATCATTGTTTAGCAGGAAAGCAACACAGAGTTTCTTTTCCGAGGAAATCTACAAGAAAGAAAGTGAAGTTAGAGTTGGTTTACTCTGATGTGTGTGGTCCTATAGAGGTGGAATCACTTGGTGGTAACAAATACTTTGTTACTTTTATTGATGATGCTACTCGGAGAACTTGGGTTTATATGATGAAGCACAAAAGTGAGGTGTTCGGTATCTTCCAGAAGTTTCATGCAATGGTTGAAAGGGAGACAGATTGCAAACTGAAGCGTCTTCGAACTAATAATGGAGGTGAATACACTTCAAATGAGTTTAAAGCATATTGCTCAAGATATGGCATTCGACATGAGAGAACAGAACCGGGTACCCCACAACACAATGGCGTTGCCGAGAGGATGAACAGAACCATTATTGAGAAAGTGAGATGCATGCTTAGAATGTCCAATCTTCCTAAGTCATTTTGGGGTGAAACAGTTGGAACTGCTGTGTATTTGATAAATAGAGCACCATCAGTTCCTTTAGAGTTTGATATTCCCGAGAGAGTTTGGTTTGGGAAAGACCCCTCTTATTCTCACTTGAGGGTGTTTGGATGCAAGGCTTTTATGCATGTGCCGAAGGAACATAGATTGAAGCTTGATTTCAAGACTTCTCCTTGTGTGTTTGTTGGATATGGTGATGAAGAGTTTGGTTACAGACTTTATGATCCAGCAAAGCAAAAAGTTGTGAGAAGTAGAGATGTTGTCTTTTATGAGCACGAGATGGGTTTTCATCTTTTGGGTGCTGATAAGACTTATTATTCTAATTTCTCTCATGATGTTATTGATATGCCCATGCCTCATGTTTCTGCTGCAGATGATCAATTAACAGGTGATGCTCCAGAGGATGGTCATGAAATTGCTCATGAACATGACCATATTGAAGAGGTACAACCTGATGTTGTTGTACCACAACCTGATGATGAAGCTGTAGATGTTCAACATGGAGAGTCTTCTGATCAGGGGGAGAAATCCAGCCCACAGGTAGAAGAGCCAACACTTAGAAAATCGACCAGAGTTCGTCAACCTTCAAGACTTTATCCAAGTTCAGAATACATCCTAATCACTGATGAGGGGGAGCCTGAAAGCCTTCAAGAGGTCTTGTCACATTCAGACAAAGACCATTGGCTCAAGGCTATGCAAGAGGAGATGGATTCTTTGAAGAAGAATGAAACCTATGACTTGGTGAAGCCTCCAAAAGGGAAGAAAGTCTTGAAGAACAGGTGGTTGTTTAAGAACAAGAAAGTTGACAACAAGCTAGTGAAGCGGAAGGCAAGATTAGTGGTGAAGGGATGCCATCAGAAAAAGGGCATCGACTTCGATGAGATTTTTGCACCGGTGGTGAAGATGACTTCCATTCGTATGATTTTGGGACTAGCTGCCTGTTTGAATCTTGAACTCGAACAACTTGATGTTAAAACTGCTTTCTTACATGGTGATTTGCATGAGGAGATTTACATGGAGCAGCCGGAAGGATTTGAAGTTAAGGGAAAAGAGAATTTTGTTTGCAAGTTGAAAAAGAGTCTCTATGGTCTCAAGCAAGCACCAAGGCAATGGTATCACAAGTTTGATTCCTTCATGAGTAGTAATGAGTACAAGCGGACTACTGCAGATCCTTGTGTGTATTTTAGAAAATTCTCTGAAGGTAACTTCATTATCCTTTGCTTGTATGTTGATGATATGTTGATTGTGGGAAAAGATGTTGAGATGATTTGCAGGTTGAAAGAGGATTTGTCAAAGTCCTTTGATATGAAAGATTTGGGTCCTGCGAAACAAATTCTTGGTATGGAAATTGCTCGTGATAGAAAAGCTGGTAAACTTTGGTTGTCACAAGAAAAGTATATTGAACGGGTGCTTGAAAGGTTCAATATGAAGAATGCCAAGCCAGTTAATACACCACTTGCAGCCCATTTCAAGTTGAGCAAGCGTTGTTGTCCTACAACCGATAAAGAAAAGGAAAGTATGTCTCATATTCCTTACTCCTCTGCTGTTGGTTCATTGATGTATGCCATGGTGTGTACAAGACCGGATATAGCACATGCTGTTGGATTGGTTAGCAGATACTTGGCAAATCCGAGCAAGGTTCATTGGGAAGCTGTAAAGTGGATCTTAAGATATTTGCGAGGCACATCAAATCTGAGTTTGTGTTTTGGAGGTGGTGAGCCTATTCTTGAGGGATTTACGGATGCTGACATGGCTGGAGATCTTGATAACCGGAAGTCTACCTCGGGTTACTTGTTCAAATTTGCAGGGGGAGCCATTTCATGGCAATCCAAGCTACAGAAGTGTGTAGCGTTGTCTACAACCGAGGCAGAATATATAGCAGCAGTGGAAGCAAGCAAAGAAATGCTTTGGTTAAAGCATTTCCTTCAAGAGTTAGGTTTGAAGCAAAGCGAGTATGTTGTGTTTTGTGATAGTCAAAGTGCTATGGACTTGAGCAAAAACAGCATGTACCATGCTCGCACAAAGCATATTGATGTGAGATATCATTGGTTGCGTGTTGTCATTGAAGAGCAACTAATGAAGTTGAAGAAGATTCACACCAACAAGAATGGTGCTGATATGTTGACAAAGGTGGTCCCTCGAAGCAAGCTTGAATTTTGTTCCAAGCTTGCAGGTATGTCTTCTTGATGACCTTTTATGTTTGGTCTCCCCGAACTGGGCTGGAGGGGGAGATTGTTAAGGGTCCAGCCCATTGATGGGAGGCCCATATGTTTTGGGCTATGTTGACTTCTTCTAGAAGTCTTTGGCAGCTGATGTTAAGGGGCTGGGGTTTTGTTTTGGACGTGCAGATGTGAGATAGAGAGAGAACAAAATTTTGAGAGAAAATTTTGAGAGAAAAGGTTGCTGGTTTCTCTGGACAGCGTGACATAATTTCAGTTTGCCGGAGATCCGGCCATTGGATCATTCTGAAATTTTCACAGCTGGTTCACAACACATAGCACTACATTTTGACCGTTCAGATCGTCAATCGGAGTTCTTGATCGTCTGTTATTGCAGCTGGCGTAACCTGCGTTTTTTGGGTGATATTTTCCGATTTCTCTTCTCTTTTTTTGTGTTGATTCTTATGTATGTTGTTGTTGGTGGGCTGTGACATCCTTGTAGACTGATTTGGGTGTTTTTACCCTCAATTTGCATAATAAGAGAAGAAGTAGGGTGGACTCCTACAAGTCCCGTGATTTTTATCCTTCACACCGAAGGGGTTTTCCACGTATAAATCTCGTGTGTCACTTGCATATTTATAATTCATATTTGCTTGTGATTTAATTGAAGATTTGCTGATTTGAGCTTGGTTAATATAGTGGTGAATTTCTTTTGGTAAATTGGTGAAGTATATTTGGTTGATTGTCTTGAAGTCGATCCTAGTAGGTGTTGTATCCTACTTGTGTTGTTTTGTGCCTCCCCCTACACATTTGACACCTCAATTGTTGTTTGTTATGTTGTTTGTTTGTTTTTTTTTTTGTTCAAAATGTTTGTTATGTTGAGTGTGCTTAAGTGTGTTTGTTTTTATTCTTTTCTTTGGGTGCGAGATATAGTGTGTCAGAATAGATATTTTGATGGAAAATAATATTTATCAGTTTTAAATATACTAAAAAGTAATGTTGAGGATTGTTATTGACACACGAAAATCAACCACAATATATAGTATCAACGTAACACTAAAATACAAAATAATTCAGGGGTTATCTAACACATTTTCACACATAAGTGACTTATCGTACTTGAACCATTTTAATTACACTAGGTACAGTTTAATTAGTGTTGAAAATATGCTTGGAATCATATTTTACTGTGTGAGGGAGAGAGACTTGCTAAAAAAAAATTTAAAAAATATGTGAGTTATTGTGTGTAATAGTTACTAATAAATTATTGCTAAAATTTAATATGATGATATGTTAGTTCAGAAAAAAGTGATTTACCATGATAAAGTTGTTGGTAAAAATTTTCGTAAAAGATTATTAACCAATTTTCTTGTCCCTTTTTTTGCACTAATTAAGTTTATAGGTAAAAGAATAATTTCTTGCAACATTATTTTGTTGCTAAATAATCGCATAAGTCATACCGATGTGATTTTTTACCAATAAAATCTTATCTATGGCAAATTTTTTTTTGTTGTGTAAGTAATTAGCTTCCAGTTACAATATTATTTATCATTGCATAATTTTTTTCGAATAATATACATCAACACCTACTACAATTTTTTTCTTATTGCCAAAAGCACTTTTGGCAACAATATTGAAATTTCATAACAAGAAAATTATTGTTGTTGTTGTATTATTATTATTAATGTTATACACATTTCTTAAAATTTTAATTACATTTTTAATACTAACAAAATTACGTATGTACTTGTCATTTGTACTCAACTAACAATTATATCTTTTAACTAGAAATTGTTATACGATTTTATCAATATCATCTTAATATTCATATGATTATATAAATGAGAACCCTAGGCCTGCCTATGTGGTGTCACCACAAATCATGATTCCTTTTTAACTTATTTATTTTCAAAATTAGCCTTCCCTTTCATCAAAAGTTATGATTTTTATGAAAAGTTAAGACTTTTATGAAAAATTATGGCTTTTATAAAGAGTTGCAACTTTTACGAAGATCTGTGATTTTTATAAATAGTTGCAACTTTAATGAAGAGTTGCAACTTTAATAAAATTATATGACTTTTTATGAAAGATTGTAACTTATCCGAAGAGTTGTGACCTTTCAAATAAGGCACAACAAGCACTAATTCATTCTATCTTATCAAGGCATTCTATTGATTAGTGACATCTAAAAAATAAAGGAATATAGTGGGATGATAAGTATTGTACTCAACCTTAATCAAACGTTTGAGGTTAAAATGTAGGGTTGGATTCAATGAATTACTCCCTTCAAAGTAGGATGAATCTATATATAAAATATTAAAGAAATATTTATGTCCTCATAAACTTTAGATTAAAAGTTCCAAAAAATAAAGTTTTAACCATATTGATCGAAACATAAACAACAAAATATGTCTTTTGTCTATCAAAGTAGTGTCATCGACTGTATATGATCTTGAATAACGTACTTGCCAATACATCATTATTTGAGCGACATACGTTATTTCATTGAAATCCAAGAGATACTTTATATTTTGATAAACTTTTCAAGTGCATAACTAATTATATAAGATGTATAATAATTAGATTCTGCATGTAGAGGCCTTGAATAGGATGAAAACTCTCGTAGTTGATGATTAAAATGTTTGAACCACTATTTGAAAATACAAATATAGACAATGAAACAATTACATATCCTTTCAAAAGACATTGGTGATGAACAACTACAATAAAATGAAGAATTAATAACAAAATCCATAAACACTTAGAATCAAATCTTTTTATGTTAAGATGAAAAAAACATTTCATATTTTCTTTGAATAAAATATTCTTGAAAATTTATCATAGGATTGTACCCTCTTGAAGACACTTATATTATCAAATGCTCAGAAGTATATTAATTACGTAGTCCCCACGCACACCTATGTGGCGCCACCACATATAAGAATTCCCTACTAATTATTTACTTTCAGAACTATTCTTCTCATTTTCATAAAAAGTTGTTACTTTTATGAAATGTTACGACTTTAACGAAGAATTGTGACTTTGATAATTTTTTTTGACTTTTATGAAATGTTGTGAGTTTAATGAAGAGTTGATACTTTTATGAAAAGTTGTGACTTTTAATAAAAGTTGCGACCTTAATGAAAAGTTGCGACTTTTATGAAAAGTTGCTACTTTTATTAAAGGTTGTGATCTTTCCAAAGGGTTGCTACTCTTCCAAGTAGTTGTAACCTTTTTGATAAGGCACAATAATTTTTTTTACACTACCTTGTCTATGAATAGGGGATTTCCTCTCATTTTAAAACAACAAAAATTCTAAACCTCCTCTTCTTCTTTTTCTCCTTCTCCTCCTCCTCCTCCTTCACAATTAAATATTTGTATACTTTGCTCCTGTTGAGTGACTCACTAACACCATTGCTTATTTGTATACTTTGCTCCTTTTGAGTGGCTCACTAACACCATTTCTTATTAAGGATAAACGATAATATGTAATAATTTTCATTTTTCTTTACATTATAATGTATGTTACTACGTAATCTTGTATGTACGATAATATAGTGTTCTAAATATAATATCGAATTTGTTTTAAGGACCTTTTTATTAATTCTGTGACACTAAATTTGTGCGCGAAACACAGGTAATCTTACTTGCTTAATATTCAAATAATAAGCCTAAATAAAATTATCAAGCTCTTTTAGAAAAATTGGTTGAATTATGCTAACTTTACCCAAAATTCACATCCAATTTTAAATCATAATTTTATCCAATTCATGACCCATAAAAAAAACCAATCCAATTGATCCTCGTGAACTTGGTCTTTCATTATATTTAACCAGGTGACCTTATATTCCTTTTTTCTAAGCCCTAATTTACTTTTACATTCGCCAATCGCCGCCCAACTATCCTATTTCTCTCTGAAGAAACCTTACATCAATACAAGAACCAAGTTCTTGTGCTTTTGTAGCAACACAATAAACATGGATTTTATCGTGGAAATCTTCCTAACTCAATGAAGGGAAAATAACACCGAAGTTTTATATTAATTAAAGATTTACAACTCACTTAATCAATGAATCTAACTCTAAATTTCTACCCTTAACTATAATAAAAAATTATCCACTCTTCTTAACTCACCAAGAAGTCAAACTCACTTCTTGTTTACAAAAACTCTCAACTCTTCTTAACTCTAACCACCCAAGAAGTCAAACCCACTTCTTGTTTACAATCTCTCAACCTCTCTCTTACTTTATCCGAAGAAGTCAAACCCACACATTGTTAGGATTTTCAATAAAGGGGTTCAAAATTCATAGAAATAGACACACGGAGATAGCCGAAGGGGGTTGGACATCTACTAAATATACATAAAATATTATTTTAACCATGTATAAATAGTATAATTTTCTGTCAAAGGGGGTTAGGATGAACCGCCTTCTACCGAGGTGGCTCCGCCCCTGTTTGTTACAATTCTCTCAAGACTCTACTCCCAAGAAGTCAAACTCAATTCTTGTTGCACAATCTAGAAATTATTACAACTCAATAATAAACCTAGAACAAATCAACATAGACTTATAACCCTAGACTTTGATTGATCAGACTTCAACATTCAATTTTTCAGTGTGGAACAGAACTCATGAACCTGGTCCTGAGCCAAAAGCTTGAACTACTCTTCAAGTCAGTTCGTTTGTTCTAATCATTTGTCAGTTCCTTTTTTCATTTTCTTCTTGTTTTTCTCTATTATCCATTTCCTCAACAATCGTCCATAAAAGGAATGAAGATGAAAATATCAAAAAATATGATTGAAATTATTTAAATGCCACTTAAATGGGGTAACAATATTTATTTGCTCATTGAATGTTGAATGATTTGATGTTTCTTTGTATGAATTATTTTAACAATATTTTTTAATTATTATTGAAAAGGAAATGAGGAAGAATATTACAGTGTGGGGAATGGAACTCTCACAAATAAGTTTTCAGGTAGTCAACCAACTTTACTACTAAAGTACCCCTTAATACCGTATATTTAGTCTTTTTCCATTTTATATGTCTTTGTTTACATATTTATTTTTAACAAGCTTTGTGTTTGGTCTGAATTATAAAATTCTTATTTTAAAATTCAACTCTAATACACAAATAACAAAATACACAAAGTTAGTGAATTGATATTTCATTAGTGTCACATTTACAATGAAAAAAAGAATAATTTTTTCTATTTTCTATCTACCTTTTTTCCTAACTATTTCTCAGCTTCTAATAATACGAAAAAAGAGACTAAATTATAAAGTCATGTTCCGGTAAAATCAATCATCCTTAAAATTGAGTGCTCTAGTTGACTCAAATTCTTTCACTTGAGCATCCCTCCATAACTGATACAAACTAAATTTGTCATCATTCTTCTCGAAATTTTCCGTCTAATTATCATATGCGTAGGAGAAGGGATATATATATGTGTGTGTGTGTGTTTGTCCTACTTCCAGTCTAACCTACAACCGAAACATTTCATACTTACAACAATGTGTAGCTAATCAAGGGCTGTGATTGATCATTGAAATATGGAACAAGCCATGAAATAAAACCTTCTTTTGACAAAACTTGTATCAACTGGCTCTTGGGAATATCTTGGTTAATAGAAACAACTTGACAATTTTTTTTTCAAGAGAGAGCTTCTAATCCATCCCTGAATGTGACGTAGAGAATGTTGATTCAGTTGGTAGTGACTCATATAGATGGTATTGACTAACTAGCACAAAAATATGAGGAAAACGGTCAATACTCAACGTTCTAATTTTTTTAATAGTTTGGTATTCATACATCAAAAATTAAGTTGAAGTTAAATATAAATTCTTATCTAGTCAAGAAATTACCATTATAATTTGAAATTCAAACTAATCTCAAAATGTAATTTAGAATACAAGACAAAAGAAAACATAATGAAGAAAATTTAGCAAGGAAAATTACAATCAATGTGTGTAGCCAAAATAAAATTTTGGAAATTTTAATTAAAGTATTATTAATTGTTAACCATGGTACGTGTTTAACCTATACTAAACCCCTCCTTCAACTATAAAAGGTAAAAATAAAGTTCTAGACCAACACATGAAAAAAACACTTCACATTAGGAAAAAATCAAAGCCTTTTCTCCCTTTTTTTTCTCTTTTTGAGACTTTATGCACAAAAATTGAAGATTCCTCTCCGGTTTGATCAAAAATCTTAATAGCTAGAAGCAAAAGAAGGTTGTCGAATTTCCACAAAAAGAATAGCCTTCTTTTGCTTCTAGAAATTCAGAGTGTTGGTCAAACCCGAGAGGAATCTGCAGTTTTTGTGCATAAAGTTTCAAAAAGGGAAAAAGACTTCGATTTCTTCCTAAAGTGAAGTTTTTTTTTCATGTGTTGGCCTAACCCTTTATTTTCACGTTTTATAGTCGGAGGGGTTTAGTAGAGATTAAAATCATAGCATTGTTAACATTTAATCATACTGTTACGACCTGATTCCAAACAAAAGGTTCGAAGCCGGTTTCGTAACTTTGGCAATTTGTTAAAGTTTTTTTAAAATATAATAATATTGGGAGTCGCCACTTAATTTTTTTTAGGGAAAATTAAGAAAACAGTTTTGAAAGGTGTTTTGGAAAGAATACATTTTAAATAAAATCAAAATTTTGGATAAGGGATCAAATAATTCTCTAAGGAAGGGTTAAAGAATCTTAGAGAATCCGCTAACACGCGGTTGACAATTTTTTTTTAAAGTTGACTACTTTTTAAGAAAAAACTTAGGACTATTTGTGAAAATTTTGTTTTAAAATAACTAAAGTCTTTTAATACTTATATACGACAAAGTAAGACTGCGTTAAAAGTTTAATCAAATATATATCTTTATGGATAATAAATTTGATTCTTTGATCTATATGTTTGTGAAGTTGTGTTGTTTCTATGAAATCACAATAATCTTTTTAGAACACTCATGAATATCATTGTACATGTATAGCCCGAGAGCACAAAAATCACGACAACGATAATAATTTTGTAAATATAATGTGATAGAATAAAACTTTGAGACAATAAAACAATTCTTGATTCATAGAAATTCTAAACTACATCAATTATTTTATGATGTAAAGCACTGTATTCATATATGAAAACCCAACAAAAACTTTTTTTTCTATTCATTATTGTTCTTTTTTCCATATGGTGGATTATAAAAAACATGATTAGGATAACTCAAAAAAAATATTTTTATAAATGTCCAGTTTCACTTATTATAAATACCTTACTTATTAACTAGTATTTAATAAGATGATTTTATATCTTACAATTTTATTGTTGCATAATAAATTGTAACAAACTTCTGTTGATCGATAGTCTTGAATGTAGAGTTAGAAACTTCTAGATCCATTCATTTAATTAGATTTATTTTTCTCTACGTATAGAAAGAGAACACACAATTATATACATGTATGGGTCTTCATTTCTCTCTATGTCTGAGCTTGAAACATAGAAAAATATTAACTACTAGTTGTTGATTATTATTTTTTTGGGTGGAAATTTAAGAACTATTCACTATTTCCTTCCTTTTACAGGTAAACTATTTTTAATCAATTGTTTCTCCATTGTTTCGTTCAAATTCTTGTAACTATTTTTTACAGTTGTTCTTGTGAGCAAAATAATTTATGCATACACGTTATATATATGTATATGTATGTATGTGACCATGAATATAAACCCTTTTCTTTTCTTTTTAATCGGTGTTTCTAAATGACTTTGGAATTTGAGGATTTTGTTATCTTGCTGAGTTCATGTCGAATACTTTTGGGTTTGAAGCTTTGATTTCGAGACTCTGTAAAACATTTTAGGGTGAATTATTTTACAAAGTGTCATTTTTCAAGTGTAAATTTTGAAACTTCTATAAACATAAAATGGTATCTACTACTTTTCAATTTTGAATGATTAAAGAATGAAGATTAAGGATATATCTCACCGAGTTGTTGAATCTTTATTTTGTTTCAAAGAAAATAAATTTACGTAGCGATTTTGTTTAGTCATTAACACCCTTGTGATCATTGTCGGCTCAATGCTTATTAAAATAAGGAACATGCCTTAGGTCCCCAATTTTAGGGGGCCTCAATTTTCCCCTAAAAAAAATATTTGTGTTAATATTTCATAGAAACAAATAATTGTTTATGATAAATGTATCATTTTTATTAAAAAAAAATTATTTATTCTCCTTAACCTCAATCACAAAGAAGAAAACAAGAAAATGTTGTTTGTCTTCTTACATTTTTTTCGCTTAAACTCATATTATTATATTTTAAACCCCCTTTATACTCTATGTCAAGTAACAATAATACTCTGTAAAAAATATAAATTGATAGTCAAAATGTGTTGAATAAAGTTAATTGCCTGTTTAGATTGGCCTTTTTATATGTTTCTAAACCAAAAAAAGTTTCTAAGAAATTTTGTCAAACTTAAGTTCCTTTACTCTTTTTTAATGAATTATAGTTAGTAAAGTAATCAGGTGGAAGGGGTCCGTAGAAAAAAAATTGGCTTCTTTTTTCTATTTTTCATTTTAGATAGAGAAAGAGTTGAAACTAAGGGTACACTCACTAGAAGATTTGCTTTGAGATTTTTGGTTGCCTACTACTATCTTGAAACCTCTTTGCTTGCGGGGGCAAGAGTTGAAAGAGCTCTGGCTGCACTATTATTTTCCTAAATATAGACTTCTACCTTACAAAATTCACAAAATTGTCGAATTTTTAGCAAGTTAAAATGTAATATCTTCCGAGAATGCTTTAACTTTTTTTATTCATACTTATCCAAATTAAAAATCCCAGCCTCTTCACTCCCTTTTCTCCTGAATGGCTGAGATAGCAACTGCATGATACATCTAAGAAGGAGTTAAACAATATCGAGTCTAGTTTTCTTATTGCTCGAGACCTGCAGTTTAGCCTTGCATTGACAAATTCAAGTGTTAGCCAAGATGGAGTGGAGTATTACCTTTGGCGGCGAATATTATTGGTTTTAGTTTGCCACAAATACCTATCTTTAGTGGCGACCAGCGGTTTCAGTTGCCACAAATCAAACAATAAAATTAAACTTATGTTTCGTAAACCAGTTCAAGGGTTAGAGGAGATTCGTTAATTTTCAAAATTCTTCATATTCTTAACTCTGTTCTCTTGAGTTTTATTGTTAATACAACCAAATGCTTGTTCATTTAATTTTTGGTTTTGGAGTCAGTGAAACAAACTTTAATTTCTTGCTACATCAGTTAAGGTTCTTACAAGTTTGTTCACCTATGCCACTTTGTCGACTTATAGCATGACTACATGGATTAATTTGCAGTGAACAAAATCTTATCATGAAATAAAACAATTTCTGAAAGTATATTTGGGTGAAAAAGAAGGGATGAAATAAGTACATACACCAAAACTCGAAATAATCCAAAGGAAACAAGAGTTTCAACATAATATAAATGTAATATATTTCTACTTGGAGACTTTAATACCAAGTCTAAGATCCTATTGTCTCAAGTTACTCAAATTCAAGAAAAAGGACATGCAAGAACTTATGATATCTTCCAGTTTGATCAAAATTATCCAAAGGGAACAAGACTTTCAACAGAACTATAAATGTCATGGATTTTGTTTTCCTTTGGAAGCTCCGTGATTTTTAATTCCCTCCAATTCTTTCTTTTGACATCATAACAGAAACAACGAACAACACTTGAACTTAAGTACAAGACAAATACATTTTTCCCATCACTAGGAGTGGGGAATGATATAAATATAGGTTTTTTTTCTCATTGCATATAAAGGGAAAGCGAATGATATGTCTCTTTCATTGTTTTCTTGGAGTCTGCTCTAAAATCCACACGTCCATGCATCCACTTTGACTTACATAATTATAATATATGACTGCTAATTTACCCTTCACCTTTATCAGCTCGTGACAGTACGATTGCGACTGTGACAAAAATGCTTTCCACAAAGCAATAATTTCATAATTTTTAGATTTAACATCAAATGCAACAATAGAAGATTTGTAACCGTTTATAAAAGGCTCATAGATGAATTGATAGATAAATCCACTAATGCAAACACTCGGGCCACTAGATGGAGCACAAGAGAAAACCTGTTGAGTCTCTCTCCATGAACCGTCTATGCCTAAAATGATAATTCAGTATTTTAGGTATCCTTCTTGTGCTTGATATTTTTTCGAGACAACTTTGTACTTGTTTTGTTTTGGCTCAAAACCTAATGAATAGTTAGACCAAGGAATATTATTATTTGGATGGGGAAAAAATCTTACTTCTTTTGTGTTGGGATTGAAAACTTGGAGAGTTGATGATGTCCAACCACAAAATAAACCATTAACGGATGAATTGAAAGAATAATATGTATGGACATGATTTTTGAATTTAATAAATAGGAAATGTCGTTTGTATCCCTGTTTTATTGTCTAATTCAACTTTTAATCCATGTGATATTTGACTTGCACCTTGAACTAACTAGACTGAGCGATTTTGATCTAATAACTAAGAAATGTTAACTTCGTTAACGATCTTTATTAACGGAAAGGGCTATTTTGGTTCTATTAAGTATTGAATATCCTACTTTATTTATTGCCTTATAAAATAATTCTTTTATCATTTAAATTTAGTTACTCTAGGTTCATGTGCTAGCATACTGTCAGAATTATCGTGGATTCCATTTACTTTTACTTCTTCATTTTTAAATTCCTCCCCCTCTCTCTCTCTCTTAGAATGACATAAAAATATATTTGTGTGTTCTTCTCTCCTTTATTTTTATCTCTTTATATCTCTTAGAAATCAAATGGAGAGCTCCTAAAAATTTATTTAACTAAAGGAAAATATACTGTGGAGCTCATCCTAGAATAATTTTTTTTTTTCAATTGAATCAATTTTTGAGATTTCTTCTCAATCTTCTTCAACTCGATATATGATCTAAGTCTTTTTGATTTCTCCTTATCGATTCGGTCAAGCAAGTTTTGGTTCTTCAACTTACATATTTGAAGGTTTTACTTTCTTCTAACGTGTGTGCATGACAACTGTAATTTAGTTTATGTGATGAGTACACGTGTGATGAATTAATTTGGGAATCACTTTTTTTTTGCATAAATCTATTTGTATCCCTTTTAAAATTTTAGCAACCCCTTTTGAAGGTGCTTAAGATGAAAGGTCTTAGCCTATAGGTCCAATAATTTCTTTACCTCTTGGATTTCAATGGGATCCTTGTCGTTTGAGAAGGTATCTTTCACTTTGTATTATTTCAAATTCATTAATAGTGAAACTAATAGTTATCAACATTCAAATGTCATATCTCACTAAAAATCAGTAAAATGTGGTTAACTGTGAAGTTTGTATTGTTTCTGTAGTGAAATTATTTATCTTGATTGTGAAAAGAAAATATGCATTTCAAAGTATTTGTACTATATTGACTTGTATAGCATGATAGTGAAAAAACTGATTCTAGATATTAACTTATTGAATTGTCTGATGTAAGATTGTTATATGGGTTTTGCATTATCTTAAATGGTGTATAGATGCGGGAGACGAAATCAATTACTGTGATAACGGAGTCAGATTTCTGGCTTCACATCCAATGAAAGCCAATAAGAAAGGTATTGGAGAGAAGCACGTTCCCATAATCATTGTCGGGACTAGAATCTGCTATGGTGAGTGGCTTTATACCGATACCCATGACATTCTGATTTCTCAAATGTATCTATACCAATGACATTCTGATTTCTCAAATGGATCTATGTGTTTGAAAACATATATACACCATGCCTTAAGTAAATGCATATCAGTTGTGAACATATTCTTATGGAGCTTATAGTCTAACTCCTCCTCCTTTATATGCTATGGGAATCCCGAGCTTCATTAATCTATTTTATGTTATAAGACAAACTTGTCGTGAACACGTTTTAAGTGCACTCTATTTTGCCTTAAAGAAAGTGATAGAAGCTCCTTTTTACTCAAGGTTTGAAGAGTTCTGAAAATTTACCTGACTCTGGTTCTGTTTGCATCTCTGAGACGGGAGATGAGAAGGCAGGAGTTGCAAAGAATAACAGGTGTAATTTGGCCGAAGAACCTACAGAATCTTTGACTGTTGAAGAGAATAATCATTCACAAATGGAACTTTAAGCATTGAAGCGTGAAGATAATGGTTCTCATCCTACTGAGTGATGTGAAAAGAATGCTTCTAGGTCATATACTAAAAGTGGTTATTCTGAGACAAATTCTGCGGAAAATATCGATGATGAGTTTGACACAATCTCAACTTTCTTCCTTTTCACTGTTGTACAAGCCACTTTACATATAAATGCCGGAAAATAAATTACGAGATACAAGGGTCAAGTTTTAGGCTGTGAATCTCCCTCCGGTGCTCTTTTTCTATACATTTTTTGGATGTGTATAAATATTTCAATCTTTTTATTGTTAAAACAATGCATTGATGCATGTGATCTTGCTATAGTCATCTGGGAAAAGTTCAAAATTCAGAACAAAATCAAACTGCATAAGTTACATCTAGTTTTAATAGGAAACAAAAACATGTCACCAAAGCATAAACAACTTCAAAGTAAATAGGAATGAGAACATGGTAAACTCATGCACCCATTGTCATGAGAAAACGTTTGGCTTGTATTTAAGAAACTTTTTTCTTTTTAGTATTAGCTCTATTTTTGACTCATTTGCTAGTTTGAGAAAGCTCCCCCTGTAAGCTTGACAATTGGACATATTGTTTTCCCATTCTCTGGATGAAATGTGGCCTTGTACCTTCTCTAGAATGATCATTAGTTTGTTCTAAGATGAATGCAAAACTTTTGTTATATTCTAAGTGTTTTGATGATCCTCACAAATACGGGGACCTGGTCTCTAGCAGAGTGCTCTTGTCCAGATACAAATGGGGTACAGCCGTAAAAACTGTCATGTTAAGTTTTAGGTGAAGTGCAGTGTCCTACACCAAAATGAATAGAAGACGAGATTATATGTTTTAGTATCTCACAAATGCAGGGACCTTATCCCTCGCAGAGTTTTCTCCATCAGGTGCATAGTGGATTTCATCTGTAAAAGTTGTTCACGTCAGAAGGTTGGTGAAGCGTCAGCACAATACACCAATCAGAATGGAGGAGGGTGTTTGTCCAATGGATAATGACTCTTTATGTTTGATATTTTCAACACGACAAACTCCATATTCAATTCATTCATCCAAAGAAGGAAGTTAGCAGCAAACCTTTTCAAGAACACACAAAGAAGTTTATAAGGGACTTGGTCCCCGCAAGACTCCGACGTGAAAAGGTGAAACGACAGCTATCAGAAAAGCTACCACCTTTGATGCTGTAGGCGTATAACTTTTCCAACAGCATGCCTTAAGCCAATGGGATGACCTCAACGAATTTGTGGTTAATTATATTATCTCTTTCCAACAAACACAAATTCAAGATTTGGCAAACTCAACTTGGATTTTCTTTCAAAATTCATAAGCTTGAAAAGTGAAGGCCATTATCAAGGAAGAACACTGTTCATATCAACAAAGGACCAGATGGAGTGCTAAAGACTCTTTTTGTATTTAGAGCTTTGTGTCTTATGTGCTTACATTGTAAATCTGATCCTAATCTATAAAGGATACAAATCTTGTTTCGTCTTCTACAATTCTAAGTCATCTAGAGTTAGGTGATTAAGTGGGACTACATTGTTGTTGCTTAGTCAAAATCTAAATCATCCATAGGGTGGGGTGTAGTGGCGATGGGGTATCCGCTTAGGAAAATCTATATTAATTGGTCAGGGTTAGTATAGTGGGTAGTGTTGTATCTACTCTGCTCAACTAAGTGATAGGAAGTATTACTTAGCATAGAGATTAGCAGGCTAGTCTGTTGGTGTAAAACTGATTTTAATTTTTCTTGTGAGAAGATTAGTGTACGCAGTTCGAAAAGTCCTGTTGAGACAAGTCGTGGTTTTCTTCCCTTGAGAAAGGAGGTTTTCACGCAAAGTTTCTTTTTCAATCTTTACTTTCAGCACTTATTTTACTGTTCGTTATTATAACTATATTGAGAACGTGGTCCCATTGAAACAAGTGGACACAACTTTTAGTTGCTGTTCTTGTTGAGTCAAGGAACCTGGTCCTTGACTGATAAGTGGACGGATACATTCCAATAACTGGTATCAGAGCAGGTTCTCTCTAACTTGTTAACAACAAGAGAGATTTCTATGGAAAGAATGGCTGCTCCACTAAGATGGAAAGAAGGTCAGTCTTAAATGAGGCCACCCTTGATCGATGGTTAGCATTATCGGTTCTGGAAACATTACATGACTGTGTTCATAATGGCTGAAGATTGCAAGCTGTGGGATGTTATTTGTGACGGTCCCTATACCCATTTATTGAAGTAAAATATGGGTATTTCACAAGGAGCGTTCTCAAAACTCAACAACAATACAATGATTTTGACAAACAAAAAATTAAGAAAAACCTTAAGGCGAAAATGTTCATAATGTGTGGAATCGGACCAACTGTATATAATCTGATCTCTTCGTGTGAATTAGCTAAAGAAATTTGGGATCTACTGAGGACCACATATGAGGGAACTGAGGAAACAAGGTCAGATCCGACTGGGGATTTTTATCAAAACAAAGATACTGAAAGGGATGAATCATTATCTTCCAAGATTTTAAAATATGACGAAGCATTTATGGCGAAATCTGATGATGAGGAAGATGAAGAAGAGGTAACCCTTTTTGATCTTAAACAAAACTTGAATATTAACTGTGTTATGAAGTTGAGAACTGTCGCTACTCTTTTTATTGACTTATCATTGTGTCAACAACTGAAAAGGAGTTAATGAACAACAAATTATATATTCTTCATGTAGAGGTAGCCTATGTTGACCAAATGTCTGTTGCGGCAGAAAAATTGATAGTTCTAGAGACTGAAAATCTAGAACTCAAGAAAAAGTTGGAGATGTTGAGTGAGAAATCTGGCAAAGAAAAGGGAGAGGCTATTAGTATACAAATGGAGCTAGAAGCTAGTTTGAACAGTGCTGAAACAAAACTTATTATGGCCTTGGAGATAAATTATCAGTTAGAAAGGGACCTGGTCCACGTCAAAGAAGAACTGAACAAATATCTCAAATGGGCCACCTCTTTGAAATTACTTGCCAATCTTACCAGTCAAGGTCAAAATTATAGACAGGGATTAGGAAATTCAAGCAAAAATCCTTCTTACAATCTCCATGGCCAAGATGTGCTCATGTCTAATATTTTTTCGTGTCTCCATTGTGGTTGCGATGGTCAGTTGAAGAAGGATTGTCTATCTTTGAAAAAGACCCAGGAAAACCTCTCAAAATATTCCAATCAGAGAAACAGGAAGACAAAGGGACCTGGTCAACAAAATAACAAGAGGAATAAGGGACCTGGTCAAATACCAGCAAGAAGAAGAAGCGAACTATTCAACATAGGAGCAATCAGAAGAAGGGACCTGGTTAAAAGAAGAATTAGCAGAAGAAGGGACCTGGTCAACAGAAGAATTGGCAGAAGAAGGGACCTGGTTGTTCTTCTGTTCCTAAGTTGAAAAATATCAATTTGCCTCACTAGAAAAATAATTCTCTTATCACTCATTTATATGCTTACTGGGAACTCCAACTGAAGTGGGTTCCCAAGGCTAACACGTGATATGATATTCTTGTCAGAGGAAATGATAGAAACCAGTGTTGATTCATGAATGGCGGATGCTCAAAGCACTGGGAAACTGAAAGAAACTTCCTCTCTCTCAAGGCACTTCAAGGTGGAGGTGTTGTATTTGGTGATGATAAGAAAAGATATGTTCTTTTTATGAAGGCATGTTTGGAAAATCTATGGAATACACTATTGAGGATGTGTACTATGTCAATGATTGAACTACAATTTCAATTGTTTAATAGATTTGTGATAAATGAAATTATGTTAAGTTCTTATTATAAAGAACCTATAGTCACAAACTTACTTTCTCGGGCGACGATCTTTATAGAAGAGAGATGCAAGAACATGGGTGTTGCTGATCTGTTTACTGCTTATTGTGTCAGTCTCACTGAACTTAATACTCGAGGTAAGAATGCTGAGGTATGGCACAAGAGACGTGCTCATGTATGTGTTGCTTTACTGCACAAACTTGTGTATGGGGACCTGTTCCCAATCTGCATAAAATAATGTATGCATATGACAAAGGTTGTGACAATGGTGTTAAAGAGAAGCAGCTCATACTATGCTTTAGGTGAAATATGCAGACTTTTAATATTTCGAGGAACTTTTGACTGAAAAATGAATATTACATGTTGTGTGACTGAAATGATAATATTGAGAACCTTAATCTCAATGAAGTTTGTAAGAGTATTTGTGAGATGTTCATCCTCCTGCAAAGCTTATCTGGTGCATAAAAATGTGTGAATTAAAAAAGGGTTTTGATGTGATTTTTGATGAGCCAAGAAGATTTGAGAAGTAAGTTGCAAAACAAAGAAAATTCTGAGATAGAAACGCTACTTTATATTCATAGAGATGATCTAAATAGTGAGCTTGTTGAAGAACATTCTCTCCATGAATCCAGTAATCTCAAGAAAGCTTATGCAGATGATGTACCTGATGAGGGACCCGGTCCTCTAGACAGTGCTGAACAAAGATGATGCAGTTCAAACTGATAATGTGAATTTTGAAGGTGAGAATGAAGAAGCTAATCAAGCTCAGTTTTAAAGAAGAAAATTCTGAAAGTCGGTTCTTTAACAAGCTGATCGGTTGTCCAAGTTGCTCTTCAACATTGGCTTAAAAAGAGGTAAAATTGTCAAAAGCCCTCTTTTTGAGATTACAAGGAAATAAATTGCTGATCCTTCATGTGTATATAGAGGAAGTCATCTTTGGTACTACCTTTTTAATTATTGTGTGACGAGTTTTTCGCATTCATGGGTAGTGGGTTCTAAATAAGCACGATGAGAGATTTCTTCTTAGAGCTACAAATTTAGCACACCTTGAAAGGTACCCTCAGTTTTTTAGAAAAAAAAAAGAATGTTGATGTGCTATTCAAATGGTGTAACACATTTGAAGTCAAGACAATGATAAAGAGGGCTAATGTCATCATGAATCTTTCTAAGAAGGAAGATCAAGTGGATGACATTTTCGCTGAAGCTTTAATCACGGACAAGTTGAATACTCTCATAGAAGCTTAGTTACAGAGAATAAGATAGAACAACATTCAGGGGTCATTGATGTCTGATCAAAGAGAGGGACATGGTACCACTTTAAAGAAGCTGGTGAAAGGGTTTCATGTTTTGGGTGTCTAGACAATTAATACTTTCTTGAGCACTAACTTGATGCTGGATGCTGATCAATGGCTTCAAATACTCTACTCATGTAGAAAGGACAATATTTTGAAGGATGCTGAGAAAATCTTAAGTCATCTGAAGAAGATAAAGAACCTGGTCCTATTTTGTCCATCATGAGACTTTTTGATTTGTAGTACATGGTGTTGTTGATTATGCTGGGTATTAAGATGATAGAAACAGTACCTCAAGAGTGGATTATGTTATGCGCTGATCTTTCACTCATGTGTAAAGGCAAGATTCAATTACTCTTTCATCAACTAAGGCAGTAAATGTAGAATTGCAACTTGATGGACTCAACTCTTGTGGAAGAAGAAGCAACTTCAAGTTCACAGAAACATGGCTGAAATAACCATGCTGATAATGGAAATGCTAAAACCTTCTTGAATGGATGCTGCCAAAAGCAATCAACTCTTTCATGCCTATGCAAAGGGAGAAAGTATCCTTGTTTTTCGGTTATGTATGTTTTAGCGAGTTCAGTTTCATACCTTTAGTAGGTACACACATGGAAAAGGGGATGAAGGAAAAGGGAGGTCAGGATAGATCTAGGCTATGACATTCAAACTACAAAAAGGGACCTGGTCCTTTCTCGAAGGTTAGCAATCTTAACATTTCATTTTAAATTATGCATGAGATCCATCGCAATTGCCACATGTCTGTTCTTCAGGAATCTGACTGTTGTCTCATCTTTTGAGTACCAAAATGATACCTCCTTTCTCTTTCTATATATTCCATATTTCTTTCTATTCTCCTAGAAAAATCAAGTTACCTTCCAAATATCAAGGTGATTCAAAATTCACTTTTCTCTTCTTTTCAAACACACTATAAATTGTTAACCCCTTTATTCTTGCTGAAGAATTCTCTGATGAAAATGTTTTAAGTGTGAAGAGGGATCTGGTCCTTCATGAAAAATGATGAAGAGAAAAAGATGATGTTCAAAAAGGGAGAAGTTGATATTCTGAGAACTAAAATTTTTCTGAAGAGGAAGGTGTCAAAATTAAAAATAAATAAAAAAATTAACTAAAAAATAAATTCTTGGTTCCTCAAATGTTGATCTATTCATCTTAGAGGCCTTGAGTAATTTACGTTACCAATGTGATTGTTATGAGAAACTCAGGCTGGTGTTGGAAGATATGAGAGTTGCTCTTGTTAACTAGAATACTGAAATGGGTTGTCTAAAAGTCCAGCTTCTGAAACAACACTATTAGAAGGACCAGGTGCCAAAAAAAAAAAGATTAAAAAAAGGAAAATTGGCAGCCCTGAAGGTTTAACATATAGGTTGGGCTTCACAGCATGCTAAACGTTAAGATAAATATGAAAATATCATACTAAGGGATACTCTCTATTAATTCTATTATTTCAATTCCTTCTGTCTAAGTAATCCCTTCTCTTCCTATCTCTCTATGACAGTCCTCCTTACTCTTTTTGGCCATTGTTCTAGATTCCATTTCTAATCATACTTGCAATGCTTTGATGGATGATCTTTTTTTTAAGGATGAAATTGGTTTTGTTTCTACTGACTTGTCTCGTTACTTTATGCCTTTTTACTCATGATTAGTTTTGTCCAAGTGTCCATGAATTTTCTTAAACTGTAGTTCTGTCAACTTGGTTTACTGCTTTAACCCTTTTTTATGATGTCAAAAGGGGGAAAGTTGTTAAGGTAAGGTATGAGATAAATGGTGTTACAACTTCTTGAAGAAGTATGAGATCACTGGTGTTATCACTGCTTGAAGAAGACATGGATCATGCCAATAAAGGGAATCAATGCTAGCTTCTTTAGGAGGAAATGGTTTTGCCGACAGGGGGAATACATGCTTGCTACCTAAAGAGGACCTGGTCCTGTCGATAAAATGAAGAAGATGTTTGTCATCATCAAAAAGGGGAAAACTGTTATGTTGATGTTTTGATGATTTGAAAAACTTAAGGGATGATTAGTTTCCAGTTACCCTAATAATTCTTGTTGATAGGGGGAACTGGTGAATATGTTTGTCAACATCAAAAGAGGGAAAAAGCTACATTGATGTTTTGATGATTTGATAAGCTTTGGGGATGATTCAACTCCGGTTACCCTAAGAATTCTTGTTGACTGGGGAACAGATGAATATGTTTGTCATCATCAAAAAGGGGATAATGTTATATCGATGTTTTGATGATTTGACAAACTTCGGGGATGAATAAACTCCAGTTACACCAAGAATCTTTTTTTAAGGGGGAATCGGTGAATAAGTATGTTATCATCAAAAAACTGGAAAATGTTATTTCGAAGTTGATTTGAGATATTGTTTCGAACTTGATATGATGTTGTGATGATTTAACAAACTTATCCATCTAACAAAGGAACCAGTTCCTTGTTATTGGAACTGGTGCAGTGAAATGAATGATAAACTCAATGTAGGTTTAATGGTGTGCTATCATCAAAAAGGGGAAAAATGGTATATTCTAGGTGTTCTGATGATCCTCCCAAAAGAGGGGACCTGGTCCCTGACAGAGTGCTTTCATCCAGATACAAATGGGGTAGAATCGTAAAAGTTTTCATGTCTGGTGTTACAAAAGTTCAGTGTCCTACACCTATAGAAAGTGCCGATGAGATTGTATGTTTCAGTATCTCACAAATGCAAGGTCCTGGTTCCATGCGGAGTTTTCTCCATTAGGTGCATAATGGAGTACATTTGTAAAAGTTGTCCACCGCAGAAGGTTTGTGAAGTGTCAGCGTACTACACCAATAAGAATGGAGGAGGGTGTTTGTCCAATGGATAATGACTCTTTATGTTTGATATTTTCAACATGACAAACTCCATATAAAATTTATTCATCCAAAGAGGGAAGTCAGTAGCAAACCTTTTCAAGAACTCACAAAGAAGTTTGTAAGGAACCTAGTCCCCGCAAGACTGCGACGTGAAAAGATGAAAAGACAGCTGTTAGAAAAGCTGTCACCTCTGATGTGGTAGGTGCACAACTTTTCCAATAGCAATACTTTAGCCAATGGGATGACTTCAACGAATTTGTGGTGAACAATATTATCTTTTTCCAACAAACTCAAATTTAAGATTTAGCAAACTCAACTTGGATTTTATCTCAAAATTCATAAGCTTGAAAAGTTAAGGTCATCTTCAATTAAGAACACTGCTCATATCAACAAGGGACCAGATACAGTGCTAAAGAGTCTTGTTGTATTTAGAGCTTGGTGTCTTATGTGCTTACATTGTAAATCTGATCCTAATCTTTAAAGGATACATATCTTGTATTGGTTTCTAGAAGTCTAAGTCATCTAGATTTAGGTGATTTAGTGGGCAACATTGTTGTTGCTTTGTCAAAATTTAAATTGTCCAAAGGGTGGGGTTTAGTGGGCGGTGGTGTATCCGCTTAGGAAAATCTATATTAATCGGTGAGGGTTAGTATAGTGGGTAGTGTTGTATCTACTCTGGCTCAGCTAAGTGATTTGAGGTTTTACTTTTGCTTTTGAGAAGATTAGTGAAACGTAGTTTGAAAATTCCTGTTCAGACAGGTCGTGGTTTTCTTCTCTTGACCAAGGAGGTTTCCACGTAAAGTTTCCTGTTAAATCTTTACTTTTATTACTTATTTTACTGTTCATTATTATAACTGTGCTGAGGACCTGGTCCTATCGAAACAAGTGGACGCAAATTTTAGTTACTGTTCTTGCTGAGTCAAGAAACCTGGTCCTTGAAAGATAAGTGGACGCATACATTCCAACAACTTCTCAATGGGATTTGAGGTTGTGCCCTTGGATTGTTAAGTTGACTGACCTACAATACATAATACGATAAACTAAATTAGTAAAGTTCAATATAGACAACATAAATGCACAATGTCAATGGTAATTAAGATTTGTTTAGTCCCAAATGAAGAGTTGGATTGTACTGATGCCGCACTATCATAAAGACTTCTTGAGACCTACATCAAAATAACATTTTTGGTATTTATATTCTTAATATATATTGCAGGGAATCAACTTATTTTGAAAACTTACTTTTGTTTCATTATTAAATGTATATGAACCTTCTTTGTTGACTTTTTGGTGAACTTGTTGCAATTGAACCTCGGATTGATTGTTTTTTATAAGAATAGGACATTTTCTACTATTATGTCCTGTTTTTCCGAAAAATGAAAATTTCTTTTTCCACTTTCTTGAATATTTTAAAAGGGTACTATTTCCAAAATCTGATTCTTTTTTAGTTGTCTCATCATTTCCTCTCTTTCTTAGTTTTCTTGGTCTACGTGGCTGAGCTTTATATATGGGTGAAAGTAATTGTTCAACCCAATCTCAGACCATTGCTCAGAGCTATTAACTGGCAAAATAGATGGATAATAACTCTTCATATATTGCTCAACTGTGTAATATTCATGAACATACTTTTCAGGTTCATCCTTCTTAACCCACATAGTTGCGACAACATGATTACAAGGTATCCCTGTTAAGTCCCATCTCTTATAAGAACATGTCCTCTCCTTAAGTCAACAGAGAATAATCTTATCCTTATTTAATATTTATCAATTTATCACTGATAGCATTATGTTAACAATATATATAATAATTGTCTCACTTAAAGGATGTTTTTCAATGTTGAGTTGATAAAATCTAACCTTAAATTAGTAACGAAAAAAACATTATTGAATACTAACAATTTTCATCTAAATAGTGTGAGAAAAATTGTTTTTTTATAAATATGTATATGAAATTTATTTATTTTTTAGGCCATGAATTGAAATTTCGCTTTAGACCCCCAATTACGTTGAGCCACCCTGCTACTATCTTAACCAAATTTTGATGGTTGAGATTGGGAAGAGAGATTACTTGCGCCTGTGACATGCATAATAATATAAAGTAATAAACTTTCAAAGTCTAGATAGTAAAGGCAAACTAGGCATACCATGCATCCACTCTCTATGACCCTGAATTCCATATGTATTCACAGCTTTAACAAGTTCAGTGTCAGATTTCACTGGAAAACTTCCACTCTCACTTATCCAACAATAATTTTGTATTTGATGTTATATCACTCTTCATATTAAATTATTGTTAAAGTTCACGTGAATCTTCTTATGAAATCAAGACACGTTAGCTTACCTCAATTAAATAGCTTCTACAAATGTAATGAGAAATAAACACGAATAATCAAGGACATTTTCATAATTCAATTTTTTTGTGCATAAACACATACTAATGTTATAATTAATGTGTATTTACATTTTTGTCCAAGTTAAGATATTGTCTGTGCGCGAGGCACTTCAATGAAGGATTTGAGTACTGTCTTTACACGAGACTTACTGGTAACATCTCGCTGCTATTTATAAGTCTAATTTTGAGTGACAACCATTAGAATGTTGAACAATATTATCACTGGGAGACTTTGTTTGCGATTCAAATGATTGTCCATCTACAACATAAGAAACAAATTTAACTTTAACTGCATTACAGTGAGTTACGTTTTTAGCACGTCCTTGCATTTGATGGATAATAATATCCCTTGACCTGGTGTATCTTTGACAAATCTGATGATTCTTAATGTTGCATTCATAAGTGATTGTCGCATAAACTGAATTAGAGTTTGAACGTTGTAGGCTATATCACGCCTGGTATTACTGTGAGGTATAACAACATTTCTATTACTCTTTGATACCTTCCTTTATTAGTAACCAACTCATCAATTGCATCTTTGGTGTTGCTTAACTTATTGTTTCATTATAGATGATAAGTACAATTTTACACCATTATCTCGAACTCCTGGATGAGCTTTCCTCAACTACATCCTTTCGAATAATTATTCAAACTACGACTATCATATCCTCCTCCAATTTGCTACAACATTGCAAAAGACATAAAGGAAAACTCAATACAGAAATTCAAAGACACCAGAATGCTTGAAAGCAATTAATGATTACAAGCAAATGCTTAAACTAAGATGTTAGTTGGGAAAAAGCAAATGCATAAGCCCTAAAGGGGTAGTAAACACATGTAGGAAGTTGGAAACATAGTCTTTCATGAGTCATAAACTCATAGATGATTAGCCTCTCATCTCCTTCCTTGCAATACCTGATGGTGAGATTGAGAACAAAGTTTAGTTCAGTTTGCCACATCAGATATGGACTTATGGCAATTTTAGTTTGTATCGTCTATGGAGGGATGCTCAATAGAAGAAATTTGAGTCAACTAAGGAACTCTATTCCAAGGATGATTGATTTAACCAAAACATGACTTTATAATTTATTCTATTTTTTTGTATTAGAAGCAAAGAAATGGTTAGGAAAAAAAGGTAGATAGGAAAGAAAAAAATGCTCTTTTTTTTCATTGTAAATGTGACACTGATGGAATATCAATTCAATAATTTTGTGTATTTATGATTTTGTGTATGAGTATGAATTTTAAATTAAGAATTTTAGAATTGATATCAAACACAAAGCTTGTTAAAAATAAATAAGAAAACTAAGACATATATCGATTCTCCACATTGTAATCTCCTTCCTCAGTTTCCTTTTCAATAAAAATTAAAAAATATTGTTAAAATAAATCGTACGAAGAAAAATAAAATCATTCAAAATTCAATGAGCAAATAAATAGAGTTAACCCATTGAACCGGTATTTAAATAATTTGAATCATATTTTGTGGTATCTTCACTTCATTCCTTTTTTGGACAATTGTTGAGGAAACATCCTCTCAGGGCTACGTATATTCATTCAAAATTTCATAGTAAATGCATAATTGAGAAAAAGAATAAGAAAAAAAAGTAATTCAGAAATGACAAGAACAAACAAACGGACATGAAGAATTGTTCGGGCTTTTGGCTGAAAGGCGGAGAAATAGGAAAGTTGGGCGGTAATAGGGGAAAGTAAAAAATATTAGGGCATAGAAAAATGGATATTGGATGACCTGTTCAAATATAATGAAAGACAAAGTTTATGAGGATCACGCACGCCCACGCATGCGCACACACACATCCACGTTTACGCACACACACACACAATAACCAGGTAGGTCATGATCGACATGCCTGCCTGGCAGCTGCACTATTTTTCCTTTTTTGATGGTTATTTTGTTTTTATTTCCGTGTCTTGTTTTTTATTTTTTTTTAAATATTTAAATATTAAGTAATATATACTATAAATAATGACAATTACAAACTTAAAATAGTTGTAAAAATATATAAAAAATTCGATTGATTGATAAAATTAATATATCTATGTCTAATAAAATGGGATAAAAGAAGTAACATGTATTATTTAATTTGAAAACTACATAGAAAGTATTGTAAATCTCAATTATTAACAACATTTGATTGACTTTTGAAATTCTATATGTGCTACATATATCGGGATAAGAGAAGTAACATTTACTATTAAACTTTTTCGATTACTAGTACACTGATGATGATGATGTTGTTGTGCCTCCGCATATGATAATTAGATAGAGTGTTTCGAGAAGAAAGATGACAATTTTAGTTTGTATCGTCTATGGAGGGATGCTCAAGAGAAGGAATTTGACTCAACTAAAGCACTCAATTCAAAGGAATATTGATTTTACCGAAACATGACTTTATAATTTATTCTATTTTTTCGTATTAGAAGCAAAGAAATGGTTAGGAAAAAAAGGTATATTAAATAGAAGAAAAAAGTTTTTTTTTCATTGTTAATGTGACACCGATGGAATATCAATTCAATAACATTGTGTATTTATGATTTTGTGTATGAGTAAGAATTTTAAATTAAGAATTTAAGAATTGAGATCAAACACAAATCTTGATAAATATAAATAAGAAAACAAAGACATATAAAATGGGAAAAGACTAAACATACGGTACTAAGGAAAATTTTAATAGATAAGTTGGTTGACTACCTGAAAAATTATTTATGAGAGTTTGATTCGCCTCTACTTCCTCATTTTCCTTTTCAATAAAAATTACAAAAAATTGTTAAAATAAATCATACAAATAAAAGTCAAATCATTCTATATTCACTGACGAAATAAATAGACTTACCACATGTCACGCCCCGAGCTACCCCCAAGACGTGGACACGGAACCTAGGACCACAAGTGATCCCAAGCTAACCCTACTTGAATGATCATGAGCATACTAAAGATAATAAACAGATGCATAGGCTAAGTCATAACTTTAACAAGCCACAGTTAATCTAGAAAAACCGAAACTAAATGATTAAAGATAGAAATGAAACTCATAACTGTTGTCCTTGGAGAATGAGGACTCACCACTGAATCTGCTAAACTGAAGATCGAGAAATCAATCTATGCGTGATCTTAATGATGAGAACCTGAACCTACATCATGAGAAGATGTAGCGCACGTATGCGTCAGTACTTGAAAGTTACTGAGCATGTAGGATAGAGTAAAACTGAAATAAAACATAACTGAACAAGCACAAAAGCAAGTATAATAATATGAACATGATATGCTGATTTTTGAGCTAACTGGATGCAATTACCAATTTATAACATGCTAAAAGTGAATACTGAATATACTGATAAATGGTTAATACAGAGAGTCTGACTGAACTGTGGGAGCTACTAATAACCGATAATAAAACCACATGAGCTAAATGTGGAGTCCTATGTATATGCCCCACCGAGAGGAACTAATATACCCTACCAAAGGTATAAAGGCATGCTGGCGTGATCACTAAACAGATTTCCCACAGAGGGAATTTACAACCAACTTCGCTAGTAGTTCTGGGACTAATTGGGTACGCTGAACCTTAGTCCAACTCGGTATTAAGCTACTCATAATAAATTCTATAAATCTATAGATTATGTCTGAGTTACTGTAAATACTGGATAGCTTGAAAGTGAACATCCAAATGAAGAATGCAACAATTAATCAGGTAATTACGCATTCAAAACTGTGGCATGTATATGTAAAGTGTCTGAAATATCTGACCTAGCATGTGTAATTCAAAACAAATGAAATACAAAGATTGAGTTCTGAAATTCATTCGATAATCTAAGTAACAATATTATAATATTATTTGGAACATGTATTTAATAGGTTCATGAAGTTCTATCAATGTTCTAGAAACCCTAGGTTTAATCATGATAATAAAATTAAGAATTTGACTGAAAACTAGGGACCCAATGGGTGAAAGGAACCCGCTAGTGAAATACCACATATCTGGTGATAAAATCCACCGAAATATACTTAAGTTTTGGTGCTGGAACTGCTAGAGTTTGTGACGTTCCTTAACATGGATTCTTGAGCTTTTTCTCCACTCTTCCTTCTAATTTTCTATGTTTTGATTTAATGATTTGACTTAGATAAGTTTTAATTATGTTCTAGGCTTAACTCACTAATATATGATGATTTAGGGTAAAAACGACGTAACATAGGGTTTAAACAAAGTGGGAAAGGTCCAAAAGACATCTAGAAAAGTTATTCTCGGATCAAACGATGTCCAGGATTGACGATCCGTCGTCTTACCAATGACCCGTCAATGGTTTGTCGAATGTGCCTATTCGTAAGGCCTTTACTAAAATGGGAATTAATTTTTACTCGGATGTCTTATTTTAGAAAAGTTAGTGGATATGGAAAGATAATTCAATTATCTATTTGTCGGTAGGTCATGTGACACCTAATTTATTTTGTGCTAATAGTTACGACCATTTGAGGTTGACCAAACTTCATTTTCCCTAAACTGTCTGCAAATTTTCCCGCTACGGACTGTATGCCCACCTACGTATCGTGCTGGTCATCCGTAGCTTCTTGTCAGAGAGTGGATGCAGGGAGTATCGATCGACGTCCACGGACTACAAACTGTCGTCTGACCTATGGGCCGTAAGTCCGTTCGTTGTCCAAGACTTAACAAATTTTTCTAGGCTGAAATGTTCGGGAGTTTTTGATCCCATCGACGGTCGTGCAGGACGGACCGTGGGTCATGCTACGGTCCATCGATGCCACCGTTGGTTACACCTGCAAATTGTATTCTATAAATTTGGTTTTTGGTCTGTTCTGTCTACGGGGTGTTACACCCCATTAGGCCGATATTTAAATAATTTGAATTATATTTTTTGATATTTTAATATTCATTCCTTTTTTGGACAACTGTTAAGGAAACATCCTCTCACGGTTACGTATATTAATTAAAACTTTCATAGAAAATGGATAACTGAGAAAAAGAAGAAGAAAATGAAAAAAGCAATTCAGAAATTACAAGAACAAGTGAACTGACTTGAATGTTGTTTGAGCTTTTGGCTGAAAGGGGGATAATAGAAAAGTTGGGCGGCAATTGAAGAAAGTAAAAAAAATTAGAGCTTAGAAAAAATGAATATTGGGTAACATGTGTAAATAGAATGAAAGGCGAAGTTTACGAGGATCATGTACGCACGCGCACACTCACGCATAGACATGCATGCCCGCGCACAGATCTACCCGCTCACACCCAGGCGTACGGGCACACAAACACACAATAACCAGGTAGGTCATGATCGACATGCCTGCTTGGCAGTTGCACTATTTTTACTTTTTTGGTAGTTTTTCTGTTTAATTTTTTTTATTTCTTAAATATTTAAAAATTATGTAATATAAAATATAATTAAGGGAAAATACCCAAGTACCCCCTCAACCTATGCCCGAAATTCAAGAGACACACTTATACTATACTAAGGTCCTATTACCCTCCTGAACTTATTTTATATGTAATTTTCTACCCCTTTTTAGCCTACGTGGCACTAGTTAAAAAAAAGTCAACCATCGTTGGGCCCACAAAATAGTGCCACGTAAGCTAAAAAGGGGTAAAAAATTATTAATAAAATAAGTTCAGGGGGGTAATAGGACCTTAGTATAGTATAAGTGTGTCTCTGAGATTTCGGGCATAGCTTGAGGGGGTACTTGGGCATTATCCCTATAATTAATGATAATTACCAACTTAAAATACTTGTATAAAATATAAAAAAATTTGATTGATTCATAATATATCTATGTCAACTAAAATGGTATAAAAGAAGTAACATGCATTATTTAATTTGAAAACTACGTAGAAAATATTGTAAATCTCAATTCTTAATAATATTTGATTGAATTTTGAAAATCTATTTGTGCTACATACATCGGGATAAGAGAAGTAATATAATATTATAATTTTTCAAAGACGACTACACAGATGATGATGATGTTGTTGTGCCTCCCCATATGTTAATAAGACAAAGAGTTTGGAGAAGAATGATGGAAATTTTCGTTTGTATCGTCGATGGAGGGATGCTCAAGAGAAGAAATTTGAGTCAACTAAGGGACTTAATTCTAAGGATGATTGATTTCACTGAAACATGAAAATAATTTATTCTCTTTTTTCTGATTAGAAGAAGAGAAATGGTTGTGGAAGAAAGGTAGATAGAAAAGAATTTTTTTTTTCATTGTAAATGTGACATTAATGGAATAGCAATTCAATAACTTTGTATTTATGATTTTATGTATGAGTACTAGTTTTAAATTAAGAATGTAAAAATTGAGATCAAACACAAACCTTGTTAAAAATAAATAAGAAAAAGAAGACATATAAAACGTGAAAAGACTAAACATACGGTATTAATGAGAATTTTAGTAGTTAAGTTTGTTGATTAAATAATTTAAATCATATTTTGTGATATGTTCATCTTCATTCTTTTTCTGGACAATTATTGAGGAAACATCCTCTTCGTGTTACATATACTCATTAAAACTTTCATAGTAAATACAGAGAAAAAAAAGAAGAAAATGAATAAAGGAATTCATAAATGACAAGAACAAGCAAACTAACTTGAAGGTTGTATGTGCTTTTGGCTGAAAGGGGGAGAAACAGGAAAGTATGGAGGCAATTATTGAAAGTAAAACAAAATTAGGCCATATAAAAAAAGGAATATTGGGTGACCTGTTTAAATAGAATGAAATGTAAAGTTTACAAGGGTCACGCGCACTCGCACACACACGCACGCACGGGCACACGCCCACACACGGGCACAAGCGTGCGCTCGCATCCATGCACGCGCGCACAGACGCGCACACACACACACATAGGTGTGCACACACAATAACAAGCTAGGTCATCATTGACATGCCTGCCTGGCATTTCCACTATTTTTCTTTTTTGATGTTTTTTTTCTTGTTTAAATTTGTTTTTCTAATTTTTTAATTTTTTAAATATTTAAAATTATGTATATATACTATAAATAATGATAATTACCAACTTAAAATACTTGTAAAAACATATAAAATTTTTTATTGATTAATTAAATTATTATATCTATGTAAAATAAAATGGGATAAAAGAACTAACATGTATTATTTTATTTGGAAACTACGCAGAAAGTATTTTAAATCTCAATAATTAACAACATTTGATTGACTTTTGAAATTCTATTAGTGCTAAATACATCGGGATAAGATAAGAAACATATATTATTAAACTTTTTCCAAGACGAGTACACTGCTGATGATGATGTTGGTGTGCCTTCCCATATGATTATTAGATAGATAGTTTCGAGAAGAATGGTGGCAATTTAAGTTTGTATCGTCTATGGAGGGATGCTCAAGAGAGGGAATCTGAGTCAACTAAGAGACTCAATTCTAAGGATGATTGATTTTACCAAAACATTACTTTATAATTTAGTCTTTTTTTTCGCATTGAAAGCAGAGAAATGGTTAGGAAAAAATGGTAGATAGAAAAGAAAAAAAATGTTCATTTTTTTCATTGTTAATGTGACAGTGATTAAATATCAATTCAATAACTTTGTGTATTTATGATTTTCTGTATGAGTACGAATTTTAAATTAAGAATGTTAGAATTGAGATCAAACACAAAGCTTGTTTTAAAAAAGTGAAGACATATAAAATGGGAAAATACTATATACGGTATTAAGGACAATTTTAGTAGATAAGTTGGTTGACTACCTGAAAATTGTTGACAATAGTTCGATTCCCCACATTGTAGTCTCCTTCCTTATTTTCCTTTTCAATAACAATTAAGTATTGTTAAAATAAATCATACAAAGAAAAATAAGATCATTCAAAATTCAATGAGCAAATAAATAGACTTACCCCATTTAACTAGTAGATAAATAATTTGAATCATATTTGTGATATCTTCATGTTCATTCCTTTTCTGGACAATTGTTGAAGAAAATTCCTCTCAGGTTTATGTATATTCATTCCAAATTCATAGTAACTGGATAACTGAGAAAAAGAAGAAGAAAATGAAACAAGGAATTCAGAAATGACAAGAACAAGCAAACTGACTTAAAGAGTTGTTTGGAATTTTGGCTTCAAGGGGGAGAAAAAGGAAAGTTGGGCGTCAATTGGATGAAGTAAAATAAATTAGGGGTTAGAAAACAGGAATATTGGGTGACCTATTTAAAAAGAATGAAAGACAATGTTTACGAGCATCACGCACACACGCGCACGAGTGCGCACTCACACGCTTAAGCGCACACACACGATAACCAGGTAGGTCATTATCGACATGCCTGACTGGCTGCTACACTATTTTTCCTTTTTTGATGGTTATTTTATTTTAATTTGTTTGTCTTTTTTTTTTTTTTTAATTTTTAAATATTTAAAATTTATATAATACATACTATAAATAATGATAATTACCAACTTAAAATACTTGTAAAAAATGTATGAAAAATTCGATTGATTTGATAAAATTAATATATCTATATCAAATAAAATTTAATAAAAAAGAAGTAACATGTATTATTTAATTTTAAATCTAAGTAGAAAATATTGTAAATCTCAATAATTAACAATATTTTATTGACTTTTGAAAATTTATTTGTGCTACATACATCGGGATAAGAGAATTAACATATATTATTAAACTATTTTGAAGACGAGTACACTTATAATGATGATGTTGTTGTGCTTCCCCATATGATAATTAGATAGATAGTTTCGAGAAGAATGATGACATTTTCGTTTGTATCGTCTATGGAGTGATGCTTAAGAGAAGGAATTTGAGTCAACTAAGGGATCAAATTCTAAGGATTATTGCTTATACCGGAACATGAAATTATAATTTAGTCTCTTTTTTCGTATTAGCACCGGTGAAATGGTTAGGAAAAAAAGGTAGATAGAAAAGAAAAAAATGTTCTTTTATTTTTCATTGTAAATGTGACAATGAATGGAATATCAATTCAATAACTTTGTGTATTTATGATTATGTGTATGAGTACGAATTTTAAATTAAGAATTATAGAATTGAGATCAAACACAAAGATTGTTAAACCAAATAAAAAAACTAAGACTTATAAAATGGGAAATGATTAAACATACTGTATTAAGGGATATTTGAGTAGTTAAGTTGGTTGACTACCTAAAAAATTATTGAAGAGAGTTCGATTCCCCACATTGTAATCTCCTTCCTCATTTTCCTTTTCAATAACAATTAAAATATATTGTTAAAATAAATCATACAAAGAAAAAACAAATTATCAACATTTAATGAAAAAATAAATAGAGTTACCCCATTTAACCGGTATTTAAATAATTAGAATCATATTTTGTTAAATCTTCATCTTCATTCCTTTTATAGACAATTGTTGAGGAAACATCCTTTTAGAGTTACGTATATTCATATAAAATTTCATTGTAAATGGATAACAGAGAAAAAGAAGAAGAAAATGAAAAAGAATTCAGAAATGACAAAAACAAGCAAACTGACTTGAAGGTTAGGGCTTTTGGCAGAAAGGGCGAGAAAATAGAAAAGTTGGATGGCAATAGGAGAAAGTAAAAAAAATTAGGGCTTACAAAAAGGGAATATTGGGTGACCTGTTTAGATAGAATGAAAGGAAAATTTTACAATGATCAAGCACACACGCACGAACAGGCACTCGCGTTCACACATCCACGCGCGCACTAACATATATGTGACGCGCACTCACACAAAATAACCAGGTAGGTTATGATAGATATACCTGCCTGACAATTGCACTTTTTTTATGGTTTTTTTTGTTTAATTTGTTTGTCTAGTTTATTAAATTTTTAAATATTTAAAAATTATGTATATACACTATAAATAATGATAATTACCAACTTAAATTACTTATAAATAATATATACAACATTCAATTGATTCATCAGATTAATATATCTATATCAAATAAAATGGGATAAAAGAACTAACATGTATTATTTGATTTGAAAGCTATGTATAAAGTATTGTAATACTCAATAATTAACAATATTTGATTGACTTTTCAAATTCTATTTGTGTTACATACATCGTTATAATATAAGTAACATATATTTTTTAACTTTTTCTAAGACGAGTACACTGATGATGATCATGTTGTTGTGCCTACCCATATGATAATTAAATAGAGAGTTTTGAGAAGAACGATGAAAATTTTAGTTTGTATCGTCTATGGAGGGATGCTCAAGAGAAGGAATTTGATTCAACTAATAGACTCAATTCTAAGGATGATTGATTTTGCCGAAACATGACTTTATAATTTAGTGTTTTTTTCGGATTAGATTTTTCATTGTAAATGTGACACTAATGGAATATCAACTCAATAACTCTGCGTATTTATGGTTTTTTCTATGAGTGTAATTTTTAAATTAAGAAATTTGGAATTAAGATTAAACACAAAGCTTGATAAAAATAAATAAGAAACGAAGACATATAAAACGAGAAAAGACTAACATACGGTATTATGGAGCATATAAGTAGTTATGTTAGTTGCCTACCTGAAAAATTGTTGACGAGAGTTTGATTCCCCACATTGTAATCTACTTCCTCATTTACCTTTTCAATAAGAATTAAAAAATATTGTTATAACAAATCATACAAAGAAAAATCAAATCATTAAACATTCAATGAGGAAAAAAATATATTTACCCTATTTAGCCGGTATATAAATAATTTGAAACATATTTGTAATATCTTCATGTTCATTCCTTTTCTGGACAACTGTTGAGGAAACAAACTGTTAAGGAAACATCCTCTCAGAGTTATGTATATTCATTCAATATTTCATAATAAATGGATAACTCAGATAAAGAAGAAGAAAATGAAAAAATGAAATTCAGAAATGACAAGAACAAGTGAACTGACTTGAAGAGTTGTTTGGACTTTTGGCAAAAGGGGGGGGGGGAATAGGAATATTGTGCGGCAATTGGAAAAAGTAAAAAAATTAGGGCTTAGAAAAAAGGAATATTGGCTGACCTGCTTAAATATAATGAAAGACCAAGTTTACGAGTATCACACATGATGTGCACGCGCGCACACAAACACGCGTAACAGCGCACACACATGATAACCAGGTAGGTCATTATCTACATACCTGCCTGGCAGCTGCACTATTTTCCCTTTTTTTATGGTTATTTTGTTTTAGTTTTTTATTCTTATTTTTAAATTTTAATAATATTTAAAAATTATGTAATCTATACTATAGATAATGATAATTACCAACTTAAAATACTTGTAAAAAATGTATGAAATATTCGATTGATTCATTAAATTAATATATCTATATAAAATAAAATTGAATAAAAGAAGTAACATGTATTATTTAATTTGAATACTACGTAGAAAGTATTCTAAATCTCAACAATTAATAATATTTGATTGACTTTTGAAATTCTATTTGTGCTACATACATCGAGATAACAAAATTAACATATATTATTATAATTTTGGAAGACGAGTACACTGATGATGATGATGTTGTTGTTCTTCCCCATATGATAATTAGATAGATAATTTCGAGAAGAATGATGACATTTTTCATTTGTATCTTCTATGGACGGATGCTCAAGAGAAGTATTTCTAAGGATGATTGATTCTAAGGATGATTGATTTTACTGCAATATGGAATTATAATTTAATCTATCTATTCGTATTAGAAGCAGTGAAATGGTTAGGAAAAAATGTAGACAAAAAATGTGGCACTGATGGAATATTAATTCAATAACTTTGTGTATTTATGATTTTTGTGTATTAAGAATTTTAAATTAAGACTTTTAGGACTGAGATCAAAAATAAAACTTGTTAAAAATAAATAAGAAAATGTAGACATATAAAATTGGGAAAATACTAAACATTCGGTATTAAGAAGAATTTTAGTATTTAAGTTGGTTGACTACGTGAAAAATTATTGACGAGTGTTCGATTCCCCAACATTGTATTCTCCTTCCTCATTTTCCTTTTCAACAACAATTAAAATTTATTGATAAAATAGTCACAAAAAGAAAAATCAAATCATTCAAAATTCAATGGCAAATAAATAGAGTTACCCCATTTAACCATTATTGAAATAATTTAAATCATATTTTATTATATCTTTATCTTCATTCCTTTTCTGGACAATTGTTGACGAAACATCAACTCATGGTTACGTATATTTATTCAAAATTTGATAGTGAATGTATAACTGAGAAAAAAGAAGAAGAAAATAGTAAAAAGGAATTCAGAAATGACAAGAACAAACGAACTCACTTGAAGAGTAGTTCGGGCTTTTGGCTGAAAGGGGGAGAAAAGGAAAGTTGGGCGGCAATTCGAAAAAGTAAAAAAAAATTAGGGCTTAGAAAAAATTAATATTGGGTGACCTGGTTAAATAGAATAAAAGACGAAGTTTACGAAGATCAGGCACTCAAACACGCACTCACACATACACATGCACGTGAACTCATTGACCACAAACACACACATGCATGTACACGCACACGCGTGCACAGACACGTAAGTGCAGACGCACAAATGTCCACATGCACACGTGCGCACACAGGCACACACGACACCCTCCCTGCACACATAATAACTGTCATTCTTAAAAGGACATTTGACAATCGAAACAATGTTTATATCACACAAAATTGTAAGAAATAAGAATAAAATATTTAGTGAGGAAAAAGCTACCTCGCGAAGATCTTTTTGAACGCAATGTTTTTATTTATTCTTACTTGCTTGAGTCAATGTTTATGAAATGAACACTTGGGGCATGTCAATTACAAAACCCTGTAAGGAAAAATGATCAACTTAGAAGTTTTTCCTAACTTTGAGTGCAATATATAAAAATTTCAAGTTTTTGTGGAATTGTTGGGTTTTGAAAAGGTGTGAATGGAAAAGAAAGAGTTTGGACTTTTATGAAGAATTGCGACTTTTATGAAATGTTGCAACTTTTATGAAAAGTTGTGACTTTTATGAGAAGTTGTGACTTTTATGAATAGTTATGACTTTAATGAAAGGTGACGACCTTTTTCAAAGATTGTGACTTTTAAAAAGGTTTGTGATCTTCCCGGACACAATAAGAACCTTTTCGCACTACCCTTTGTTTTCTATAAATTTAGGGACTTCCTCTCATTTTAATATAGAATTAATGGACTTCTTCTTCAACTACTAAATCTAGTATTTTAAGTGTACTTTACGGTCGTTGAGTGGTTCGCTGACACCGGAGTTTTTGGTATCTATACTCTGGTGTTGAGATCATTTTACCTTGGGAGGTCATATTCCAAATAAAACCTCGGATACTAGAGGAGAATAATTTCCTTAAGGGGAAACTGTGAGTTCAGTCGACTTGATCTTTTTCCTATTAATATTTTTCCAGATTATGGTACGTGTTTCATAAATTTTAGATTTGTGAATTAATTTCAGTTCTTATATTCTTTGTTTTTAACTATTTCATTAAACTTGGTAACTTCGTGTTTCTTCAAAGTTTGTTGGAATCAGTAATATTCTTTAGACACATATTAACAACAATTCTTCTTTAAGAAAAATATTTCGTACATTTTTTTTAAAATCTATTTCTAATCCTAGTTCGCTACTAGTTTTAATTTTCGAGTTGTGAAAATGTTCTTAAACTTTGTTGTCTTACAAAGATTTTTAAAGTTATGTTCTAAGTATGTTTGAAATACAAGATGAACAACAATCTTAAGGAAATTATATACTGTTAGTATTTTTTGTATTCTACTGATTGAGAGAGTCTGATCATGGAAGTAGAAGATAAATGCATTACTTCTCCATAATTCATTGCTTTGTTTAGCAAGGTCGAAGTGAGAATGTAACAAATTTTTTTATAGTATTCCGTTGAAAGATTACCAGGTAAACTTCTTAATAAATTATCTAAGGATGAAAATAGTTTCTAAGAGTTATCATCTTTGATTTTTTATTTTTTTATTACGTGTATTTTTTGATAAAGATGTGCAAACCATATGTTGTGGATGAATTTTACTTCGCAAATATTGTTGCTTTTAAAATTCTTTAGTTTGCGAAAATGAGAGATGCATATTTTTGTTTGATTAAATAGTATGTCAAAATGTTATAGTTGGAAGATTATTTGATAAGAAAAAAATTTCTGTGTCATAAAGAATATGTGTTATTCTGTTTGGAGAATAAAAAGACTTTTATAGTTTTGTACTCAATGAGAAATGTTTGTGTGTTTGATTTTTGTAGACTAAAAACTTTTGTGGTTTTAAACTCTGGTTAAATTGGACTATGCAATTGGTTTGAAGAATATGAAAACTTCACATAATAAGTCATTGTTTACTTTTGATTTTCTATTAACTTCAATGTAATGTAGAAATAAATTGTACAATTTTTTTTGTCCTTATTGTTAGTATTTAAAATACTAAGTTGTATGTCTATTTATGATAGAGGAAAAATACCAGTGACTTATAATTTGTGATTTTGTGTGTCTATGGATTGAACTTTGACATTGTGTAAACATTGTAAAAGAGAATTGCAGCACTATAATTCTTTTGTAGAATAATGTATCCAACATTAAAATATGTGGAAAAACTATTTTCAAATACTTGAAAAATATTTTTTAGATCACATTTGAAATGTGGGGGTTATTTACTTATGATTAGACTTGGTGTCTAATTTAACATTGGAGCAAAAGATATGAAACTCAATGATACTTTTGTATTATGTTATACCCACAAAGTTCTTGGAGTATATTTTGTATTGTGGTTGTTGAGTTTCTCTATTACTAGTATATAGTGTGACTAGTATGAACATCCAAATTATATATATACTTGTTCAAAATAATTGTGTTCTTTTATGGAAAAAAAATCACTTAAAATGTTGTGACTTTTCATGAAAAAATATGTCTATTATAATAAAAGTATTTGCATAGACATGAATATTGGTGAATAGTCATTTGTTATGTTTTTGTAAAAATAAAATTTGGACTATATTGTCTTTATTGAACCCGATGAAACTTTGTTCATGGGTAGGTTCTACAACAATCATATTGAAAGTTATGGAAATATCCTTCTCAAAAGGACATTTGACAATCTAAACAATGTTTGTATCACACAAAATTGAAAGAAATAGGAACAAAATATTATTGAGGAAAAAGCTACCACACGAAGAGCTTTTCGAACTCAATGTTTTATTTGTTCTTACTTGCTTGAGTCAATGTTTGTGACATGAACACTTGGGGAATGTCAATTACAAAACCCTGTAAAGAAAGCTGATCAACTTAGAAATCTTGCCTAACTTTGAGTGCAATAAATAAAAATGTCAAGTTTTTGTGGAATCTAGGTATGTTGAGCATTCATATAAATCTGTTGAAAGAAATTCTAATCCCGTAGAATTGATTTACACTGACATTTGATATGAAGTTAACACAGTCTCATGGTGGGAAAAAGTATTTGTTACTTTTATTGAGAATTGCATTAGAAATGACTATGTCTATTTGCTGAATGGTAAGGATGAAGCAATAGAAATGTCTAGACAATGTAATATTTAAGTTGAAAATTAGTGTGAAAAAATAAAAGAAGTGATAAGAATGGAGAGTATAAATCTTATTGTGCAGAAATATGTTTGGAAAGTGGAATATCCATCAAACTACTGCTATATTCACCTCAATCTAATGAAAAACTGAACGTTGAAAGAAATGATGGATGCATTATTTATAAGTTCGAGTTTACAAAAAACTTGTGTGGGGGAACTATCCTTACTGCAAAAGGGAACAACAAAAAGTTTTGCCTTTTTAGAAAGAAAGCGATTTTGTTTGATCAGAATACAATCTTTTCCATATGAGAAATGGAAAGGAAAGAAATCCAACTTAAAAATATTTCAAAGAGTGGGGGTATCTAGTCAAAGTCCAAGTTCTTATTCCTAAAAGAATTAAAGTAGGACCTATGAGTGTGGACTGTAAAATTAGACTTGAGTAGTCTAGAAAAGTATCTAAAAGGCCTAAGAAATTAAAATGATAATGCACTTAAAAAAGAGATTCTGAGGCTTTGTAAATGTTAAAGGACATTTACTTTTTTGAATATGTTTTTGTAACATTTCCTGCGTCTCCTGTAGACTCATTCTTTGGAATGATGGTGTCCATAAATAATAGGAAGTTAATTGATCTTCTTCAAGAAAAGAAACCTTTGGGTTCAAAGTGAATCTTTATAAGGAAAATAACAGTTGATGGAACTGTTGAAAAATATAAAGCAAGAATTTGTGTCAAAGGTTTTAGACCAAAAAACAAGGTTTTGATCTTGTCAATATATATATTCTCGTTAGTAATTAGAATTACATCCATTTGGATGCAAAAATTATTAGTGTTGTATATGACCTCCAAATTCATCAAATGAATGTGAAACGAACTTTCTTAAATGTAGAATTGGAGGAAGAAATTTACATGGAACAACCCGAGGATTTTGTGGTTCCTGATAAATAAAAGAAAGTGTGTGAACTTGTTAATTCACATTATGGAAGCACCCAAACAATGACATAATTTGATCAAACCATGTCGGAAAATGGATTGAAGAATGATGGAAGTGATAAATGTGTTCACATTAAAATCATAAGGTCATTGTTTATTTGTATATTGGTGATATGTTGATCATCGATAGAGACACTTATGACCTAAATGCTACTAAACATATGCTATAAAGCAAGTGGAATGAGAATTATTGAAGTTGCTAATGCGATCTTAGATTTAAGTATTCGTAGAACTCCATAATGTTTAGCATTTTCATGGTCTCATTGCATTTGAAAGGTACTTAACTAGTTAAAATATTTGGATGTCAATATTGTCAAGTCTCAAATAAATATGATCTTTGCATTTCAAAAGACTAAATAAAAAGTGACTCACAATTGGATTGTGCTAGAGTTTTGGGAAGGATGATGTATATCATATAGTGTGTGCGATCAGATATGGAATTTGCTATTTTAAACTGAGTCCGTTCACAAGTTATCCCAAATAAATTCATTGGATGACAATAAATAGAGTTTTGGAGTATTTAAAATAATACTTAAAACTATGTATTGCATTATAACATTATCCAACAATAATGAAAGATATAGTGATGCAAATTGAATCATCGGAAGAATGAATTAAAATTCACGAGTGGATATGTATTTACTATTGGTAGAGGAGCAGTCTCTTAGAAATATTTCAAAAGAGACATAAATCGCTAGATCTACAATTATCCTTGATCTAGGTACTCTAGATAAGGTCGGTGAATTAGTTTGAAAGACTCCAAAATTTCTTGATAGATACTCTATTTTGGCCCTAACCATTGACATTAGTATGCATACACTTTCACAGTCAAGATGGAATAGGTAGGGCATGATGTATAATGGAAATTCTCGTCATATATGACATAGACATGATACCGTTAGAAAACTACTCTCTAGTGGAATTATAAGAATTGACTATGTAAAGTCAAAGGATAATGTGTCGGATCCACTTACAAAAAGGCCTAACTAGAGAGGAAGTTAAAAGATCATCTAAGGGAATAAATTTACATCTTATGACAAGTCATCATGGCGGTAACTCTATCTAGAAGACTGGAGATTCCAAGAGGTAGATTCAAGGAGAAAACAAAGTTGTGAATGACGGTTCGACATTGTCAACAAACTCAATCCATTCTCATGATGAAGACAAAGCTCAGGGACAAGGATACAACATAAAGGCTTGCTAATGAGTTAGTAAAGCTTAATGATTTTAATGATTTGCAAAGTTTGACAGAGTTGACCAAATACTGTCTCTACGCGATAACACGGTTAGGAATCACCTATGTGAGTGTGAAGTGTAAGACGCTTCAAAGAAGATGATTGTCAAAAGCCCATCTCTATATACACTCATGAAACCAGGAGGTGTTCATGGCTAAAACGAACACAACCGTAAGAACCATAAATGGTAAAGGGTTTATTGTGTGACATATGGTTGTCTAGGTATACACCAAAGTTTGATAGTTCAAAGATATCGCATGTACCGATTCACCTAGTATATCCGACATATGTTAACTACGGAAAGTCTAAGGGAAAACCTACTTATATAGATGCAATTAATTCTTGCTTGTAAACTACACATACTTGTCCGTTTCTCTGTCTTCTAGTTATTTCCCGTTTATGTGGGGGATTGTTGGGTTTTAAAAAGGTGTGAATGGAAAATAAAGAATTAATGGACTTCTTATTCAACTACTAAATCTAGAATTAATCGACTTCTTCTTCAATAAGAACCTTTTAGCACTACCCTTTGTTTTCTATAAATTGAGGGATTTCCTCACATTTTAATATAGAATTAATGGACTTCTTCTTCAACTACTAAATCTAGTATTCTAAGTGTACTTTACGGCCGTTGTGTGGTTTGCTGACAACGGAGTTTTTGGTATCTATACTCTGGTGATTGAGATCATTTTACCCTGGGAGTTCATATTCCAAATCAAACCTCGGATACTAGAGGGGAATAATTTCCTTAAGGGGACACTGTGAGTACAGTGGACTTGATCTTTTTCATATTAAAATTTTTCCAGATTGTGGTACGTGTTTTACAAATTTTAGATTTGTGAATTAACTTCAGTTCTTCTATTCTTTTTATCTTCACTTGTTCATTAAACTTGGTAACTTCATGTTTCTACAAATTTCGTTGTAATCAATAAGATTCTTTAGACACATATTAACAATAATTCTTCTGTAAGAAAAATATTTTGTATTTTTTTTAAAAAAAATTGTTTCAAATTCTCGTTTCGCTACTAATTTTAATTTTCTAGTTGTGAAAATGTTCTTGAACATTGTTGTCTTAAAAAGATGTTCAAAATTTTGTTCAAAGTATGTTTTAAATACAAGATGAACAACAATAACCAGTTAGGTCATGATCAACATGTGTGCCTTGCAACTGCACAATATTTTTTTGATGGCTTTTATGTTTTTATTTGTTTGTCTTGCTTTTAAATTTTTTAAATATTTGAAAAATATGTAATATGTACTTTAAATAATGATAATTACTTAAAATACTTTTGAAAAATATATCAAAATTTTGATTGATTCATAAAATAAATATATCTATGTCAAATAAAATGTGATAAAAGAAGTAACATGCATATTTTATTTGAAAACTTCGTAGAAAGTGTTGTAGATCTCAATAATTAACAAAATTGGAATGCTTTTGAAATTCTATTTGTGCTACATACATCGGTATAAGAGAAGTAACATATATTATTAAAATTTTATATAAAAAGTACTACAAATATAATAATCAAAAGAAGTAACATGTGTTCCTAATATTTTATTGAAAACTACGTAGAAACTATTGTAAATCTCAATAATTTACAATATTTGATTGACTCTTGATATTCTATCTGTGCTACATAGATTGGGACAAGAGAAGTAATATATATTATTAAAAAGTACATAAAAATACTATAAAATACAATAATTAAAAACTTCAAATACTTAAAGCAAATTTAATTGACTATCTAAATTCTATCTATACCATCTAAAGGGAGACAAAAAGAATAGATATTGAGTCCGTGCTAACACATACAATTGTGACTAATGTTATAGCTAAAGTGTCAAGTTTACTCACAAGAGATAATCTGTATTTTAAAGTTAAATTTATATATTGATTAGGTGTTGTGGATTAATATAAATACTCCAACTGAAAATTTTGAGTAAACAAAAAACTTTTTTGACAAAAATGTTATATTATGGCTTAAAATTTTGTAAATATTAGAAAAATCACAAAAAATTTAGCGTAAATGGTATGATATATCCCTCAATTTTCCATATGGATTTTATGTCTTTGTTATGAAAGTGATTCATATATACCCTTATCATTATAAAAAAAAACCCACATATACCCACTACCGTTAGAAAATTAGCTCACATATACCCTTAATTTAACATAAATGAATGTAGCATCTCGAATTCTAGATAAACTAAGGTTAATCTAAGAAAAACAAGAAGAATCAAACTTAAAAATAAGTAATCTGGAAATTTCCATATTTCAAAAATGAGTTCTGTTCATTTTCAAACGGCCATAGTTGCCAGCTCAAGAGGAGTTTGAGTGAGTTCTTTATATGAAATATCGTCGGTAGATATTTTCAACCACGCCAATTTTACGAATTTCCGAGGTCGTATGAGGGAGATATGACTTTCGGAAGTTGGGTTGTTGAGAAGGGAAAGTTACATATCCGAATTTGTTAAGGGTGTTTTGTTTTTTTTCTAAGTTAATTATTAAAGCAATATGTTGGGGTCTAAACTAATCCAATTAAGTTCACACACTTAAAAAATAAGCTAGGGTTGTGAAAGAAAGTAGAAAAGAGGAGAAGCGAGAAGAAGAAGCAAGAATGCCAAGAATTCGATCATGGATTTCGTCGGGGGTGATCCCTAACAAGGTATGTGAAATCGTTCGTTTTTTGGTACTTACATCCACACTCGAATTTGATTCATTACTAAAATTTATAGTTAATTGAAAGGAAATCTGAAGTTTTTGACTAAAAGTTTGATGTTCTTATCGGTCGAATTAATGTTCAGATCTGTCTTTTTTGATCCATTTTCCGGACTGTTCTTAGGTTTAAAATATTGGATAATAATTTATTTATGGATAATAAGTTCTTGGGGTAGGATCCATCAGAATTTTAGAAGGTTTAGAGATGAAAAAAGAAGAAGAAAGTTGGAAAAACCGGTAGGAGAGATGCTGGGGCGCCTCGCCTCAGGACAGAGTCTGTTCATCAAGCTCTGGCACGCCGCGCCTCTCAGAGCGCCTGTGGACAGACTCTGTCAATCATGCAATGGCGCTCTGTGCCTCTCAGAGCGCTAGAACCCTTGGAGACCCCGTTCTTTCCCTATCTCTTTGTACTAGTTCCTAGGTGATATACCCTTCATTCTTAGTTGATTCAAACACTCTAGATTACATCTAAACGTCATGAAATCATACATAGACATGATATCACGATCCTTGAATCCATAATTCATTTCAAGGAAAGTTAAAATCAAAGTCAAGGAGCTTAAGAGACAAGTCCAGGAGTTAGGAAGAAAGTCAAAATAAAGTTATCAAGTTTTTACTTTATTTTAAATACTTAATGTTCAAGTCAAGTAAGAGTAAATATTTGAGTGTATTTCTCAAAATATATAAGGGAACTAAGAATTTTAAAGTTTCAAGTACGCACAGAGTATGAAGTTGAGTTCACTTCTCAAGAGATATAATGGAACTAAGTAGTCCATAAGGATTTAAAGAAAATGCTCTCAAACATTTGAGAAGGAAGGGAAGCTTGATTTCCAGAGACCCTATGACTAATTTTAATAGAAGAAAGAGAAAGATATGCTTTCAAAGAGAGCTTTTTTAAAAGCTATGTTTTGAGCACTAATCTCAAACCACAGAAATCAATATGTTTTTAAGCATAAGAGCCAATATATTTTGGGAGTAGTATTGAACACATATATGGGGGAGAATTCAGATAACTCACAGCCCCCATAAACCATGTTAGCCACCATGTGTAGAAAAGGGTCATTACTTTTTAGATGATTTCTTTTCATAATTTACTAGTGGATCCATTTGGCAGTTCAGGTCTTATACCTTTGGTCGGGTATAGGATGCGCTGATAGTGTGTGGTAGATCGCTGTATCATTACTGTAGCTTTTAAGTTATGGTTGTCGGTTAGAGAATATCCCTCAAGTAAATTGTACTTTTATACACAACAATATAATATTTTCATAATACATAAGTATTGTATTTTATATACATCTGACAAATTATTGGGTGTTTGTATATATATACATATAGATATATATATATATGTATATATATATATATATATATATATACATATATATATATATATATATATATATATATATATATATATATATATATATATATATATATATATATATATATATATATATATATATATATACACACTCAGAGGATTAAGTATTTTTTCAGTCAACATTTCTTTATATTACATATATTTTAATTGCGCATAATGAATAAGAGTTAATAGATCATGAGTTTAACATAGTCAAAGGTAATTATTCATTCTTACTCCCTTTCAATCCTAAGTTTTGTATAGCTTTCCAACTTGAATACTCATACACTAAATGTACTGATGTCAGTTGGCCTGCATTATTTTATGATGCAGACGCAGGAAACAAAGATCAGCATGCGGCGTTCGTTGATCTAAATCGAGCTCCTAACTTAGGGTTAGCCTCCTTCCATTCCTGAGGACATACAAATCTTTACCTTTTAGTAGTTTAGTCTTAGGATGTTGTGAGTTCTGTCCAAACATCCTTCTTCTCTCAGTTTAGAGACTTCATAGATACTAGTATTTCAGTTTAGAGTTTATTGTTGCGTGTTGAGACTTGACGTCGTCATGGCCAGAAATTATATGAAGTAGTTTCCTTTAAACATGTATTATTTCTTGTTTAAGATAAGTTTATCCTTCCACTGAGTTATGTAAGCCAGACAAGGGTTTGCTTAAGGGCCAGCAATGGTCTTCGAGTTCTAGTCCCGCCCAGGGTATATGCTCGGGGCGTGACAAACTTGGTATTAGAGCACAGAGTTTAAGAGTCCTAGTGATTCTATGAATCCGTGTCCGTAGAGTCTTAGTTATCGGTGTAAAGCACGTCACATGAGTTTTGCTTCTTTCATGTTTTTTTTGTGCGAACAGTTTATCTCTAAACGCTCTCTCTCTAATTCGTGCATACAAATATTTTTTAAATCATCATGACTTCAAGAAGATCATTTAAAGGTTGACCACGAAGAAATGTTGAGGAACACGATGTTCCAAATGCACCATGAGTGCAACCGTAAGGAGAGGTTACCAATGCCAAATTCCAGGAAGCTATCTTGATGCTAAGTCTGGTTATGACAAACCAGGTTGGGCAACAGAGAGCAGCTTGACATGAAAGAACTGATAACTCGAGAGTTTGTGAGTTTATGAGAATGAACCCTCCTAGTTTCATTGGATGAAGCCCTACTGAGGATTCAGAAAACTTTGTGGAGGATCTAAAAAAGGTTTTTGAGGTAATGCCTGTGGTAGATGTTGATAGGGTTGAATTGGATGCATATAAACTAAAGGGTCTGGGTAGAACATGGTTTTATCAATGGAAGGATTGTAGAGCTAAGAATGCACCATGTCCATGTTGGTCTTACTTCAAAGAAGCCTTCCTTGGGAGGTTCTTTCTTCGCGAACTTAAGGAAGCCAAAGTGATGGAGTTCCTTAATCTGAAGCAGGACTCCATGAGTATACATGAGTATGGGATGATGTTCACCCAACTATCTCGCTATGCTCTGGAGATGGTCCAAAACATGAGGAGCAGCATGAGTCTGTTTGTTAAAGGGTTGGGTCGCACTTCATGTAAGGAATGTAGGGATTCCATGTTGATAGGTGACATGAACATATCCAGGTTGATGGTATAAACTTTCAACAAGTTGAAGAAGAGAAGGTCAAGGATAGAGAAAAGTACCGAAACAAGAAGGCCAAGATTTGAAACAAGTCTGACAAACAGAAAGGTGGTTCCAGCCGACCACAATTCCAGAAACCAAAGGGGCATGCACCATCATCTGCTAGTGCACCTACAACCGGAAACCGAAGTGAGTATAGTGGTCGAAATTTTCGTCACTTCAAGGGTAGGCCTGCTCAGTCACAAGGTAGTGTGGCACATGGAGGTACTAAGCCTCCTGCTAGTGCCAAGTATGGTAAGAATCACTCTTGCATCTGTCGTGAAGGATTCACAAATTGTTTCAAGTGTGGTCAAGAGGGTCACTTCATGAGAGAGTGCCCCAAGGACAGTCTAGGCGGTGGAAATCTGGGCAATAGATCTCAATCTTCATCAGTTGCTCCACCACACATGACTGCACCTAGGGGAGCTACTTGTGGTAGAGGCGGAGGAACAAACTGCTTGTCTGGTCTTAATAATTTCCATGCACAAGAGAATTCTCCAGATGTTGTCACTGGTATGATTCGAGTCTTTGACTTTACTCTTATGCATTATTATACCTAGTATCTATTTTATGTTTTGTAACTCCTTATGTTGCTAAGAAATTTGGGATTTCTCCTAAGTAACTTAAAGAACCATTAAGTGTATCCACACCTCTTGGTGAATTCATTCTAGTAGAAAGAGTCTATCGTGATTGTCATGTTTTCGTAAGTCACAAGAGTACCATGACTGATTTAATAGACTTAGACCTGGTAGATTTTGATGTCATTCTAGGTATGCATTTTATCTATGCCTGTTATGCATCAATAGATTGAAGAACTCGAGTTGTCAAGTTGGAGATTCATAATGAGCCAGCAAAGAGTGGGCTAGTAGTTCAGCAGTGCCTATGGGTCGCTCATTTCATACCTTAAGTCTAGGAAGTTTGTTTTTAAGGGGTGTACCTATCACTTAGTCAGAGTTAATAACTCAAGTCTTGAGGTACCTTCCGTTCAGTCAGTTCCTATAGTCAGTGGGTTTCTAAAAGTCTTTCCTGATGACTTACCTAGAGTCCCTCCCGAAAGAGATATAGACTTCAACATAGACGTCATCCCAAATACTCGTCTTATATATATTCCGCCATACAAAATGGAACTAGCAGAGTTAAAAGAGGTAAAGGAGTAGTTGAAAGATCTGTTCGATAAATGCTTTATTCCACCGAGTGTATAACCTTGGGGCGCTCCGGTCTTGTTTATTAGGAAGAAGGATGTGTCCCTTAGGATGTGTATAGATTACCGTCAGCTGAATAAGGTGACTATCAAGAATAAATATCCTCTTCCACGGATAGATGACCTTTTTGATCAACTTCAGGGTATTTCTTGCTTTTCAAAGATTGACCTCAGATCCGGTTATCATTAGTTGAGACTAAGGGAATGTGATATTCCCAAGAGAGCTTTTAGAACAATGTATGGGCATTATGAATTTTTGGTTATGTCCTGTGGTTTGACAAATGTACCTACAATGTTCATGGATCTTATGAACAGAATATTCAAGACTTATTTAGATTTGTTTGTTATCGTCTTCATCAATGACATACTAATTTATTCAAGAAATGAAGAAGATCATGCCAGTAACCTAAGGGTTGATCTTTAGATGTTGAGAGAGATTGAATCATATAACAACTTCTCCAAATGTGAGTTTTGGCTTAAGTCTGTGGCATTCTTAGGCCATACTATTTCTGGTAAAGGTATTACAATTTACACTAAGAAGATTGATGTAGTTCAGAATTGGCCTAGATTCACATCTCCAATAGATATAAGGAATTTCTTAGGTTTGGCTGGTTATTATAGAAGATTTGTTGAAGGATTATCATCTATGTCCTTCCTTTAACCAAGTTAACACAGAAGGCATTCAAGTTTCAATGGTCTAATGCTTATGAGAAAAGCTTTCAGGAGTTGAAAAGGAGATTGACTACCGCTCTTGTTTTGACCTTTCCAGAGGGTACTCAAGGAATAATGGTGTATTATTACGCATCAAGAGTTGTCTTGGACTTTGTATTAATGCAGAATGACAAGGTTATAGGTTATTCTTTGAAACAGTTGAAATTTCATGAAAATAATTATACAACTTATGACTTAGAATTAGCTGTAGAAGTGTTTGAATTGAAGATATGTCATCAATATTTATATGGTGTTCATGTGGATATATTCACTGATCACAAGAGTCTTCAATATGTGTTCACTCAGGAAAAGCTCAACCTTAGATAAGGAAGGTGGTTGGAATTACTCAAGCATTATGACATGAGTATTTTATACCACCCAAGTAAGGCTAATGTTGTTGCTGATGACTTAAGCAGGTTGTCCATTGGAAGTACTTCCCATGTCTAAGAAGAAAAGAAGGAGTTAGCAAAAGATGTGCACAGACTTCCACGTTTGGGAGTCTAGCTTATGTATTCCACAGAAGAAGGCATAGTGGTCACAAATAAGGCTAAAACATCATTAGTGTTAGAGTTTAAAGAAAAGAAAGATCATGACCCTATTTTGCTTGATTTGAAGGCAACTGTCCATAACCAAAGAGTATTGTCCTTAGAACAAAGGGGAGATGGTGTGCTGAAGTATCAAGGTAAATATGTGTACTTAAGGTGGATGGACTCCAAGAGAGGATTTTGAAAGAGGCTCATAGCTATAGATATTCCATTCATCCGGTTTCCACAAAAAATGTACCATGATTTGAGAGAGGTATATTGGTGGGAAGGCAAGAAAAAAGATATTTGTATTTGTTTGTAAGTGTTCAAATTTTCAGCAAGTGAAAGTGGACTACCAAAGACCTGGAGGTTTAACTCAGAATATAGAGCTTCCAGGATTTGAAGTGGGAGATTATTAATATGGACTTCATCAAAGTATTTAAAGATCGCGAAGGTAACATGATCCCATTTGGGTGATTATCGACATAATGACAAAGACAGCCCATTTCATGCCGATCAAGACTACCTATTCAATCGAGGAATATGCAAAGTTGTACCATCACGAAGTGGTAAGTCTTCATGGATTTACGATCTCCATTATTTGAGATAGAGGTGCACTATTTACAACACAATTCTTGAAATCTTTCTAGAAATGTTTGGGTTCCAAGGAGAATTTCAGCATTGCTTTTTATCCTTAGGTAGATGGACAAGAAGAGCGTACTATTCAGACCTTATAAGATATGTTGAGAGCTTGTCTGATCGAGTTCAAGTGAAATTGGGATGATCACATACCTCTCATTGAGTTCACTTACAATAATAGTTATCATTCGAGCATCCAAATAGCTCCATATGAAGCTCTTTAGGGTAGAAGATGCAGATCTCCAATTGGGTGGTTCAAAGTTGGCGAAGTAGGGTTTATAGGACCAGATCTAGTTCACCAAGCTATGGCGAAAGTGAAAGTGATTCAAGAAAGGTTGAAGACAACACAAAGTTGGCAGAAGTCTTACATAGATGTTAGAAAGTCATTAGAGTTTGTGGTAGATGATTGGGTGTATCTTAAGGATTCACCTATGAAGGGAGTTATAAGGTTTGTGAAAAGGAAAAACTTAGTCCCTCATATATTGGACCTTATAGGATCTCCAAAAAGTGGAAAATGTTGCTTATGAGTTGGAGCTACCAAAAATTTAGAAGCAGTTCATTCGATATTCCATATTTCTATATTGACGAAGTGTTTGGGTGATCCTTCATTGATAGCACCAACAAATAATTTCCGGTCCAGATTTTGGAGCGGCAAGTTCGCAAGTTGAGGACAAAAGAAGTTTCTTTAGTCAAGGTCTTTTGGAGGAACCGGTTTGTTGAAGAAGAGACTTAGGAACCAATGGAGGATATGAAGAAGACATATCCACATATATTTTAATCTGGAGATAATTCAAATCAAGGTACTACACTCTCTTCTTAGCCCTTTATAAGATTATGTATAAGCATGTCATTAATTACTTTTGTGGTTGACTGCTGAAATGATATTACTATCCTTAGCTTAGACAAAGAATTCTCATTCGATGACGAATGCTAGCAAGATGGGAGATATTGGAAAATTTAGAGTTCTAGACAAACTAAGGTTAGCTATGAAAAAAAAAAGAAGAATCATATTTGGAAATAAGTAAGGAAATCAGAAAAATTTTCAGATTTCAAAAATGAGTTTTGGTCATTTTCAAACGGTCATAATGTCCAGCTAAAAAGGAGTTTTGGAGATTTCTTTATATGGATGGAAATCTTGTCGGAAGATATTTCCAACTACACAAAGTTTGCAAATATATGAGGTGGTATGAGGGAGATATGACTTTAGGAAGTTGGGTTGTTGAGCAGGGAAAGTTCCAAATCTGCATTTGTTAACGGTGTTTTGGTCTTGCCCTATGTTAATTATTAAATTCGTTATTGGGGTAATATGTTGGGGTTTACACTGATCCCATTCAGTGTAAAAAATTAGAAAATAATCTAGGGCTTTGAAAGAAAGGAGAAAAGAGGAGAAGGGAGAGAAAGACGCAAGAACGTCAAGAATTCGTTCATAGATTTCATTAGGGGTGATTCTTAACAATGTATGTAATATAATTGGGTGTTGGGTCCTTTCATCCACCCTCCAATTTGATTCATTAATGAAATTTATAGTTAATTGAAAGGAAATTTTAATGTTCTTGAGGAAAAGTTTGATGTTTTTGTTGGGGGTGGGGTAAATGGAAAATGAGTGTTAGGGTGAAGTCTGAGTAGCCCAACTAACTATCGTCTTTTGGGGTTTTCTTGCCTGTGTTCTTTTTCCTCAAAAGACTTATTACTTTTTCTATTGAACCGGCATGTTTATATCTTTTGTACATAGTTTAACTCTGAAGCATGATGGCTAAAATGATATCCTGATAAAACCGGAAAATGTTGCATGACTAGGCATAGTAACTGATAATTGTGTGGCTCTAGGCATGACACATAGTTACACCATTGCATTACCCTAAGTCTTAAATTCGAACTAGGTGTTTGATAATCTGGTATAGTGATGAGATGTCAAGTGAGTGTGAGGTAAATTCGAATAAGTCCACTATTGGTACTGAGCTAGAACTTGCCTGGTTAGTCCTGCTAAAAGTAAGCTATAATAGACAATTAGGAAAGGATCATAGACCCTTATTCAATATAGCCCATTTCAAGCCTAAATAAAAGAAACCAAATGAAAGTTATCCTTCTTTGATCCAAATGATCTGAGCTTAAATTAGACCTTTCTTTTTCACCCCAACTGATCTTTTCTAGGAACAATATGTTGGCCCTGGTCCCTTCTTGGACATGTGCACCTCAGCTTATGCCAAAAGCATAAGTTGAGGGTGGCTAATGCATAAACAACCTTCGTTATGGCCTTGACCCAACTTTGGGTATTGTGTAGCTTGACTCATGGCAAAGCCATGAGTTGAGGGTGGCTATTTTGAGGAATGCTCTGGAAAGTGGGGTTGAAAGAACAAAGAGAGAGGAAGAACAAAAGTAAAGTGACTCAAGAATTAGTTGAAAGAAAAGTAAAGAAAAAGAAAAATATACAAGAAATACAAGAAACAAAAGAAGAGAGTCACTTACACAAATGAAGAAAGAAGAGAAAATAGCAAGGTGAAAGAATATGAGAAACTGGGCGAGATAAAGTGATAGAAAGTGGAAGGTTTAGCCGATATGTCAAGGAGGGCAAAAAGTCACTTAAGTATACCTTAATATACCCTACCTGACTCTGAGCCTATGTTACATGCTAAGAAAGTCCTATCGTGATCCTAATGGTTGTATAGCGAACTTAAGACAGTGAAAATAAGGGCAAGCTTATGGCAATAGGTATGAATGAGTGTGACTTTGTTCTGAGAGCGAGTGTTGAAAAGTAATCCTTATACTCAAACTGAAATCATTGTGTGAAAAATGAGGATTTTGTTTTAAAGTGAGGACACTAGTTGCGATACCGGAATTGTTAGCACCTCGGTGAGAAATTGAAGAGGATAGATGTTAGTGCATGGTGAGTTTGTGTCATGTTCTGATCCCAAAAAATTCAAGCCTAATAGTGATAGCATGCATAGATTTGATGAGATTAATCGGGATTGATAGCCAAATAAGTGCAAAGGATAAAACATGGATACTATTGTACAAAGATTGTGTAGTGAGTCATAGTGCGTCGCTTGAGGACAAACAACGAATTTAAGTTGAGGGTGTGCTGATATACCGTGGTTTCAGGTATAATTAATACTTTATCCTTAAGTTTAGTGTGTCCGGAAGTCTTTTTGTGCTAATTTTTATATAAGTTTCTCTTTATTTTGCAGGAAATCTGTCCAAAGCTGAATGCGGAGATTTTGAGCGAAAAAATACAGAAGAGACCACCTTCGGAGCTTATGACGGTCCGTCGTGCTTGTGACGGCCCGTAGGTGGCAGCGTAGTGAAGCTGCTGAAGGAAGATGGGGAATTCTGACCAAGTGTGGGGTTACGAAGCTTGTGACGGTCCGTCGTGGCTATGACGGTCCGTCCTGCAGGTTTGTCATGAAGTTCGGAGAAGTGATCCCGGTACCCAGATTCCAAGAGTTGAAGTGTTTTGAAACGAAGACCCTCGACAGACCGTTGTGCCTATGATGGTCCGTCATACTTGCCGTCGAGGGGAATGAAGAGAGCAGCAGAAGAAATTGCATAAGTAGGGGACGACGGAGTCCATGACGGTCCGTCGTGACCACGACGATCTGTCCTGAGGTCCGTCGACCCAGCTGCATTTTGGCAGATTTCCAACAAACAAAGTTCTTGTTTAATTAGGTTTTTATTTTTTATAAATAGTTTGAAAAACCTCATTTTTAAGGTTGGACTCTTTTAGGTTGGACTCTGTTAGGTTGGACTTTTGATTGTTAGACTTTGTGTATTAGTGTTAGATTTTGAGATTCTTACAAGGGATTTTTGGTTATTAATCAAGCAAACTTTCGAATTTTATTCTTTCTCATTGAAGTAAGTACATGAATTCTTATTTAATATATTTGAATATTGTGTTTATGGCTATGAGTTACTAAACTCCATAACTAGGATTGTGGGAACCATAGACTAATAATGAGATAAACCCTAACTAAAATAACAATTCTAGAATAGTGTCTTGCATGTATTAATAATTCTTTCGTTTATAAGTCTTTTTAATGGATGACCAACGTTACAACTCGCCTTAATTCTACTTGCCGGACCAAGGAGGTAGATAATAGGAAAAGAATTATTAACATAGATTTAGTGTATACTATCTAATACGCTAGTATTGATTGGTACGAGGTAAAAACTTAGTCAAATATCGAATACGATGCTTAATATGAGGTAAGGATAAGGGTTAGGATAGCAACATACGTAGCCGGACCAAGGTACGGAGTGAGATTTTCTAGATGCCGGACCAAGGATTTAGAAATACATAACTTATCACTTTGCATGCAAGATACTAGGAAAGAATTGTTATAGTTAGAGTTATCAAGTTATGAACCTGTGGGGAACATGTAAACCCTAGTTACTTTGATTAATTGATTAAAACCCAACATTCAAAGCTGTTAAGTGTCTCTTTCAAGTTTGTTATTTATTTTCACTTATTTAGAGAAAGAAACCCCCCTTTTTATGTTTTTACTTTCCAAGGAAGTCATTGACCAAACAATAGTAATAATAGGTTGAAGTTAAGTCTAGACTATTTTCCTTGAGGGAACGATCCAAACCTCACTAGTTGGGTTATTTACTTGACACGACCGCTTTACTTCTTATTTGAGAAGTAAATTTGAGCATATCAGATCTCACAAGCATTCTTGTCTTTTTGAATCTGGATTTTACAAGTTAATACATTGCTAATCAATATATTGTGGTTTGTTATCCTTAAATTTTAAATTTCGACTTCCCACACACTTTGCTCTTTTATATATTAAAAAAAGAAATAGTATTTTTTTAATTGAAACATGATTATCTTTAAAGTTTACATCTTTTTATCTTTAAATACATATTTAATTTGGCTCAACACAAAATATAGAATTCTAAAATTTGTAGTCTTAAATACATTGGAATATTTGTGTTGCTATAAAACTTCTTACTAACGATAAAATAGAAATTTTATAGCTTGATTGTTTTGAAATATAGACATATGTCATTTATTTTTTATAGATTGATAATCAAATAATGCTACAATTGGAAAGAAGAGAGTATCTGACATGTTTATTACCAAAGGTCTTTTTTTCTTTCTAAACTCATTGTGAGGTCAAATTTATAGTATAATCATCATAAAACAATGCTAATATATAATCCTTATTATTGCAAATGTTTATATTTTTTCAGAAAGATCTATATTATTTTAAACAGATTAAGCAGCATATGGATTTACAGTATGCTTTACAGATTATTCAAAACATGTTAGGACACGATGTTTAATTGAACGTGAAAGTCAGCAGCTTCATTACAGTTCTCTTGTTGATTTTCAACGATGTTATTATTTATTACCCAAATTAAAATCTTCAATATTTTGTCGCGCTTAAACTCAAACACAATATTATGATATTAATGGGTAAGAAACTCTTATTTTGTCGTGAAATTTTGTGTGAATTACCTGCAGCAGGTAATCCAATGTTATCCAACCAAAAATTGGAGAAAAGGGCATATAAGGAACGTAACAAAGCTCAATTATTTGAGTCATCAGTTAGGGTGCGTGAGATAGTGAGAAATAAGCTTCTTGAGAATTCAAGAACGATCAAGTTTATGATTACAAAGGGTAACAAAAAAGAATGACAAAGAAAAAATAAGAAAATTTTGAAAAAAATTAGTGAAGATTATTAAAAGGTTGTTTACTTATATATAATTTTAAGGTGTATTAAATTTCTTTTGTTTCATTATTCTGGTAATAATTTCACAATTTATTATCAATGTAGAATGGAGAGAATAATTAATAACCTAACCCTCGTCATGTGCTTTTTTTTTATCTCTATGTTTTATTATTTGCATCAACATCTTGTTTTAGTAGAACTTTTAGAATAATAACCGTTTTTTAGTGAGTGAATGTGGTCAGCCATGACCATAACTTCTTACTGTAACTCTATTATTTCACTGATTATTCTACCTTTTAATGCCTTGTAACTCATGCAACCTGATTTTAGATCAGTCATTTACCTGATAATCATCCAATTCATTACAAGGGAGAATTCTCCCCTCTTATAAATACTGATGATCTTACTTTGTTTTTGTGTATAAGTACATATAGAGTTCATAAAATTAAGTAAAAAGGTAACGTTCTTATTAGTTGAAGGGGGTGTTTTTTTTATGGAGCTTTTGACTCAACTCTTTCCTGGTGTATGTTGAGCTGTACTTTAGTGGTCGGGATTTGTTGTACCCTAGAGGGAACAAGTAAATACGATTACTACTGGCCTGATGAATAGATTTATTATTTTCTGTTTGAATCTTCTTAAAAATGAGCAAGATATCCATGTCTCATCCAAAAGATATTTTTCTTCTTTAGTTTATTTCAACTAGGGAATTTGGCCGTGCTTTGAGCGGTCATTGAAATAAATGTTAAAGAATTACTTGTTAAATCAATTATATATATGTTCTTCGTATACCCAAACGTAATATTATCCTTTCTTAATTATATATTAATTATTAAGATCATTTTGAGATGATGATTGAAATGAAACTTAACAAATTTAATATCTATAATCTATTACAACTGGGTACCTTTTTTTATTGAGTATCGAAAAATTATGTTGCAAATTAACTGAAACTCCTAATGAAAAGATCTATAGGTTTTATTATTCTTGTCATATTGATATGATAAAAATCCTTTAAATATTTCATTTTTCAATCGTTCTTGTTCTTTTTTCTAATATACAATTTAGATTTGTATTGTTTTTGCATAAATCACATAAATTGATATTTTAAATTTTTAGTTGCAATTGTATCAAAAGATATATGTTATGTTGCATTCGTTAAATATTATTTTTTAGAAAGTAATTAAAACGTTACACTACTGATTATTAAGTATCGATATATTCAAGTTCGAATGAGAACATGATTTTTGTATTAACTCGCTTACTATATTTTGTATGTATATCTTTATGTGTGTGTGTGTGTGTTTATATATATATATATATATATATATATATATATATATATATATATATATATATATATATATAAAAGATAGAGAGAGAGATAGATAAATAGATTCATCTTAACAATACAAAATTATTTGATAGATACTAAAGTTCTTCACATATTATATAGTGATTAATATAATTGAAGGTTAATTGAATCAAACACTTTGATAATACGTTTTAATTTCAAATACACTCCTTGCATTTTCAAATCAATGATTGAACCTTTTTCTCCATAAAATTAATGTATGGATACCCACGTGAGATATATATTCATAACTAAGTATATTAAAATATAATTTTTAAATTTAACATATATTTTTTTATGCTAAATTTAGTGATTTATTTTTAAAATATATCAAAAATCTAATCAATTTATTTAAACATTTGTATCCAATTTTTTTAAAACAAAATATAAAAATATACATATTTAACAAAAACAAATTAATTTATCAAATGCATAAATAAATATTTTTCCGATTTTTAAATTTCATAAAATAAATATATTAAATATTTATATTCACAATTCTGTTTATTTTAATAATTATATTTTAATAAACTTCTAAGGAGTTATAAAATTATGATTTTGATAGTATAAAGAATATAAGTATTTAATATTAATATATAAGTATGGAGTGCAATTTATATATAAGTAAATCAAGGTAAAAAAAAAGAACTGTTTTGACTCAAAAATTTGCAACTTCATCAATTATGGGATCAATATTTTTTACTCATTAGATATTACTTTTTATTACTTATTTCAATTTATATAAAATGAAACGTGAAATAAAAAAAAACTAGAAGTGGGATAAAAAAACAATAAATAAAATAGTAAAAACACAAGTTATAGTATTGGTTCATTAAATTACACTCTTTTTAAAAAAAATGTTATTTTTTATTTTGGCAAAAAATAATTTCTATCATACTGCCTTTTTTTTTTTTTAGGAATAAGTTGCGACACAAGTTGAGAACTTTTAACATTATATTGTTTGGTCTTAGTCAAGTTCTTTCAAAGTTTAGTTTTAATGTTTTTCAAATTTTCTATTATTTAATCTCCATAAGTTTAAACATTTTGATTTAGGGTTATGAGGAGTTATAGAGAATATGAAATATAAGTTATGAAGATAAAATGATGCGTATTTCTTAGTTTAAGAAGACATAATTAATGATATTAATTTCAGTGTGAATGATAAATTTAAGGTTCTAATATTTTTGTAGGATTAGTTTCTCCCATTATTTATCAATTGGATAAAAGGAAGAGGCAAAGGTTTTACCAAATGAAGAAACATAAAATGTGATAAACAACAAATTACAATAATGAAAGTGTTCTACTAAAAATTAGTTGTATCATTCACAATTTTATATATATTCTCATCCAAGTTTGCTACTCAATTAATTAACATTGTCATGTGTTATTCATTCACATTAAAAATATATCAACTTTATATGTTTAATTTAAATAATTTACAAAGTGATATCGGGTGTTATAATTTAGAAAAAATTACTATGAAAAATTTAATACTAAAATAAAATTTATTCATTTATTTTGTGATTGATTACTAATATGATAGATCATATCATATATTTTAAGGGGAAACAATATCCAATAGATATAAAAAAATGTATCATAGGTAATATATCTTTTATTCAATCATGACAATATATATATATATATATATATATATATATATATATATATATATATATATATATATATATATATATATATATATATATATATATATATATATATATATATATATATATATATACAAGTGCGTCTTTTCATCTTCAACGACAACAACAATGAATATAATTTTTTTTTGTTCAAAACGAAGAAATAAAATAAAATAGAATAGAATAATATTATCTGAAATCAAAACAATACAACAATGAATCTTCAAAATGTTTGAAAATCATTCAAACTTTTATATACTATGACTCTATCTTCCGGAATATCCAAGATAATCAAGCTTCCTTCTTTATTTTGTTAAACTTGTACCGAATAATGTGATGAATCTTTGAAGAATATATATATAATCTTCATGAAAGTGAAGGTCATATTGTGACATCATCTTTTCTATGTCTTCTAATTTGTTATTAAGTACATGATTGATGAATAAAAAGATGAAGAAAAGAAAATTAAAAAAACCTATACTACTAAAAAGAAAGAAAGAAAAAATGGATATTAACATTCAACATCTCTACATATGATTGGTATTTATAGATAGGATAAACCATAAAAATAGTTAAAAGGCAATTGAAAAGTCATGTTATTTAAGTTAAGAATATCAATAGATGGAGGATTATTTGTAACTCATTAGATATAATCACAATAATAAATATGATTGAATTTTTTAAATCAATAAACTAATTATTTAATGAAAAGCAAGAAGAGAAAATGTCAAAAAAGATAAAAAGGAATGGAGGCCATACAGAGGTTTCACATAACCTCGTCTATGATCCTCTCTCTCTCTTTCTCTCTCTTTATATATATATATATATGTATATACATACATATATATATATATATATATATATATATATATATATATATATATATATATATATATATATATATATATATATATATATATATAGAGAGAGAGAGAGAGAGAGAGAGAGAGAGAGAGAGAGAGAGAGAGATAGATAGATAGATAGATAGATAGATAGATAGATAGATAGATAGATAGATAGATAGATAGATAGATATAGATATATATAATTCTAATTTCACCAACAAAAAACTACTTGATTTTTCCATATAAATATATATCATCCTGCAATTTTTTATTTTACTTTTAAAAAGTTTGTAATATTTGATCAATCAAAGTACATCTACGAGTAAATATAAATTTGTTTTATCTATTGCTATTTTGTTGTCATATTTTTTCTTTAGAACCAAGTTCAGAACTTTTCTTTTGAATCGTGTGTATATTACAAACAACATTTTTTATCACACAAGGATAGGTGTAAAATTTTTGTACACCTTAGTCTCCTCAAACATACTTATAAGATTAAGCTGAATATATTGTTCACTACCAAAAACACGTGACTTCAAAAGAGTTCTGAACAAACTCATGTTCGTAATTGAGGTTCAATAAGAAACAACCTCTTTATCTCGAAAAGATAAGGGAATTTGTGTACATTCTACCTCCTTATATTGAATATGTTGTTCTCTACTAAAAAAGTCCTCAATATGATATAAAAAATCTGACTTAAAAAGTAGTTTGGAAAAATTGACCTCGCGAAATCAAATATTCAAAGAATCAAAATCAAAATCCAAAAAGTCAACGAAACTTTTTGTTCTATTTTCAGTCATAAACCATAGTGATTTTTTCACACACACCCTCCCCCCAACTTCAGTTTAAATTGTGTAACTAATTGACCCACAAAAACGTTCTATGAGGATGGGAGGGGAGAAGGGGGTAATGAGTTTCCCTCCCACTAACTGGAACATCTAAAAAACAATGGGGCTAAATTTTGCAAAACGAGGTAGTTTTTTAGATTCGTTTGAGAATTTTGATAGTAATAAAGCTTAGATTTTTATATATTGATTGTTTCATCTTTTAATGTTGATGGATTTGTGTCAAAAGCTTGTATAGAAAATTTTCAAAAAGAAAAAAACATTATTGATATGGTGAAACTTCAAATTTGGGTACCCATTGTTTAGTATTGACCAAATCCATCTCAACAAAAATAACATTTGGGTGGCTAATCCCCACCCGAATTGCCACATCTATTGTGTTGAGAAGGATGTGCGTATCTCACCTCGGTACAAACACGAGGAGTACTCCATCCTAATGTGCTTTGGATGATCCACACATTATTTATTGTCCTATTGCTAAGATATAAATTTATAAATGAACCACACATTCTCTGGATCGTTTATTTCAACTCAATGTGGTGAGTTTTCTAGCTTGGTGCATCATGATTTGTCGCATTCATATTGTACAAGTTTAATCCCTTCACTTTATGACTTCGACATGAGTGATTGTAATCTCTCGGTCCCTATTCTTAGACCTCTATGGAATCTCACCAACATAGAGGCTTCAGACCTTGGTATAACCATCTTGAATGACCAGTTTCCGATTTCCTTAGATTTGGAAAGGTCAAGGAGTTATTAGTTGGCCAAGTTGATTTCGCTAGATTTTTCATCCGTTTACCTTACCGGTCCATTTCCATCCAATTATTGGATATGCCATTGGACTTCGTGGGTTGAACTTATCTCATAATGTCTTGGAAGCTCATAGACCAATGACATTGCAAATTTATCTGTTCTAGAATCACTAGATCCTTATCTTACAAAATCAGTTGAAAAATTCCGCATCATCTTGAATCCCTCGGACTTCTTGATTCTTAGATGTCTCTCGCAGTCATCTTTTTTGATGCATCTCCACGAGAATTTTTTTATTATACATTTGATAAAATTTCATATCAAAGAAATTATGGGCTACGAGGGTTGCCACTCTCAAAACATTGTGGCAGTGATGATAGGATATAATAAGTGATAACTCCAACTGAGAAGAAGAAGAAGAAGAAGAAGCATGTCACGACTGGAATCTAGACCCCAGATGAGACCGGCATCGTTGACCTCTCAGAGGTCGCAAGAAAGCCTACTTACGTCATTCTTACTTTGCAAAGGTTAATTTTAGCAGAAAAATTGAAATTTTTGATTTTTTAAATATACGTGCTAATTTTTTTTATATTTTGTAATAGTTCATCATCAACCATCAAACATTTAAGATATAAGCAACTAAAATAAATAATTTATTAAGTATTAATTGTATATCAGCAAAAATAGCACTAATACAAAATTTGAATCAAAACAGGAAAGAAACGCTAGTGGAACATGCTCCACTAGCTCAACTTTAAAAATATGCTAGAATGTAACGCAACAGCATCCTAGAAAGCGTGAGGACCTACGAAACTCCAGATGAATGCTGACGTCCGGATAGCTGCAACAACAAACCTATAGCTCTAACATCCACCTGTGCCTGCACCTAAAAGTAGATGTTTGTATGGAATTAGTACACACCTGTACTAAGTATGGGTATATGCAAGCACACACCAGGTACATGCATGAGAAAGAATAACTCTTTCCTAACGAGATGATTTTTGGAAGTCAAGTAAGTGAACTTGCCAATTTGAGATTTGGAAAGTTATGCCATGAGAGTGACATGCATCATTATAATTATCGTAGAAAACACAACACATAACATCTTCATATAGCACATAACATATAACACATAGTTTCTTTCATATTATTTATTCATATTCCATGAGACCTTGTTATCACAGACTTGACCTTAAGACTTTCCAAAATGAGGGCTCAACATATGGGACCTCAACTAGGGAGCCTTCTTTAGCAAACACAGAGTCTTCTTCATTCATTCATACGTACCTCATTTCAGTTCATTCATAGGCCACTGTTAACACCAGCTATACCTAGGATGTAGTTTAAGACTTTCATCGGGTTTGCTCTGCAATGATAAGGAATAACATAATGTCATTACCTGAACCTAGCTAACCTCTTGATTATCCTATCCTAACACCTTCGGAATCATTCATTTCTTTATATGCTTCATTTGAGGCTGACCTCATTCATTTATTGGAAACTTTAACTTTAATCGACATCAATCATGTGAGCATCATGAAATCCAGTGTCTCCCCCACGCCGAAAAGAGGTGGAATCACCGGCCAAAGTGATTCAATAACATGCTAGAGTATATGGAAATTTAACCCTACCAGATCCGTATATTGGCATTATAGGTTAAAAGACTAGGAGATGTATGTAGACCCATACCCGGCAAGCCCTAAAGTCTCATCTCATGAGAGTTACGTTAACCTTCACCCTTCCCGAAAGAAGGTATCACCACTCATAGCTAGCCTATGGGTGCTCAGTATAAAGTTCCATTACATTCAACTCATACATCATGGAAGGTGGCTTCGAGTATTAGGACATCATCGCTCAATAGATGATTTCTCATCTCATCATTAGTATTAAGTGTTTTAAAATAAATATTTTCATTAGTTTGTTCATAGAGATTGGTCTCTTCATTATCTTATACCCTCATTGGTGAGTACGTATTGATAACATTTACTTAGACTCATTTGAGATTGCTCTCATCATATACATTAACCTGATATCATGATTGTCATTACATTCTTTATTATTAGCACCTTTGGTTTTCATAGTTACTCAACTTTTATTACGTGAATGTTCATTTCTTCATTTCATAGTTTATCTCATCATATGCCAATGCACTTGGACATTTAGTGTATCTTACACTCGTATTTAACCCTCCTAAGGTTAATCATTTTATCACGTACATCTTAGGTTCACTTTTTTTTAACCTATGTTAGACTTATATGTCTATACGTTCAAACCATAGGGCTTCATTCATAGTTCGTTTAAGTGGTTCATATCTTCATAAGATTATTGAGTACAAGACTTATGCATCTTGTAGATATGCCAAGATATTTATTTTGATATTTAGAGGCAACATTCATTAAATATCTGCTTACGTATGACTTATGTGTCAATACGGAATTGGGCAAGGGAACCCGATTTCGAATCACTTGAACAACACTAAATCTTATTCTAAAATTTCATAAGTGCATTTTTCAGATTTGGGAGACCCTAGTTCGATTCCAATTAACCCCATAATATTTGTTTCTTGTTCTCCTCCCCTTTTTCGTTTTAAGGCAAGGAGGTTGTGGGTTCAATCCCCCACAAGCTCATTTATTTTTACTTTTAATTTATTTCTTAACTTTTAACCTATCTAAGAGGTTGTGGGTTAAATCTCAACTCTCCATATTTATTTTCTCCTTTATTTTTCTCCTTACTCTCTCATCCATTCAAAAGGTTGTGGGTTCAATCTCCACTCTCCACAATTTATTTACTCCTTAATTTTTGTCCTAACTCTCTCATCCATTAAAGAGGTTATGGGTTCAATCCCCACTCTCCACATTTTATTTTCTCCTTTATTTTCCTCCTAACTCTCTCATCCATTCAAGAGGTTGTGGGTTCAATCCCCACTCTCCACATTTTATTTTTACTTCATTATTTTCATGGTTTTTAACATGGTGAGGTCACGGGTTCAATCATCCATGACCTCACTTGTTTTAATTTATTTTTTTCAACATTTTGAATCCTCTTTGCTGACCGAAATTCATCAATAGAACCTGCAAATTTTATTTTAATTTTTTCAGCATCGTTTTATCAAGTTACACCTTAGTTCTTAGGGGAATTTCGTAGTGCATTTAGAACATTTTAGGTACGTCTTCATGTATTCATTTAGACAAGACATTATCCCTCAAATCAGCAACATTTCAACTCATATGAACATCACATTTACATCAACATGTGTACATGAAATATAAAGAACTATCATGCCATTTCAAGTCATAAACCATGAACAATAGCCACGGCAACAGACACATACACACGTAGTTAAATTTTCGGAAATATCAACATAAGTCACATAATTCCAGACATACATATAAACACATAATAATCATGAAAACACGTTTCATCCCTTGTTTTCTACCAGCAAACATAACCAACCTATGATTCAATGGGAGCTAGTGATAGGGACATGCAACGGGGAACAATTCTTGTTTTAGGAATGAATATTCTGAACCTTAAGGGGTCTCTTGGAAAAGGGACCAAGAGAGAAGAGAACTGATACCTTAATCGATGTCCAAACGCTGATATTACTGCTTGAAAACTCCTCCAAACCACTCCCAATTAACTTCAACGTACACCTCACTCGACGAACCTCTCTTAGCCTTGACATTTTGATTACTTTGTCTTTTACTTAAAAATTCTTGTGAATTCTTTAAGTGTGAATAACTCTTGATGTATTTTCAGTTGTTAAAATTGTTTTTGGCAGAAACTAATGTGTGAGAGAGAGATATGGAGAACGTGAGAGAGATATAGAATGGTATTAGGATTAGGAGACTAAATTCAAGACTTAGTCAAATAGGATTTAAATAAGATTAATTCAAATCTGATTTATTATAATTAATACGTGAAAGGACCATTATGCCTTTAAAATTTAAGATTTTTAATTAAAAATTAAATCAACTTAAGTACCTATTTATTCAAAAAAAAAAATGGATCGTTACAAAGAAGAAGAAGAAGAAGAAGAAGAAGAAGAAGAAGAAGAAGAAGAAGAAGAAGAAGAAAATTCACCATGATCAGTTAGAAGACGCTTCTCACGGGTTACAATTGTCGTCTAGTTATTGGATTGTCTCAGTTAGAAGACAGTTCTCATGGCTTACAATTGTGGTCCGCTTATTGGATTGTCTTAGTTTGAAGACGGTTCGCATGAGTTACAATTGTGGTCTAGTTATTGGATTGTCTGTAATATACATAATGTTGTCAACTCAATGTCCAGTGTGATTTTTTATTATACTTGTAAAATTAGAACATAAAATTATTAAGATAATGAAAATACACAAGAAAATATATATTAATGTGTCACCTCCAGGAATTCAACATATCTTTATTTTTCAGACGACCACTTTTTATGTATGATGTATTTTAGAAATCCATCATCCTTAAGACTCCTAAGTTTAATTCTTTGTCTTTCATAGTTTGTGATCTTTGCATAAAGCGTTTGTTATTCTATAAATAATAATACATGACTTTTATTTCTTTGAGACTTGACCATATGTAGAAATACATTCGTATGATAAACAGAAATCAGACACAAACTTGAATCTTTGGATTATTCAATCGAACAATATGTCCCATCACTTGTCACGACCCAAATCGGGGCCGCGACTGGCACCCACATTTACCCTCCTATGTGAGCGAACCAACCAATCTAACCTTAACATTTCAATGTATAACAACAGAAAATAACGCGGAAGACTTAACATCATTAATAAAAACCAATTCAATAACTATTAAAATTCAACATCTATTATTCCCCAAAATCTGGAAGTCATCATCACAAGAACATCTATCCTCAAATTACTAAACTAAAAATGTCTAAGAATCTAAAACAAATAAAAGCTAGTCCATGCCGGAAGTTCAAGGCATCAAGACTTGAAGGAGAAGATCCAGTCCAAGCTAGACGCATTAGCTCACCCTGAATTTCCGATGTAGTGAAGACTGGCTAGAATTACTGCTGAGTTGAAGATGACGGAACGTTTGCTGCACTCCACAAATAACAAAGAAGAAAACATAAAAGTAGGGGTCAGTACAAANACGTGACACTCCGATCCTCATTCTATCCTGGTACCGGAACGTGGCACCCGATACATATACTATCCTGGAGTCGGAACGTGACACTCCGATCCTCATTCTATCCTGGTACCGGAACGTGGCACCCGATCCTCTATTTCTATCCTGGTACCGGAACGTGGCACCCGATCCCCTAATTCATCAAGCCTTCTTTTATACCAAGGCATCATCATTAACAAAGTGAATTAGGGTTTCTTTCAAGATTTTGGATTCAATAACTTCATCATGCTTATTTTATCACAATCACATAATCATGTTCATGCAAGCATACAATTTAAGCATATAGACAGGTTTACAATACTACCAATACATATCATTCGCTATTAAGAGTCTACTACGAATAGCATTAAACCATAACCTACCTCCACCGAAGATTGGTGATCAACAAGAAATTTCCCAAGCTTTGCTTTCTCCTCTTTGATCGACTGCTCTCTCTCCCTCTATTCTGTTCTTTCTCTTTTTCTTATTCCAAACCCTCTTCCTTTTACCCTAATTAGTATATAATTAAGAATAAAAGATGGCAATAATACCCCACTAATTAACTTATGGTTACCTCTTTTAACCCCCAAGTAATTAGACTTATTAATATTAACCCTCTAACTTTATAATTAAGGAAAGAATAGTCCAAATCGTCCCTTAAAACTTAACCAGAAATCCGACTCCAACTGGGATTACGCAACCTGTGACGGCCCGTCGTGCCTGCGACGGTCCGTCACGCAGGTCGTTGCAGCATCTTAGAATTCCATTTTTCACTAAGTAGACTGTGACGGTCCGTCACGCCTGTGACGGTCCGTCCTGCACTTCCGTCATGACGTTCAGAAACTCGTTCCCCGTACCAAATTCTCAAGAGTTGAAGTGTTTTGCAACGAAATCTCACGACGGTTCGTCGTAGCTGTGACGGTCCGTCCTGCAGGTCCGTCACAGATTACAGAGAGTCAATTTTAGAACACAAATTTCAGAATTCTAAGTGTTCTGGGACGAGACACCCTCAACGGTCCATCGTGCCCATGACGGTCCGTCGTGGTGACCGTCGTCTCAGCCAGTTTTTCCAGAAGTAAAATCTGCTACTCAAAACGACTAAACAGGTCGTTACATCACTAAAAATATTGTTTTTCACTCAATTCTTTCCCAACATGTAACTAGTATCAATAACATTGTATTTCATTAAGTTGAAAACTATATAATTTGATTCAACCTTGTTAGCTTTTAACCCTTTTCAAGTATATCACCTTGGTACGACCATGGAGAATGTGATGGCCTAATGTTGAAAGTGGTGCCTCAAAACCAGGAGATCAGTTCCACTTTTTGATGTATCAATGTACAACTTAAAATTAAAATTAATTTATGATAGATTAGGTTGTAGTAAATGACTAAATTTTATTAATTAGTTGCTATATTTTAGGCTTTAGTTATTGGATATAATTTTAGCTCATTTTACTCCTTTTCTTTACTTTTTTAAGTTATGAATTAATGCATTATTTCTATAAACAATGAAACAAAACCTTGTTTCTTATCTTTTCTTTCTTAGTAATCATGATATATTTGTATCAGAGCATGGCCAATTTGAGTGACCTGTAAGAAGACACTGAACCATATAAACCCTTCTTTGAACTACAATCTTAAATATCTTGTGAAAAAGTTAATTCTGAAACAAGATTGTTAACGCCACCAGTCTTCAATGTTGAGAATTATCAAGCTTCGACAATTAGAATGACGGTTCATCTTGAAGTGTTGGATCTCTGTGAAGCAGTAGAAGAGGATTACGAAGTAACTCATTTCGGTGATAATCCAACAGTGAATCAGATTAAACAACACAAGGATAATAAGACAAGGAAAGGCAAATCTAAAGCTTGCCTTTTCTCTACAGTATCCCTTTCGATTCTTACCCAAATTACGCAAATGAAATCTGCTGCAGAAATTTAGGAGTATCTCAATAAAGAATACCAAGGACACGAAAGAGTGTAGAATGAAAGTGATGAATTTGATTCGTGAATTTGAAACAAAGAGAATGAAAAGAATCATAAACTATAAAAGATTATGTAGAGCAACTACTCGACTTTGCCAACAAGGTGAGATTGTTCGTTAAAAGCTCTTGCACTTGTTGTTATTTTAGTGTTACCTCATCCGGAAGGGGATCCTTAAGGAGGGGTTTCATCCCCGCTTCAGTGTATATGTTCATGCAATTATTCAAGTGTCTGAGGGAGGTTATATTGGACAAAGTTTCTACATGTTTGGTCAAGACTTGTATGGGTTGCTATTAGAGGTTTTTAGGTTATGGTGACCATTAAATATATTCAGATTTTTGTTAGTATATGGTGGTTCGTGGTCCTACTATGAGTGTGGTGAGTCCGGAAAAATCAATAGATATTCCTCCAGACTTGGAGCAGGAGGCCGACAACAATAATGTTTTGTAACGTTGTTGCTTCATTTCTATTTTTATAAAATAATGTTTGGAAAGTTCTTTAAATGTGAGTAAAATTTTCAAATTCAACTTGGAAAAAAATTAATAATGTCATGAAAAAACACTAATATTGTATAAAAATGTTATTTTAAGAAAGTGAATACAATTTATATACCATGATTTTTATGAGAAAATGACATTGAACAAGAAAACACTTATTTCTTTTTACCTCATTCGCATTAAATTGTCTTGATTTATTCAATTCATATTTGATCAAAATAATTTTTTATGAATCTATCAACTATTCATTAATGCAGGTGATTTAAATCTTCTAAAATAACACTCAAAACTTTTCTTCAAAAATGGAGAAAGTTGAATAACATATGGTGTGGGAATGTTCAGTGCGATGTCATGGATTAAAAAATCGGAAAATGATGGCTGCGAAATTTTCACATTCCATTACCAATTGACGTTGCTGTATTCTCAAATTTTCGTAAGTAGAATATTAGGTTGAAGTATGAAAATTTAAAAGGGTGTTGTAAGTGTCTATATCAGACAAATATTAATGATGAAGAAGATGATGATAGTGCATTCATAAAGCTATAACATATAAACTTACAAAGACATATAGAGATTATTGGACAAACTAAGGGATACTCCATCATTTTCATAAATCTCTCTTTATTTCTTTTTGAATATATATTACTTTGATGTTTCATGAATTACGAGTTTTCACTAATTTGTTGTTTGATCCACATCTATGATGCTTTTTACAAAATCAAAATTATCTACGAGACACAAAATATATTCAAAGATCTATTATCATTTCCAAACCTTAAGTGTTGGAGAACAAATAAAGTATCTTAAACTGGTACAATCAAAACTACAGTGTTAAAATATCTAGGGAAAAATTCTCAAACAATACTATTAGCTATATACTTTTTAATAACGAATTTCCTAGCTAATTCATGTTTTTCTTATAAAAATCACTAATTTATTGTTAGATTTAATAATCGGCTCTAAATATTTCTTCAGTAGTTTTACTTTCATTGTCCAAATCTATGTTGCATTTTTATTTTTTGGTACACTTAAATAAATCTAAAAAGTAAAAAGTAAACTCAGACAATTTAAATTGATTAAATATTCCAAGAAAAAAAACATCATATTATTGTTGGTGTCTTTCCAAATAAGAAATTCTCCTTTATTTTGAAAAAATAAAAGTAAATAATTAGTGTTAGAGAAACAGAAAATGTAGGAGGGGATTACAGAGTAAGAGTCGAACCCTCACCAATAAATTGAAAGTTCAGCTAGTCAATCAATATACCTACTAAGATTTTCCAACTAGCTATTCTTTGTATGTTATGATCATCATTTCTCGAAGAGTCTGTAAGATTATTTACAATCTCTATTCAAATGAATATTTTATTCTTCATTTCTATTGATTGTTTATTATTTTCACTAATAGAAATATGATAGTGAAAATATATATATGCATTTTTTATTTAAAAGTTGACAGCAAAAAGGTAATATGGTTGACAGCTATGTTTATGTAGGAAAAGATTTTTGAATTTTTTCAAATAATAAGTTGAACAAAGAAAAAAGTTAAATGAAGAAAAAGTGATTATAAATATAATGACAAAATGGAGAATATTTATTAAGATTTGATAAAAATCTTTGATGTGATGAGATCTTACAAGCATTGTTGCCTTTTAGAATCTCGACTTCCCAAGACAGGTAAATACATTGTTAATATTAATGTTATAGTTTCTTATACTTATATTTGTACTTAAATTATAAACTAAAACATTGACAATGAAAAAGAATACTTCATTTCTTCAATTTCATGTAACACTCATTCCTTCTTGGCCTATGATGAAAAAAAGTAGTATTTCTTAATTGAAACAAGGTGGACTTTGAACTCCATATTTTTTTATCTTTAAAGACATGTTTACTTTGACTTTACATGAAACAAATATATTCTAAAACTTATGGTGTTAAATGCATGGTAATATATTGTATGACTACAAAACATCTCAATAATAATTTAATAAAAAATTTATAGCTGAATTATTTTCAAATACAGAAATATGTTATATATTTTTTAACAGATTGATGATAAAATAGTGTTACATAAAATAGAAAAGGAGCATATGACATCTTTTATACCTAAAGTCAGTTTTCTTCTTTTAAAACTTATTTTGACGTCAAGTTTACAGTGTAAGGATCATAAAAAATGGATTATATGTTCGTTATTAATTCTAATATTTATACTTTTTTAGATAGATCTATATTATACTAAATAAATTAAGCAGCATATGAATTTACATATTATTCAAAACTAGTTAGCACAAGATGTTTTTTCGAATTTGGAAATTGTCAATTTCATTAAAGATCTCTTATTGATGTTCAACAACGTCATCGTTTATTACCTTTATAAAACTGTTCAAAATGCTATTGCGCTTGAACTCAGAGCCACTATTCTAAGGGAATCAGTAAGAAGCCCTTATCTTATCACAAAATTGTGTGTGGATTCGATGCAACAGGAAATCCAATGTTGGCCAAACAAAAATTTGAGAAACGGGGCATAAAATGCATACAGCAAAGTTCAAGAAAGTGAGTCATCAGGGAGGAGGAGTACGAGAGTGAGAAATAAGGCTTGTGAATTCAAAAACGAATTGTGAGTTTTCACAAATGTTTTGTTTGAACCACATTTGTAATAGTTTTTACAAAATCAAAATTATATACGAGATAAAAAGTATATTCAAAGATATATTATATTTTCTAAAGCTTATGTGTTGGAGCACAAATAAAGTATCACAAATTCATACATTTTGCAAAAAAAATTTTTTTATTTTCAAATAAAATGTTCTTGATTAAATTTTATCATTACGAAAAAAAACCACCATGATTACAAAACATCAAAACTCCATTGTTAAAAAATTTAGGGAATAATTGTCAATAATACTATTAGATATATACGTTTTATAACAAATTTCCTAGCTAATTCATGTTTTTCATATAAGAATTACTAATTGATTGTTACATTTGATAATGGGATCCAAATAATTCTTCATTATTTTTGTCTACTTTCAATGACCAAATCTATGTTGTATATCTATTTTCTTGGTACACTAAACTAAATCTAAAAATGAAAAAACAAATTGACTAGTCAAATTGCTTAAAATCCAAGAGAAAAAACTTCATATTATTATTAGTGTCTTTCAAAATTAGAAATTCTTCTTTATTATAAAAAAATAAAATAAAATAAAATTATGGTTAGAGACAGAGAAAATGTAGGAGGGGATTACTATGTAGGAGTCGAATCCTCACCAAAAAATTAAAATTTAAGCTAGTTTATTAACATGGTTACTAAGATTCTACAACTAGCAATTCACTGTTATGTTACAATCATTACTTCTCAAAGAGTCTGTAAGATGTTTATAATATCTCTTCAAAATGTATATTTTATTCTTCATTTCTATCGAGCGTTTATAATTTTCACTAATAGCAATATGAGGGTTAAATTATATATATGTGTTTTTAATTATAATTAGACAATGAAAAGGTAATATGATTATTGATATCTTTATTTATGCTATGTTTATGTAAGAAAAGATTTTCATTTTTTTTTTAAAAAATAATTTGAAGAAAGAATGAAGTTAAATAAACAAAAAAGTGATGATAAATTTTAATGACAAAATGGAGAATATTAATCAAGATTTCATAAAAATCTTTGATGTGATGAGATCTCACAAGCATTGTTGTCTTTTAGAATCTCGACTTTCCAAGACAGGTAAATACATTGCTAATCTATATGTTATTGTTTCTTATACTTATTTTTTCACTTAAATTATAAACTAAAACTTTGATAATTAAAAATAATACTTCATTTCTTCTATTTTGTGTGACACTTTTTTTCTTCTTTAATCTATTATAAAAAAAAATTGTATTTTTTTAATTGAAATATGATGAACTTTGAACTTCATATCTTTTTATCTTTGAAGGCATGGTTACTTTGACTCTTCATGATACAAAAAAAAACTAAATCTTATCGTCTTAAATACATTATAATATATGTGTGACTATAAAACTTCTCAATTATAGTAAAACAAAAAAATTATGGTTGGATTATTTTGAAATGCAGACATATGTCATATATTTTTGTAATAGATTGATGATAAAATGGTGACAGATTAAATAAAAATGAAGTATATGACATGTTAAATACCACAAGTCATTAATGTTTTCTTTTTAAACGCATTGTGAGGTCTAATTTACAATGTAAGGATAATAAAATATGGGTTAAATATTTGATATTAGTGCTAATATATATATATATATATATATATATATATATATATATTACAGATTGTTCAAAACAAGTTAGCACAAGATATTTTTTCGAACTTGAAAATTGCCAATTTCATTAAAGATCTCATATTGATTTTCAACAATGTCATTTTATTACTTATATGAAGCTCTTCAAAATTCTATTGCGCTTGAACTCAGAGCCATTGTTGTGAGGGGAATGGGTAAGAAGCCCTAATTTATCGCAAAATTGTGTGCGGATTAGATGCAGCGGGCAATCCAATATTGGCCAGACAAAAATAGAGAAAAAGGGAATAAAAGGCACATAACAAAGCTCAAGAAGTTGAGTCATCGATGAAGAGGAGTACGAGAGTGAGAAATCAGGCTTGTAGATTCAAGAATGATAAAAAATGAATGCAAAGGGAAACATAGAAGAATGAAAAAAAAATATTTTGGAAATAATGAGTGAACATTACTAGAAGGTGGTCGAATTTATACAAGATTTTTTGGTGCATTAAATTTCTTTTGTTTTGTAGTTCTGGTAATATTTCATAATTTATTATCAAAGTGCATCAGAGACTATAATTAATCTCCTAACCCTTGTCATGTGATATTTTTTATATCAATATTTTATGTTTAATTTTGAACAAAAAAAGGTCACATAATTCAGTGGATAATGTGAACTATTGTTTGATACGTAATCTACATCAACCTTCTTTTTTTAGGAAATAATAATATTCAATTGTTTAGTACATTTCATCATTTTAATAATAGTTATTATTTAATTGTATCCTATCCTAGTCTATCGCCAACTCTTTCAAGTAGAACGTTGGAAGTAGTACCTTTAGTTTAGTGACTGAACACGATGAGTTATGGACATATCTTCTCACTAAAACTTCATTATTTCACTCATTATTTTATCATCTTATGTATGTAATTTATGGAATATCTAGGCCATTTATGTACCCAATTTACTGCCCCTGTAATTTTCCTTTTCATCATTGGAAGGAAGAATTTCTTCCTTATAAATAGTGATGGTATTATTTGTTAACAAAATATTGAGAATAATTATATTTTGTTTAGAAAATGAATTTGGTCACCCATGACCATAACATTGAAACTTCATTATTTTATACTTTATGCTTTGTAATTCATGTAACACTTAAGCCATTTATCTACCCAATTTATGATCTCATATTCTTCCTATTCATTACAAGGAAAAATTTCTTCACTTTAAATATGGACGGTCTAAATTGGTTAGGAGAACGTTGGGAGTAATTGTCGTTTGTTTAGGACTGAACGCGGTCAACCATATTGGGGATACCATCCCATTGAAACTCCATTATTTCAATCATTATTCTATTTTTATATGTTTTCAAACTCATGTAATTAACCTTTAGGTCATTTATCTACCCTATTTACTATCCCATAATCTTGTTATTCATTGAAAGAATAAGGTTCTCCACTATAAATAGTGATGGTCTTACTTTTTTAGCACAACGTTGAGAGTAATTGCATTTTATTTAGTGATTAAATATGGACAGTCATATTGGCCATAACTTCTCATTGACACTCCACTATTTCACTTATTATTCTATCTTTTTATGCGTTGTCACTCATGTAACATCCACATCATTTTTTTACCCAATTTACTACCCCATAATCTTATTCATTACAAGGAAGAATTTCTCCATTACAAATAGTGATGATCTTACTTATATTGTTGTATTAGAAAATATAGAGTGCATTAAAGTGAGTTAAAAAGAAACTTATTATTAGTTGAAGGGAGATGTTCTTTTTATGGAATTCTGGATTCAACTCTTGTCCAATATTTATTTAGCTGTACTTTGAAATTCAGGTATGTTTTTTGGAGGGGACAAATTAGGAAGATTATTGCCAGTTTGTAAAAAGAGTTTTTGTCATGAGCTTAAATCTCCATAAAGAGAAAAAAATATATATTTATGCCTCAATGTGAAGATAATTTATTTTCAATTGTAATTTTAAAATTTCACCATCAAAAACTACTTGACTTTCCCATATAAATATATATCATCTTGCAATTTTATAGTTTATTTTTTTAACAAAGACTTTATAATCTAATCAGTTGAAGAAAATCTACGTGTAAACCTAAATTTGTTTTCTATATTGCTATTTTGTTGTCATATTTTTTTCTTACAACTATGTTTCGAATTTTTCTTTTGAACCGTGGGTCTATTAGAAAAATATTAATATAACACAAAGATAGGAAAAAAATATGTATACATCTTAGTTCTTACCCTCCTCAAATTCACTTGTGGGATTACACTAAATGTTCACTACTAGAAAAACTGACTTCAAAAGAGGTCTCGACAAATCCATCTTTTGAATTGTGGATTAATTAGAAAAAAATGTTTTTATTATGCAAAGAGGTAAGATTTATGTACATCCTACGTCCTAGACACAACTGTACATTAGTATGTTTTTGCTATTAAAATATGATATTGTCAAAATTTCATTAGAATAAGTGATGGTGATGTTTAAAAAATTTATAATAAATCTTGACATATTTCTTTACAAAGAGTGATGGTAAAAATTTTGTCCACAAATATATGGATGTATCGCCAGTTCACTGCAATATTTTCAGCATTAACGAAAATATAATGTTGATTGATTTGTCTCTCTATATATTTGGCATATTTATGAAAGGAAGTGGAATTGATACACACGCTACTAGTATTGTGCAGCTTTGTCCAGTTATACTTTGTAGTTTTAGAAAAACCAAATCATTCTTTTGCTATTAAACGAAAACTTTGCTCTTGACAACTCAATGATGTATTAACGTGTGTAGAACTTTTCCAGCCCATTTCAATGATATAATTTTATTATAATATTAAATTACTTGGTTCTTGTTAGGACCGAAAATAAGCAGGACTAATGCGGAAGCTAGCAGAGCAAACCTCGAAATAGCATGAGTAAGACGACAACGAGAAATATATCAAAATACAAAGATTTAACGTGATTCGGTCAATCGACCAACGTCCACAAAGGAGATGAGCAATTCATTATAAATATGAGAGTACAAAATACAGAGGGAAACAACCTCAACCAATTCACTCGGAATACATGGGAGGTTCACACAATTGATAGCATATCAAGCTTGTTACCCATAAATTCTCCCCCTAATCAAAACTTTTAAAGCCCTTAAGACTACATTGTGAATGCTTATTAAGTTAGAAAGAACATGTCTCTATTTATAGAGTAATAAACCATTTCCTACTAGAAAAAGGATTAGTCAATCCAAAACCTTTTCATGTTAGAAAAAGCTATCTATAGTAAGAAATCAGGGTAAATAAAACGCAAGAAATCTCCCCCTTGACCTTAATTTCTAACAAAATAAATTGTCCACCTTCTCGACTTAATCTTTAATAACTTGCTTCTCCTCCCCATAATCTCCTTTGCAAAATTTATGCTTCAACACAGAGAATCTCTCTGAAACAATTTCTCCAACAAAATTATTCATTACTGTCAAAAAAGGTTGCAGCTAGAACAACACCCGTCAAGATGAAAATCTCTTTCTAACCTGGTTCAATCATCGACTATCAAAACACTAAACCTGACTCCTTCATTGAATTTGGATATGATAGCACTTGTTAGGATCGAAAATAAGAAGGAGTATTGCGGAAGCAAAGCAAACCTCAAAAGACCACGAGTAAGAAGACAACGAGAAATATATCAAAATACAAAGATTTAACGTGGTTCAGTCAATCGACCTACATCCACAAAGGAGATGAGAAATTCACTATAAATATGAGAGTACAAAATACAGAGACAAATAACCTTAACCAATTCACTCGGAATACATGGGAGGTTCACACAAGTGATATCGAACCAAGCTTATGACCCATAAATTCTCCCCCTAACAAAAACTCTCAAAGCCCTTAAGACTACATTCTGAATGCTGATTAAGTTATAACAAACATGTATCTATTTATAGATTCCTAAACCTTTTCTACTAGAAAAAAGATTAGTCTATCCAAAACCTTTCGTTAAAGGAAAACCTATTTATAGTAAGAAATCAGCGCAAATAGAATCCAACAGTTCGCAGAGTTGAAATTTCTCTTCTCAAAAGGGTTGAACATGTAGATGTTTGACATTTTATCTAAGCAACGTTTGATGAATTAACCAATTATGGGATAATGAGTGATGAACTTGTTGAAATTATAGCTATGGGAAAGGAAAGTTGTGAGGAACGCTGTGATAATAATCTGGAATGTTGTTTATCCATTAATATTTTTTAATTTTATTTTTAAGGTTAATCAATATTTCTCTTTCTTGACCTTTTGAGTAAGATTTTAACTTAAAAGAATTCCTAATTACCATTTCTCTATTCTATTGTGCTAATCTAGGAATTCTTCCGTTCTTCTCCCATTCTTTGTCCTCAAACAATTGAAAGTTTTTATATCTCGAGTTATCCCAATATGTTGTCCGTATATTTATGTGCAAGCATATAACCTATATTTCTATGCACTTTTTCATATTAATTGTTCAAACGATATCGTGAAATCACTTTGACCATACAAAATAGTAAATTCCTTCATATTTACTTCTTCTTCAATAAAGACTCACTCCTCTTCACTTGCAATACAACTTTCTTAATTAATTAGTATTTCCCATAGAAAGTAAGATACGTCAATATTGAAGATGAAAGTGTAGGTAAGATAAGAATTCTCAATATTCCCTATAGCTAATGATGAAACAGAATACGAGGACAATTTTTCTTGAGATGATAATATTGTGCCCTCCTGATTTGATGCGCATAATTTTTTTCGTACTTACAAAATATGTCAAAAGTATAATTGATACGTAGGATACATGGCATCGATCTATCGTCATCATGTACTTTTAGTTGTTCGCGCATTGTTCATGCAAGGCGATTCAAATAAAAGGTAGCAATTTCAACCTTTTAGTCTGTGACGTAAGTACTTAAACATGAGACAAGTTTAAATGTTTACCAAATTCCTCTATGGAGTAAATAATCCTTGGTCATTGTGCATGAAGTTCATTGAGAGAATCAACAAATTCGATTCATATTGTTCTCAAATTTTTGGAGGAGCTAGAAAACTCTTTAGTATTACTTTATCTTGGGTGATCAATACATCTCCCATGCTATCATCATCTACAACAGATAGAAATTTGATTGATTATATTCCCACACAATCCGAATGTAAGTAGTTGTGAAAGGGGTATGAAGGTATTTACAATATGAAGAACTCACGAAAATCTTGAAAATTTCATACTTTAAATGTTTTGAAAATTTACATTATTGACATCTCTTTACCATATTCTAGTACTTGCTACATTACCCTGAAAAACCTTTTTTAAAAAATATTTTCTTTAATTGTATTGACAATTTTATTAAATGACAAAAAAAGAAAATAAATTTTTGGCCCAAGCCCAAAATAAAACTATCAAAAAAATTTATTTCTCATATGATTAGGGTAAAGCCCACTTTCATTAACCCTACCTATAAATACTAACTTCAGATTCCTATGGAGATCATTTTCTTTATCTTCTCACTATGTTCCCTCCTTGTACAACTGAATGTTACTCTAACCCTTCTCTTGTGGGTTGTACCAACTCTCTAATAAAACGTTCTCGTCTCTCTTCTTCTCACACAAGATATATCACTCAACAAAGGTAATGTAACTCCTATATTTTCCTTCCCTTTTTCATCGCCGTTCTAACTCTTTGTTGTTCCTCCAGGTGAAAGAGTTTTTTCTCGGAAAAAATTATCTTGAATTTTGAAATTTTATTTTTAGTTTAAAAGTCGGCTATAAGAGAATCAAAGGAAACTCTTCAATTTCTTACCTAGAAGATGTTAATTACTCTATTTTAAATCACACATTTAGTCATTACACATTACTAATATATATTTAGTGATTTCATATTATCACATAAAACATGTAACATTATATTCATGTTGTGGTGTCCTATACATATCATGATGCGATATGGATTAGTCATCATGGATTTGAAGACCATTAATTCGATTCGAAGCAATTTGGATACCTTAGAATATTAATAAAAGAAGCATGGACGGTCTACAATATACTGAAATGGGAATTTGACTAAGAGATGACTACATTTTAAATAAGTAATAGATTAAACTTTCCTTGGTTTTATCTCAAGCGTATTATTGTAAATATCTTAGGTTAGTTTATCTACTATTATAAATAGTAGAAACTAGGGTTTATTTAGGGGTTGATTTTTGAATGAACATTTGATGTTTAGACTTCTTTGTGAGTTCGGGCAAACCCTCATATCTATTTGATTGAACCCTCTTGTTAAGTTTCCACATGTATGAGTTCAATTTCTTTTCACCCTTAGAGTTTATCCTAGTAATCAAATGTCTTTTAGTTTCTAGGTCATTCTTTTTTTTTCTTCTGAATCTCTCTGTCTTTCTTTTTATTTCTTGATAGTATATTTCGTTTGATTGATTGTAGTTCGCTTTATTGTTCTTGCATATCGGATTACATCAATTGGTATCTCTCCCTCTGCCTTTTTATTTCTAAACCTAATATCTTTCTTGATTGATTGCGGTACTAGGTAAGTTTATGCGTACAGGCATAAACAAAACAATGATCAAGATTTTTTTGCAAACGCAGGGTATTGTACTTGATATCTCATAGTTGTCAACTCATTTCCTTGACGACCAGGTAATTTTGATTGAATGCTAAAGAATTATATTTCTGATGCAAATTTTTTTCCTTTAGTGAAGAATGTATTGAATTGCATTTTTATTATGTTCTGTGAACCCTACTATTCTAGGTAGGTATTAATTAAATAAATTTTGGTGCACCACCCATCTCTGAAGTTCTTTATGTCTTCATAATTTTATTATTAGTTAAGATTGTGTTGGGATTAGAAGTATAACTTACGCATTTCACCTTTCATCCATTCCTCCTCGCTCTATCCAAAATAACAAGAGAATTGACCCCAACTAGCTTAGAATTGACATGCAATTATTATCTATATCAATACTTTTTGACAAATTCCTTTATCATAACTTCCACATAATTCCTAATAATGTACATTTTTTATATTAGTATGATCAATATATTGCTAGCTTTGATGTTCACTTAAATTTAGCTTAATTTGGTATTTAATTACTCAGTATTGGGTAATGCAGTGAGCGTGCATGAGTTATTATTGTCCATATACCTAATTCTAAGTTTCACTTGGCTTGGACCAACCATAACTTATGTAAAAATAGATCATAAAAGAAATCTTGTTAGCATTGCATCGGGCATAGGGTGCATATGAGTTATTATTGTCCAGATACCTAATAAAAAGTTTCACTTGGCTTGGACTGCAATTTATCCATAGTGTATGTGAAAATATAGGACATAAAAGAAAACTAATACTGTAATTTTTTTCTATATTAAAGTATTTGGGAGACCTATTAAATTTTGAGACATCTAATGCTAGAATTTTGGTAATTTGAATGAGTATGATTTGCGAACATTGACAACAATAATATTGAAACCCAATTTAAACTTGTCCTAAGCTACAAAGTGTGTTGATCTCGTTTGGGAGGATGTTCCCGCTAATGGGGACTTTCCAAATTGTCATTATTTTTTTGAGGAAGTGTCTCATCTCATAGAGTTCCACAAAATTTTGGTGTCTATAAATGTCCTCTACTTCAAGACTTGTCAGAGTGTAAATTGTATAAACTCAAAGACAAGATTTGAAGTACACTCACATAAATGGATTTTCAATCTTTCTGGTTTGTGGCTATAGATTTTTATTTGATTTGTGAGAGAGGAGATGAAGGCTAAATTATTTCACAATGGGAGTGCCAATATATTTGCAATATATTTTCTCAAATACAAAAAAATATATTGTAATCAAATAATAAATGAAAAGAATATTTTTCTTCATCAAGATTGTGAGTGGAAATATGTTTATCCCTTGATTTCCCTCTTAAGATTTTTGTCCGTTACTCAAGGGTTGTTAGTCTCAGTCAAACTAAGGATGATTTGGACCTCCTTAGGATTTATTTGATCTTTTTGAAAGAATTTTATGGATCTCGTTATAATATTTGGTAGTCAAGAAGAGTGCACCCACGTCTCCATCACTTTATGAATATTTCATGAATATATGAAACTTAGAGATGCCTATTTAAGAAAATATACTACACTTAATATAAGTGTGAGCTTGATTTTAGGTTAAGTTGTCTCCAAGAACCTTACATGAAATAGGACTCATCTTGTAGAGACCCACATAATTTTGATATCTCAAATGTCGAATTCTTAAATGAATTGGACTCATCTTGTGCTGTGAATTTTTTTGGGTTAAATAGTTCACTTAAGTGTCTTGTTGGATAGAGTTATATTGTGTGATCGCCTATTCTATAAGAGGTATTATGCTTAGAAATGTAGTATCTTATTGAAGCCAATATCAACAAAGATCACACACTAGCAAAGTACTCAATAACATCTCCAAGCATATTTAGGAAAGTACTTTCACTCACCCATCTAAATACGAACACGAGGTCAAATTTCTCAAAATCCTGCACAGTACAACATATCTGGTTTTTACGATATAGCGAGGCATGAACAATATGCTCATGCATACTAGACTTAACTTCATATTGAGCATTACATTCATTATTTACAAGAATAGACCTCAAATAAGTAATTAGTCTTGGAACCAGTTTCGGATATTTTAAATAGTGATGTGTTGTAAGAACATAATCTAGCACTACATCTCTAAGAAATTCCAAGTGCTAATAACATCGTGGAATATCAGGTAGCATGTAAGATCCATGAGTTAGCATTTTAACAAGCACCGAAGGGTCGTGAAACTTGTAATGTAGCACTGATTTCCAAGTATCGTACATTGACTAGCTTATCAGCACTCACGATGAAGTAACTTAGCAAAGGTGCATCAATACAATTAATGTATATCCCAATCATTTCATAAATGATGTAGCTGCTACTTTGCCTGTGCGAGCTGTGGTAAACCCCTATTAGTGCCTCAACCACAGCAGCTACTCTCTTATTTCTACTCTCCTTCTTTACCTTACAACACATTTTTACTGAAGGCATCAAGAACTCTTTGCCAAAGTTGTAAACTTGAGAATTATCACTAGGAATGGTCCTCACTTTAAGATAGAATGGTTCATTACGGATAGATCTCGGAATTTTAGGAGCACATCCAAGCTTGAACAATGCAACATTGGAAATGATTTTATTTATTTTTAATGTTGAGAACACCCTCATGATAATTTTCATAAATCTTAAATGATTGTATACTAATAGCATATCAAATAAAAGAGTCGTCAAGCTTCTCAAGTGATTCCAAATGAAAATTCTGGAGACATTTCTTAGTTGTCATTACTTCCAAAATCTTAGCGATTGGGATACAAATTTTTATTTTGTGGTGATTCAAAAGCATTTATTTAAAGTTTATATGGCATGGATGGTTTCCCTATAAGGTCTAAAGGTTCTAGCTCGGTAGATAGTCATTGGAGAAAGATTTTTGACCTCAAGAATCTTATGAATTCTAGGTATACACATATGGTAGTGAATCCCCATACTCCGCCGAACAAATTCACTGCTATATATGTATACCTTAGAATTCATAAGATTCTCGTGGTCAAGAATGTTTTTTCAATTACTATATTTCGTGCTAGAACCTTTATACTTATTAGGATAAGCATTCATACAGAATAAACATAAAAAGAATGCTTTCGAATCATTGCAAACTAAAACTTTTTATCCCAACTGGTAAGATTTTGTAAGGAATGACAACAAAGAACTGCCTCTAGAAGTTTCATTTGCAATCACTTGGAATACTTGGAGACTCTTTTCTCAAATGTGATATTAGTTTACAACTATTTAAGACTTATGAAAGTTAGCACGAGGTTTTACTCAGAGTTAAGAAAAATAAAATCATTTCCAATGTTACACTTTGCACTTCTAGATGCGCTCATAAAATATGAAATTTATCCGTAATGAACCATTCAATCTTCTAATGGGAATCATTCCTAATGATAATTCTCAAGTTCTTTGATAAAGAGTTCCCTTTGCCTTTAATAAAAATGTATAGTAGGCTAAGGCAAACGATTCAAAATAGTAAAAAGTAGTGAATATGGTTGAGGAAGTAATATGTGCCTACCTCAACTCGTGTGGGGAATTACCATTTATGAATGGATTGGGTTGCACATTGATTTTGTTGATTCTGGGAAACTAGTTAATATTTGGTACTTTAAACCTTGCTACTTACAAGTTCCATGATCCTTCATAGCTTGTTGAAACTCTTACTCACGAATCATATTCCACAATGATACCAATGCTAGGAATTCTTGGAGGTGCAGTGCTAGATAATATTGTTACAACACATATCTATTTAACATATTTGAACTGGCTCCATGAAAAATTATTGATTTGAGGTATCCTTCTGTAAACAATAAATGATATGCTCAAGCGATTAGAAATAGTAAGAAGTAGTTAATGTGGTTGAGGAACATATAGGTGCCTACCTCATATCGTGTGGGGAAGTAGCGACTTTACCTTTTATGAATTGCATAGGGTTACATTGATATTGTTAATTCTGAGAAGCTAGTTATTGTCTGGTACTTTGAAACCTTGCTACTTACAAGTTCCTTAATCCTTCATGGCTTGTTGAAACTCTAACTCACGAATCATCTTCCACAATGAGATGAATGCTAGGAATTCTCGGAGATGCAGTGCTAGATAATATTGTTACAACACATATCTATTTCAAATATCAGAAATAACTCCATGACTAATTACTGATTTGAGGTATGCTTCTGTAAACAATGAATGATATGCTCAATATGCACTTAAGGTTGGCATGCATAAGCACCTACTTCATGTCTCGACAAATATGCAAAGCTAGATATGTTGTACTATTGAGGATTTTTGAGAACTTGGATCATGTGTCCACGTTCGGATGGGAGGCTGAAACGTGCTTGGAGATGTTGTTGGGTCCTTCGTTTGTGCAATCCCTTAAGACCTCTTTTGGAACAGTTTATTAAACCTCAAATAATTAAACTCCAACCAATAAGAGAGTTGTGTGAACTATGTGCCCACAAAGGTTATTTAAAAAAGTAATTTATTTTTTTCATGAGACAGAGAATCTACATTTGTATATATCAAAACTGTGTGGGACTCTAGCAGATGAGTCTAGCTTCATTTAGAATTCTTGAAGACTAATTCTAACTCACACTATATAAAGGGCACTATATCCCTTAGAGAGGGATATCAAAAAATTCCATAAATTCGTGGAACATTTACAAAGAGATGAAGATGTGGGCGGACTCTTCGTGACCAAAATTCCTCATGAAAATCGACAAAATCCTCTTTACATGGAGATCAAATAAATTCCATTTTAGGTTGAAATTATCCAACAAATGAATCAAGAAAGTGACAAAATTTTACTCAAACTATTAATTAGATAAAATATTCTTCTTTCTTCGTATTTATTTTGTGGTTGGAGTTTATTTTCCATACAGTAAATTTGTTGCAAAGAAATTATGTCCTAGAACCCTAACTAAAATTTATAATTTATTTTGGGGTTTCATTAGTTTGATTGGAGTTGAAGAATTGGTCAGAGTCCATTCAATATTGTAGAAAGAATTGAATATTCTTTAATCAAATCCTTCAGTCAATAGTCGAATAGATCATTTCATGAAATTAAACAACCAAATGAGAGTAAAAATAGATAAAGTGTCTTTGGGGTCATCTCATACCTTCTAAGTAGTATTTATCTCCAAAAAGTATGAATATGCACACATAAGATTTTCTGAAGTTTAACTTAAAATTATGAGTTTCTTGTAAGTTGTCATGACATGTTACAAAATGTGGAGTTCGTGAAGTCCGACAGAGTGGATTACACTATTTTCACATGTGTGGCCTATCTAGGAATTGGTGGGAGTCTGATGTCGATACTAGACAAACATGTTCATTCCATGTAACTTGCAAGAAGAGAAGTGGGGTCAGTTTGAGAACTTGACTTAAGATGGTACTTCATATCTATTTTTTGACATAATTTCATACCTTGTCTCACCATGCTTTGGTGATTTTAACTAATGAGACTAAGAATTTGTCAATTCATGAGAAGTTTGACTTATTATATCCGTGTAGTTTTTATCAAACAACCTTTGTATGGATCTTTCAAAGAGCTGTCAAGGTGGTCATGGAGCTTATGTGCTGCATGATATTTAGTGATTTGGCGGACAAGAGGTCTTGAACTTGTTGTTATTTTAGTGGTACTTCATCTAGAGGGGGATCCTTAAGGAGGATTTTCATCCTCGGTTCGGTGTACATGTTCATGCAGTTATTCAAGTGTTTGAAGGAGGTTATATTATACAAAGTTTCTACAACTTGGGTCAAAACTTATTATGGTTGCTATTAGAGGTTTTCAAGTTAATGTGAAAATTCAATATATTTGGATTCTTGTTAGTTTATTTAATTTGGAGTTAATTTTTAAAGTTAAAACTTTGTATTTGAGTAACATATTTTATTCAGTTTTAAGCTTTTGCATGCTTAAGTTAATCTTCCACTTGTAGTCAGCTAGGATGAGAGTTCGCTTGGGGACCAACAATGTTGTTGAGTGCCAGCCACGTCCATGGTGTAGACTCGGGTCGTTACAATATTATATTGGTGTGATCATGGAGGATGTGATGGCCATCACATAGATCCCAATAGTCTCAATGCTACTACTAGCAGGTTTGTTGCCATGGTATTCACCAAATGTACGATCATCTCTTATCTGAGAGTTGAACTCTTTTAAGTAGATCTTAACTTTCCATGTATTTTTTCTTCTGTTATACATGACTAAAATGCATATAAAATGGTCCAAAATTTCAGTCTTGTTTGTCTTTTTAGGCAAGGTTCTTAGGGCTAGTTTTATCAATTAATAATAGAAGTGAACCTCAAAGAGAATATTACAAGTAACGAGATCTAGACTTATTTAATAATCCCAACGAGGTAACACACCTCTACTAATTAATTAACAAGCATGACGAATATAAGAATTAGAAAAAACTAGGTACTCTGTGAATATTATAGTGTTTATAATAAACTCTACGATAATGTTATAAATGAGGATAATTAAGTAATCCAAAAATATAAAACTTTAGAATAAGGTTGAGTTATCAACCACACACTTCATTTTATATATGTATGAACTTAAAAAGATGTCTTGCCCGTCTAACTTAACGCTTCTTTTATCTCGTCTTCTTCATCAAATCTGTCCAACAACTCTTGATAGTTCATCACTTCTTCTTGAATTTATTGGATGTTCTTGACACTTTTGTATGATAATTTCTTCTAGTCTCATTGGTATTAGATCTTTGAACAAATTCCTCCATCACCTTACTATACCAACTATGTCACATTCCATGTGTGCTCCTTTTGGTTTTGAAGCTTGCTCTGCTTTGTTGCCTAGGTGAAAGATCCACATTCTTGGCCACCTTATCAAAGCAAATGGCCAGCGTGGCAGCGTCTTAATCACCACAGAACATTTAATTACCCAAGTTATTATCACAAATTTTAGTTGGACTTATAATGAGTGAAACTACAAACCCTAGCTCATGACTCTTTTACAATTATTGAATCCACAACAAGCTCCTTAATTTGACTAAGTCCGTCACACTTTGGAAATCACCACCGACATTGTTGAGGCCTTGATAGAAAATATGTGTACACTATTAGTCAATAGTCCAGGTCCTTGATAGAGTATTAGTGCGTAAGTAAATAACTTAAAGTAAAAGACAAGACATGAGATTACGTGGAAAGCCTCTTGCACAAGGAAGGATAAAACCAGGACATGTCACATAGGACTTAAACACAACTCCATTATTATAAAAATGAGCAAAGATTCAAATTATAGACTCTAGCAATGGTTCACTTAAGTAATTTAAGTGTTGTGTTAAGAATGTCAACCTTCGAGAAAGGACAGGGTCCCTCCATATGGTTTGGATGTAACTGTCCAGATCTGCCATGACCTCCCTTTTACATCATTATAATCACCTTCAAGTTTCTTCAATTTATTTCTTTAGACATTGATCTACTCAGTCAAGTTTCAACATCTCTAACTTTATTCTATTTTGTTCTTGAACAGGTTCCTACTCAGCGCTTTCCTTAGAATATCAATAATTTGATCTCCAGTCTTTGCGAAACTCCGTACTAATGTTTCCCTTTTAAAAGTAATCCCTCAGAAAATGATGCCTCACTTAAATATGCTTAGTCCTTTTATGAAGACTGAATTCATAGTCATATTGAGACGACTTGTATTTTCCCACAGAAGAGGAATAGTGTGTGTAACCACTCCAAAGTCTCCACGTTTCTTCCCATTAGAGTTGTAAACAACAAGCTTCTATTGTCACATTATTTGCCTCAGCTATTGAAAGGATAACAATAGTTAGCTATTGAAAGGATAACAATAGTTCTCTTTTTTGGTTAACTAACTAAATTGTCCGAGCTTCGCGCGGTGGTGAACTACATCAATAATCTATTTCCGAATATGTGATAATATAAGTATTTTCTAGAGGATACAATCCTACGATAAATTGTAAAGAATATTTTATCCAAAGAAGAAATGAAATAATTTTTAATCTTAAAACCAAAAAGATTTGATCCTTAGTGTTCATGAATTTTCTTTATATTTCTTCTGTTTACTATAGTTGTTCATCACCAAAGTCTTTAGAAAAGATATGTAGTTGTTTCATTATCTATATTTGTATTTTCAGAAAGTGATACAAACATTTTATTCATCAACTGCTAGAGTTTTTCTCCTATTCAACGTCTCTATATACATAACCAAAATATAATATAATTAGTTGTGTACTTGATAAATTAAATAAAATTTAAAAAACCCATCTCTTGTAGTTCAATGAAATAATGTATGTCGCTCAAATAATTTGGATAAAATAATGTATTGGCAAGTCCCTTATTCATAATTGTGACACTATTTTGATAGTCAAAAGATATATTTTGTTGTTTATAATAAATCAATATGGTTAAAACTTTATTTTTTGGGGACTTTTAATCATATGTTTATAAGGACATAATTATTTCTGTAATATTTGATTAATAACAATGCATCATACTTTTAGGGGTTATTGTCAACCAAATATTTGAACCTCAAATGTTTGATTAAGGTTGAGTACAATACTTTCCACCCCACTAATTTCTTTATTTTTTTTTATGTCACTAATCGATTGAATGCCTCGATAATATAGAATGTTGAATAAATAAAAGTCCAAGATAGTGTTGGACCACCATAACATTTGAACAATCAAAGTCCATTCATGGACATCCCATAAATCTTTTAACCACTAAAATCTCTATAAAGACCAAAGCCATTTATTTAACAAGTTTAAGAATCTACATGACACCAATAGTTTAATGATTACATAAAACTCTTGATTAACATATCTCTACTTCAACATAATGATCAAAAATATAAAAATAAACAACAAAATTTAAAACATCTACTCAAAAACAAAAATTAGCAACATAAGTATAAATTAATGACTATAATAAAACATACCATGATATGTAATAATAAAATGAAACATAGAGGAAAAAATTGATCCCACTGAATGCACATTGTTCCCTTAAGGAAATTATTCCATTCTAGTACCCGAGGTTTTAAAGAATAGATCTTCTCATGAAAGAATGATTCTATTATTAAGTGTGTTGATTCAAAAACAATGGCTGAGTGAGCTAGTCAACAAGAGAAAACTACACGAATATTTGATTATGGAGAAGAAGAGGAAGTTCAGAATTTCCGTTGTTCTAAAATGAGAGGAAATCCTTCTATTTATAGACAACAAAGCATAGTGTGTATAAATTCTTATTGTGTCTTATATGAAAGGTCACAACTCTTTGGACAAGTCACAATTATTCATAAAAGTTGCAATTCTTTATAAAAGTTGCAATTCTTTATTAAAGTTGCAACTTTTCATAAATGTCGCAACTATTCATTAAAGTCACAACTTTTCATAAAAGTGACAATTTTTTTTATAAAAGTTCCAACTTTCCATGAAAGGGAAGTCCAATTTTGAATTAAATTAGTTAATAGGAAATCCTGGTTTGTTGTGACGCCATGCAGGAAGACCTAGGATTCTCTTTAGTATAAATATATGATCTGATATGGTTAGGAGATAAGAGATGAGCCCAAAAATGACTAATTCTTGAGGTGCTTTTCTATCAACTTGATACCCATCATAGTCTGCATCAACATAACCTACCAAATCAAATGAGTCTTCCGATGGATAGAATAAAACAGGGTCCTATCTTCTTCAAATATCTCAAAAACTTCTTCTCAGTTATCTAACAAGATTCCTTCGGATATGATTGAAATATTGTACACATTCCGGCATTGAACACAATATCACGTTGCAGTTAGTAACTCTATCTGACCGCTTTTTAAGCCAGAGTGAACACTCTTGTGCTACCAACTTAATGTTGAAAGTCAGCTTTGTTTGATCATCCAAACTAAAGTATGAAACAATGAATATCCATCTCATTTTTGTTACTATCAAAATTTTGAAACAACAAAGTTAAAGCTACCACTTTTTCACACATGTCGTATGGTGTGTCTGATGAAAACATTTGGATTTCTGCTGAAAGATGTTCATGGAAACTGAAGATTTTTTGGGGCGTTTTGGGGTTTGTTTTAGATGATCACCTCAAAAGGGATCCACCACTTTTTAGAGTTAAGGAAATGTTTGAACAAGTCCAATCTAAGGTTCTTGGGAAACCAAAATTTCTATTTGTTTTGCTTCGTGAGTGAAAAAATTGGGGTATATACGGTTAATTTAATGTACTTGTTCTCTTGATTAGTACCTAAAATTGTTCCATCCGCCTTACTTCAATATGAAGTTAGCTACTAATCAATAAATCAAGTACATTATACTAACCATATATGCCACAATTTTTCCTCTCATGAAGCAGAACAAGAAGAAATTTTGGTGCTTTAGGAAACTTAGATTGGACCTGGTCAAACATTTTCCCAACTCAAAGAAGTTGTGGATCCCTTCTGAGGTAATCATTAGAAGAAAACCCAACCCCTCAAAAAAGTTTCTTTAGTTTTCATGAACATGTTCTTCCAGAACCCAGAAGCTTTCATTTGACACATCATAAGAAATTTTGGAAATAAAAGTAGCTTTAACTTTGTTGTTTCAAAATTTTGATAGTAATAGAACTGAGATGGATGTTCATTGTTTTATGTTTTATTTTTTTAAGAGTAAACTTTGCTTTTGTGACATTTGTCCCTCTGTTGGTCTTTAAGTTGCCTTACCTAACACATGATCGAATAGTTATTACGAAATTTCTAAGGACCGTCATGGTTTTGAGGTATATATTCGTTTATGTATTCTTTTATGTTAGTTTCTGTGAGATGTGAACATTTTTAATAACTTACCATTGTTAGATGAATATAAATGGGAGATAAAGATGAAATACAATAAAATAGAGAACAGAAAAAACAATCTTCTGTCAATTTTGTTAGTAGACTTCCCAAATTTATTAGAACTAGATAAACAGGTAATGGGAAAAGAAACCAAAAAAGAATTGAATAATAAAGAGATGGAACCATGTTTATCAAACCACCAGAATATTGGTGAACTTAAGAGCAAACAAGATTTTTTAATTAAATGTCAAAATGAGATTCATATAGAATCAAACTCACTATTGCATAATCTAAGTCCTTTATTGTTAGACTATTAAACAAACAATAATGGACTGGATAAAATAAAAATGCAAATCGATATTAGTTATGTTGGGTTTATTTGTCTCCTCTTGGTTAGTGTGCTATTCTCTCAATACTTACATGGAATGAATTCAACAACATTATTAATCTAGTGCACAAGTGTATTTTTGACTGTATCAAAATAACTCTTATAGATCTAAAAGAGTTAATCAATTATGTATTTGAAAAATCCAATCCACTACTGAAGTCAATAAATGTTGGTTATTCTTAGACTTTAAACAAATCTATTTAAATTATTTTCTCAAAGTTAATCAAATTTCATGGAGTATTCACTATAAACTTTGAGTACAATGTAAATTAAGATTGTATTATTTTTTTCTTTAATAAAAGACATTTGTAGTTATTTTGCTCTAAAATTGAAGTTTTTTATTTTTCCTTTTTAGACTCTTTGTCACCTCTCTATAAACTTTCTAAATATATGCATTAATAAATGTTTGACACACTTAAAACAATATATATATATATATATATATATATATATATATATTTAAAAAAATCAGTCTAAAGCCTTAGCCACATTATATGAACAACAATGGTAACGCAAGTAACCTTATGCTCAGAAGTTTGATAAGGTGCATTATAGTTCATTCATTAAAATAAAATCGAGTTTGGATATCAAAGTTAATATACATCATTATGAAGAACTGCCTGAAGACGTAAATGCTATTAAGTATGAAATGTTCATATATTTTGATGCACATTACCATTTTCAAACAGAATAGCATTTACATTTTCAGCAACTATATTTCGAAGATTTGTAACAATGTAGGTCAGCGTACAAATAAAAAAGATAGGCAAGTGTTGTTATCTCCGATATTTAGATTAACAAACAAAAAATAATGAAATAAGATTAAAACTAACAACTTTCGGATCGAAATAGAACGAGCATATTAAACGGTTAGACGTCAAGTTGAACATTGACATTACAGGAAGACAAGAAAATATCAGAATGTAAAAGTTAATTGACATGAAAATAATTAAGCCACAAGTGTAGTGATGAGTTACAAATAAGAGTAATAAGAAGGTTTTGAAGTACCTACAGTAAGAATCTTGTCAAGCATCCACTCTTCATTGATAGTCCGATTTATATATTCAAGAGCTCCTTTTAGATATAGGGGATTGAAGAAGGCCTTCGCCAAAAGAGGAATTTTATAATAGAGGTAAATTTTACGGATCAACAATTTGATAGAATAATAACCATTAGAAATCTATAAGTGATAGAAAAATAGTACTTTATAGAGAACATAAATTACCTTGAGGAAACTATCCTTAAAAGATAAAATGAAGCAGGTCCCTAAGATGCAACAAGTTTGTCAAATAATTAACTAGAGGAATAAATAATAAACCTAAATTGGAGAAAGACGAAAGTATATAGATAAATTTGACTATTTTGTGTTAACCAAAGTGGTGCATATACAGGTGTTTCTACAATAGCTAGTTTAACAACATTAAATGTAATAAAATATTTCAATAAATAGATATAAAAATAATATCCCCAAATTAATGTTTTCCCAAAACAATGATGCATATTAACCATATTTTTAGAATACCTTAATTTTTCCAACAAGAAGAAAGATACTTTTGACAGGTACCCACCAAAGTAAATCGAAACATACAAATGAAACTTTTTTAAGGACTCTACTTTTTTTCTATAAGAAGGAACAAACTTACTAACAAGGAAGGTCCCTAAGAATATGATAAATTTCGCTTAAGCTAAACAAATATTATAACAACAAATAAATTTCACTTCTCAAGAAATAAATTTCACATCCCAATGTTTGACATCCATGTGGTTAAATTCAGTCAGAGCCCAGGCTCAACAAAACTTTCCATTCTCGTTGAGGCACCGTGAAGGGAAAATGTGATGAATATCGAAGCTAGCACTATAAAGAAAAGAAAGCTACAGATTTAACCTATCTGTTAGTTAGGAAGAAAATCTCTCTATTAACAAAAGTTTTTAACACTACATTGTTGATGCTGTCATATTTACGTGAGAAGAGTAGTCTTCAATTTATAGAGTCCCAAACTTTTCCTCCAATGAGGTATATTCAAAATATAAAATAAATTATATATTCCTTTAAATAAAAATTAAAGCATTTAAGGTAATACTTTGATTTCACTTCAAAAGAAAAATAAACTTCAAATAAGGTAATAAAATAAGGGGAAACTCTAATAGGATCTTGGACTATACTACTCCACACCCTAAACCGTGATGGCACGCGATGCTAAGTAATACAATAACAAGCTAAGGAAATTTTTAATTGACTATTGATGTTATTTTTATATTGATCATACTAATATAAAAGGTTTATACAATTTGGCATAACGTGTAAGTTCTAATAAAGGTATATATGTAAAAATAAAGATCAATATGAACAACACTTACACCTTAATACCGTGCAAATTAGGGAAAATTTTTTACCGGCTTTTAAGTATCTTATTGGACAAAAGATTCCTAAAACTTAATCAAAACTTATATAGATATTGTGATAGTGTCACAATATCGTGTTAGCAATAGAATATTAAAAAATTACAAAATATACATGAGATGTTTTCTTGTAAATAATGGACAAAATATTAGGAAATCTCATGAAACAAAGAATTTCAATTTATCGAGGACAAATAATGAGTAAATAAGGAAGAATATTTTTTTATTCAAGTTATAATTCTATTGAAAAAGCTCATAGGGAGAGACACTAACTATCATTAGTGGAGTCTTGAGAGAGACTCTAATTAACTATAAATAGAAAGCCGAAAAAACAATATGTATGGCTAAACTAACTTTCCAAAATGTTAATATATCGTTCTTCATGACTCCTCTTTCCCATAGACACAACTTCTGCAGGATCGTCACTAGTTCTTTCACCATTAATTAATTCATCACAAAATTCTGTAGTTAAGGTCGAGTTTACTGTGTTTGATCCTTCTTTTTAAGAGATAGATTTACAGCCCCGACAACAATTTATTCATGATTAGTAAAGAAACCATATTACTTGAAAACAAGGTGGTAAAGTTCCACACATATTAACCATTGAGTTGTCGTGAGCATATTTTTAGCTCATTAGCAAGAAAACCCATTAGATTTTTCTGAAACTAGAAAGTTTAATAGTACACTAATTTCAACGATGAATCTCCCCTGCCTTAAGAACTATTCAAGAAAAACTAAGAGTAAAATCAATGCATTCTGAGTTTATCATTCCAAGTATATTATGTCTTCAATACTACAATACATATGAAAATAGATAGAGATAGTCAGTTTAAGTACAATACTACAAAAACTTCAACTATTGCATCTTAGTTTATATGAATACTCTCAAACCATGTTTCGCAATTATAATTTATCTTCTGCAACATATTTTGAGTATAATAAACTAAACATATATGAGGAAAGAGCAGACCTTATAACACAAGTTTAGACACCTCAATCTATAGTAACATTGAATGTGAAGGTTGTTCCTCGCGTAGACTTCATTAGCAGGCACGATAAAAGTTCTTGTTCTTATCTTTTAAGGAACCACTTCTACCTCTTTACATTAACTTTTGGTAAAAGAAACACATCCCAAAAGAGTAACAATTTGGCACACTTAAAAGAAACTCAGTATGAAAAAGTACAACTAGAGCTTCAACTCATTTTCTATTCAAAACATCATTTTTATTTACTTCATACATTGATGTAGAAGAAAATTTTGTAATAAAGGAAAATCTCTAAGAAATAGAACCCACCAGCCACTATAAGATCCTATTATTGAAAATTTTTAACTATGGTCCTTAAATTTGTGGAGTGTAGATATGTAAAATTTAACTCAAGAATGTCATCATGTGTTATATAAGGAAACTAAGATACTAATAGAGGCACTAATACCAATGAAGCAAATCTTTTTCATGAAAATTAAAACACGAAACAATGAATATATCCATCTCTTTTTTTTACAGTTGAATTTCTAAAATAACAAAGTAAAAATTACCTCATTTTGCAACATGTATCATATCTTCACAGGTCGCCCAATTAATCTCTAAACATTGAATCTACAGAAATTATAACCATTATGTCCTTATTTTATGTTCAATACTTCTTTGAGAAATCTCCACTGTGAAGGAGTAGTAGCCTTGTGTCTCCGGTAGTGGGGATGGAGTAGAGAAAGGATGGAGGCTCTGAGATGCTCGTTTGGTTAAAAATAAAAATTGAGAATTTTTTTTTGTGAAACTTAAAATTCATTGGTTTGAAAAAGAAACATTGACACAACCCAAACAAAATCGTATCAACATCAAGGGATTCTAAAATATTTTGCTTTCTCTTCAAATAATCACATGTGGATTGACACATATTTTTAATCTATAACATCTAAAAAGAGTATAAGAATGGCAGTATAATTTTAAGATATTAATTATGACAAAGTAATATTTAGCTAACTTCAATAGTGTCATGCTCCGAGCCTACACCATGGACGTGACCGACACCCAATGACCATTGGTGACGTTGAGCAGACCCTTGGCCTGACTTAAATCAGCACAAGACATAACTTGATAGTCAAAAAAGTTATCTTTATCATAAATAACTTACATTAACGTCTTCTACAAAATGACACTTAAGTCTCCAAACAAAACATCTGAATGTGAGATAACGAGAGACTCAAATATGTCTGACTATCTCCATATGAAGCCTCTATACTACTAAGATGAATGTTGAGACATGCCCACAACATTCTAATAAGGAAAAAAACTAAAAACATTTAAAATAATCCTCCAAAATACAAGGAGGTTCACCATAGGCTCTGGATGCTCAAATTGGATCAACAAAGTGCTGGATGTTGATCCTAGTTATCTGCGTCTGCATCATAAGATGATGCTGGCAAAAGGATATTAGTACATTGATTGTACGAGTATGCGAGTTGGAATGTTAACAATAACTTAAGGCTTGAGAGGATTTCAAAAAGAACTTATCTTGGCTCTGTTCAACTTATGAAATAGTAACTCAATATAAAGTAGTAAAGATAATACAATAACAAACTCAATTTTTCTTATACTGAAAGTAATATAGTTTCTATGTGAGATTCTCTAACCGACAGCCACCAATATAAGCCTAAGTGGTGATACATCATCTTGACCACGCTGCCACAACTGTCTATGATTTGGCATCGCATAGAACTCCTTAACATAGTGGAAACAGTAGCTTAACTTACGTGATCATCTAAAAAGTATGACCCGTTAATACCCATGATGGATACATGATTTACATGGATACATGAGTTAATATGAACTCTCATCCCTACATCCGTGTTCAATACTACTCCCAAAATAACTTTAGTTCATGCTTTAAAAGAAATTTCTTTCTTTGGGTTGAGATAGTTGTTGGGTATGTATCAAGAATTGATGGGTAATAGAGAGAAGGAGAAGAATTTGAAAAGTTGAGAACTTGAAGAGTTGGGAACTTCAAAAGTCCTCTTATGCTTTAATGGAAAAAAGACAGTTGTCCCTCATCGGTAATTGAAAGGAAAATAGGAGAGTTTAAATACATAAACATTCCTATTAATTGTTAAAAGGGTTAGAAAGAGGGACCCCCCTCGCGCCGTCGTCATCGTCGCTCGGTCGCTTCGACTTCAGCTTCGTCTTTTGCTTTGGCTTTGGGAAATGACGATCGATATTTTAATTATTTATTTAATTAATGAAATGTCCAAATAATATTTTAAATTAATTAGTTGATAACAGAAGTTAACCGAAATGTTTTTTAACTTTTTAGTTAACCCGACCGACTCGGATCCGCGCGCGTGACCGTTTTATTTTTCCGTTTTATTTCAAATTCCCACCAGGACTGTTCTGAAAGGTTTCAACTTTCAGTAACACTCAATACCATTTTAAAGTTTGCAACCTTTCATTATTGGTCGTGTCAATTTTGAAAGGGTTGCAACCTTTCAGAACATATTCTTCTTGCCTTTAAATACCACTTAGTTTTCAGAATATTTTCCAAAGAATTTTCTAATCTTCCTTCTTCTTCTAAATACATTTTTCTTCGTGTACTTTCCTGTTGTAGATTTATTCGCTTACAGTAGAGTTTTTTGGTATCTACACTCTACTGGTTAAGATCATTTTACCCTGGGAGGTTATATTCCAAATCACACCTCGGATACTAGATTGGAATAATTTCCTTAAGGGGACACTGTGAGTTCAGTGGACTTGATCTTCTTCAAAACTAAAACATTGTTTCAGCTTCTGGTACGTTTAATTTAAGTATTTTCTAAAATAAAATATTTGTTCATCTTTCTTACTAATTCAATAAATCTCGGTTACTTCGTGTTTCTGAATAATTTATTACAATCAGTAATTTTTTATTTTGATAACTCAGAGCGACAAACAATAATTGCTCAACACTTTACATCTCTTGGAATCAATGTTCCCTTTTCACGCTCGAAGATCTTTTAGAAAATCTTAGTTCCTCTTAAGCTAAATGAAGAAATATTTATAACCATTTTAGAGAATACATAGTTCTCTTATAACTTTTGAGAAATGAACTCAACTCTTAGTGAATATTTATTTTCTTTATATTGCTTGCTTCAACTCTTTATCTTTTACTTGAATCGAAACTTGTGCCTTAAAACAAAGTTAAATCCTTTAACTAAGACTCTTGGAGACTTCAAGAAACTACACTTTTTAAATAAGACTCTTGGAGACTTGAAGAAACATAACTTTGACATACTTCTTAACCTTTTAAACTTAATTATTCACTTTTTAGACCTCGATCTTAAATTTCCTTGAATTGGATTATGGATTCAAGTTTATTATTTGAGTTCTTTGACGATTTCTAGGTGTTTAAAAATTATTTGGGGTAATTAGAATCATTGGAAGGTGTTAACATACCATAGAAGGACATAAAATACCTAAACTACGAACAGGGCATAAAATGCAGACCCGGGCACGCCGCACCTGCCTCAACTGACTGAGGCCATTTCCTGGCGTACTGGTGGTGATCCGCACCAGGCCTCATTGTCAGAGGCCAGTTTTCGGCGCACTACAGGGCGAAGTGCGTGGCCTCCCCAGGTGCGTCAGACGGTGTTTTCAACTCATTTTTCAATATCTAAACCGTCCAATCCTCCCTAATTCTTTCACCAAACACTTGGGACTATTGATACCCTAAATACCTACTGAAATCAACTCTCAAACAATCTAGAAAAACAAGAATAAACCCACGATAGGCTGCCAATAATTCAGTCAATAAGATTCGATATTTTTATTCAAGAACTTCAACCGTTAATATGAAATCAACTCATATATTTACCAAATAGAAAAAATTGGTGTGTGAATGAACTATATCAACACAAAATTTCTCACCTACCTTATTTAGGATCACCCGTGACGAATTCAACTTCTAAGATCTTGGCGTTCTTGACGAATTCTTGATCCTTTTCTCCCTTTTTCCTTATTATCTTTTCTCTGCTCTAAGACCTAAGAATAAATAACCATTCTATTCTAAATTCCAACTTATTTTAGCCTTAAATAAACCCTTAAATCGAATTAAAAAATATATGGGTGAAAAGACAAGTTTTCCCTTACAAAAGTGCGTAATTGGACTTTTCTTACTTCAACAACCCAACTTCTGAAGGCCGTATCTCCCTCATAAGATATATAAATCTTGAGAAATTGGATGTCGTTGGAAATTTCTTTCCAACCATATAAAGAACTGACTCTTACTCCTTGTGAGCTAGAAGTTATGACCGTTTTAAAATGACCGAAATTCACCTTTTCTCAACTTGGTTAAGTTGTCCTGATTTTCCCTTTGTTTCAAAAATGATTATTTATAGTGTCACGACCCCAGTCTATACTCTGGACGTAGCCGGCACTCGAAGACCATTATTGGTCCCCAAGCAAACCCTCATCCTGACTCACTACAAGCGGAGACTAACTTAAGCATACAAAAGTTTAAAATTGAAATGAACAACTTTCAATAAAAATAATATCTTCATGTAGCCATAAAATAATCAACTTTAGTCTTTAAAACATTTAATAAAATAAATGATTAATACATACTCCTCAATTATATTGCCTATCTATCAAGAAAGAAGTCGGGACAAGAACCACGACACCCTGACTAAATTCAAAAAAGTAAATGAAATCTTTCAGAAGAAAAGAGACTCTCCATGGCTAACTCAAATCTCGAATGTATCAACGAAGCTCTTGTTTATGATCCTAAATACCTGTGTCTACATCATGAGAAGATGCAGGCCAATTGGCTCAGTACGTGGAATGTACGAGTATGTAAGGGGAAATCTAAATCATATTACATATGCTTGAATTTAATAAAAAGGAAATATACTTACCTCTTTTCAACTCAAGTAAAATCAAGAATTATATACTTATCTACAGATCGGAAACTCAACTCAATGATAGGAAATTCGACTTTGGATACTCAATTCAATATAAGCAAGAATAATTTTCACTCTATTAACTATTCTATCCTGCCTATAACTAGATTGTTACTTCGTACCAACTATAGGTATAGGCATTCAATATATAGAAGGCTTATAAAATAATAAAAATAACTTAGTTCATCAAAAAAATTGAATAACAAACTCAACTTTACTTATATAAGAAAGTAATATAGTTTATGTGGGTGATTCACTAACCGACAACCATCACTCTGAGCCTAAGTGAGGATAAAACGTTTTACCTCACGCTGCCAAGGACAATCATATACCTTTCTATCTCTATAGGACCTTTGTTAACTTAGTGGATCCACTAGTTTAAATTACGTGATCATCTAAAAAGTATGACCCATTAATACTGATGATGGCTACATGGTTTTCATGGAGACTTGAGTTATTTTGTGAACTCTTATCCCACATCGGTGATCAATATTACTCCCAAAATGTACTTAGCTCGTGCTCTTTAAATAACTTCATTTCTTTGGGTTAAGATAATTGCTCAACACTTAGCTTTTAAAAAGCTCTCTTGGAATCAATATTCCCTTTTCTTGATCAAAAGTCTTTCGAAAATCATAGTTTCCCTTTAATTTAAATGTGAAAACATTTATAATCTCTTAAGGAATACTTAGTTCCCTTGTAACTTTTGTGAAATGAACTCAACCCTTTGCTCTTCGCTTGACTTGAACCTTGAATCGTAAATCAACTCCCACAGAATACTTATTTCCCTTATAATTCTTTGAAGGAAGGATTTCAACTCTTTACTCTTTACTTAATTGAAACTTGATTCTTAAAACAAAGTTTAAAACGTTTTAAAAGACTCTTGAAAAATTTACTTTGACTTGCTTCTTACCTTTTAGACTCAACTCTTAACTCCTTTGACTTTGGTCTTAACTTTTTTTTTGATTGGATTATGGATTTAAGGTTTATGATATCATATTTATCGATGATTTCATGATGTTCAACTTGGAGGGTTCATGAGGAATTATGAGCATAAACAATTCAACTCGAAGAATTCATGCATAATAGGTAATAGTCCAATGATTAGAAATATAAACTCAAATGGTTTAGAAATTTATTACTCAACACTTAGCACTTTAATATGTTACTCATCTCAAAGGTACTAAACTAATTAGAGTTCATGCGGATGTTATGGGCATGAACGACTCGACTAAAGGGTCAAAATATCAATAAGGAACTCATGGATAGAAATCTTATAATCCTCATACTTACTTCCTCAAAACTTAGTTCAAATCAATTGTTTACCTCAAAGGATTCACTATTGAACTCAAAACCATTCTTGAACACCAGACTATTAGGCTTATAAGGTCCATGCAGATCTATGGTCATGAACAATTCGACTTGAAGGTCTAAGTAACTAGATGGAACTCATGTATATGAATCTCTAATTCTCTTATTTACTTCCTCAAAATATAGTTCAAATCAATGATGGATCTCAAAGAATTCACAATTTAACTTAATGTTTCTTGAACTCTACTCTTAACTCTTTGTCTTGAATGTGCATTATGAATTCATGGTTCATGACATGGATGATCTAGGTGATATTGTATACTTGTGAATACATTCTCCTCAATTTGATGCTAACTTACTTGAGTCTTGAAACAAGAAAATAGAAGTTGTAGAAGACTTCTCAAAAGGACTCTCTCAAAAGGTTCGGAAGAGCTCTCCAAACTTGATCTTAACTTTACCATTAGTTTGAATTATTATTTAAAGGTTATGATTCAAGTTGTGAATTATTTCCTATTGTTTAGAAGTAGCTTAAAGTTTTTAGAATAAAAAAGGAATGAAGATACACTTTATATAAGCTCAAACGGAGTGACCGGGGGCAAACTGGAGGGGGCAGATGACCTTGGGTCTATGGGTGGCGTGGTAATTCAACCCCTCAAGTTCAGAGAAGGGTTTAGGGCGCTCTGTCAGTCACGATGTGCCCGGTCCCAACCCTGAAATTCTGTCAAATGTCCTTACTCGTTTTCTCACCCTAACTCGTCTAAAATCAAACGGTTTCTTTCCCAATAACTTGGATTCGATAACTTAACTTAATTACATTCTAATATACTGAAAACAACACTGAAATTACTCATTTTAATCTCAAGAGTTCATCAAAAACCCAACCTTACAAGATTTAGAATGAACCTCAAGGACACATATCAAGAACTCAAATCTTTAAACTTTAAGCACGAAATTTCGCTGAAAAATAACATGATTGGCGTGTGGGTGAACTAACCCAAAACTTATGGAATCTTACATAACTCTTAGGGATAGGATCCATGGTGAAAATCCACAATTAAACTCAATAACATCGATGAACGCCTTCATCCATTCATCTTTTCTCTTCATTTCTCTTCTTGCCTCTTCTTGAACTATCAACTAAAACCCTAGGTGTATATCAGGATTTTTAAACTGAACCTAAAAGGATTAGAACCTAAAATATTTCTAAAAATGAATTAAATCTGATTGGGTAAGGAAAGGACAAAAATACACCTCATATTTTAGGCTAACTTTCCTTAACTGGACAACCGAACTTCAAAGGTCATATCTCACTCATCCGAACGCCAAACTTAGCAATCTTGGAGGATTTTGAAAGATATTTCAAAGGTCTTTCCTCTGGTATCTTGTATCACACTTAAATCATCTTGTGCTAGCTGTTATGATCGTTTTAATTTTATCCAAAACACATACTTAACTCTCCAAATTTCAGATTTTTGCTAATTCCAATTTGTAATGGTTGGAAATCATGGTACTAATTCTAGTTTAATGACCTTAAAAGTTAAGAAATTTTAAATTCCTTAGTAAAATATCACTCATTACGATGAATAATTCGAGTGTTAGTTTGAAATATTTTCTGGGGTGTTACATTTAGTTTCTTAGCTTATTCTTGGCTATGACGAGTTGCGAGTTGATAGCTTGCACATCTAAGCTTCAAAATGATTCATGTGCAATTAGAAAACGTTATTCGAAGTTGACCTGTATTAAATGAGTGAATTAGATTGAATTTAAAGTCTTGTGCAACAATAAAACATAACCTTCATTTTCAATGACCTTGAATATTTTTTAAAACCTCATCATTTTGATATACTTCGCTTGGGCTGAAGAAAATTTTTGAAGAAGAAAAACTTATTCATCAACATTAAGAATGTCACAATTCAAATAAGCAAACTCATCAAAATTAAAAATGAAACAACGAACATCTTAAATTTCATTTGACACAAATGACAACGAGAAATATTTATTTTATATTATCATTGTTTTTTGAATGGGAGTGTAAATTCAAAATATAACAAGTTAAACTTAATTGACGTAGTAAAACACACATATGAATAAAGCCTAGATAGGCCGGGGCTGATCGAGTTTTCGCCTTTATGCTCGTGTGGGGATTTTAGCATTTGTGATGATAGTTTGGGTTAGTTGGTTTCGATCATGAGGACTCGGCTGCAATTATGAAGATCAGTTGTAGCTACTAGTCTGAGTTTTGTATAGATGTTTTAATGTTTGAGTTTTAGCAGTTTAGGGAAGTTTAGGATTGATCCTCACTATAACTTTGGATAAGGTATAGATGTTTCTATACCCTTTTATGCAGATTTGGATCCAAGTACTTTGACCTGTGATCGATAGTGGTGTTAAAATAATTCCTCTCAAGATTCTGATATTGTTGCTTGGTTAATCGGCATACTTCTTGGATGTCTTCTCTCCTCTTACTTTAGGTGGATTTCCATCCTTTAAATGATTTTGAGACTTATTTAGCTGTACTCAAATTTGAATAGGCATTTACTAGTTTTGGATAGTTTTGTATGGACTTTCCACATTTTATAATATATTTATTAAAAGGAGTTGCTTATTGCCTGAAATTTTTTTCCTTTCATATATTTTTATGTTTCGTATTTGGGCTGGCTTACCTTTTTGCGTGGTTGAGCAAGGCTTCATATGTTTCGTTATTTTGGGTCATGAAATTTGGCGTCAAAACACAAAGTTCATTACTGTCACAAGTACAAGAACTGACTTGTAAAGTCCTACAAATCGTTGTTGAGATGTCTTTTATCTATCTTTAATAGTTTATTGGACTTTAGGAGAATTCCATTCTTTCTTTCTTATTGTGAGTACTTGATTCCATTGGTTACTAAGATTCATTTTTCTACTCTCTCTTATATGTTGAGGATATGTGCTACCATGGCTAGAGGTCACTAGATGTAATGACTTTGAATGTCATTTTGGGAAATTGCTAGAAAATTACAATTTTACCCCTTTTGATAGTTCCCAAGAGTCATGTTTGATCGGTTTATGAAGTCGTTTTAGAAATTTTATTGAAAACCCGTGATTCTTTTTGGAAGTTTCAAAGGTTTGGAGAGTTAAAGTTGTCAAAAGTGGTTTTTGTGATAATTGAAGCTATGAGTATCGAAATGAAATTCAATCATTACTATCAACTACAATATGAAATTTGGTCTAACTGTGTTTTCATTATCTCTTTTTGAGTTATGACATGGATGTGAGCCTTCAAGTGAGCATGACATTAGCAACAAGGGACTCACAGAAGCAAGGCCCACCTCTTGTTGACCTGTTTCTTTTAGCAACTTTGCTAGTAACTTAAGCAACACCTGTATGGTCTTAAAAATGACTGGGATCAATTTTGTTCCATAACTTGTTCCTATGATTTCTCCTTCGATATAGCTCCGAATTGGGTGGTTTAAAGTGGTTGTTCAGTAACCCTGGGACTACACATTTTAGTTACTGGGACCATGGTGAACTCTTAGTTTGAGGTAAAAATTGTGTTTTGTGTCCATGGATTTTTTTCTAGTTTTGTGACATATTTGCATTTGCTAAATTCAAGTAGTTTTGAGCCCTTAATTATGTTCCATTTGAGGACATAAGTTTTGGGTACTGAATTGGACCCTTTAATGAAGTTACTTTTGGAAATTCCAGTGTGGGTCTAACTATTCCCATCTGGATTCTAAAATTGATTCATCTTTGTTTAATCTGTTTTTAATGTCTTCACAACCGTTTTAACAATCTCATACTATTTTAGGTAGTGTGACATCCTTTTGAGGCCATTCAAAAAGGAAAAGCTCCAAATATGTTATCAGGAACACGAAAGGTCACCCTAAATGTAGGCTACAACTTTCCTTATCCTAGATGGATCTTGAATGTGTAAATCCATGTTGATTTTAGTGACTTATGGGCATGTAACTAGTTATTCGGTATTTCTCACGATTAGGAGCATTCTAGTTAGGGCGATGTGATAATCCTTAAATTGTGGTTTGTTTAGTTTGTGTTGTTGTTGTTGTTGTTGTTTATGTATATTTAGAATGCTTTGCAATTGTTCTAGGATTAGACAAGGGCTTGCCATAGACTTGTGAAATGTGTAGCTTTTCTGGCCTTTTTTCATCTCTGAGTTGATTCAGATGACTTAGCTACTTTTCGATTGGTGTGGAAGACATTAGTCTCACCTGATGAGTATTATTTTAGGCGTCTGCCCATATATGATGACCTTTTATCCTTCTTCTCTCATTCTATAGACTCGTTGTAATATTTCAGGTTTCATGCTTTATTGGATGATTTTTTATTTGATATTGTTTGATCTTAGAGAATTTTTTAGATTACTTGGGAGTGGACGTCATTCAAAATTGGCATTGCCCATGGGTGTTATGAGGTTATTCAATGATCTTGTTGATGCCCCAGTCTTACTTTTGCTAGCTAGATAGGTGCCTCTAGGAGTTAACTGTTTGGTTGGGCGGCCCTTGGGTTTACTCTTTCTAGCTGGGATGGTGCCCCTTGGATTCTAGTGGCTTGATGGAGCAGCCTTATCATTATTTTATAACGTTTAAAGGCCCATATTATGCTTCTTAGATCTGGACTCAGTGTACTTCTTTCTTAGTATTAGCTATTTTGTGTACATGTCAAACTTATGAGGTATGTTCGGGATATTTTGTGTACCTTCTGGGCTTATGGATCAGTAGGTTTCGTTTAGAAGTACTCAGTTCTTTATTTTTAGTACGCTTGTGTACTTTGCTTTAAATTCCTCTTTCATCTCTATTTGTTTCTAGATTCCATCTTTTCATATTTTCGTTACCTTTCTTGCTCAGCCGGCCTATAATTCTGATTGAGTACCTATTTATTTTGTACTCATGCTACACTAACCATCTATTAGTTGAGATTATTTGACCTTTTGCAATTGTTTATTAGAGGTGAGGGTGAGCACTTGGCGTCCTAGACTTTCTTGTATCCTTCTCTATTTTGTATAGCTAATCCTTTGTTTTTAAGACAAGCTTGTAGTTTTGTCCACTTTTGAGAGTTGTAATATTTTGTTAAAACAACTGTGTACTTGTGATTTCCAGGTTCTAGAAGAATCTTATGTATATATTTTTGGCTTGCTTCCGCTTATTGTCTTGTCCTTTTGTTAAATTGTTGCTTCTTCTTTTTTATTTTACGCTTATCTCATTACTTATTATTCTGGGTTATAGGTTGGATTACATACTATTGGGTTATCATAGGTGTCATCATGGCTCGAGAGTTTGGGTTTAGAGATATGCCATACAAGTTGTTAAGGGATTTGATGAACAAGAGGTAGCTTGCACTTCTTGTTATTTTAGTGTTACCTAATTAAGAAGGTAGAGGATCTTCAAGGAGGGGTTTTCATCCTTGGTCTAGCAGAATGTTTATGCAGCTATTCAAGCGTCCCGGGGAAGTTATTTTGATCAAGGATCCTAGAGCTTGGGTCAGACTTTTCAGGGTTGTTGTTAGAGGTTTTAAGGTCATGGTAACCATTTAGTATATTCAAATTCTTCTTAGTAGTTCCTAGACTGAGTCTTGACAAATCAATAGAGATTTATCCAAGTTTAGAGCAGTAGGCCAACATCAATAGTGTTTTGTAAAGCGATCACTTTATCTCTATTTTTAGAAGAAAAAGGAGTAAAATTTTCAAATTCAACTTGGGAAAAAAAATCATAACAAACATTAAAATCGTAAAAATATATATTTGTTATTTTTTGAAAAATGAATACAACTTATTTCTTTTTTCCACATTTGCATTAGCAGGTCTTGATTCATTCAATTCATATTTGACCACAGTATGACTTTTACCAAATCTAGGAATTCTTCTTGTTTTCTCCCATTCATTGTCCTCAATTAAATTAAGTTTCTTATTTCTCTAGTTATCCCGGTATATTGTCCATATGTGAATCATCTCACAAATATTTCTTTGAAAATTTCAATGTTTTATCAGTAAAGCGATATTGTGAAATCAGTTTTACCATAAAAATTAATAAATTCTTCATACATTACATTATCTTCATTAGAAACTCACTCCTCTTCACTTGGATTACAATTATCTTACTTAAATAGTCTTGCCTATAGAAGTAAGTACACCAATATTGAAGATGGAACTGCATTTAAGGTAAGAATTCTCCATATTCCCTTTAATTAATCATATAAGAGAATGCTGACCATTTCTGGAGAAGATAATAGTGTTCTCCTGATTTGATACATGTAATTTCTTTTCACAGCTGCAACAAAAAATGGTTGAAGTTATAATCGATAAGTAGGATATCTCACATTTACCTACACTCTTCATGTACTTCTACTTGTTTGCTCATTATTCATGCAAGGTGATTCAAACCACAGGGAGGATTGTCTACTCTTTAAGTCTGTGACACAAGTAGTTGAACATGAGAAGGTTTTCAATATTTAGTAGATTCCTCTACTATAGAAGTCTAATGGTTAGGGGATGTCTAATGAGAGTTTTATATCTAAAGAGTAAATCATCCTTACTCATTGTTTATAAGAGTTCATTGGCAGCATCAATAAATTCAATTCCATATTATTCTCAAATTTAGAATGGGATACACTCTCTAGAACAAAATCATTGTATCATATCATAACATAATATAACAGTATATTAAAAGTGGGAATAAAACTCAAAAAGGTCAATAAGTAAAATAATACCCTTGATGAATTTCTTTTTTATTATTCATAAACCAAACTAAGAGGTAGTAAAAAATAAAAAATGAAAAAGAAAACAGTTATGATGAAGAGGGAATACAAAAACATGCATTTTCCTTCATATACATACATACATATATTAATCAATCCTTCAGCAGGATCATACAAGATATAAACATTTTTTATCCAACAAAGAAGTAATTAAATTTAATGGGTGTTCATCAATTTTAGCTTGTAATTTTAAACAAATGTTTGTCACGAATTTACAACATCAATATAATTTATATCGTATACACTAAACAAAGCTGTATAAAAATTACAGAAAAGTCATGGTGTCCTACACAAATCTGTATACTAATTTGCGACCACTGCTAATATAAGCTTTCAAAAGGAATTTATGTGCTTCACTTTTCAATAATCTGCTTTACCTTCTTTAATGGCTTTAGCGAATAGCCCACCGTGAAGGCTGATTTACGGGAGACTGGCTAGAGCAGTGGGCGAGTCGAAGTTGATGGTACATTAGATTTCAGGGCGAGCTTTTCTGTCTAGCTCGTGTTGGATTCTCACGATCATGGAATGATGTCCTTATTTCGGTCATAGACTATTCTACTTATTTAATTTGATTTCTTTATTACTTTAGACTTGGAGAATAGAGAATAGATGTCCTTGATATGATTAATTTTAGCTTTTCGGATAATATGTAATAGACTCTAGAGGTTTTTCTTATTTTTTCTTTAATATGTTTTGATCTATCACATTATGGTTGTTTTCTGTAAGTTGAAAAATTGATATAAATTGAGGTTGAAATCGTTGGTTCGCCTACCTAGGAGATTAAGTGTGGGTGTCACTCATAAATCATTTTTTGGATTTGACAAACTTGGTTTAGAGTTTTAGGTTCAGTGATCTCATCATACAAGGACAAGTCTAGTAGAGTCTTTTGAACTGACGAGGATACTTTTACTTTTGTTCGAGAAGGTATAAGACTTTTGGAAAAGTCATTTCTTTCTTTGTCTCATACAATTACTTGAATCCAATTGGTAACTAGATGATATAAGTTGGAATCTAACCTTCTACACTCTATTTCATACATGGCTAGAAGTAGAGCGATAATTGGGGCAACACCAACACCAACAAGGTGCGTTTGAGCCAACTATTGGGGATACACCCCAAGGGGGAGCAATGGTGAGAGGTTATGGTAGAGGTCGCGGGAGAAGGTCCACTTGAGGAAGAGGATAAGAAACTGGTCCAATTAGAGATATAGCAGTGATCCCTTCACCGGTTTACGAGGTAGCGAGAGAGGATAATGAGAGGGAGGATGAGCATATTCAAGAGAAAGAAGCACCACCCTGACGTACTCTAGATATGATCAACAAGGTTCTAACTTATCTAAGCGGGTTATCCAATCTAGGACATCAATCCAAGCATTTTTTTGTACCAGTAACTCAAGTTCAAGGAGTACAATATACAACTATTATGTCTCCCAACAAGGATGCTTTATTGGAAACATGCATGTTTCCTCGATTGACTACAGAGCCTATATGACTGTTGACCACCATGATCTCTTTATTAATTTCTTAAAGCTAAAACCTCATGTCTTCAAGGGTAATGAATCTGAAGATGCTTATGACTTCCTTGTGGATTGTTACAAGCTGATTCATAAAATGGACATAGTGGAGCAATTCAGTGTTGAATTTGTGAACTACAAATTTCAAGGGGATGTCAAATGTGGTGGCGATTTCATGTTGTGTGTTGATCATAAAAGGCACCACCTATGACTTAGACAACATTTTCTAGCTTTTTCAAAGAGAAGTATATACTCGAACTTTGAGGGACATGAGATGAGATAAGTTCCTGAACATGGAGCAAGGAAAGATGTCGGCTGCAGCCAATAAGCCCAAATTTCGTGCGTTATTCAGATATGACACTCAGTTTTGATTTAGTCCACAAGAATAGATTTGCCACTTTCTGAAGGAACCTGAGGTAAGAATTGCAGATTCCAGGTTTATAGGTAGTTGCTTATTCAAAATCTTTTCAAGAAGACGTTGATTATATGATAGAGGTAGATAAGGTGAAGCCAGATGACTTCACCAAGGTGTCAATATTTAAGAATTTCCATAAAAGAGGTGACATTCATAGTTCTTACTTTTAAAGGCAGAGTTTTGGGGGTTATCCACCTCGTCTTTTTCAGTCTTAATTGCAGGTTCTTGCTAAGGGTCCGTCACTAACAATTTTTCCTTTTCTGCGTTAGGGGGTTATCTTTAATCTTCTTCATCTTCAGAGAGACCTACTCTCGACTCAAGGAATTTCTATGAATGTGGTGAGGCTGGGAATATTAGTAAATACCACAGAGTCAAGCTCGGTATGATCAGAGTTACAGATCTCCATTAGTTAGAGGTAAGGGTGGCCATGGTAGAGGTTGTCATTCTTGAGTAAGTGGTAGCGAAGGTAATCGTGGACACCAGTTCAGCCGGGGTGGCGTGCAGGTTAGACTTAATTGATGTATCATGATCTACACTATGGAAAGACAGGCCATAAAGCCCATTGTTATGTTTTCCTGGGAGGCTAGAGGTAGAGGTATCCAATGTTGTTATCATACGTACTCTTCTAGTCGGTGATCCCATGACTTCTTTATTGTTTGGTAGAGGATCCACATTTTCTTATGTATATTCCTTATTACCTAATGGATTTGATTTGCATTGTGACTTACTTGATATGCCTATTCGTGTCTCTAGTTATGCTAGTCAGTCTGTGTTAGTTGAGAAGGTTTATAGATCTTTCCTATTCACTTATGTGGGGAGCAAAACTTAAGTAGATTTGATTACTTTGGAGATGGTTGATTTTGATTTAATTGTTGGTATGACTTGGCTTTCTCTAAATTCTGCTATCTTAAATTGTAACGCTAAGATGGTAGTTTTAGCCAAGTGTGGGATAGATCCGCTGGTATGAAAGGGTGACTACATTCTTGCCCTAGTTTGTATTATTGTTTTACTTTGTTCTAAGAGGTTGGTGAGTAAGGGTTGTACAAATTTCTGGGCACATCTCAGGGATGATACTTTCAAAGTTCCTTTGATCGTATATGTTTTTAATAGTTCATGAGTTTGTGGATTTTTTTCTTGCAGACCTGCCTGGTATGGAAATTTTTAGGGATATGGATCTTGTATTGACCTAAAGTTAGGGACACCCCCCATTTCCATTACCCTTATAGAATGGCCTCGCCTAAGTTGAGAGAGTTCAAGGCCCAAATTTAGGATTTGTTAGGTAAGAGTTTTATTAGACAGAGTGCCTCACGTTGGGTGCTCCTCTTTTATTTGTGAAGAAGAAGTATGGTAGTTTTCAAATGTGCATAGACAAAGCTAGTTGAATACGGTGACTATTAAGAACAACCATTCCATTCCTCACATTAATCACTTGTTTAATTAGTTATAGGGTGCTTGTTTATCCTGAAAAATTGATTTGAGGTAAGATTATCGTAAACTTAAAGTATGAGCAACGAATGTGCCAACACTTTTTTTCAAACAAGGTATGAACATTATGAGTTCTTAGTAATGTCTTTAAGTCTTACAAATGCCCCTACTGCTTTGATGAGCCTGATGACTTGAATTTTTATGCCATATAGATCACTTGGTTATTGTATTTATTGATGATATATTGATCTACTAAAAGACCATGAAAGAAAATGAAGAGCATTTGATAATTGTATTAGGGTTGTTAAGGGAGAAAAACCTTTATGCCAAATGCTTAAAGGTTGAGTGTTTGCTCGATTCAGTGTCCTTCTCGGTGCACGTTGTTTCTAAGGATTCAGTAACGGTGAATCCCACTAAAATCGAAGCAATGACGATTTAGGGTAAGGCCTACTAATATTTCAGAGTTCAGAAACATTGTTAGTTTAGCTAGTTACTACGGTCGGTTCGTTAAGGGATTTTCTTCTATTGCTTCCCAATTGATCAAATTGACCAAAAAGAATGTTCCCTTTGTATTGTAAGATGAGTATGAAAAGAGCTTCCTGAAACTCAAGATCTTGTTTACTACTGCACCAATTCTTGCCTTGCATGTTGATGGTATGAACTTCATTTTTTATTGTGATGCATCTTAATTGGTTTAGGTGCACTGCAGATGAAGGATAGCAATATAATTGACTATACTTCGAGACAACTAAAAGTGCACGACCATAACTATCTGATCCATGATTCGGAGTTCGCTATAGTTGTATTTGCATTGAAGCAGTGGAGGCATTATTTACTTTGGGTCAAGTGCGAAGTGTATACAGATCATCTTAATTTACAATACATGTTCACTCAGAAAGAATTGAATTTGAGGAAAAGGAGATGAATGGAGTTACTCAAAAAATGCAATATTACTATTCTGTATAACCCAAGAAAAGTTAATATTGTGGTTGATGCATTTATAGAAAAGCAGGGACCATGGGAAATTTAGCCCACTTACAGGTTTCTAGATGCCCATAAGCTTGAGAGGTTCAAACTCTTCTTAATAACTTTATGAGAGAGGAAGTAATTGAGAAATGAGGATTCTTGTCTTGTGTGGATGCAAGACATTTTCTTGACAAGTTTAAAAGAAAGTAGTTTGATGGTGAGAAGCAAAGATGAATTCAAGACATGGTATTGCAATGAGAGTCTAAGGAGGTTGTGATTGATAAGAAAGACATCTTGAAATTTAAAGAGCGGGTATGTGTGCCTCGTGTTGAAGATTAGATTCATACGAGGCTCAAAGTTCTAGTTATTCCATACATCCTGATCTTACCAAGATGTATTGTGATCTGGAAAACCAATATTTGTGGAGTATAATGAAGCTTACATTGTTTATTTTGTTGCCGAATGCCTAATTGGTCACCGTGTAAAGAACGATCATCGGACGCCTAGAGTTACACTTCAGAGAATGTCCATTCCTGAATCTTAGTGGGAAAGAATTGCAACGTATTTAGTGGTTGGTCTGCCAAAGACATTTGGTAAGTTTGATTCTATTTGGGTACTTGTTGACGAATAAACTAAATCTAATACTTCATTCCAGTCAAGCTGACTTATATCCAGAGAAGTTAGCCAAACTCTATAGCTATGAGTTCATTCGATTTCATGGAGTTGCGATCTCCATCATATCAGATAGTGCTACATGATTTAATTCTATCTTTTGGTGAACCTTGCAGACTGAATTAAGTACCAGATTGATTTTAGTACTGCATTTAACCCTCAAGTGTTATAGTATATGTTTCGCGCGTACATGATAGATTTTACAGTTCATTGTGATCAGTTCTTACTCTTGGCAGATTTTTTATACAACAATAACTATTACTCAAGTATTGGTATGTACCCTTTGAATATATGGGAGGAGAGGTATGTCTCCATTGGTTGGTTTGATGCATTTTAGGTGATACCTTGGGATACCAATCTTTTGAGGGAATATTAGAGAAAGTGAAATTCATTGAGAAGAAGCTTCTAACATCTCAGAGCATACAAATCAGTATGTAGGGATTTGGAGATTATGGAGGGTGAGCAATTCCTGCTAAAGGTCTCACCCATGAAGGGTGTGATGTGGTTGGGTAAGAGAGGTAAGCTTAGTACAATATATATATTGGGCGATGAAGATCTTAAGTATGATGGGGAGGTTGCCAATGAAGTAGCCTTGCCTCCAGGGATATCAGGAGTGTACCCGATATTTCATGTGTCTATGGTGAAAAAATAGCATGGTGATGGAAACTACATTATTCATTGGGATTCAGTCCTAATTAATGAGAATATTCCTTATGAGGAGGAGCATGTAGAAATTGTAGGTAGGGCATCCGCAAGTTGAGGTCAAAGGAGATTGCATCTATCAAGATTTAGTGGAAGAATCACATGTTGAAGAGTCCACTTGGGAGAGTGAGGCCAATATGCAAGAATGATATCCACATCTTTTTATCTATTTAGGTACCCTTTATTACCATCACCTTCTTTTGATCGTTCGAGGACGAGCGATGGGTAGATTGGTATCGAATGTATCAACCCATTAGGTCGTTTTGATTACTATAACTTCTTATTTCATATGGCTCTTCCAATAAATTTTAAATAGGTATTTTAGGTTATTTTTGATTATAGTATCTAACTAATGAGGTAATTTAACAATTAATTTAGCCGGGGGTTAAAAAAAATAATATTAAAATTAGTAGTGAATCATTTTTACCACTTTTATAATTTGCTATGTATAATAATTAAAGAAAAGAAATAATGTATAAAAGAAATATGAAATAAAAGTAGGCGAGAATAATAATGAATTAGTTGATGTATTAATTATTATTCAATCATTGGCTGATAATGTGATAAATTTGGGTTAGAGTTTTCGCTAGTTTTCGAATACTGAGACTTTAATCTTGAATTTTATTGTGTTCTCATCATATAATAAATTGAGTTTTTATATAATGATATATGTAATTAAATGTTATGTGCATTATATAATTCGAATATCAGTAAAGTAATGATACTTAGAGTAATTGAAACTTATCCTTATGCTTGAACTTTAAAAAAGTTACTATAGATTTGGGTGTGTTTTTGTGGCTATACATATAGTTAAGGTGTCTATAGACTCATTTACTTATGAATTATGCATGTTTAATATATTGGAAAAGTTTTGAGGCATTGAGGAAAGGAAAAGCTTTGGAAAATTAGTTTGCTCGACTTTGATTCATCAGTGGAGGTAGGTTAAGGTTTATTCTATGCGATAGATAGCCTTTTAATAGTGATTGGTAATCAGTGTGTGATATTGTGAATTTCTCCATGTACTAGGTTATGTGGTTTGGATAATTATGTGTTGTTTGTGATTGGTATGAAATCCTTAGACCGTGAAATTTATAATCATGAACTTTCTCTATCGAAGTGATATCTTGAATAAAGTAGGTGCGATGAAATATTGTTAATGAAGTGAAATGTGGTGATATTAAATGATAAATTAACGTTTTATTTGGACAAGTGACACGAGCCAAGAGGTTATTGAATCGGGTGTCATGTTCCGGCAACATTAAAGGAAAACATATATAACATTCAGGTGTCACGTACTTATCAGAGTAAACGTGATGTCTAACATAGAATAGCACGTTACCTGCCAAAAGGAATTGAAAGGATTAGGTATATCCATTGAAGAGCAAAGCAGATCATTTTGAATGAACAAACAAAATAACTCTATAACAAGCAAGACTTGACACGATGATCTTATACAGGAGTATTCCAACAAAACTCTGCATTTTCAATGAGAAATAATTTGTCACCTACAATCAGGCCTATCCAAGAAAAAAAATAATCAAATGATAGTTTTCAAATCAGATAAAAGTTTAGCTGTGAGTCAGGTGGAGCTACGGCTCATTAGTTATCACTGCTAGAAAAAAGTAAAAAGTGACCTAAACAGCAACCTCAATAATAGGTCACTTTCAAAATTCAAAATTCACTCAACTTCAAACTTTATGAAACTAATGTAACATACTTGTAAATACTTGGTGATTCCATTATCTTAGTAATCAAATTGTTAACTTGTTCTACTTTAATTATGAAGCATATTGAAACAATATTCTCTTCAAGTTAGAGTTATCTTTTCATGGCTGCAAGCAAAAAAGATTATATAAAGTAGCCGTCGCAAGCATTATGAAAGGCACTCAGCTGACTTATGTTTGCATGTGCTAAAAAGGACATTTTAAGTTTTTATCCTCCAGCTTGTGTGACTTGTATGTTGAGTCTGTGGTTGTGGCCTTGTGGGTAGAATTAGGATACTTGGAGATTATGAATAATAAAAATAATTTGGTGAGGGACAGACAGTAGGGTCTATGGTTTGGGAGAAATTATCCTTGCAGCTAAGTGAAACATTTACCTTAAAAAAGACTAGAGCCCATTTGGATTGACTTTTTGAATTTTTTTAAAGCTAAAACACCTTAAGTACTTTTGGAGTGTTTGGATAAGTTAGAAAAGTGTTTATAAGCACTTAGCTTTAAACTAAAATGCGATTAGGTCAAATACCATAAATTATATAGTTTTTGGCTTAATAGTAGAAAATTAAGAGTCAACCAAACAAGCTCTAAAGTGAATACCAAAGTTCTCAAACAATCATGCAACCTTCACCTAATATTCAAATAAAACTTGCAATTGCTCGATAATAAACTCAGTAGTTTATAAAATATCGTCATATTAATATCGTGGAAAAAGAAATAGAAATTTGATCAACAAGAAAATTACGCTGTCAATACCAATTCATAACAATTCCAAAACTTACTAAACATGAAGTTTGAATTATAAATCACCAATACTTAAAATTTATATACTTTTTCCCCTACGAAGAGATCCAATAAACATGAACTACACTATATAAAGCCAAAATCTAAAATCGTACATGTCACAGTGATTCATTTCAACAATTTTGCTAAAAGAAACCTTCATCACATGAACAGTGCAATTGGAGAAGGAAGAAGGAGAAGAAATGTCTGTTCTTTTGAAATTATAATATATATATATATATATATCCTCTTACATGTATCCGAATTGACCCACATGGGTTTCCCAATATAATTTTTTCATATCACTATTATTATTTGGTGGATTTCTTTTTTCTTTTTTGTTTAACCAAGCTCCTGTGACCTCTTTCTTTAAAAAAAATTATCAAAAAGATAATTAGTGGAATAGGGACCTCATAAGATCTTTTTTAGCGACCTATTTTTAGGTCTTTCTTAGATATTTTTTAATAGTTATACTCTAGTCCAAGTATTTGAATTGGTTAAGGGTATCACTTAGACTTTAGTTTACCAGGTACTTTGGACTATTTTTAGACTAGAAAAGGAAGAAAACTTGTGATCAGCATCCAAACCTATGTTTTCAAGATCCAGCAGGCTATCCAACCGCAACAATTTTAGACTTGATGCTATGCCTTTGTCAGGTGTTGGTGTACAATTTATTCCCATATCTGTTATGCATAATGAGGAGCATAAGAGGTTTGAGAGATTCTAGGAGATAGATCCACTTCAGTTTCATAGTTGACAAGGAAGAGTAAGTTGCCATGAGATGTTACAATATATGGAGTTGGTGGAGTCTGGCATAGTGGATTGCACTACTTTTCACATGTGTGGAAAACCCGTGAAGTGGTGGCGGTATGATGTCGATACTCGACCAACAGGTTTATTCCCTTTAATATGCAAGAAGAGAAGTGGAGTCATTTTTAGTAGTTGACTTGAGATGATATTTTAGATCAATTTTTGGAAAACATTTCATGCCTTGTATCACCATGCTTTTGTGATTTTGCCAGATGAAACTTACAAAAATTAAATCATTAGAAGTTTGTCTTATTATATTTGTGTAGTAACTTATCAGACAATCTCGTCTGGAGATTCTTTTTCAAAGAGCAGTAATGTGGTCATGGAGCTTGAGCTTATGCACCACAAGGAATTTATGGACTTGACGAGCAAGAGGTCTGGCACTTTTTGTTATTATAGTGGTACCTCATCTGAAGGTTTCATCCGTTGTTCAGTATATACATGTTCATACAATTATTCAAACATCTTAGGGAGGATATTTCAGACAAGGTTTATAAAACTTTGATCAAGACTTATTTGGGTTGGTATTCGAGGTTTTCTGGTTATGGTGACCATTCACTATATTCATATTCTTATGTTCATATTCTTGTTAGTAAATGGTGGTTTCTACTACTACGGTGTGGTGCATAAGGAAAAATCAATTGAGATTTCTCCAGACTTTGAGTGGGAGGCCGACATCGATAGTGTATTGTAAATTTTGTTTCTTCATTTTCGGTTTTTATAAAATAAAATTTGGAAAGTTCTTTTTTAAAAAGTGAGTAAAATTCACAATTCAACTTGGAACAATTTCATAACAAAACACTAATATCGTAAAAATGTTATTTTAAGAAAGTTAATATGATTTATATACTATGACTTTTATGAGAAAATGCAAAAATAATCAAGAAATCACTTATTTCTTTTTATCATATTCACATTAGTTGATCTTGAATCAATTAAACCATATTTGATCAAAATAAGAATTTTATTAATCTAAAAAGTACTCATTAACGCAAGATATACCTATTTTAAGAATATCAAAATTGGTTGATAATTCACCATGTAATTGAGTTCCTCAACAAAAACACTAAAAACTTTTCTTTAAAAAAGAGATAAAGTTGAAGAAGATATGGTTTTCTCATGTTCAGCGTGACGTCATGGGTTAGAAAATCGGGAAATGATGGCGTACAAGTTTTCAAATTCCATTTTCTATTGACGTCAATGTTTTCTTAAATTTTCATATGTAGAATGTAAGGTTAGGTATGAAAGTTCAAAAAGATGTTTTAAGTGTCAATATCAGACAAGTTTTACTGATGAAGAAAATGATGAGAGTGCATTCATAAAAGTTGATGACATATAAACTTACAAAGACTTTCATAAAGATTTTTGTACAGAGCAAGACAAACTAAGGATAATCCATCGTTTTCATAAACCCCTTTTTTTTTTTCTTTTTAATTATTTTTTTACTTATGATGTTTAAATTATTATGAGTTTTCCCTAATATTTTATTTGATCCACATTTGTGATTATTTTTACAAAAATAAAATTATCTAGGAGATACAAAATATTTTCAGTGATATATTATCTTTTCTAAGGTCTAGGTGTATCTAGGAGATACATGATATAGTAAAAGATATATTATCTTTTCTAGGTTCTAGGTGTTTCTAGGAGCACACATAAAGTACAAAAAATTGGTACAATCTGCAATTAATTTTATTATGCTTGAAATAAATTGTTCTTTATTCAATTTATCATTACAAAAAAATTTATCACTAAACATCAAAAATCCATTGTTAAAATATTTAGGGAAAATATTCAAACAATAATACCATATCATATAATTATATAAAAAAGAGAACATTAGGCGCGCCACCACAAACAAGAATTCTCTTTTAGTTTATTTATTTTTAAAACTAACCTTCGCCTTTCATAAAAGTTGTAACTTTTATGAAAAGTTGCGACATTAGTGAAAAGTTCTGACATTTATAAAGAGTTGCAACTTTTTTGAAAAGCTGTGACTTCAATGAAAAGTTGCAACTTTAATAAAAAGTTGCGACTTTTATGAAGAGTTGCGACTTTTATGAAAAGTTGTGACATTACCGAAGGGTTGCATGTTTTGAATTAGTTGTAAAATTCCTGATAAGGCACAATAAATATTCGTCCGCACCATCCTTTGTTCAAACAATAAATAGAGAGTTTTTCTCTGATTTTAGAAAACAAAAATTCTGAATCTCCTTTTCTTCTTCTTCATAATTAAATATTTATATACCTTGCTTCTGTTGAGTGGCTAACAGGCGTCATTGCTTATGTTACAAATCTTGAATGTATTTTTACAGTCATTAATTTGTGTGTATATATTATTGAAGATAAAAGATAATAATTTCTATGTTCTTTTACATCGTCAGTGGTTCTTATTACATATTCTTTTGTGTAAAATAATATAGAGTTTTAGGTTTAGTGACCGATAGATTTTAAGGATTATTTTACAAATTCTTCAATTTAAATTTCTCGCGCGAAGCACAGGTATTTTTACTAGTTAGCTACATAATTTTAATGACAAAAGTCCTAGCTAATACATGTTTTTCTTGTAATAATTACTAATTGATTGTTAGCTTTGATAATTGGCTCCAAATAATTCTTCATTAGTTTTGTCTACTTTCATTGCCAAATCTATGTTGTAAATCTATTTTATTTGGTACACTAAAAACTATTAAAAGGAAAAAATAAATTTTGATAAGTCAAATTGTTTAAATCATATTATTGTTTGTATCTTTCCACACTACAAAATGTTCTTTATTTTAAAAATAAAATTGTAAGGACCCTTAAACATGAATTAAGGTGTCTAAAGCCTCACATGTGCCTAAAAAGGTTAATAATAATGTTAATAAAGTGTTTTAGAATGTGTATAAGTGATTTGAACTGATTTGGAGGTCACACGTCTAAGAACGTTCAAGACGTTCGAAAGTTAGTCTTTGGATGTACTAGTGTGTGCTAGTGTGCCTTTGCATGTTTAACGTTATTTTTTGTGCTCAAATTGATAGGAAAGGTCCTTAAAATGGGTATGATCGTATTTAGGTTTGAAACGTCCGGGAAAGACTCCCCTAGGATTACCCAAAGGGTCTTGTAGGAGGACCCAAACGTTACTGCCTTGGTAATGTCCAAACGACGACCATGCAATCAGCAGATTGTGTCTTCATCGATACCTCGTTTATTGGGGGTGTTCCTCAAAACTTAGCAGTGTCAGCCACCCACCCCAAGAAGGAGTCTCATTCGCAAAGGACGAAGCATCAGGACGGCTCGTCGATCAGAGACGCTCCGTCGACTGCCCTCCGTCTGCAACTCCATGCCATTCACTTGTCAGCATTTTTTTTAATGCTGATATTGTCCGTATTAGATAGGTCCATTGTCCCACTTCATCAACCCAATATCCCACTAAAAGGAATGTAGTTTACAACCCAAATGTAGTTAACTATCCATTATCCAACTAATGGGAAAGTGGTTAATTACCCGTTATCCCACTAATGATCTTAATGGTTAACTACCCATTATCCCACTACATGAATCCACTATCCTACTACTCTAGTGGTTGGTAACTTCCAATAACCTCTCAACCGTTCTAGATGGAAGAACGGTTATAAATTTGTCATTTGGTTCAACGGTCCCTAAGAACATTACTTCTAAAAAAAACTCCATACGATCTAAGAGTGACGTTTTAAGTGCTTAGAATATTTTTGAAGAAATGAAGAATTGTAGACTCCGACTATATCGCTAACAATGGCTAGAGTTATATCGATAACTCTATATTTCGTCGCATCAGTGCTTTATAATGTCTAACATTTGGCATCAGAGCCGTTGAATTTACTCAGCTTTGTTAATTGTCGGAATTCTATAAAGTCTCTCAAAATGGTTCTTAAAAATTCAGGTCTTGTTTTGAAATTTTTGAAAACATGTTCTAATAATAGAAAGCAAAGAGATTGTTGTTTTGTTCCATAATGCTGAACAATAAATCTTGTATATGATTTTGAATTAATATTTAGTGATTCATATAATTTTATTTGATTGAGATTTAGCCACAACAATCTTAATGAAATGATATTATATATTATATGATGGATCACTTAAAGAAACAAATGTCTAAGTGATCTAGAATTTATTTGATTAATGTTTAGTCATGGCATCGTTAATTGAATAAAATTTTAGAAGTTAAGGATTACATAAAAAAAAATTAGACATTAGAATTGTAATTAGTTATGCATGATATGATAACTTAAATTCTTTGTTATTAAGTTGCATAATTAATTAAGATGAAATATTAAATACTTTTCAGAATTACCCAGAGGAATTATGAATGTCAGTTTAATAGTTTTGCCATAAAGATAGAATATTATGATACTACTTGATAAATTTATCATAAATATGAATCTAATTGAATTAAAAATTTAGCTCACATGCATTTTTTATGTCAGTAGATTCAACTTTATATTACTTGGATCAAATTTATTTTAGTATATATATATATATATATATATATATATATATATATATATATATATATATATTTATATACATACATACATATATATATACTGCATTTATGCAACATGCAAATTTCTCTGATGTTTGTGATATTTCCAAACTGAAAAATTGTGAGAATTAATAGAGGTGGTGAATATTATGGTAAATATATAGAAAATGGACAAGCAGAAGGTCTGTTTGCGAAGTTTGTTCAACAAAACAGGATTGTTTCACAATATACTATTCCTTGTTCTCTATATCAGAATGGTGTAGCAGAAAGAAAAAACGGAACATTATTGGACATGGTGCATAGTATGTTAAGTAGCTCTAAGCTACCTAAATCCTTTTGGATTAAATTTATTAAGACAACAGCGTATATAATAAACCTAGTTCCAAAATGACTTAATTAGTGGGAGTGATCAATTTCACAATACAATTTCTATAAGAGATCAACCTTCCACTTCAAGTCAAAAATTGATTGTTGTACATAATAACCCTCAAGTTTTATTGGATGTTGAGCAACCAATAAATGATTCCACAAGATGCTAAAAACATGGATATAGATCAAGTTTTTGAAGTAATTCCTTAAATAATTGAACAACAAGTTGAACAAAATAATCCACAAGAAAATGGTGGTGCAACATTGAGAAGATCTACAAGAGAAAGAAAATCAGCAATTCCTAATGACTTCGTTGTATATTTGCATTAATATGACATTGGAGTTGAAAATGATTCTCAAACTTTTTCACAATCCATGAATTCTAAAGAGTCTGAATAGTGGTACAATGACATGAAAGAAGAGATGAATTCTACGAAAACTAATGAGATTTGGGATCTTGTCGATTTTCCTAGTGATGTTAAAACCATGTGATGTAAATGAGTTTTCAAGAATAAATAGGACTCATCAGCAAACATAGAAAGATATAAACTAAGATTAGTTACAAAAGGATTCACTCAAAATGAAGGAATTGATTACACAGAGACATTTTCTCCTTTGTCTAAAAAGATTTCCTTGCGCATAATATTGGCATTAGTAGCACACTTTGACTTAGAATTGCAATAAATAGATGTGAAAACCGCATTTATCAATGGTGATCTAGAGGAAGAGGTTTATATGAAACAACCTGAATGATTTAGCTGTAGTAATGGTGGGCACTTGGTATGCATGTTAAATAAATCCATATATGAACTTAAACAAGCTTTGCATCAATGGTATTTGAAATTTCATAATGTTATTTCTTCATTCGACTTTGTTGAGAACATTATGGATCAATGTATATACCATAAGATCAGTGGGACTCAAATATGATTCTTAGTTCTATATGTGGATTATATCTTACTTTCATTCAATGATAAGGGAATGATACATGAGGTGAAACAATTTCTCTCTATAAGTTTTGAAATGAAAGACATAGTTGATGCATCTTATGTCATTGTTATTAAGATTCATTGAGATAGACATCAAGGTACCTTAGGTTTATCTCAAGAATACTATATCAATAAAATTTTAGAGAGGTTTCGAATGAAAGATTGTTCCCCAAGTGTAGCTCCTATCATGAAGGGTTACAAGTTCAACTTGAATCAGTGCCCAAAGAACGATCTTGAGAGGGAACAAATGAAGGACATTCCTTACGCTTCTGTTGTCGGAAGCTTGATGTATGCTCAGGTTTGTACAAGACCTGACATATCATTTGTTTTTGGAATTCTATGAAGATATTAGAATATCAAGGTCTTGACCACTAGAGAGCTGCAAAGAAAGTCTTAAGATATTTTCAAGGAACAAAAGACTACATGCTTATGTACAAACAATCAGATTTCTTGGAAGTCATTGGCTACTCTTATTCAGACTTTGCTGGCTGTATTGATTCACGGAAATCATTTTCAGGATAAATATTTATGTTACCCGGTGGAGCTATATCTTTGAGAAGTGACAAACAAACTCTAGTTACTACTTCTACTATGGAGGCTGAGTTCGTTTCTCATTTCGAGGCTGCCTCACATGGTTTATGATTAAAGAGTTTTATTTCTGGACTTAGAATTTTCGACTCTTTATCTAAGACATTAAGGTTATATTGTGACAATTTAGTTACTGTATTTATCGCTAAGAATAATAAAAGTGCTAGTCGAAGCAAGCATATAAACATCAAATATCTATCCATAAGAGAACGTGTTGAATAAGAAAGTTGTCATTGAACACGTTAGCAATGAACTAATGTTAGATAATCCTTTAACTAAAGTCATGCCACCACAAAAATTTACGGATCATGTAGTCCCAATGGAACTGAATCACTATGTAAATTTTGTTGTAACAATGATTGTTTACCAAACTCTATTTTATATGACATTCTCGTAACTGTATGCACATTCAGTTTTATTTTCAGAAATATCACTAAAGTATGGACCTTGAATAAAAATTTAGTTCATTCATTTAATTATATAGGTTGAAGTTTAGAGATATAGTGCAATGTGATACATGGATGATACTACACTGCAAGAGAAACTATCGCCATGATTTGTGTATTATATTTCATTAATGGGATTAGAATATTGATATTTTCCATATTAGATGTGTCCAATATCCCACTTCATGGACCCGTTATCCCACTAATGGGAAGGTAGTTAACTACGCATTATCCCATTAATGGGAAGGTAGTTAACTATCCATTATCCCACTAATGGAAATGTGGTTAATTACCCATTATCCCACTACATGAATCCACTATACTACTACTATAGTGGTTGGTAACTTCCCATTACCTCTTAATCGTTCCTTATGGAAGCACGGTTGTAAATATGTCATTTGGTTCAAAGGTCCCTAAGTACATTACTTCTAAAAAATCCATACCATCTAAGAGTGAAGTTTTGAGTGATTAGAAGATCTTTGAAGAAAAGAAGAATTGTAGACTCCGACTATATCGCTAACAATGGCTACAGGTATGTCAATCACTCTATATTTCCGCTGCATCACTGCTCTGTAATGTCAAACAGTACGCTGTCCATTAAAGGGGTAAATGAGAAATTCAACCCACGTACAAAATAGATCCTAGGTAGTTATTTTATCTATTTTTAGGTATATTAATTTAGTTAATAACATCAAAACCACATTCCCAAATTTATTCATCAAACATCACCCTTCCCTATCAAAACAAAGTCTCTCTAGAAACCTCCATTGGGGATGAAACAGAAGAACATCTTAGAGGTTGGATTTTCATGATTTCTTCGTCAAGTTATCATGGCCCTGCTATTTAATGAGGTAAATTAATCCTTCATCCTTAGTTAGCCATTCACCTAAGGAGTTCCTTCAATGGTTTTCAATGAAGATTCTACGATCCAAATCCTTATGTTACAATATAGCCATAGATTCACTGTCAAATTGATTTCAAAAGTATCCTAATGATGAATTGATGACAGACTAACAATGTAATGATTAATTTCAATCCAATTTAATGAAGAACCCATCATCCTTATATTTTCTCAATTTAGTCTATAATGTGGGCATTATGATCTTAACGTTAGGCTGATTGAATTGTGGTTCGATTAATTTATTATGTATATTGCTACTGTTTTATATATTAATTCATGGTAAATTATTAGTAATTGTTCAATGATGATCAAAGCTTGGAGAATTTGTAAGATTGCCTTATTTCCTCTACTTTGCATCTAATTGGTAGTTGAATTGGCCTTGAATGACATTGTGTGGTATGGTCCACTTATGGTGTAGGTGTTACTTTATTTTCATCTATATATGTTACGATCATGTTCTTGAAAGCAAATTGATGTACTATCAATGAGTGGTTATGCTGATCACTCAATGTGAAGTTATATGTTTAGTTTCCAATGCTAGTATCATGTTTTAGGTTTTGATAATGTCTACTACATTTGAGAATGAAGGTGTTAGGGTTCGGTGTGGTCTATGTGTCTATCATTGATAAAATTATATTGATGGATGACCCCCTACCAATGTATCCCTACATGAATGTGTTGTCTAGAGAATTTGTAAGAGTCTTATATTACAATGTCGAATATGTCTTGTCTCATATGCTATAATGTGATGTGTGGTTTATGCATGAATGTGTATTGTTATTTTTAGAGGGTGGATGCCTCAATATTATGTTTATAGTCATTATGTAATCATGTTTACAAATGTATATACACTTACACTTCATGCATGTGTATAAGTAGGATAGCTTCATAGTGTCTAATGAAAGGATAATTCTCATATGCACTATTGTCAATTACTATGCATGTAAAGTATATGTTCATGAAAGTATGAAAATGTATCTTAACTAGGATGACTTGATAGGTGTACTAGTATGGATAAGAGTATGAGACTTTTCCTAAACATTGCATATGTGTACCTTGATAAAATAGTTCCTAAGGTGATTACTCTATGTTCATGAATATGAATGCATGATTAAGATTTCAACATGAAATTAAAGTATATGTTATGATTTCAAGTATATGATCTGATTAAGTATGTATATCTCTAGTGTATAAAAATTTTATGTGAATGGTTTCCTCATATATGAACACATACACAAAAAAATAAATGCATACATGAAGCATGTATGATAATCTAGTAAAGTAGGGACCTTGGAAAGGTGTTCTCAATTGTACTCTAAACTATATTGTGCTTAAATATTCTATGTCCATGCGAACGGTTTTCTCACATGAGTTAGGTCGATAAAAGGACAGTTCTCATCTATAACCTTTGAGCTATCATATGAGGGGTTAATCTCCTAAAGCCTAATTTTATGAAAGTAATATTAATAAAGGATTTTCAAAAAGTGAACTTAGATTATCACCGAGTAAACTTGACAACGATTGGTGTTGACTCCCCTTGGAGGGATATTCCCCCTATAATATCTCATGATATGAGGACTCCAACGCTAATGGGCATGTAGAGGGTCAAGGCATATATCCTAGTTCCTTAACAATTTTTCCCACATAGGAACTAGCTAGTGGATCAATCTAATATGCTAGCATGATGTTTATGTTCTACCTTGGCAAGTAGAGCATCTCCTTTCGATGTGGGGTGCCATGACACCAGATTTCTTGTTTAGTCCACATGGTCTTATTGTCTGTTAAGGCTAGGGTTTCCGAAAAGTAAAATGGAAGATGGAAGTAAAGTGGTGAACCTTAAGTAAGATAAGCTGAGGAAGTTTCTTAGGGTTGGTGAAGGTTTTAGACTTTACCTATGCATTGCACAAGTAGCTCGTAAAGGGAGTTCTAGGAAGGTGTGCCATATCTATATGTATAAGCATACGCCTTTTATGCATAACTTTATGGTAATGACCTACTTGTATGATAATATGAAGAGTATGAGTCCTATTGTGTCTATATGATGAGGTCTTACTTTAGATGCATAATGTTGGTCTTATTGACTATATGATGAGGTCTTACATTATATGTATGATGTTGGTCTTACTTGCCATATGATGAAGGTCCTACTTATGCATGTAGTTGACTACAATTGTCATGTCGATGTATGAAGTAAATGATAAGGCTTGTTGTCTCTTTGTGAGTTTACTTGGTATGTGTGAGATTATGGTGTTTCACATGTACATTGCACTAGTAGTCTTTGATGGAGATTAGAGTAAGGTCTTATGATGTTTTAATGAAATAAAGTCCAACCATGTATTTGTTTACTATTGCCTATTATCATGTTATTTGTAGTGTTGACTTGTATTTTATCTTGAAATGTGTCTCCTTTGTGGTATATGAAGTATGTTGGGTCATATGTGAAATATGTGTCTCATGATATGCTATGTTTCCGTGAATATCTATGTTTTAAATTAGTGAAGGTTGTATCAATGTTCACCTTGGTGACCATAAGACCATCTCCAACCCATCTCGAATTTACTCTCCATTCTCTATATTTGGAGAGTAAAATAAATAATAAGTTCTCCAATCACTCTCTATTTAGCGCTCTATTCTTCAATAATAGAGAGGTGTTTGGAGAACTACTTTTTACCTCTCTATTTTATTTTTGATTATTACAATATTATTTCTATTATATTACGAATTTAATCTTTATCATTTGTAATTATTTTCTAATGCAATATAACATTTAAAAAGTTACTACTTCCGCCAAATTAACACTACTTTCGTCGAATTAATCATTTTTATTCTATTTTATAAAAGAAAATTTTTTTAAAAATAAAAAAATAATTACATAAAGATTTTGAGAGTTATTATTTTCATAAATAAAAAATTATTGATATTATGAAATAAAAAATAAGAATGAAATATAAATAATAATATAAAATTAATGAGAGAGAGAAAAACTTCTTTTTAGAGAGTAAAATAGAGAATTGAGTTTGAGTTGATTGTCTGAAAAAGAACTCTATAAAATAGAGTGTAGGGTTGGAGATGCCCTAAGGTTGTGCTTGAGTGTGGACAGTGGATTTGAACACTTCTCATGCATTGCAACAAATGTTACTAGAGGGTTACTTTGGGATTTAATGAATTAAGGTAAAAGAAGATAATGTTATAAGTATGATTGATATGCTAAAATGCAATATTTGTGGATTTGGTGTGTTTACATGGATGGTGTCTATACCTATATGAAGTATATGAACTATATTGTGTAATTGTGCCAATGTTTATGAAGAATCTTTATAAAAAAGCATCTTGCGTGATTTCTAACAAAATGTTCTCTCTACATGGCATGTTTTTGCATTATTGTCATACTTAGTGCATTCTTGTACTATTATCATTCTTCTTCAACTTTTTACACTAAGTGTAGGTTATTGATTACTAGAGGATGTCTCTTAATGTGAGGGGCTTGATACATGTTTCCAAGCTCAAGAAAGGGACTTATGATTCAAGGATTTCCTATGTCAAGTTATTATTCAATGTTTATGTAATAGCTTATTTATTATTTATGTTGTTAAGGGTCGTGTCCCTATTCTACTTAATGGAAGTTGAATCTAAGATGACAAAAGAGACTAAGAGTCTAAATATGTATTATGGCTATTTTATGTTTATATGAAGTGATGATTCTTGCATATGATGCGTTATGAAAGTTTTAAATTTTCCGCTAGATTTCCTATGACAATGCGATGAATGATGTCTATGGGTTTGTACAAGACCTCTATGAGGTCAAGTACGCCATGTTACTTCTAGGGGGTGCTCCCCGGTCGTGACAAAAAAAATTTGGTTTAGAGAAAGAGAAAATGGAAGAGGGAATTACAATCAATAAATTGAATGTTCAGCTAGTCAACCAAATACTACTAAGATTCAACAACTAGCATTTTTTTGTATGTCACGATCATTATTTCTCAAAGAATCTCTAAGATTATTTATAATCTCTCTTCAAATGCATATTTGTTATTCATTTCTATCAAGTGTTTATAATTTTCGTTGATAGCAATGTGAGGATTAAATTATATATTCACATATTTTAATTACAAGTTGACAGTAAAAAAATAATATAATTATTGAAATCTTTATTTATATTGTGGTTTATGCAGGAAAATGTTTCTGAATTTTTTCAAACAAGAAGCTAAAGAAAGAATAAATTTTCATGAAGAGAAAAGTTATGATAAATTCTACTGACAAAATGGAGAATATTAACAAAGATTTCATAAAATCCTTGATGTGATGAGATCTCGCATGCATTGTTATCTTTTAGACTCTCGACTTGCCAAGGCAGGTAAATACATTACTAATCTATATGTTATGGTTTCTTATATTTATATTTGTATTTTAATAGGAAAATGCATAAATACCCTCTTAACCGATGCCTAAAGTCTCAGAGACACACTTATATATGCTAAGGTCCTATTACCCCCCCTGAATTTATTTTATAAATAAATTTTTACCCCCTTTCGGCCTACGTGGAACTTGTTTGAACAAAATGTCAACACACAATAAGATAGTGCAACGTAGGCCGAAAAGGGGTAGAAAATTATTTATAAGATAAATTCAGAGGATAATAGAAACTTTGTATAGTATAAGTGTGTCTCTGAAATTTTGGGCATATGTTGAGGGGGTGCTTGTGCATTATCCCTATTTCAACTATAAACTAAAAATAGTTACGTTTAAAAGGAATACTCTTTTTCTTCTGTTTCATGTGACAGTCTTTCCTCTTTAATCTATGATGCAAAAAAAAGAATATTCTCTATTGAAACGTGATGAACTTTGAACTTCGTATCTTTTTATATTTAAATACATGATTACTTTGACTACACATGAAACAAATAAATTCTAAAACTTGTGGTCTTAAATACGTTGTAATATTTGTGTGGCTATAAAAGTTCCCACTAACAGTTAAATAAATAATATATTGCATGATTATTTTCAAATATAGACATATTTAACAGATTGATAATAAAATGGTGGTACATAAAATCGGAAAGAAGGAAGAACCTAACATGTTTAATACAAAAAAGTCATTTATTTCCTTTTAGACTCATTATGAGGTTAAAATATAGTATAAGGATCATAAAACATGGATTATATATTCAGTTATAGTGCTAATATTTATATTTTTTTCAAAAAGGTCTATGTTATACTACACAAATTAAGTAGCGTATGGATTTACATATTATTCAAAACAAGTTAGCACAAGATGTTTTATTTGGTTATAAAGGTAAGTAGGCGTCATGCAGAATCTTACAATTGTAGATCATATGTTGATAAAGTAGCCGACACATAAAACTATACTAAAAGACATTATATTATTATATGATATGTCCAATTAACCTATATTTAAAACAAATAAAAGGTAAAATGTACAAGTACCCCTCAACCTATGCCCGAAATCTCGGAGATACATTTATACTATACTAATTCCTATTATCCTTTTGAGCTTATTTTATAAATAATTTTCTACCACTTTTTGGCTTACCTGACATTATCTAGTGGGCCTAGCATGTGGTGACTTTTTTTTTTCAAACTAGTGCCACGTAGGATGAAAAGGAGAAGAAAATTACTTATAAAATAAGTTCAGGGGGAAATACGACCTCAGAATAGTATAAGTGTGTCTGAGTTTTCAAGAATAGGTTGAGGGGGTACTTATGCATTTTCCGCTAATAAAAAGACGTTAACTATAGAGAGTAAAATCTCCCCATAAACAAGACTCTCCAAACGACTACATCGTGGATCCTATTTTGTTATGCTATAAGAAAGGGATCTCCAATTTATAGCTCTCTAATCTTTTCATCGAAGAAAAGAATAAACCAAATATGGATGAAATTTTTATTTTAAAAAAAATAAACATTTTTGGTGATATTTTGACATTTATGTAAGGGAAAAAAAATTAAATTTCAAATAAGGGAAGAAAATCACGACAAAACCCTAATATTTTTTTCTAACTTGAAAATTGTCAATTTCTTTAATGATATCTTATTGATTTTCAAAAAATTCATTATTTATTATCCGAATGAAATGCTTCAAAATTCTATTGTGCTTGAACTTGGAGTCATTATTGTGAGAGAAATGACTAAGTGTTCCTAATTTATCGCAAAATTGTGTGTGGATTAGATGCAACAGATGTGCAGACTAAAATTGGAGAAAAGGGGCATAATGCACATAACAAAGGTCAGAAATTCGAAATTTACTTCATCTCCATTAAATACTCACTCCACTTCACTTGCTATACAATTTTTTACTTAAATAGTCTTTGCCTATACAATGTAAGATACGTAAATATTGAAGATGGAAGTGTAGGTAAGGTATGAATTCTATATATTCCCTTTAGCTAATGATGAAAATAGGACACCTGACATCGATCTATAATCTTCATGTATTTTTACTTGTTCACGCGTTCTTCATGCAAGGCAATTCAAAGAAAAGGAAGGGATTTCTACCTCTAAGTCTATGACATAAGTACTTGAACATTACACGGGTTTCAATGTTTACCAGGTTCCTCTACTATAATAGTTTAATGGTTATAGGGACATCAATTCTTATAAGATTTTGATATCTATAGAGTAAATCATCTTTGGTCGTCACTAAGCAAGAAAAATCATTGAGAGAATCGAAAAATTCGATTCGTATTGTTCTCAAATTTTTGGAGGAGCAAGAAAACTCTTTAGGATTACTTCATCTATGGTGATAAATACATCTGGTGTCCTATCATTATCAACAATAGATAGAAATTTTATTAACTACACAAGCCGAATGTAAGTAGTTGTCAAAGGGAGATCAAGGTAAATACAATATGAGGAACTCATGAAAATCTTGACAACTACATATTTTAATTGTTTTGAAAACATTACATGATTAACATTCCTTTAACATATTTTAATACTTGCTACACTAACCTTTTTCTTAAAAGAAACTTTTTGGTCGTATAGTCCATTTTATTAATTAACCTAAAATTAAAATAAATTTTGACCCAACCTAAAATAAAACAATCTATTTCTAATATCATTAGGGTAAAACCCACTTTCATTAAACCTATTTATATATGCTAGCTTCAGCTTCGTCTTGATTTCTTCTCACTGTGTTGCCTCCTTGCTCACGACAGAATGTTACTCTACTCCTTCTCTTGTGGGTTGTACCAGATCTCTAATATAATGTTCTCATCTCTCTTCTTCTCACACAATATGTGTCACTCATTCAAGGTAATGTGACTCCTATTTTTTTCCATTCTCTTTTTCATAACCGATCTAACTCTTCGTTATTTCTCCAGGTGAAAGTGTTTCTTCTTGGAAAAGATTACTCTTTTTATTTTTAGAATTTTCTCTCGAGTTTAAAAATCGGGTATAATAGAATCAAAGGAAACTCTTCCATTTCCTACCTAGAAGATGTTAATTACTCTATTCCAAATCACACATGTAGTCATTACACATTTTTTTATATATATTTAGTGATTGATTAAAATATGTTGCACTATATTCATGTTGTGGCACTATATTCATGTTGTAGTCCTATACATTCAAAGTAATTTGGAATCGTAGAAGATTAATGAATAAATCATGGACGGTTTATAATATACTAAAACAGAAATTTAAGCAAGAAATGACTACATTTTCAATAATTAATATACTAGACTTTCCTTGGTTTTTACTCAAGGGTATTATTGTAACTAGATTAGCTTAGTGTATTAACTATTATAAATTGTAGAAACTAGGGTTTATTTTAGTAGTTGGTTTTTGATTAAAAATTTGATGTTTAGGCTTCTTTGTGAGTTTGGAGAAACCTCATATCTGTAAATTGGATCCTCTTGATATGTCTTCACTTGTATGGGTTCCATTTCTTTTAACCCCTAGATTTTATTGTAGTAATCAAATGTGTTTTAGTTGTTAGATCGTCCTTTTTTCTTCTAAATCTGTTTGTCTTTCTTTTTATTTCTTGATAATATATTTTATTTTTTTGATTGTAGTTCACTTTATTCTTATTGCATCTAGAATTACATTCATTGATATCTTTCCCTCTTCCTTTATTTTTCGAAACCATATATCTTGCTTGCTTGATTGTGGTATATAGTAAGTAAGTCTATCCTTCAAGGCATAAACAAAAGAAATCACTAAGTTTTTTTGCCACTGTTCGAAATTGTACTCACTTCTGACCAGGTAATGTTTTGATTTTTTGGTACAAAAATTATATTTTTTATCCAAAAAGAATATTTTTTGTAGTGAACAATACATTGTATTGCCTTTTTAATATATTCACTGAACCCTACTACTCTAGGTAGGTATTAAGTGAATTTTGGGGCACCTCTAATATCTGAAGATCTTTATGTCTTCATAATCCAATTATTAGGTCAAGGTAGTATGGTATTGGAAGTATAACGTATACATGTCACCTATACATCCATTCCTCCGCGCCCTCATCCAAAAAACAAAGATAATCTATTCTAACTAGCTTTGAATTGACACATAATTGTTGTTTATGTCAATATTTTCTTGACAAATTCCTTTCTCATAATTTTCACAAATGTCTAATAATGTAAACCTTTTATACTACTATAATAAATATAGTGCTAGCTTTGATCACTTAAAATTGTTAGTTTGGCGTTGAAGTACTTTGTATTGGGTGTTGCAGTGGTGTGGAGGAGTTATTACTGTCCTGATATCCAATTCAAAATGTCTCTTAGCTTGGACCACAGTGATCCATAGCATAGGTAAAAATATATATAGGATATAAAAGAAAACATATTAGTAATGTATGTTCCAATGGGTGTGCAGGAGTTATTATTGTCCAAATACCTAATGAAAAATTGGCTTGGGAAGCAGTGATCCATAGCCTATGTAAAAATATAGGACATAATAATTTATCTGTATTAAATTATTTGGGTAACCTATTAAAATGTTATATCATTTTATACTAGAAGTTTGGTAATTAGAATGAGTATGATTTGCGCACATTGACTGTGATGAAATTGAAACCCAATTTAACCTTGTCTTAAGGTAAAAAGTGTGTTGAGCTCGTTCCGGAGGATTTTCTTAAACTTTGAATAATTAATCGGCTAAAGTTTTCTTAGTTTTAACCCAAGGGTATTATTGTAACTAGCTTAAGTTAAATTGTCTACTATTATAAATAGTATAAACTACGGTTTATTTTAGGAGTTGGTTTTTGGATAAACATTTGATGTTTAGGCTTCTGTGTGGGTTTGAAGAAACCCTCATATGTGTCCAAATGAACCCTCTTGATTGCTTATGTAAGTCTTCACTTGTATGAGTTCAATTTCTTTTAGCTGCTAGACCGTACTGTTTTAATTCTAAATCTCTTTCTTTATTTCTCTTTCTCAATAGTATATAATATTTTGTTTGCTTGATTGTGATTAAATTCTCTGTCTTTCTTTCTATTCCTAAACCATATATATTTCTTTCTTCATTGTTGTATTAGGTAATTCTATCCTTCAAGGCATATATAAAAGAGATCACTTAGATTTTTGCAACCGCTGGAAATTGTGCTTGATACCTCATTCTCAACTTACTTCCTTGATGACCAGGTAATGTTTTGATTGAATGCTAAAAAAATATATTTCTGATGCAAAAAGAATTTTTCACTAGTGAAGAATATATTAAATTTCCTTTTTATTATGTTCCCTTAACGCTACTGTTCTAGGTAGATATCCATTGAGTTTTGGTGCAACTCCCATCTGTAAAGTTTTTCTATATTAATGATTTTACTATTAGATTAAGGTAGTTTTGGTATTGGAAGTATAACTTACACATGTCACCTTATATCCATTCGCCCTGTTCCAAAAAATCAATTAAATTGACCGGGGTGCAACTTAGAATTGTCATGTAGTTATTGATTTTATCAATATTTTTTTGCCAACTTTCTTTATCATAATTTTCACATAATTCCTAATAGTGTAAACCTTTTATATTAGTATGATCAATATATTACAAGCTTTGGTATTCACTTAAATTTTGCTTAATTTTATAATTAATTACTTGGCATTGGGTAATGCAGTGGGTGTGTATGTGTTATTATAGTCCATATGCCTAATGCAAAGTATCACTTTGATTGGACCACCTATAGCTAATGTAAAAATATATGACATTAAAGAAAACTTTTAGCATTGTGTGTGGCAGTGGTTGTGCATGAGTTTTTATTGTTCATATAACTAATGCAAACTGTCACTTGTCTTTGACTGCAGTTTAATATAATCTATGTACAAATATAGGACAAACAAGAAAACTCACCCATCCAAGTGTATACGCCAGAGTGATTTGTGTACATTGACATCAATGATACTGAAACCCAAGTTATACTTGTTCTAAGTTACAAACGTGTTGATCTCGTTCGAGATGATGTTCCCACTAGTGGTGACTTTCAAAATTGTCATACCTCCACAAATTTTTGGTGTCTATAATTCCCTCTACTTCAAGGCTTATTAGAGTGTAAACTTTATAAACTCAAAGATAGACTTGAAGTACACATCAGAATGGAGTTTCAATCTTTGTCATTTGTGACTTTATATTTGCAATTGATTTGTGAGAGAGGAGATGAATGGTAAACTCAGTCACACTGGACGAGCCAGTTTATTTGAAATATATTTTCTCAAATATTAAAAATATATTGCAATCACATAGTAAATAAAGAGAATGATATTATTCATTAAGAGTGTGAAGTACAAATATGTTTCTCCCTTGATTCCTCTCTCTTAAGATTTCTCCGTGATTCAAGGATTGTTAATCTCTTCAAACTATGTGGACTTTCTTAGGATTTATTCGATCTATGTGAAAGGATTTTATTAATCTTGTTAAAGTATTTGGTTGTCAAGAAGAGTTCACCCACATCTTCACCACTTTATGAATATTTAATGAACATATTAAATTTCAAAGATGTCTATTGAAGGAAATATATTAAAGTTTATATAAGTGTGAGCTTGGGTTTAGGGTAAGTAGTCTCCAAGAACCTTAAATGAAATTGGACACATCTTGTAGAGTCTCACATTATTTTGATATCTCAAATGTCAAATTCTTGTCCCATGAATTTTTTTTTGGGTCACATTGTTCACTTAGCTGTCTTGTTGGAGAGAATTTTATTGTTTGATAGAATATTCCAGAAGAGGTCTTGTGCTTAGAAATGTAGTATCTTCATAGAAGCTAATATCAACAAAGATCACACTCAACCTCATCAGCTACTCTCTTGCTTCTAATATCCTACTTTACCCTACTACAAATTTTTACTTAAGCCATCAAGTACTCTTTGCCAAAGTTGTAAACTTGACAATTATCACTGGGAATGAGCCCCACTTTAAGATCGAATGATTCATTATGGATAAATCTCATCATTTTACGAGCACATCTAAGCTTAAACAATGTAGCTTTGGAAATGATTTTATTTTTTTTAATGTTGAGAATACCCTCATGATGATTTTCACAAGTCTTAAACGATAGTATACTAAAAGAATATCTGAGAAAAGAGTTTCCAAGCTACTCAACTGATTCTAAATGAAAATTCTGGAGGAATTTATTTGTTGTCATCAGTTAGAAAATCCAAGCGGTTGGGGTACAAAGATTTAGTTTGCTATGATTCAAAAGCATTCTTTTACAGTTTATTCGGCATGAGTGCTTCCCCTCAAGAATCTAATGGTTTTAACACAGCTTACGGTTATTGGCGAAAGATTGTTGACCTCAAGAATCTTATTTATTCTCAGATATAAACATATGGCAGTGAATCTTCATACTCCTCCATAATACATTCACTGCTATACGTGTATACATTAGAATTCATAAGATTCTCGAGGTCAAGAATCTTTAGAACTTATAGGGGAAGCATTCAGGTTGAATAAACTTGAAAAAAATGCTTTTTGAATCATCGCAAACTAAAGCTTTGTATCCCAACTGGTAAGATTTTGGAATTAATGACAACAAAGAAATGCCTCTAGAAGTTTCGTTTGGAATCACTTTGGAATGTTTGATCTTGTATCCACGTTCGGATGGGAGGTTGAAACTACCTTTTTAAAGGTACTATAAAGATGTTGTTGGGTCCTTTTTTTGTGTGATCATTGTTGATTCTAGCTTCGACAAAGAATACTGGATACATTTATAAATGTAAGTCCTCTCCTGGAACCATTGATTATAGCTCAAACAATAAACCTCCAAACCAATACGAGAGTTAAGTTTACAATGTGCCCAGAAAGATTATATAAAAAAGAAATCAGTTTATTCACGAGACTGACACTCTACATTTGTAGACACAAAATTGTGTTGGACTCTACCAGATGAGTCCAACTTCAATTAGAATTCTTGAACACTAATCCTAGCTGAAACTATATAAAGGGTAGCATATTCATTAGAGATTTATCCCGAAAATTCCATAAATTCATGAAACATTTACAAAGAGAACAAGATGTTGGTGGACTCTTCAACAAAATACATCATGAAAAAACAGAAAATCCTCTTTACATGGAGATAAAATTAAATCCATTTTAGGTGCAAAATATCCTACAGAAGAATAAAGAAAGGAACAAAATTGTACTCAAATTGTTAATTAATAAAATATTCTTGTTTCTTCATATTTATTTTGTTGTTGGAGTCTATTTTCCAAACATAAAATTTGTTGCAACAACTTTTTTATTTTAAAACCCTAACTAAAATTTATAATTTATTTTGGGGTTTGATTGGTTTTATTCGAGTTGACGAATTTGTTTAAATCCATTCAACATTGTAGAAGGAATTGAATATTTATTGATCAAATCCTTCACTCAATAGCTAAATAGATCGTTTGACGAAATTAATTAACCATATGAGAGTCAAGATAGAACAAGTGTCTTTCGGTTCATCTCATACTTTCTAAGTAGTATTTATCTCCAAAATGTTTGGAGATACACACACAAGATTTGCTGAAGTTATGCTTAAAATTATGAGTTTCTTGTGAGTTGTCAGGAGATGTTACAAAATGTGGAGTTGGTGAAGTCCGACATAGTGGATTACACTACTTTTCTCATTTGTGGCCTATGAAGGAAGTGGTGGTCGTTTGATGTCGATAGTGTACAAACAGGTTCTTTCCTAGTAACTTGCAAGAAGAGAAGTGGGGTTAGTTTGGCACTCGACTTAAGATGGTATTTCAGATTGATTTTTGGACAAGATTTCAGGCCTTGTCTAACTATTCTATTGTGATTTTACCTGATGAGATTAAGAATTTGTCAATTCATGAAAGGTTTGACTTATTATATCCGCGTAGCAGCTTATAAGATAATCTTGTCTGAGCTTATTTTCAAAGAGAAACCGAGGTGGTCATGGATCTTGAGCTTATGCGCCACAATAACATAGAGATTTGACGGACAAGAGGACTTGCACTTCTTGTTATTTTAGTGGTACCTCATCTTGAGGGGATATCTAAGGAGGGGTTTTCGTCTTTGTTTCAGTATACATATTCATGTAGTTATTCAACTGTCGTAGGGAGGTCATTTTTTACAAGGCTTCTACAACTTGGGTCAAGACTTTTCAGGGTTGCTATTAAAAGTTTTCAGGTTTTATTTACCATTGAATATATTCGGATTCGTGTAATTATATGGTGGTTCCTAGTCCACTATAAGTATGGTGTTTTAGGAAAAATAAATAGAGATTTCTCCAAACTTAGAGCGGGAGGCCGATATCAATAATGTTTTGTAATGTTGTTGCTTCATTTCTCTTTTTATAAAATAAAATTTGGAAAGTTATTTCTTTAAAATTGTGAGTAAAACTGTCAAATTCAACTTGAAAAAATGAACAATTTCATAACAAGACACTAATATTGTAACAAAAAATGTTATTTCAAAAAAGTGAATACAATTTATATACCATGACTTTTATGAGAAAATGCAATGAACGAAAAAAAATTTTTTTACCACATTCGCATTAGCTGGTGTTGATTTATTCAATTCATATTTGATTTAAAATATATTTTTTACGAATCTAACAACTACTTCATTGATGCAAGGTATGTCTATTCTAAGAAGAAAAAATAGATCACAATTCACTAAGTGATTTAGTTACTCTAAAATAACATTAAAAACTTTTCTTTAAAAATGGAGAAAGGTGAAGAAGATATGGTGTTGGCATGTCCATCACAATGTCATGGATTAGAAAATCGGTAAATGATGGCTGCAAAATATTGGAATTTTCATTTCCAATTGACGTCGTGTATTCTCAAATTTTGTATGTAAAATGTTATGTTTAAGTATGAAAATTTAAAAGGACCATTTAAGTTTCTATATCAAACAAATTTTACTGATGAAGAAGATTATGAGAGTGCATTCATAAAATTGATGACATATAAACTTGCAAAGACTTATAGAGGTCATTGAACAAAACTGAGGGATACTCAATCTTTTTCATAAATCTCTCTTTATTTCTTTTAATTATTTTATACTAATGATATTTGAAGAATTATGAGTTTTCACTAATGTTTTTCTTCATCCGCATTTGTGATGATTTTTACATTATCAAAAACATGTATGAGATATAAAATATATTCAAAGATATATTTTATATCACAAATTGGTACAATCTGCACTAAATTTTGTTTTATTTTCAAATAAAATTTTCTTGATTCCATTTTATCATTATATAAAAAAGCACTATCACTAAACATCAAAAATCCATTGTTAAAATATTTAGGGAAAATTGTCAAACAATGCTATTAGCTATATATTTTTAATTACGAATCTTCTAGCTAATTCATGTTTTTTTCTTACAAAATCACTTATTGATTTTTAGATTTGATAATTTTCTCCAAATAATCTCCATTAGTTTTGTCTACTTTCATTGTCCAAATCTATGTTGTATATCTATTTTGTTGGTACACTAAAATAAATTTAAAAAAGAAAAAGTAATTTTTGACAAGTCAAATTTCTTAAGTCTTCCAAGAGAAAAGACTTCATATAATTGTTGGTGTCTTTCCAAACTAGAAATTATTCTTTATTTTAAAAAGTAAAATAAAATTATACTTAGGGTTAGAGAAAGAGAGAATGGAGGAGGGGATTACAATGTAGTAGTCGAACCCTCACCAATAAATTGAAAGTTCAGCTAGTCAATCAACATAGCTACTAAGATTCTATAACTAGCAATTTTAACAGTCATTATTTTTCAATGAGTCCGTAAGGATATTTTTAATTTCTCTTCAAATGCATATTTTATTCTTCATTTCTATGGTGTGTTTATAATTTTCACTAGTAGCAATATGAGGGTGAAATTATATATCTGCTTTTTTTAATTATAAGTTGACAACAAAAAGGTAATATGATTATTTATATCTTTATTTATGCTATGTTTACGTAGGATAAAGTTTTGAAATCTTTTCAAACAATAAGTTGAAGAAAGAATTAAGTTATATGAAGAAAAGAGTGATGTGATGAGATCTCACAAGCATTGTTGTTTTTTAGAATCTCGACTTCCCAAGACAGGTAAATACATTGCTAATCTACATGTTATAGTTTTTATACTTATATTGGTACATTAATTATAAACTAAAACGTTGATAATTAAAAATAATACTTTATTTATTCTATTTCCGGTGACACTCTTTCCTCTTTGATCTATTATAAAAAAAAAAAAATCATCATTGAGAAACTATGGACTTGAAACTTCATATAATTTTATCTTTAAAGACATGCTTACGTTGACTCTACATGAAACAAAAGTTCTAAAACTTGGTGTCTTAAATAAGTTGTAAAATTTGTGTGACTATAGAACTTCTCACTAATAGTAAAATAATTTTCATATAGATTGAATATTTTAGAATATAGACATATGTCATATATCTTAAACAAATTAATAATAAAATGGTGTTACATAAAATCGGAATGAAGGTAGTATATGACATGTTTAATACAAAAAGTCGTTTTTTTTCTTTTTAAACTCATTGTGAGGTCAAATTTACAGTGTAAGGACCATAAAACATGGATTATATATTTGTTATTAGTGTTGATATTTATATTTTTTAGAAAGATTTGTATTATACTAGATATATTAAGCAACATATGGATTTACAGATTATTCAAAAAAGTGAGCACAAAATATTTTTTCAAACTTTAAAGATCTGTTATTGATTTCAATAACATCATTGTTTATTGCCTAGAAACTCTTCAAAATTGTATCGCGCTTAAACTCAGAGTCATTATTGTGAGAGGAATGGATAAGAAGCCCTACTTTTATCACAACATTGTGTGTGGATTAGATGCATCAGGCAATCCAATATTGACCAGACAAAAATTGGAGAAAAAGGGCATATAATGCACATAGCAGAGCTCAAGAAGGTGAGTCATCGGTGAGGAGGAGTAGGAGTGTGAGAAAAAAGGCTTGGGAATTCAAGAACGTTCAATTTAATTATTGCAAATGAAAACAAAGAAGAATGACAAAGAAAAAATAAGAATAATTTGATAATTATGAGTGACGCATAATAGAAGGTGGTCGAATTTATATATGATTTTTTGGTGTATTAAATTTTTTCTTTTTTTGGTTCTGGTAAGATTTCATAATTTATTTTCATTGTAGATCAGGAACTTTAATTAATCTCATAACCCTTGTCATCTTGCTATTTTATCTCAAGATTTTATGTTTTGAAAAACAAGGTCACATAGATGAATTAATATTCAGTTGATGATGTGAACAATTGTTTGGTATGTGATTTGCATCAACCTCTTTTTTTTTCTAGAAAAAAGTAATATTCGTAAAAATTTTAGTACATTTGGGCATTTTAATATTATTTATCATTTAATTATCTGGAATCCTATACTCCTCTATTTCCCTTTCTTCCTAGGAAAACGCTAGTAAAACAGTGGGAGTAATTGTCTTTTGTTTAGTGACTGAACGTGGTCAGTCATGGCCATACCTCACTGAAACTTCATTATCCACACATTATTTTTGTCTTTTATGTTTTCTAATAATGTAATCTCTGGGCTATTAATTTACCCAATTTATTGCGCTGTTATCTTCATATTCATCATTAGAAGTAAAAAATTTTCTCTATAAATTGTGATGGTCTCACTTTGTTAGCAGAATGTTGAGAATAATTGTCTTTTGTTAAGAAAATTAATGTGGTCATCCATGACCATAAATTCTAATTGAAACTTCATTATTTTATTTTTCATAGCCTAATACACAGTGAATTATTACTAGTAGAATGAGGTATAAGAAATTATCATTAGTAGAGAAATAGCAACACAATATCTGAATATGGGACAAGCATAGAATAAAAAAATATTTTAGGACATGGGAAAACTAAACTACACTCAAAGTAATTAGAAAAAACAAATAATTTGAAAAAAATAAACGGGCACCCAATAAACAAAAACACATTGATTATTATTGTCTAATGGAGAAAAAATTGAAGTAGCTAATAATTGTGTGATATATATATTTAATACATTGTTTGACGATCAAATCCAAAACATAAGTACAACACTATTGATGAAAGGAAGGGACAATATTTTGAGTAAATTATCAAGATTTAATTTAGTCATTTAATGATATATAAGAGGTTATTACTCTTCTTGTTACATTTGTCATGTTAGCAAGTTGAAACCTATTCAAAACACAGAGGCGGATCGTGTCCGCCGGGTGCTCGAGCACCCATTAACTTTGTTACAGAATAAATATATATCTATGTAGAAATTGATAGGTATTTCTATAAATTTAACATAGATAATCCAATGAATAAATGATTTAGTTAGCCCAATTGCTCCAAGATGGGTACTTAAGACTTTTTTAGTGTTGTTGTATCAAGGTTCGAGTCTCATTTTTAACAAATATTTTTTATATTTTCGGTTTAGAGCACCCATAACCTTAAATTCCTAGTTCCGTCACTTCAAAACACCTATTTTGAACACTCCTTTATTTATGTTAGAGTATTGAATCCTCAAACATTGATTTATTTAATTCATAATTTTGATGTCTAAATGAGTTTAGGTGACTTTGTTCATCCTTAATAAAACATATTCAATAGATATCTCTTTAAGCATCTTATTTGGAAAAAATCTCTATCAATTTGAATAATATTTATTAATAAATTCAGGTATGATTCGTATCTTTTTCTTTCTCATTTTATATGTTCCCTTATTATTTATTATTAGTGAAATTCTATGCATCTATACCTCAAGAAACTAATTTTTTAAATTAATTTTCATTTGGCGATTTGGAGACTTAAGATAAACTTTTAAGGTGATGTATATTTTGTGGTAGATCATTTCATATATATTCTTTCTCTTTAATTTAACTCAACCTAAAAAACTAAAAAGACTTTGTTAATTCATATATATGTTACCTCACACCTTTATTTTATTAAAAAATATATAATGGCCACAATAAATTTATCTTGATCATTAAATTTGTTTCTTTGGCTGATTTTGTAACGACCTGTTTAGTCGTTTTGAGCAGTAGAGTTTATTTCTGGTAATAACTGTCTGGGTCGACGGATCCCACGACGGACCGTCATGGGCACGACGGACCGTCGAGGGGGTCTCGTTCCAAAACACTTAGATTCTGAAAAATTGGGTACTGAGATCGACTCTCTGAACTTCACGACGGAATAGCAGGACGGACCGTCGTTGGCACGACGGACCGTCACAAATCTTTCCACAGAATTAAGTCTCTGAACTTTGTGACGGACCTGCAGGACAGACCGTCACAGTCATGATGGACCGTCACAGGCTGCGTAACCCTGACTGAGTCGGATTTCTGTTAAAAGTTTTTTTAAGGGGCGTTTTGGACTATTCATGCTTATATTTATAAAGTTAGTGGGTTAATGTTAATAATTCAATTACTTGGGGGTTAAAGGAGATAACCTTGAAATAAATAGTGGGTTATTTTTATCATCTTTTATACATAATTATATGACAATTAGGGTAAAAGAAAAAGGGTTTTAATAAGAAAAATACAAAGAACAGAGAGAGAAAGGGAGAACGAACGAGCTAGAGAAGAGAGAATGAAGAGGAAAGCAAAGACTTTGAGGAGTAGCTTGCGTGATCACGAATTCTTCGATGGAGGTAGGTTATGGTTTATGCTATTTCATAGTAAACTCTTAATAGCGAATGATATGTATTGGGTAGTATTGTAAAGTCTTCTATATGCTTAATTGTGTGCTTGCATGATGTGATTATGTAATTGTAATGGATTGGAAATATAAGGTTGTGAATCTTAAACCTAAATCCACTTTGTTAATAATGATGCCTTGGTATAAAAGAAGGCTTGATGAACTAAAAGTATGAGATTAGGGGATCGGGTGTCACGAACCGACACGTAGAATTACGGGATCGGAGTGTCACGTTCCAACACCAGGATAGTAGGGGATCAGAGTGTCACGTTCCGACACCAGGATAGTAGGGGATCGGAGTGTCACGTTCCGACACATAGTAGTATGGGATCGGAGTGTCACGTTCCGACAACAGGATAATAATGAGAAGGAATTTTGAGGGGATCGGAGTGTCACGTTCCGACACCAAGATGATAAAGAGAATGAATCTTGAATTATGTTAATATACTCAAATTTAAAGAACCTATTTCCCAAATGAGTATGGTAGTCGATTTTATGTTATTATCTGATATATATTGCTTTCTATTTTGAGTTGGCCGATGATACCTATTCAGTACTTGTGCCTTGTACTGACCCCTACTTGTAATTTTCTTCTTTGTTATTTGTGGAGTGCAGTAAACGTGCCATCGATTTCAACTCGTCCTCAACTCTAGCCAGTCTTCATCACGTCAGATTTCAGGGTGAGCTATTGTTTCTAGCTCGGACTGGATTCTCTCTCATTCATGTCTTGATGTCCTTGAAGTTCGGGCATGGACCACATGTTTAATTATTTTGACTTCCTAGATACTTTTAGATTTAGTAATTTGAGGGTAGAATGTTCTTGTGGTGATGACTTCCAGATTCTGGGAATAATAAGTATTAAATTTTAGAAGTTATTTATTGGTTATATTAATGAGTTTAAAGTCTTCCGCATTATATTCTGTTTATTATGGTTGAAATGTTGGGGTTTACATTGGTTGGTTCACTTACATAGTAGGATAAGTGTGGGTGCCACTCGCGGCTCGTTTTGGGTCGTGACAAAACTTGGTATCAAAGCATTAGGTTCGTCGGTCTCATCACACAAGAACGAGTCTAGTAGAGTCTTAAGGAACGGTAGGGGGACGCCTTTACTTTTCTTTGAGAGGCTATAGGACTTTAGGAAAATTCCATTCTTTCTTTCTTTCGTGCTATTACTTGGATCCAATTGGTATCTAGGTGATACAAATTGGTATCTGACCATCTTCACTCTATTTCGCAGATGGTTAGAATAGAACAACAACTGCGCCAACACCAACACCGGCAAGAGAGGATGCGTCTGAGCCAGCCAATGGGGCTGTAACTCGAAGAGGAACTGTGGCAAGAGGTCGTGGTAGAGGTCGCGGGAGGACGTCCTCTAGAGGTAGAGGACAAACACCTGGTCCAACTAGTACTAGGGCAGTGACTCCTCCACCGACTGATGAGGTAGTAAGAGAGGGTGAGGAAGGGGAAAATGAGCAGGTTCAAAATGAGGAATTACCACCCCAGCCTACCCCAGAGATGATTAATCAGGTTCTTGCTTATCTTAGCGGGTTATCTGATCAAGGACAGACACCTCCAGTGTTTTCTACACATTCACCTCAGGTTCCGGGAGTACAACATGCAGCTGCTGAATCATTGGAAATAGGCACGTTCCCTCGATTGACTACAGGACTAATAATGACGAGTGATCAACATGAGCTTTTCACTAAATTTCTGAAGTCGAAACCTCCAGTCTTCAAGGGTGCTGAATCTGAGGATGCCTATGATTTTCTGGTTGAATTTCATGAGTTGCTACATAAGATGGGCATAGTAGAACGATTTGGTGTTGAGTTTGTGACCTATCAGTTTCAAGGGAACGCCAAAATGTGGTGGCGGTCATATGTTGAGTGTCAACCAGCACCGGCACCACCTATGACTTGCGCGTCATTCTCTAGCTTATTTATGGAGAAGTATATACCCCGGACTTTGAGGGATAGGAGGAGAGATGAGTTCCTAAGCCTAGAGCAAGGCAGGATGCCGGTTACTGCTTATGAGGCTAAGTTTCGTGAGCTATCCAGGTATGCCACCCAACTTTGCTTCAGTCCACAAGAGCGGATTCGCCGTTTCGTGAAAGGGCTGAGGTCAGATTTGCAGATTTCAGCCTTACAGGTAGCTGCTGCAGCAAAATCCTTTCAGGAGGTGGTAGATTTTTTGATAGAAGTGGAGGGGGTGAAGCCAGACGACTTCACCATGGCATCGACATCTAAGAAGTTTTGTAAGGGAGGTGAGTTTAATGGTTCTTACTCCAGAGGGCAAGGTTCAGGAGGTTACCCAGCCCGACCTATTCAGTCTTCACTACAGGCTGTAGCTGGGGGTCCATCGCAGACCAACCAACATTCCTCTGAGTTTGGAGGTTACCCCCAGACTTCGTCATTCTCACAGAGAACTATGCTTGAATCCAGAGAGTGTTATGGATGTGGGGAGACTGGACACATTAGGAGGTATTGTCCAAAACAGAGTTACAGACCCCCAATAGTCAGAGGTAGAGGTGGTCATGGAAGAGGCCATCATTCTGGAGGACGTGGTGGCCGAGGTAATGGTGGTCACCAAAACGGCCGGGGTGACGGGCAAACTGGAGCTACTACAACACAACATGGTAGGGGCAACGGGCAGGCAGGTGATAGGGCCCATTGTTATGCTTTCCCTGGGAGGTCTGAAGCGGAGACATCAGATGCTGTTATCACAGGTAATCTTTTGGTTTGTGATTGCATGGCTTCTGTATTATTTGATCCTGGCTCCACATTTTCATATGTATCTTCCTCATTTGCTACTGGTCTTAATTTACATTGTGAATTGCTTGACATGCCTATTCGTGTTTCTACTCCGGTGGTGAGTTTGTGATAGTTGAAAAGGTGTATAGGTCTTGTCTTGTAACTTTTGTGGGGAGCAATACTCATGTAGACTTAGTTATCTTAGAAATGGTTGATTTCGATGTAATTCTGGGTATGACTTGGCTTTATCCAAATTTTGCAATCTTAGATTGTAATGCTAAAACTGTAACGTTGGCCAAGCCTGGGACAGATCCGTTAGTGTGGGAGGGTGGCTACACTTCCAATCCAATTTGTATCATATCCTTTCTTCGTGCTAAGAGAATGGTTAGTAAAGGGTGTTTAGCTTTCTTGGCACACCTCAGGGATGATACTACCCAAGTACCTTCAATTGAGTCGGTTTCGATAGTCCGTGAGTTTCTGGATGTGTTTCCTGCAGACCTTCCTGGTATGCCACTGGATAGGGATATCGACTTTTGCATTGATCTGGAGCCAGGTACTCGCCCCATTTCCATACCCCCTTATAGAATGGCTCCCGCTGAGTTAAGGGAGTTAAAGGCCCAACTTCAAGGGTTGTTAGGTAAAGGCTTCATTAGACCAAGCGCTTCCCCTTGAGGTTCTCCGGTTTTATTTGTGAAGAAGAAGGATGGGAGTTTTCGGATGTGCATAGACTACAAGAACCTAAATAAAGTAACTGTTAAGAACAAGTATCCTCTTCCTCGCATTGATGATTTGTTCGATCAGTTACAAGGTGCTTGTAACTTCTAAAAAATCGATTTGAGGTCTGGTTATCATCACTTGAAAATACGGGCAACGGATGTGCCAAAGACTGCTTTTCGGACCAGGTATGGGCATTATGAATTCTTGGTAATATCTTTTGGACTAATGAATGCCCCTGCTGCGTTCATGAGCCTGATGAACGGGATTTTTAAGCCATATCTGGATCTCTTTGTCATTGTGTTTATTGAAGATATACTTGTATACTCAAAGAGCAGGAAAGAACATGAGGAGCACTTGAGAATTGTGTTGGAAGTATTGAGGGAGAAAAGGCTTTATGCCAAATTCTCCAAGTGTGAGTTTTGGCTAGATTCAGTGTCCTTCTTGGGGCACGTAATTTCTAGGGATGGAGTGATGGTGGATCCTTCTAAGATTGAAGCAGTGAAGAGTTGGGTAAGACCTACTAATGTTACAGAAGAAAGGAGCTTTGTTGGTTTAGCTAGCTACTACCGTCGATTTGTCAAGGGATTTTCTTTGGTTGCTTCCCAATTGACAAACTTGACTAAGCAGAATGTTCCATTTGTATGGTCGGATGAATGTGAAGAAAGCTTCCAGAATCTCAACACCTTGTTGACTACTGCACCAATTCTTACCTTGCAAGTGGAAGGCAAGAATTTCATTGTTTATTGTGATGCATCCTATTCTGGTTTGGGTGCAGTGCTAATGCAAGAGAAGAATGTAATTGCTTATGCTTCGAGGAAATTAAAGGTGCATGAACATAATTATCCGACCCACAATTTGGTGTTGGCTGCGGTAGTGTTTGCATTAAAGAAATGGAGACATTATCTATATGGGGTTAAGTGTGAAGTCTATACGGATCATCGTAGTTTACAGTATGCCTTTACTCAGAAAGATTAAAATTTAAGACAGAGGAGATGGATCGAACTACTGAAGGACTATGATATCACTATCTTGTATTACCCGGGAAAAGCTAACGTTGTGGCAGATGCCTTAAGTAGAAAGGCAGGGAGCACGGGAAGTCTAGCTCACTTGCAGGTTTCTAGACGCCCATTGGCTAGAGAGGTTCAGACTCTTGCTAATGACTTTATGAGGCTGGAAGTACTAGAGAAGGGAGGATTTTTGGCCTGTGTGGAGGCAAGATCTTCCTTTCTTGACAAGATTAAGGGAAAGCAGTTTACTGATGAGAAACTGATTCGGATCCGAGATAAGGTGTTGCGAGGAGAGGCTAAAGAAGCAAAAATCGATGAGGAAGGTGTTTTGAGGATTAATGGAAGGGTATGTGTGCCTCGTGTTGATGATTTGATCCACACTATTCTTACAGAGGCTCATAGTTCAGGATATTCTATACATCCTGGTGCAACCAAGATGTATCGTGACCTAAAGCAACATTTTTGGTGGAGTAGGATGAAGCGTGACATTGTTGATTTTGTCGCCCAATGCCCGAATTTTCAGCAGGTAAAGTATGAACACCAGAGGCCCGGACGAACACTTCAGAGAATGCCCATTCCTGAATGGAAGTGGGAGAGAATTGCAATGGACTTCGTGGTTGGTCTGGGTAATTGTGGACAGATTAACTAAGTCTGCTCACTTCATTCCGGTCAAGGTGACTTACAATGTAGAGAAGTTAGCCGAACTCTATATCTCAGAAATTGTTCGATTGCATGGAGTTCCACTTTCCATCATATCAGATAGAGGTACGCAGTTTACTTCTAAGTTTTGGAGAACATTGCATGTTGAATTAGGTACTAGGTTGGACCTTAGTACTGCATTTCACCCTCAGACCGATGGTCAGTCTGAGCGAACGATTCAGGTGTTGGAAGATATGCTTTGTGCATGTGTGATAGAATTTTGTGGTCATTGGGATAACTTCTTACCCTTAGCAGAGTTATCATACAATAATAGCTATCACTCAAGTATTGATATGGCCCCATTCGAAGCATTGTATGGGAGGAGATGTAGGTCTCCCATTGGTTGGTTTGATGCATTCGAGGTGAGGCCGTGGGGTACTGATCTTCTGAGTGAATCATTAGAGAAAGTGAAATTCATTCAAGAAAAACTTTTAGCGGCGCAAAGTAGGCAAAAGGAATATGCAGATCGAAAGGTTAGAGACTTGGAGTTCATGGAGGGTGAACAAGTCTTGCTGAAGGTTTCACCGATGAAAGGGGTCATGCGGTTTGGTAAAAGAGGTAAGCTAAGCCCAAGGTATATTGGACCATTTGAAGTACTTAAGTGAGTAGGGGAGGTGGCTTATGAATTAGCCTTGCCTCCAGGACTCTCAAGAGTGCACCCGGTATTTCATGTGTCTATGCTGAAAAGATACCATGGGGATGGAAACTACATTGTTCGTTGGGATTCAGTTCTTCTTGATGAGAATTTGTCTTATGAGGAGGAGCATGTTGCCATTCTAGATAGAGAAATCCGCAAGTTGAGATCAAGGGAGATTGCATCTATCAAATTTCAATGGAAGAATCGACCAGTTGAAGAGTCCACTTGAGAGAAGGATGTTGATATGCAAGAAAGATACCCACACCTGTTTACATATTAAGGTACTCCTTTTCGCCCTTATTTTTCTTCTTGTGATCGTTCGAGGACGAACGATGGGTAAATTGGTATCTATTGTAACGACCTATTTAATCGTTTTGAGCAGTAGAGTTTATTTATGGTAATAACTGTCTGGGTCAACGGAGCCCACAACTGTCCGTCATGGGCACGACGGACCGTCGAGGGGGTCTCGTTCCAAAACACTTAGATTCTGAAAAATTGGGTACTGAGATCGACTCTCTTAACTTCACGACGGAATGGCAGGACGGACCGTCGTTTGCACGACGGACCGTCACAAATCTTTCCACAGAATTAACTCTCTGAACTTTATGACGGACCTGCAGGACGGACTGTCACAGTCATGACGGACCGTCACAGGCTGCATAACCCTGACTGAGTCGGATTTCTGTTAAAAGTTTTTTTAAGGGGCGTTTTGGACTATTCATGCTTATAATTATAAAGTTAGTGGGTTAATGTTAATAATTAGTTACTTGGGGGTTAAAGGAGATAACCTTGAAATAAATAGTGGGTTATTTTTATCATCTTTTATACTTCATTATATGACAATTAGGGTAAAAGAAAAAGGGTTTGAATAAGAAAAATAGAAAGAACAGAGAGAGAAAGGGAGAACGAACGAGCGAGAGAAGAGAGAACGAAGAGGAAAGCAAAGACTTTGAGGAGTAGCTTGCGTGATCACGAATTCTTCGGTGGAGGTAGGTTATGGTTTATGCTATTTCATAGTAAACTCTTAATAGCGAATTATATGTATTGGGTAGTATTGTAAAGTCTTCTATATGCTTAATTGTGTGCTTTCATGATGTGATTATGTAATTGTAATGGATTGGAAAGATAAGACTGTGAATCTTAAACCTTAAATCCACTTTGTTAATAATGATGCCTTGGTATAAAAGAAGGCTTGATGAACTAAAAGAATGAGATTACGGGATCGGGTGTCACGAACCGACACGTAGAATTAGGGGATCGGAGTGTCACGTTCCGACACCAGGATAGTAGGGGATCAGAGTGTCACGTTCCGACACCAGGATAGTAGAGTGTCACGTTCAGAGTAGTCACGTTCCAACACGACACCAGGATAGTAGGGGATCAGAGTGTCTTTCTATTTTGAGTTGGCCCGACCTACTCATAGTAGTAGTTATTTCAGGTGTGTCCTCAACTTAGCCAGTCTTCACCAGGGGTGAGCTAACTGGATTCTCTCTCATTCATGTCTTGATGCCCTTGAAGTTCGGGCTTGGACCACATGTTTACTTATTTTAACTTCCTAGATACTTTTAGATTTAGTAATTTGAGGGTAGAATGTTCTTGTGGTGATGACTTCCAGATTCTGGGAATAATAAGTATTAAATATTAGAAGTTATTTATTGGTTATATTAATGAGTTTAAAGTCTTCCGCATTATATTCTGTTTATTATGGTTGAAATGTTGGGGTTTAGATGGGTTGGTTCGCTCACATAGTAGGATAAGTGTGGGTGCCACTCGCGGCTCGTTTTGGGTCGTGACAGATTTTTAGCGCTAATCACATACAAGATTATCAAGTGCATCTAATTGAATATAAACTACGTGGTTGATCATGAAATATACTTTCTACAAAAAATCAAATGACTACCAAATAAACTAACATAAAATAAATTATTTTCAATATCAAACATCTACTTCATAACGAATGACACATTCTTGATAGTTTTGTACGTGATTAGAGTTGTCACAACAGAATAACAAACAAGTTTAATAAACAAAGATAAATTAATCATGACATAATTGAAAAGGAGTTGTAAGAGAACATGCATGTGAATTAATGAAGTTTATATATATAAATATATATATATATATATATATATATATATATATATATATATATATATATAAACGCACATATATGCATACATATACACAAAAGAGAATCCTAGTCACGCTTACGTGGTGTCACCACAAGTAATAATTTTCCTTTTAAATTTAATTATTTCTAAAACTAATCTTCCTCTTTCATTGAAAGATATGACTTTATATGAAAAGTTACAACTTTAATGAAGAGTTGCGACTGTTTTCAATATTTGTGACTTAAATGAAGCAAGACTTTTATCAAAAGTAGTGAGTTTTATGAAAAGTTGTGACGTAATGAATAGGTGCGACTTCATGAAAAATTGTTACTTTTATGAAAAGTTGCTAACTTTCTGAAGGGTTGCAACTATTCCAAATTGTTGTGACCTTTATTATAAGGCATAATAAACATTTTTTCACACTACCTTTTGTTGTCTATAAATAGAGGACTTTCCTCTCATCTAAAAAGAACAAGAATTCCTATCTTCTTCTTTTACTATTGTAAAATTAAATATACGTTTACTTTTCTCCTATTGAGTGACTTACTATCACTACTGTTTTTATATCAATAAGTTGATGAATAAAATTTTTCCTTCCTGAGAGGATGTAATTCTTTAAACCTCAGGTATTCGATGGCAATAGTTTTTTTAAGGGGACATGGTGCATTCAGTGTAATCGTTTTTTCCTTTCTAATCATTTTATTTATTCATATCCCTGTATATTTTTTACGCTCATTAATTTACGCTTATGATATTAATTGTTGTTTTTTAGTATATGTTTTTAAGTCTATCACTTATGTTTCTGCAAATTTATTGTCTCCAATTATATTGAACATTTACACATGTAGTAGTATATCCATCGTCTAGAAAATAATTATTGTATTCAGTTCCAGGAATTCATGTTTTGATATGCTATATTAAATTCTATAACTTAAAAGTACTATATATAATCTTACATATTATCTTTTTTTACATAGATATAAATTTCTCATTTATCAATTGAGGAAATTTATTATGCATGTTATATAGTTATAATTGCTTTCATGTTAAGGCGCAATTTCATTTTTGAATATGTTATTAAATTTTTGAATTATTTCCTAAGACATATATCACAATTGTATAATCTATGCAACTTAAATATTTCTTTTTATTATCAAATTCCTTGCATATATATTCTTATTTTCTTTTTGTTTTTGTTTTAATGTTGATAAAGAATCAACGATTTATCGTTTCGTGAATAATTAATTTATTTTGAGTTATGTGACAATGAAAAATAATAAAATTCATGTTGGGATATAGCTAGTATTTATAAGAACCTTTTTTCCATTATTGTATTAGTATGGATACTATTTAAAAATTATTTGCAAGTTAAATGCAATTATTATTTGTGAACGCGCAACGAGAGTATAAATTGCCTAATATATATATATATATATATATATATATATATATATATATATATATATATCTGCAAATAAAAGGAGACCCAAAACTAAGTGTCTGGCTATCTATTTGTCTATGAAGACTCTCTAATACGAAGATGAATATTTGGAAAAACCCCACAACATTCTATAAAGGAAATCCGGAAAGTAACAAAAATAGTCCTTTGAAATTCAAAAAGGATCACTACTGACTCTGAATGCTCATGCTGGATCAACAAGGCGCTAGATGCTGATCCTGGTAACCTGCATCAGCATCAAAAGACGATGCAGACCAACTGACATTAGTATATTGAATGTACGAGTATGTGATTTCGAATGCTAAACAACAACTACTAAGCTTGAAAGATTTAAGAATGAACATACCTTGGCTCGGCTTAACTCAAGAAGTCTTAACTCAATATAAAGTAGTAAAGACACATGCAATATATATATATATATATATATATATATATATATATATATATACAATGCTTGTAAAATAGTGTAAACACTTAGTTCATTAAAGGTAATTCAATAATAAACTCAATTTTATTGATATATGAAAGTAATATAGTTTCTGCTAACCGACAACCATCACTATGAGTCTAAGCGATTGTAAAACGTCTTAGATCACGTTGCAAGACGACAACTCTATACCTTTCCATCGATATAGAACCTGCACTACTAAGTGAATTCACTAGTGTATGCTAAAACACACTAAGAAATCATCTATAAAGTATGATCCTTTATCTGTCCATGTTGGATACATGGTTTATGGAGGTTTGAGTTGATATGAACTAACATCCCCACATCGGTGCTTAATATTACTCCCAAAATACTTAGATCATATGTTTTTAAACAACTTCTTCTCTGGTTTGAGGTAATTGGTCAAAGTTGGCTTTAAAATCTCTCTTGGTAATTAAAGTTCTCATTTTCTAAAACTAGCCAAAGGCTCTAGAGAAGTCTAGCTTCCTTTCTTTCTCAAAATGTGAAAAGATTTGTAACTCTTAGAGACTACTTAGTTTCCTTATAACTTTTTAGAAATGAACCAACTTTTTGCTCTCTTTTTTACTTCAAACTCAACTCTTAGGGAATACTTAGTTTCCTTATAACTTTTGAGATTTAAAACAAAGTAAGAATGTTTTTTAAGACTCTTGAAAACTTTGAGAACTTACTTTGACTTGCTTCTTAACTACTGTTAACTTCTTCGACTTTGATTTTAACTTTCCTTGATTTGTATTATGGATTTAAGGATAATTATCTCATGTTTATGGATGATTTCATGATGTTTAGATGTACTTTAGAGTATTGGAATTAACAAGGAATTATAGGTACATAACTTAGAACTGAATAAAATCTGTTTAGACCCCAATTTAGTACCCAAAAATGAAATAGAATAATTCGGTAAGGAAAAGACAACTTTGCCCTTCCAAAATTGGGATTGGACTATTGTTAATACAATAGCTCAACTTCCGAAAAACATAGTTCACTCATACAGTTTTTTCCTGTTTTTTTAAAAAATTAACTACTCTTTAGTTTCTTTGTTGATTCCTATCTATTTTGATCGACGAGATGTTACAATATCTCCCCCATGAGATATTTGTCCTCGAATGAAAACTCTTTCACAAAGCTAAGAGCAGTAACATTATTTCAGCACTCAATCAACAAAAGCAAGTAATAACATGCTTAAACATAGTATTATGAAGTGCTAAGAAGAGAATTTAGTACCTTGATGTGCATTCTCTCAAAATTCAAAGAGATGTGGATAGCTCTTCTTCATATCCTCATGATCTTCCCAAGTTGATTCTTCAAAAAATTGGTTTCTCCAAATGACCTTGACTTATGCAACTTCCTTAGTCCTCAACTTGCGAACTTGATGATAAAAAATTTGAACCCGAATTTTTACATATGATAAGCTACCCTTAGTCCCAACATTCTCAGTTGGTACGATCAATGAATGATCCTTATTCCAACATTCTCAGTTGGTACTATCAATGAAGGATCGCCCATGTACTTCTTCAACATGGATACGTGGGATACCGGATTAATCACTACTAATTCTAGTGGTAGCTTTAATTCATAAGCTACATTGCCACTCTATTGGATATTTTATAAGGTCCAATACTCCAGGGACTAAGTTTACCCTTCTTACAAAACCTCATAACCCCCTTTATAGGTGATACCTTATGATATACCAAATCGTCCATCTCAAAGTCTAACTGTTTTCTGCTAACATTTGTGCAGGACATTTCGAGACTTTGTGCCGTCTTCAACCTCTCTTGTATCACTTTTACTGTTGGTGACCTAAATCTGGTCCTATTAACCCCGATTAACCAACTTCGAATCATTCAATCTGAGATATGAATCTTCTCACACAAAGAGCCTCAAATGGACATGGATGCTCATGTTAAATGTTGTTGTAACGGACTCAATGAGAGATATATGATTATCCCAATTCCCTTTGAAATCAGGGGATGAAATATTATTACTTCTTTAATGTACAACTTATCATAATCCTCGACTAAATAGGTTGTCTTTACCAAAAAAAAGTAGGCTGACTTTCGTATTCTATCCACAATTACCCAAATAGAATCATGTTGCCTGCGAAATCATGGAAGTCCATTGATAAAGTCCATATTAATCATCTTCCACTTCCATTCCGGAAGTTCTATAGTTAGAGACAAACCAGAAAAACCTCTAGGCCTTTGGTTATTTACTTTCACTTGTTGGAAATTTGGCATTTGGCAACAAACTCTTCAATATAATTCTTCATGCCTACAAGCCAATATACCTCTCTCAAATAACGTACATCTTTGTGGAACCCAGATGAATGGAATACATGGAGCTATGAGCCTCCTCCAGTATCCTCTCTTAGATACCATAAACCCTAGGAACACACAAGCTACCTTGTTACTTTAACACACCATATCCCCCATGTTCAAAAATTAATACTATTTGATTATGAACATTTGTCTTCAAGTCAAGTTAAATGGGATCCTGCTCTTGATTCTCTTTTACCCATGATACTAATGATGATTCATCCTCATTCGTCATTACTATTTATCCTTTCGTGGAATCCATTTGTCGGACTCCTAAGAATGCAAGTCTACGCACATCTTTTGCTAATTCTTTATTATCTTCTTCAAGATGGGAGGTACTACCCATAGACAACCTGCTTAAGACATCAACAACCACATTAGCCTTACCTGGGTGGTAAAGAATTCTCATGTCATAAGCCTTGAGAAATTATATCCATCTTTTTTTCTATGAGATTAAGCTCTTTCTAATTTAATACATATTGTAGGATTTTGTGATCACTGAATATATCAACTTGAACACCATAGAAATAGTGACATCATATTTTGAAGGCAAAAACTACATTGTCAACTCTAAGTCATGGGTTGAGTAATTCTTCTCCTGCACTTTCAACTATCTGGAAGCATATGCAACAACCTTTCCATTCTACATTAGCACACAACCCAAACCAACTCTATATGCATCACAATATACAACAAAAGGTTGAGTACCTTCCGGTAAGGTCAAAACAGGGGTAGTAGTCAACATCTTTTTCAATTCCGGTAAGCTTTTCTCCCAAGCTTCAGACCATTGAAACTTAACTGTCCTATGATTCAACGTGGTCAAAGGAGATTAAATAAACAAAAATCCCTCAACAAACCTTTTTCAGTATCTAACCAAACCCAAGACACTTCAAATATTAGTTGGAGACGTTGGTCTAGGCCAACTATGAACTGATTCTATCTTTTGGGCATCAACTCTAGTCCCATCAGCGGAAACTTCATGGCCCGAGAATGCCAAAGAATTAATCTACAGCTCACATTTTTAGAATTTAGCATTCAACTTCTTATCTCTCAAAGTTTGAAGGAGTATCTTGAGGTAACTAGCATGATCTTCTTCATTCCTTTAATTGATTAGTATGTCATCAACTCAAACGATAACAAACATATATAAATAAGGTTTGAAGACTTTATTCAAAAGATCCATGAATGTTGTAGGCGTATTGTTCACCAAAAAGAACATGACCAAGAAATCATGATGTCATATCTTGTTCCCAAAGTTATCTTTGTAATGTTACATTCCCTAAATTTTAACTGATGGTATCCTGATCTGAGGTCAATTTTTGAGTATAGGACACACCCTAAAGCTGATCGAAATGATCATCAATACTTGGAATAGGATACTTATTCTTAATACTAACCTTGTTCAATTGGCGATAGATTATACACATCCTAAGAGAATCATCTCTTTTTCTTAGAAATAAGATTGGAGCGCCCCAAGTGAGACACTTTGTCGGATGAACCCCTTATCTAACAGTTATTTCAACTGTTCTTTCAACTCTTTCAACTCGGCTGGTGTCATTCTATATAGTAGAATAGAATAGGATGAGTATCTAAAAGAATATCTATACAAAAAATTTTCTGGAAAGACTCTGGGAAGATCATCTGGAAAGAGTTCTAGGAAATCTTTTTACTAGTGAAACTATTTGAATAAGAGGTATCTCCACACTTGAGTAATTAAAATAAACTAAGTGTAGATATACCCCTTGGAAAATAACTTCCTTATCTTATGCTACAAAATGAAATGACCCTTAGGCACTACTTAATTGCTTTTCAAATAAAAAATTGGCTCATTTGAAAATTGAAACTTGACATCTCAAGTTCTACAATCAAATGAGGCATAACATGCATGAATCCAGTCCATACCAAGAATTACATCAAAGTCTACCATGTCTAAATAAATTTAATTTTACATGGTACTCTTGTGATTGACGGAAACAGGACAATATCAATAGACTCTATCTACTATAATGGACACACCAACGGGTATAGAAACAGTGAATAGTTCACTAAGTTGTTCAGGAATAAAATCAAAGTTCATAGCAACGTGTGGAGTTATAAAACATAAACTTGCTGCAGGGTTCAGCAAAGCATAAACAGTAAATTGAAAGACTTGAATCATACCAGTGACAAGATATGTTTAATGCTCTTTCTCTTGGCGAATATTGAGGGCATACAAGGTGGTTTGTTCCTCTGCGAGTTCCAGAAGTATTTCATCAAGGTGAAACCCTATTTGGATGAGAAATTAAAGAAAATTGGGCTCTATTTCCTTGTACCATGTCCATGCTTTTTATTTGGACACTCTCTCATAAAATGCCTGGTCTGACCACACTTGAAACAACCAGCGGTACCCTCATGATAAACGCTGGAGTAGTTATAACCACACTTGGCGCAGGCTGGAGCCTTGCTACTTTCTTGCGCCAGACTAGCCGATGAATAGATAGGTTTTGTAACACCCCATAGCCAAAATAGACAAAAAATCATTTTTTGAAGAAAATTTTTTAGATGAAACAAACGGTGGCATCGATGGTCCGTCCCGCACAACCGTCGATGGGATCGGAAACTTCCGAAAATTTAGCCGGGAGAAATTTTCTAAGTCTTGATCAACGGATGGACCGACGGTCCATAGGTCAGACGACGGTCCATAGCCCGTGACCGTTGATCGAGACCTCCATTCACCCACTCTCATACAAGAGCTACGGATGACAATCATGTTCCGTAGGTTGAAAATTTGCAGACAGTTAAGGGTAAATATAGTTGAGTCAACTTCAAATGGTCATAACTTTTAGCACAAAAATTAATTAGGTTTACCATTAACTACCCAAAGATAGATAATTCAATTATCTATCCATATCCACTGAACTTGATAAAATTAGACCTCTGCGTAAAAGGTTATGACTATTTTAGTAAAGGCCTGTCAGAAAGGCCCATGGACCCATCTACGGGGCGTTGGGCAGACCACGGACCCTTAGTCCTGGCCGTCGTTTGGGCCAACAGTAACTTTACGATGGGTCTTTTTAACCTTTCCCAGTCTGTTTAAATCCTAATTAATGTCGTTTTGACCCTAAATAATCAAATTTTAGTCAGTTTTTAAGCCTTGAAAAATAATTAAAACATATCAAAGTAAAATCATTAAATCAAAACCTAGAAAATTAGAAGCCAGAGAGGAGAAAATGCGCAAAAACCTAGTTCAAGAACACCACAAGCTCTTGCAGTTCCAGCCTCGAAACTTAAGTATTTTTCCGTGAATATAATCACATGTATGTGAGATTTCACTAATGGGTTCCTTTCACCCATTCGGTCCCTAGTTTTCAGTCAGATTCTTTATTCTCTTGTCATGATTATACCAAAGGTTTCTAAAACGTTTATAGAACTTCATGAACCTATTAAATACATGTTCCAAATTAGATTATTATGTTTTTACTCTGATTATCGCATGAATTTCAGAACCCTAGCTTTGTATTTCTTTAGTCCTTGAATTACACATGCTAGGTCAGATATTTCAGTTATTCAGTTATTCATGCCTCAATTTTAAATCATCATTATAAAAATTAAATGTGGCATTCTCAGTTTGCAGGTTGAGTTTCTAGCTATCTAGTATTTACAGAAAACTCCGACATAATCGGTTAATTTACAGAATAAATTGGAATTTAAGTCCCCTCTTTGGGTATGGTTCAACATACCCAATTAGTCCCAGAACTACTAGCCATGTAGGATGTAAGTCCCCTCTTTGTAAATCTGTTTAGTGATCATGTCAGCATGCTTTTTTATACCTTTAAAAGGGTAAATTGGGTCCTCTCGATGGGCATATACATCGGACTCCACATTTAGGTCATGTGATTTTATCATCGTCTATTAGTAGATCCCACAGATCAGTCAGACTATCTGCATTGACCATTTATCAATATATTCAGTATTTAATTTTAGCATGTTATAAATATTGAGGATATTGTATGAGATATCTATGAATTTGTGTTGTGTTATTGAATAAAAAGAGTTTAGAAGAAATAACTGAACTCCAGATGAGTTAAAATCCGAAATTGAGAAGAAGAAATCATTAGATTTCTAGATATGTGGGTGGGATGGCGCTCCACCACCGTGCAAGTATTCCCCAAGGTAACACTTTTACATTTACAAGAGAGAAACACTGATTTCTAACTGATTTTATGAGTTCAAAGATGTTTTAGAGTATTACCTCATTTAAGATGATGTTTTGGGTATTACCTCAAATTAAGAAAGAGTTATGTTTTATAAATTTGATCATGGGATTATATATTATTGGGAGTAGTATTGAGCACCTATATGTAGACGAGTTAAGACAACTCGCATTCCTCATAAATCATGTAGCCAACATGAGTAAAGGGTCGTACTTTTTAGACGATTCCTTATTGATATTAAGCATAGCTTAGTAGATTCACTTAGTTGAGTTTTTTGTACCCCGACAATGTATTGGATAGTTCTAGAAGAGTGGGTAATACGTTGTATCATTACATAGCTCATCGTGAAGCTTGTCGGTTAAAAAATATCCCAAATAAGAGTAATAAGTATCTTATTATATTTTCATACATCATTGTCTTTGTATCTCTTGTTTTATAATGTTCTAAGCATTGCACATATCCTTGTTCCGTTTATATTGGAGTTGAATTGAGGACAAATTATCTTCCAGTCTTATCAGTTGAGTTATCTATGCTTTCAATTCCCTAAACGTCATGTTTTATGTTGCAGATAAAGGTATTCAGGTCATCAACAAGCTCTTTATTAATATCACCTGTGTTCCAGCTAGCTTGTGGCGAGCCTCATTTCTTTCTGGAGGTCTTAACACTTATATTTCCTGCTCTGCTGAGTTTTATGGGGTACTTTCCTTATATCTATACTAGTAATTAAGATTTCATATATTGCTAGAGGTTGAGGAGTTTTTTGTTACTTTCCTTGTTGATGTTCCAAAACATTGAGACAATTAATTATATTTTATTAAGTATTTCCAGGTATTAATTGAGTAATTTACAAGTGAGACATTTTGAGTTTAATTGTGCACTTATAGTCTCATTTTCATTGAGTATGTCTTCCACTAATTAGTCAGATAGGTCAAGGGTTCGCTTATGGATCAGTCATGGTTCTCATGTGCCAGCCACATTCGGGGTGTAAGCTCGGGGCATGACATTATTTTATATTAGAATAAATTTTGTTACAAAAGTCGTAAATATTTTTTTTTTCAAAAATATTACCTATATCTCTTTTTCTGTTTGTTTTTTAACTGCTATTGTTGGGCAGGTGTTTTACATTTGTGTCCCATATTAATTTGTGTAGATACATTTTATTGATACAATATATTTTATGAAACACATCCGCATAATGAATAATAAAAAATTAAACATAAAATATCTAAGTTCATTTTGCAAAAAAAAAAAAGAAAAAGAAGGTGTTTAGAGCTGCTAGAGAAATGACAAGAGATTGCAATGCCTTATATAGCCATATCCTTGTTTTTCATCATAGCTTTATATTTTTGATCATTAAAATCTAGTACTTATGCATTATCCCTTGAAATAATCCAATAGCATCAAAGTAGGATGTGAAGTAGTAAATATAAGGATTAACAACAATAGTTTACACGTGTGTACCATGGTTATTTGTGTTGACTAATTGTTATGATACATTATATTCTAAGAAACACATTCATGTAATGAGTAATAAAATACGTTATCGCTAAAAATAAGCTAATTTTTCAAAAAAAATATAGGGGTTTACATTTACTAGTGAAATGAGAGGAGGTTGCACTACCTCATATAGTCATATTCTGCTTTTCATCACAACTTGTGATTTTGGGTCATTACAATTTGATAGTGTTGAATCATCCTTTAAATAATACAATAGTCGAAAAGTACGATTTTAATGAGTAGATACAAGTCGTATTTTTTAATAGTTGTGCAAATTTTCTAATAATTTTTGTGTGAGTTCCACCAGTATGTAATATATCCCATTAGACTGGTAACGTCCTTAACTCTAACCCTCGATGTACACCATAATAGATGTAGAAAAAAATGATTATCTTTTCGGGTAGGGTTATCGATGTAAGGTAAGAAAATCTTCTGAATCGTTGGTGGATATTTTACACTGGAGAAAGGGAATTCATCAATTTTGTGAAGATTTCCAAAGACCAACAACACAAATCATCATAGCTAAAGATATGCTTCTTCAAAGAAGAATATCGTAAGTATCCTATATGAGTATGTACCAATTGAAATACTATAGGAAATGTTGTTTTATTAAGTTGTTTTTATAATTTAGAAGGTCATCCAATAAATTAATAGCATTAAAAATATAAAATGAAATTCGATTAGCAAGTTGAAAATCAATGACCAAATGATGAATACTTTACTTCACTTAAATGGTTTCTATTATATTTTTTAAGAATAAAAATAAGATGTTTTATAGTACTTCAATTGTTTATTGGAGTTTGTAACCAAGCATATAAAAAAAGACACAGACAAAAGTAATTTTACAGCAGAATAGATTTCGATTCAAAAGTTATAAGGGTTATTTTTTATAAAAAAAATATTTCTCTATATTTTTAACAACTAGTCGTTGGAACATTCGTTTGCATGTGTCTCCTATGTGCATTTTTCTAGACTCTTTTTAATGATATTTTGTATTTTATGCACATTCATGAAATGAGTCGCATAAAATTTAAAGTAGGATTTTAAGGAGTAAATGTCACGCCCTTAGCCAACACCTTGGACATGACTGGCACTCGAGAATCGTTGTGGGCTACAAGCGCGTCCTTAACATGACTTAACTCTAAGAATAAGAATTACTGATATATAAGATGAATTTATAAGATAGACTTTACTTAACTATCTCAAAAGATAAACTCAGAATGTTTTAAAAATAAACATTCAACTAGCCAAAGAGGCAAGTCAAGTCTCAACATAAACAACTCAAAATGAAAAGACTCATGAACAGTTGTATATCTATCTATGAAACCTCTAATACTATAAGGGATGTCGGAACAAGACCCCCGATCATCCTAATAAACTTAAATGAAAAAACATTTTTAAAAAAAAGAGAGGATAGTCCAGAAGCAATGAGGCTTACCAAACAACTCTGGAACTTAACCGGATCAACGAAGTGCTTGATAATGGTCCTGGTCACCTATATCTGCATCATAAAAGATACATGCCAAATGCCCTAACTACGTAGAATGTACGAGTATGTGAGGGGAAGTCTAAACACAAGACCTAAGCTTGAACTGAAACTAAAGAAGAAACTTACCTCGTTGTAACTCAACTCAGTTATACTAAACTCATTTCAAAATAAAGCAGTAGTAAAGATGCATTATAAAGAAAAGCATTAAAATAGTACATAGCAACTTCATGTATTTAAAATTACAATGAACGCTATTTGTATGCAATAGTAGAAAATAAACTATGTATTTAAAAATAGAAAATAAACTCTATGGGAGATTCTCTAACCGACAATATATGATGACACAACATCTAGCTCACTCTACGAGAACTATCCTATACTTTGACAGGGTATAAAACGTACTACTAAGTAGATCAACTAGTATATGCTTAAAAGCAAGAAGGAATCATCTAAAATGTATGACCCTTTCTACCTATGTTGACTACTTGGGTTATGAGGACTTTGAGTTAACTGAACTCTTCCCCATATCGATGCTTAATACTACTCCCAAATTATAACTAGCTCATAAGTGTGAAAACATAACTCTCTCTCAGTTTTGAGATTATTACACTAAAATATTTCTCTTATAAGATATGGTACTCAAAATAGTAACACCTCGTAGCCAAAACAGACCAAAAATTAGTTTTCCAAAAAAATCTGCAGGTGCTACAAACGATGGCATTGACGGACCGTATCCTGAACCACAGTTCGTCCTGCACAGCCGTCGATGGGATCAAAAACTCCAAAAAATTTCAGCCTAGAAAAATTGGTTAAGTCTTGGAGGACGGACGGACTTACGGTCCGTAGGTCAAATGACGGTCTGTAGTCCGTGACCGTCGATAAAGACTCCCTTCAACCAATCTGTGACAAGATCTATGGAAGACCAGCATGGTTCGTAGGTGGACCTACGGTCCGTAGGTCTGACTGTAGATTGAAACTTTGCAGCCAGTTAAAGGAAAATGCAGTAATTCAACTAACAATGATCATAACTCTTAGAAAAAAATGAATTCGGTATCCCATGACCTACCCACATATAGATAATTGAATTATCTTTCCATAGCAACCGACCTTGCTAAAATCAGACCTCCGAGTTAAATGTTATGCCTATTTTGGTAAGGGCCTGTCGAGTAGGACCTCACGACGGGGCGTCGGGCGTACGACGGACCGTCAGTCCTGGCTGTCGTGAGGCCCGACAACAACCTTCCCTTGGGTCTTTTTGACCCTTCCCACTCAGTTTAAACCCTAAGTTACTTAGTTTTGATCCTAAATTATAATATTCTAGTCAGTTTAAGCCTAGAAACATAATGAAAACATATCAAAGTCAAATCATTAAATCAAAACATAAAAAATTTGAAGAAAGAGAGGAGAAAAAAACTAAAGAACCCTAGTTAAAAAATGCCACAAGCTCCAGCAATTATAGACCCGAAACATAAGTATGTTTCCTTGGATTTCACCACCAGGTATGTCGGATTTCACTTGTGGGTTCCTTTCACCCATTGGGTCTCTAGCTTTCAGTCAGATTCTTGATTATCTTGTCATTATTAAACCTAAGGTTTCTAAAACGTTGATAGAACTTCATGTACCTATTAAATACATGTTCCAAATAAGATTTTTATGTTATTACTCACATTATCGCATGATTTTCAGAACCCTAGCTTTGTATTTCTTTTGTCCATGAATTACACATGTTAGGTCAGATATTTCTGTTATTTAGTTAAACATGCCTTAATTTTAAAGCATCATTATCAAATTAAATGTTGCATTCTCAGTTTTCAGGTTCAGTTTCGAGCTATACGGTATTTACAGAAACTTAGAGACAATCAGTTAATTTACATAATTCATTGGGAGTAGCATAAGACCGAGTTGGACTTGGGTTTAGCATATCCTATAGTCCCAGAACTACTAGCCAAGTAGGTTGTAAGTCCCCTCTGTGGGAAATCAGTTTAGTGATCATGCCAGCATGCCTTTATACCTTTGGCAGGGTATATTGGGTCCTCTCGATGGGGCGTATACATCGGACTCCACATTTATCTCATGTGGTTTTACTCTTTGTTATTAGTGGCTCCCAAAGTTTAGTCAGACTCTCTGCATTGACCACTTATCAGTATATTAAATATTCAGTTTCGACATGTTATAAACTAGTCATTACATCCAGTTAGATCAGAAACCAGCACATCACGTTTAGATTATTATACTTGTTTTTGTACTTGTTAGGTTATGTTTTATTTCAACTTTACGCTATCCGACATGCTCAGTACCTCTCAAGTATAGACGTATACGTGCGCTACATCTTCTCGTGATGTAGGTTCAGGTTCTCAGCATTCCGATCACGCATAGATCTATTTCCCAATCTCCAGTTCAGCAGATTCAGTTGTGAGTTCTCATTCTCTGAGGACAACAGTCATGAGTTTCATTTTAGTCTTTAGTCATTAAGCTTAACTCTTTGCTAGATTTAGCTGGGGTTTATCCCAGTATTTCTAGTATAGTTTCGAGGCTATTTTCATACATAGTTAGATTCAGCTTAGTATTGAGTTAATATTTTTGTTGTATCAAACTCATTGTTTTCAAATATCACAATTATAAAATATGGTTATTCCATATCTTTTCATTTTAAGTCTGATATAGCTTCCGCAAAAGTTTATTATCTTTAGTATGCTCGTGATCATGCCAGTAGGGTCAGCTCGGGATCACTTGTGGTCCTAGGTTCCGTGTCCGCGTCTCGGGGGTAGCTCGGGGGGTGACACCAAAATTCTCAAAAACTCTTTTGGAAGTCGGTGTTTCCTCTCATCTTAAATATGAAAACATTTACTCTTGGAAATACTTAATTCAAATATATCATTTATCATGAACTCAAATCCTTAAATTTTTTTGAACTAAATTATGCTAAAATAACATGATTGGTATGTGGGTGAACGAACCCAACACTGTGAGAACTCACATACCTCTTAGGGATCAATCTTTTGGAAAACCTATATTATGATGCTACCTCCTTTGTCTTCTTCAACAAACTTAAATCTTCATAAGACGTTGACTGATGCTACCTCCTTTGTCCTCCACTTATCAACCTAATGATTTATATCTAGATGGGAATCTCCTCATAATATAGGTTTTCTTTTATTCCAAATATTCAGTAGGTATAACAAGTGAAGGATCGCCCATACACTTTTAAGACATAGAAATGTGAAACACCGGATGAACTTCTGTGTTTTCTGACTCTTTTTATTTATTATTAATATTATTAAATATCAACTGTTTATTAAAACTAACAAAATCCACTAACTTATATTTAATACATGTCCCTAATGGTATAGTGTGTTAAATAAATGATCACTTTAGCCCACTAACTATTGATTAAGTTATTTATCAACAACCACCTAACAATTAATTAATTCACGTTGAAATAATAATCCAATTTCCAAAAATGACATTCTGGGTCATTACACTCCTCTTCGCTGAAGATATCGCCTCACCGCTTCTATTATTATTCACTAAGTCAAAAACCCAAAAACATTTTTCATAGAGTCAAATTAATACTTTAAGAGAACAAAAAAGGAGAATTTATCGGAAAAGGTGAGTATTAATTTTGTGATGCGACAAAATTTATTATACGGAAAATTCGTTGGGATAGAGAGAATAGATTAGTAAACCAAGAGAAAGATACACAAATAAAATTTTTATATATAAAAATCAGCAGTGGAAGAAAGCAGATTTAAGAGATTTGGTCTTGCGGACCGGGGGGGGGGGGGGGGGGGGGGGATTACCCAAACCATGTATGTAAGGGGGAATTTTTTGTTTCAATTTAGTACGTGAATGAATCCATTGTTACATATAATTAAATATCTAGAAATGGAAAAAATGTCTGGTACATCCTTCAATTATTGCGATTCAGAAATAATATATATCTAGTTAAATAAAGTGACTAACATATATCGCTTTATTACACGGGTGACCCATATATTCTTTTTTCGGCTAATAGAAATTAAAAAAATAATTTTGATCTATTCTGGAATAGTTTTATTAAACTAAATTCATAAAAATTAAATATGATCGTTTTAGTAAAGTCCAAGGGTATATTTGATCATTCTCACATATGAATATTTTCTGCCTTCATTAATTTAGTGACTAATTTGTATTTATTATTCTTTATGATCATATTTATAATTTGTTTACTAGTCTCTGGCACATGTGTTTCATGTGATTTTTTATTGATGCATTAACATAATTAAAATTTAATGTAAATTGTATAAAATGAGTAATATTTTTTAATGTGCATCAAGAAATACCAAATAAAGGGCACATGGTAATGTTTAAATTCAATTCTTTTGAACTACCATCAGTTAAACAATTCTGCTGAAGCTATTATAAGTAATTTTAAACTTTTTTTAGTATTTAACACACTTGCAATAAAGTCACATGAATAATTTGAGCCAAATAACAGTACACACTTATGATAATGATAAAAAAATTCATACAAATTATATGCACACACACTAAAATTTCGAGCAAATAAAGTTAAAAGTTGAATCATCAAATTTAAGGATCATTTAAATATTTAATAAAACACGAATCATTTAATTAAAAATATTAAAATGTAAATTTAAGTATATATTAATAATATTCATTAAAATGAAATAATATAAAATAAATACGTTCTCACTCGTTAGTTCAATCAATTCAATACGTGGAATTGCTTTCATATTCAACAATTATTATACCTTTAGAATTTCTTTTTAATATTTTAGATTTGTAAAATTTTCGGCAATAAATATAAACATTAAACTAATACTGTTTAGGAAGTCCAAGTGACGGGCATATCTCTCTGTCAAGAAAATCATTTAACTTTTCTTGCTAATTTTAATTTTCATAAGGAGTGACACACTTGGAACATTATTTAGAATTTTAGATATTGATTGGTTATGAGAGAAGGTATCATCAAGAACTCTACTCCTTAGGTATTTTTTACACACGCACACACACACAACACACACATATATGGTAAAAACAACTTCAGAGCAGCCACGGTAACATTCACCAGTATTTTTGAGTTCACCAGAATTGAAAATTCTAACTCTAGCACCAGCATCGCCATGTCTACGACTGGTGCATGCACACACAACTTGAACGTAGTCATCTCCTCTATGTGACACACTCATATCGTGTAACTCCTCTATGCTGAACATATCACCTCACCGCTATTCTTCCTTTTCACTAATTCAAAAACAAAATATTTTTGCATAAATTACAATTTTTTTTAAAAATCCTAGAAGAATACAAAAAAATAGAAGAAGCGATCGGAAAAGGTGAATATTAATTTTCAGATGCCGATATATAGAACTTTTCACACGGGGAATTTGTTGCGAGAGAGAAGAGATGAGAAACCGAGAGGAAGATGGATAATTAAGATATTTTTATAGAGAAAAATCACCTGAGACATAAAGTAGATTTAAAAGATCTTGTGTTGGCTGGGGGAACGTATTACACAAAGCATGAAAGTAAGGAGGGATTTTTAGTTTCAATTTAGAACATGAATGGATCCATTGTTATATATATTTACATATCTAGAAATGGGGAAAAGTTTTGATACGTCCTTCAGTTTTTGCGATTAAAAAATAATATATCTATAGTTAATAAAGTTACTAACATATACTTTTTTATTACACGGATGACCTAAATAAACCCTTTTCGGCAAATAGAAGTGGAAAGAAAGATTTTGATCTATTCTTTACTTGTTTTAATTAACAAAAACCCATAAAAATTATACATGATCCTATTAGGAAAGTTCAGGGGTATATTTAATACTTCACGTATGAAATTTTTCTGCCTTCATTAACTTAGTGACCAATTTGTATTTATTATTTTTTATCATCACATTTATTTATTTACTACATTCTAGACACGTGTATGTCATGTGAATTTTTATTCATTCTTTTAAAATATTAAATATTATAACGGATACCACCTGCAAGTTTAAAAAACACATAACAACATTTAATGATAAGTCAATGATAAAATCAACATGTGTTTAACACAAACACATTATATTGTACAAACGCACAACGAAGGAATATATATATTAAATTGACAATTTTATATATATATGATAAAAAACATTATGGGCAGCCAGGGTAACATTCAAAAGCAAGTTTTGAGTTCCCACAATTGAAAATTATAAGTCTAGCATCAGCATAGCCATGACACACACAACCTCCATGTAGTCATCACCTCTCTGCAACACACTCATATCGTGTAACTCATCTTCGCTGAACATATCACCTCACCGCTTCTCTTACTATTCACTCAGTCAAAACCAAATAATATTTTATATAAAGATCACATTTTTAATAAAATACTATAAGAGAACAAAGAAAATATGAGTATAAATTTTGTGTTACCTATTTATAGGATTGATTGTTTGGGGAATTCATTGCGAGAGAGAGAGAGAGAGAGAGATGAGAAATCGAGAGAAAGATCGACAAATGAGGTATTTTTTTAGAGAAAAGTCACCTGAGGTAGAAAGCTTATTTAAGAGATGTGGTCTTGGGGGTGGGTTGGGGGCGTATTGCACAAAACATGTAAGTAAGGGGGATTTTTTTGTGAATCCAATGTTACATATATTGACGTATCTAGAAATTGCAAAAATTTCTGATACGTCCTTCAATTATTTTTAATCAGAAAAGATATATCTCTAGTCAATGACTAAGAAATACCTTTTTATTACAAGGATAACCCAGATATACCCTTTTCGGCAAATATAAGTTAAAAAATGATTTTGATCTATTCTTGACTTGTTTTATTAAACTAAAACGCATAAAAAGTATATGTGATCCTTTTAGAAAAATCCAGGGTACATTTAATCCTTCTCACATATAAATATTTTCCGCCTTCATTAACTTAGTGACTAAATTGCTTTTATTATTTCTTATGATCACATTTATTTGTTTAGTAGTTTCTGCACATATGATTTGCACATCTTATTCATGTGAATTATTGTTGATGCATTAAATCAATTCAATATTAATGAGGATACCATTAGTCAAATTTAAAAAGCACATAAAAACATTTCAATAAATGAAATATTATTAATAGATAGGTAAATTTACATTTTAATACCAATAATTAAAGGATTAATGTTTAATTAAATATTTAAATGATCGTTTAACCTATAGAGGATAAATTTGATAATTCAACTTTTAACTTTTTTTGTTCACAATTTTTGTGTGTGTGTTGTTATTTGGATCAAATTATTCAAGTGACTTTATTGCAAGTGTGTTAAATACTAAACAAAGCAATAAAAAGATATTATGTTAGTCACTTTATTTAATTAGAGGTATATCATTTCTGAATCGCAATAATTGAAGGATATATCAGACTTTTTCCCCATTTCTTGATATGTAATATATGTAACAATGGATTCATTCATGTACTAAATTGAAACAAAGAATTCCCCCTTACTTACATGCTTTGTAATACCCCCCACCCACCCACCCACCTCTAAGACCAGATATCTTTAATCTGCTTTCTTCCCCAGGTTATTTCTTTCTATAAAAATGTAATTTGTGCATATTCTTCTCGGTTTACTCATCTCTTCTCTCTCTCCCAATAAATTTTACGTATAAACAATTTTGTATACCGGAGTCAAAAAATTTATACTCACCTTTTTCCGATCACTTCTCCTTTCTTTGTTCTCATATAGTATTTTATTAAAATTTTGATCTTTATGTAAAATGCTTTTGGGGTTTTAACCAAGTGAATAGTAATAGAAGCGGTGAGGCGAAATGTTCAGCGAAGAGGAGTGTAATGACCCGGAATGTTATTTATGGAAATTGTATTATTCGTTTCACATGAATTAATTAATTGTTGGGTGATTGTAGATAAATGACTTAATCGATAGTTAGTGGTCCAATGTGATAATTTATTTAACACGTTATATCATTAGGGACATGTATTAAATATAAGTTAGTGGATTTTGTGAGTATTAAGAAATAGTTGATATTTAATAAAAATAAAAAAAGAGTAAGAAAACACAGAAGTTCATCTGGTGTTTCACATTTCTATGTTTTAAAAGTGTATGGGTGATCCTTCACTTGTTATACCTACTTAATATATTTGTATTAAGGACAACCTATATTATGATGAGATGCCTATCCATATATAGATCGTAAGGTTGGAAGGTTGAGGACAAAGTAGGTAGCATCAGTCAACGTCTTATGGAGGAATCAGTTTGATGAAGAAGATACTTGGGAGACTGAGGATGATATGAAGAGGAGATACACACATCGCTTTGATTTTGTAGAACTTCCACATCAAGATACTAATTCTCTTTTTAGTCCTCTTTAATTGATATACTAAATGAGTTAGAGATGTTTGAGCTGAATGTTCAATGTTAACACCCTTAGTTCTACTAGGAGTAATCTCATTCGAGGAAGAATGTTCCCAACAGGAAGATATTGTAACATCCCATCTTGGAAAAAGCTATATTTAGAAAAAGCTAAATTGGAAATAGCAAAATTTGAAAATTTTTATGTTATGCCTAAGTTAACAGTTTTCGATCAACTTCAAACGACCATAACTTTTAGTAAAGGATGCATTAGGTAGACGAGGAAAATTTTAATGTTATGCCTAAGTTAAGAGTTTTGAGCTCGTATGAAGAACATATGAGCATTTGAAATATTCATGACCAATTAAGGAAAGTTACCCGAAATGGTGAGGCAAATTTTGGTCTTTTCCTTACCAAATCTTATTAAAACGAATTTAATGTTATTTTTGGGCTCAAGTTTGATTTATTTCATTTTACGCAAATCAAAATACACTTTTTTTTTTAGAAGGGTTCAAGAAGAAGAGAAAAGGAGAAAACTCAAGGCTTTCTTCAAGTTTCTTGCAAATCAAAGGTTGTTTCGCCAAAATTTTGATCCCTAAGAGATATGAGTTCTCATGGTGTTGGGTTCGTTCAACAACACACGGATCATGTTATTTTAGAATAATTTAGTTCTCAGTGTTTATAAGGATTTGAGTTCTTGATAAGTGTTCTTGAAGTCTTGTTTCCGTTCTTGAAATAGGATGAGTTTGATGAGTTCTTAAGATAATGGCATTGAGTTTAAGAGTTGTTTCCGAGTAGATTATTTTGTACTTGTATGTAGTAATTTATTCTAAGGAAATTTTGAGAAATAAATACATTAAAATTGTTTTCGGATCAAAAAACAAGATGAGAAAATTCGTCAGGTCATTTAGGGGGGAGGGCAGCGCGCTAGCAGTGCGCCCAACCAAAACCCCAGTAAATGGATGTTAGGCGCAAGAAGCCATAAGTGCACCCAATTAAACCTCCACTAAATGGAGGCTGGTTTGGCGTACCAACAATGTGCCTAAACAGACCCCCGGTAAATGAAGGTTGAGGTGGTGCGCCAGCAGTGTGCCCAATTAAATAAATGGAGGCTTTGGGCAACATGCCAGCAGTGGGCCAAGGTCGTTTGCCCTACTTCTTTTAAGTTGTTTGCTTCATCTAAGTCTTTTTATGTGTACCTTTACTCCCTAAGCATCTATAAAGCATTCATAACATGAATCATAACATTAAATTTATAATTCAAATTCAAGGCAGAGCTAAGTATCAAGTCTTGAGAGTCATTCCAAGTCATTATAAAAAGTCTTTTAAGTCATTTTATAAAATTTAAGTCTTGAGAACTTGAGTTTTAGAAAGATTAGAAATGAGTTCATTTTCTTTAAAATGATTTATGGAAATTAAATATTTTCACAAGTAAATGTTTCACATTTAATATGAGAGGAAACACCAATTTCCTAAAGAGTATTTGAGAATCTTTGAGTACCATATCTTTTAAGAGATATTTTTCAGTAATAATCTCAATACAGAGACAGGGTTATGTTTTTAAACATATGAGGTAGTTATATTTTTGAAGTAGTATTAAGCATCGATTTGGGGACGAGTTCAGTTAACTCAAAGTCCAGATAACCCAAGTAGTCAACATAGGTAAAAAGGGTCATACTTCTTAGATGATTCTTTATTGTTTTAAGCATATACTAGTTGATCCACTTAGTAGTAGGTTCTATAGCCTAAAAAAGTATAGGATAGTTCTAGTAGAGTGAGATAGATGTTGTATCACGAATGTTTGTCGATTAGAGAATCTTCCATAGAGTTTATTTTCTAATTTCAAATACATAGTTTATTTTGCATTATTGCATACAAATAGAGTGTATTGTAATTTTAAGTACATGAAGTTATGTACTATTTTAAAGCTTTTCTTTATAATGCATCTTTAGTACTACTTTATTTTCAAATGAGTTTAGTATCCGTGAGTTGAGATACGACGAGGTAAGTTGTTTCTTCAGTTTCAGTTCAAGCTTATGTCTTGTGTTTAGATTTCCCTCATATTCTCGTACATTCTATGTACTGAGGTCATTTGGCCAGTATCTTTTATGATGAAGATACATGTGACTAGGATCAACATCAAGCACTTCGTTGATCCAGTTAAGTTCCAGAGTTTTTTGGTGAGCCTTATTGCTTCTGGAGAATCCTTTTTTTTTTAAAAAAAAAATTCTTTTTCATTGAAGTTTATTAGGATGATAGGGGATCTTTTCTTGAAATCCCTCATAGTATTAGAGGCTTCATAGATAGATATATACAATTGTTCATGAGTCTTTTCATTTTAAGTTGTTTGTCTTGAGGCTTGCTTTCGTTAGTTAAATGTTTATTTCTAAAACATTCTGAGTTTATGTTTTTAGATAGTTAAGAAAAGTCTATCGTTTAAATTCATCTTGTTTATGAGTAATTCTTGCGCTAAGAGTTAATTCATGTCAAGGACTTACTTGGAGCCAACAATGATTCTCGAATGTTAGTCATATCCAAGGTGTGGGCTAGGGGCTTGACATTTACTCCTTAAAATCCTACTTTAAATTTTATGTTACTCATTTCATGAATGCACATAAAATATAAAATATCACGAAAAGGAGTCTAGAAAAATTCACATAGGAGACACATGCAACGCACTTACCAAGGACTAGTTGTTAAAAAAAAAGAGGTAAAGGTTATTTTTTAGGGAAAATGCAAAAGTACCCCAGCAACCTATTTCGAAATTTCAGAGACACACTTTTACTATACTAAGATACTATTACACCCTGAACTTATTTTATTAGTAATTTCCTACCCCCTTTCAGTCTAGGTGGCACTAGCTTGAAGAAAAAGTCCACCTAACGATGGACCTACAAGATAGTGCCACATATGCCGAAAGGGGTAGAAAATTGTTAATAAAATAAGTTTAGAGGGGTAATAGGACCTTGGTATATTATAACTATGTCTCTCAGATTTCGGGCATAGGTTGAGAGGGAACTTGTGCATTATCCCTTTTTTTACAAAAAAAATAACCTTTATCACTTTTGAATCAAAATCTATTCTGTTGTAAATTTACTTTTGTCTTTGTCTTTTTCTGTATTCTTGGTAAAAAACTCCAATGAACAATTGAAGTACTAGTAAACATCTTATTTTTATTTTTAAATTGTATAATACAAACCATTTAATTGAAGTTCGATATTCATCACTTGCACGTTGATTTTCAACAATGCCTAGTCGACTTCCATTTTTTATTTTAAATGAAGTTAATTTCTTGGATGACCTTCTAAATTGTAAAAATAACTTAGTAAAGCAACGCTTCCTATAGGATTTCAATTGGTATATACTCGTATAGGAGACTTACAATATTCTTCTTCGAAGAAGCATATGTTTAGCTATTATGATTTGTGTTGTTGGTCTTTGGAGATCCTCACAAAATGGATGAATTCCCTTTCTCCAGTGTCCAATATCCACCAAAGGTTTAGAACATTTTCTTACCTTAGATCGATAACCCTACCCGGAAATAAAATCTATTTTTTTGTACATCCATAATGGCGTACTTATACATCAAGGGTTAGAGTTAAGGACCTTGATAGTCTAATGGGCTATATTACCTATTGGTGGAACTCACACAAAAATTATTATAAAATTTGCACAACTGATTAAGAGTATGACTTGTCTCTTCTCATTAAAATCATTTTTTTCAACTATTGTATTAATTAAGGGATAATTCATCAGTATCAAATTTTCTTGACCCGAAATCACAAGTTGTGATGAAAATCAAGAATATGGCTATATGAGGTAGTGCACCCTCCTCTCATTTTACAAGTAAATTTAAACACCTATATTTGTTTTGAAAAATTTACTTATTTTTAACAAGTATGTATTTTGTTACTCAATACACGAATGGGTTTCTTAGAATATAAAATATCATTACGATGAGTCAACACAAATAACCATGGTATACACGTGAAAACTCTTGGTGTTAAAAAGACCAAAAAAAGTCAGAGATGAAAAGGTTATGATTGTTTGATTCTATATGATCGGTTAACAAACTCCAATAATTGAAGTACTAGCAAAAAACTTATATTTTCCCAAATTGTATAACACAAACCACTCAATTGAAGTTTAATTCTCATCATTTACACATTGATTTTTAACATTGTCTTCAGTAGCGGATCCAGGATTTAGAGGTTGTGGGTGCTCACTTATAGGTGTGAAATTCGCTTGAAAAAATTTATAAAAAGAAATGCTACTTGCGGGATTCGAACCCTCGCCAATGGCTTCACACGCCTCTTATTGAGAGGTTTAAACAAGCTCACCCTCAACTGATTTTGTTGTATGGGTGCTCATTTAAATTATAATAACATATGTATCATATTTTCTATATATATATATACCAAAAATTTCAGAAATCAATGTGTGCTCGAGCAACCGCGTCTGGCTTACTGGGTCCACCCCTGATTGTCTTCCATTTGTTATTTTTCATGACGATGATTTTTTGGATGACCTTCTAAATAATAGAAATAACGTAAAACAATCTTTTTAGTATTTCAATTGGTAAATACTAGTATAGGAGACTTACGAGATTATGTTTTGCATAAATAGATCTATAACTATCATGATTTTTGATGTTGGTTGTGAAAATTCTCATAGAATGGATAAATATCCTTTATCCAAAGGCTAATATCAACAGAAAATGCAAAACATATATTTGTTTTTATGTTTGACATATAACCCTAGACATCTTATAGTGGATTTTTTTTAATATTTTGCTACACCCATAATGGTGTATTTATTCATCAAGCATTACGGTTAAGGATCATTACAATCTAATGAGCTCAATAACTTATCGATGGACCAAACACAATAATTGTTAGAAAATCTACACAAATTAGAAAGTATAAGCAATATATTTACTACTTCAAATCCTACTTTAATGCTATTGGATTTTTTTGAAGGGATAATGCATAAGTACTAGGTTTTCATGATCCAAAATCGCAAGTTGTGATGACAAGCAAGAATATGGGTATATGAGGCATTGTAACCTCTTATCATTTCTCGAGCAACTCTTAACACCTTTTTTTCATGAACATATATATTTTATGATTAATTTTTTTATTACTCATTATGCGGATTTGTTTCATAAAATATAATGTATCAATAAAATGAATCTAAATGAATTAACAAGGGACACACGGGCAACACACCTGTCCAACACTAGCGGTTAGAAAACAAAAAAAAAAGAGAAAAGGAAAAAAAATTTGTAAAAAAAAATGGTATTTATCACTTTTTTAATAAAATTTATTCTGGTATAAAATAATGTCATGTGTTGAGCTTACACCTCGAATGTGGATGGCACATGAGAACTATTATTGGTCCATAGACGAACCCTTGACCTATCTGACTAATTAGTGGAAGACATACTCAATGAAAATGACACTACAATTGCAAACTTAAACTCAAAATGTCTCATTTATAACTTACTCAATGAATATCTGGAAATACTTGATAAAACATAATTAACTGTCTCAACGTTTTTGAACATCAACAAGGAAAGTAACGAAAGACTCCTCAACCTCTAGCTATCTACGAAACCTATAAATACTAGTATAGAATTCGATAAAATATCCATGATAATTCAGCAAAACATGAAATATAAGTGTTAAGCCCTCAAGAAAGAAACGAGGCTCAGAAAAGCTAGATGGAACGCAAGTGGAATCAACAAAGCACATTTTGATGACTTGAACACCTGTACCTGCAACATTAACGATGAGGTTGAGGTAAATTGAAAACATAGATAACTCAACTGACAAGACTGGAAGATACTCTCACCACAACTCAACTCCAATATAAAAGGAAAATGATATGTGCAATGCTTAGAACATTATAAAACAAGAGATAAAGGAAATAATGTATGAAAATACAATAACATACTTCTTACTCTTATTTGGGAGATTTTTTAACCGACAAGTTTCACTATGAGCTATGTGATGATACAAAATCTTACCCACTCTTCTAGAAATATCCTATACATTATCGGAGTACAAAATAACTCAACTAAGTGAATCTACAAGATATGCTTAATATCAATAAGGAATCGTCTAAAAAATACGACCCTCAATAAAGAATCTACTAGTGTTGCGTTTGGGAATACTGGCACTACGGTGGAGCACCACCCCACTCACATACCTAGAAATCTAATGGATTTTCCTTCTCTATTTAGGGTTTTAACTCATCTGGAGTTCAGTTATTTCTTCTAAACTCTTTTTAATTCAATGACACAACATAATTTCATAGATATCTCATACAATATCAATAATCACAACCCATATTCAAGATACTCAATGGGTGAAAAGAACCCACTACTGAAATCTCACATACCTGGTGATGAAATCCACGGAGAAATATTTAGATTATGGGGCTGATACTGCTGGAACCTTGCTGCCTTCTTTTACTAGGGTTCTTGACCTTTTTCTGCTTTCTTGCTTCTAATTTTCTAAGTTTTCATTTAATGGTTTGACTTAGGTAAGTTTTAGTTATGTTTCTAGGCTTAAACTTACTAGAATATTTTGATTTAGGGTCAAAACCACGTACCTTAGGGTTCAAACATGTGCGAAACGACCCAAAGACAGCTGAGTTTATTGTTGTCGGACCAAACGATGACCTGGATTGATGGGCTGTTGTTCAATCGACGGTCCGTTGTTTGGGTCCATAGGTTTGGTCTTTTCAGCAGGTCTTTACCAAAACGGGCATAACTTTTTACTCGGAGGATAGACTATAGCAAGGTCGGATGCTAGAATGCTAATTCAATTATAAATCATTTCATAGGTCATGGGACACCTAAGTCATTTTTTCCTAAGAGTTATGATCATTTGATTTTGACCCAACTGCATTTTTCCCTTAACTGTCTACAAATTTTCACGTACGCTCATACCTACGATTTGTAGGTCCATCGACGGACCATACATGTCAATCATAGTTCTTGTCATAGAGTGGGTAAATAGAGTCTTTATCAACGGTCATAGACTACGGACCGTAGGTCCGTCCATCGTTCATCACTTAGTTAAATTTTACGGGCTGAGTTTTTCGGGGCTTCAGATTCAAACAACTGATTCACAGTACGGGCCGTAGATTATACTACGGTTAATTGATGGTAACCGTCGGTTGCACCTGCAGATTTCTAAAGAGCTCATTTCTGGTCTGTTTTAGATACAGGTTGTTACATTATCTCCCCCTTGGGAACATTCGTCCTCAAATGAAGACTAAACTAGTTGAGATAGAGGGAGAGAGTTGCAACCCCTTACTGCTAAACACTGAGAATTGAGTTTCAGACTGAATTGAGTTCAGAGAACATGCAAATACGCTTTAGATGCAAGTACAAACTAAGGAAACATGATTCTAAGACTAAATTCATGCATCAATGACTGAAAAACCGAATAGGAACTATTACCTCAAGCTAGGGTGGAATCGAATGGAAAGAGGTAAGGATACTTGGCTTTCATGGCTGCTTCTGTTTCCCAAGTAGCTCCTTCAACGGACTAACTCTTCCACAAAACATTAACTGAAGCGAATTCTTTATTTCTCAACCTTCTAACTTGGCGGACAATAATCTCAACTGGTACATAATCTCTAATGGCACTACAAAGGCTGGATCACCCACTTCAAACCAAGCAACAGAAGATTATCTTTCACTGCCACACTCTCTAATAGCATAAAGGACTGAATATGTCCCTATCAAAGTTTTTTCGCCTACTTCAAACCAATCAACATAAGATCTACATATACGCCAATACAAAGCCTCATAAGGGGCCATTTGGATGTTGGAATGGTAGCTATTATTGTAGGCGAACTCAATCAGAGAAAAATGATCATCTTAATTACCCTTTAAATCGATCACACAAGCTCTCAACATATACTCTAGGGTCTGAATAGTACACTCTGCCGGCCCATCCGTCTGTGGATGAACTGTTGTACTAAGGTTAACTTGAGTACCAAGAATTTTTTGAAATGACTTCCAGAAATGAGAGGTAAACTGAGGACCTCTATTTGAGATGATATAAAAAGGAACCCCATGAAACCTCACAATTTGAGTACGGTAAAGCTTTGTATATTCCTTTGCCGAATATGTAGTCTTGACCACCAAAAGCGAGAAGACTTAGTCATCCAATGAACTATCACCCAAATTGAGTAATGCTTTTTGCGAGTACGAGATAACCCTCTGATGAAATCCATATTGATCACATCCCACTTCCAAGAAGGAATATCGATTTCGTGAGTCATACATCCTGGTTTCTGATGTTCTACCTTGACTTGCTGGCAATTGGGGCACTTACTCACAAAGTCTGCTATATCCCTCTTTATGCCATTCCACCACTAGACATCCCGCAGATCGAAGTACATCTTAGTAGCACCTGGATGAATAGAACACCTTGAGTTATGAGCTTCTGCAAGAATATGCTGCCTCAACTCTCCCACGCTCTGTCTGTCCATCTGTCTGCGGATGAAATGTTGTGCTAAGATTAACTTGAGTACCAAGACCTTTCTCAGCTACCAGAAATAAAAGGTAAACTGAGGACCTCTATCTGAGATGATAGACAAGGGAACCCCATGTAACCTCACAATTTAATTAATGTAAATCTTGGAATAGTCCCTTGTCAAATCTGTAGTCTTGACCGCTAAAAAGTTAGAAGACTTAGTCATCTTATCAACTATCAGCCAGATGGAGTCATGTTGTCTACGAGTACAACGTAAACCTGTGATGAAATCCATATTGATCACATCCAATTTCCAACTAGGAATATTGATATCTTGAGTCATACCTCCTGGTTTATGATGTTCTACCTTGACTTGCTGTCAATTAAGGCACTTACTCACAAAATCTTCTATGTCCCTCTTCATGCCATTCAACCAATAGACTTCACACAGATCGCGTACATCTTAGTGGCACCTGGATGAATAGAATATCTGGAGTTATGGGATTCTACAAGGATATGCTTTCTAAACTCACCCACATCAGGAAGACACAATCTACACAAGTAGCGAATTACACCATCTCCCCCTTGGAGAAAACCTCCACTCCCTGATTGTGGACTGCACCCTTAAGTCAAGCAAGATTGGATCACTGTCTTACTTTTCCTTAACCTACACTTTCAAAGAAGATTCTACCTCATTTTGAACGGTTACACCACTGTCGATATGCTTATAAAGCGAACTCTCAAGAGAAAAAACCTGTGAATATCCTTCACTAGCTCATTCCTTTGTTCCTCAACATGGGCTACACTACCCATAGATAATCTACTAAGAGAATCTTCTATTACTTTCCCTTACCAGGATGGTAATGCATACTTATATCATAATCCTTAAGGAACTCAAGTCACCTCCTCTAGAGAAGATTTAACTCTTTCTAGGTGAACATTTACTAAAGGCTCTTATGATCGAGGTGATGACTTGGATAGTATACTCTTTGGCTATGATTAGAGGCCTTGTCTTATTCTTTTGTAAATCTATAGGATCTTGGTAATTCTATCAGTGGTAAAAGGTCCATAATATACTCTTTTTTAACTCGACCCATTTTTTTGAAATTAAATTCCTGGTCTTATCAACTTTTGAGATAATAGTATCCTTGATATGTACTCAACATACTTCATTTTTAGTAGTTTCAGATTTTTGTGCATCTATTGGGCTTATGGTATACATTCGGCCTAAGCTAAACTTGTAGATGAGTGTAACTTCTTGGCTTATGGGGTCGAGTTAGGTTCTGTTTAGTTGTCCAATTATGTTCTTGTTCCTCCGGGTGCTTTTATTTTATTCCTCTCTGACCTCTGTTTATTTCTATATCTTCTAATATAGTGCTTACCTTTCTTGCTCCATCATCCTATGATTCCTACTAAGTACGTGTTGTTCTTATACTAATGCTACACCATGCATCCGTTTCGTGATGCAGGTCGAGCACTAGTTATTGGTGGTAATCATTAGAGCTTGTTGCAGTTTTTGATTGGAAGCCATGGTGGGCAAATGGTGTATGGGACATACCTGTCTCCTTCTGTATTTTGTGTATCTAGTCTTTTGCATTTTTAGAGAATCTTTGTCTTTCCACGTTTTGGACTTCTATGATTTTGTTTAGATAGCTTCATACTTGTAACTTCCAACTTCTAGGATGGATCTATCATATATATTTCTTGTTTACTTCCGGCTATTGTTGTTTTGATGTTCATTTAAAGCTTCAACAATGTTCTTCCGTTATAATTATTACTTGTTGTTCTGCGTTATTGGTTGTCTTACCTACTGATTGTTATTGTAGGTTTCATCATGATTCGAGAAATGGGGTCTTGACATAATATTAAAAAAAATCAATTTTCCCCAAAAGCAAGACTAGTACAGTTTGAAGATGACCCTTAATTATTTGTAAAATAATAGAAGTTAAGATCGCAATGAATACTTTCATCATCAAATTTCTTTAAAGCTATAGCAACAAAAAATGCAGATTCAATGCTGACGCTTCATGGTTCAATGAGAAGTATTAATTTTCTTTGATACTACCATATTTTCCTGTGAGTACTGTAGAGGCTAATTTTTTTAATCCTTCAATAATAATACCACGAAGCTCAACATCAAGCTAAGAGTTTGTGAGGTCCAGATTGTGCAACAGCAACAAGAGTCAAATTTAAAATACATAATTTTTCTTTGAGAACAAGATTTTATATGCCGCAATGTTTATCGAAGTTGAAGCTCATAAATTATGGACACCATATGAACTAATACAAAATACTGCACAATTAATGTTTTCTATTACAAAATTTACCGTACCTTGGATATTAATATTGAAAAGGATTTAAAAAATATAACAAAGGAACTACAACAGACTCTCTATATTAGATTATCCATGTTTGCTACTGCAAAAAAAAATTGCACCAAGTCCTCTGCATAACATTAATTTGTATTACTAAGTCAACAAGATAACAAGTTCTTCCACCCTTAAAAAAGGATATATTTGTTTAATCCACCATAAAATAAGATATTTCAGGTAAGTCCACCATAAATGAGGACATCTCAATCAAATGAACTCTCAAATAGAATATATGGGGTTCGCCCACCCAAAATAAGATACATTGGATTTGTCCACTGTAAATAGGATATGTTGGATTCATCCACCTAAAGTAGGACATATTGGGTTTGTCTATCATAATATACGAAATATTGGGTTTGTCCATCCTGAAATAGGACATAATGGGATTGTCAACCCAAATCTATGGCATATTGGGTTCATCCAGTCTTAATTAATAGAATACATTAAGTCTGTCCACCCTAAAATAGAATGCATTGGGTGTATCAACCCTAAAAGAGAACACATTTGTTTCATCTGCCACAAATAAGACATATTGATTTAGTCCATACTCTCATTAGACATTTTATCCATCTGTCTTTAATGAGACATCACACAATTATTTATTTTAAAAATATTTATTGGAGAAATGCATTGTATTTTGTAAATTTCTTGAAAATTTAGTTATATAAATGTATATCTTTTAATAAACATTTCTAATTGGTATGTTAGACTTTACATGAAGCATAATCTACATGCAAAAGCAAGAGACATAATGCAACGTAGAACTTTTTCAAAGCAGTTAATTGAGATATTCTGTTTTAGAGTCAAACTCACTACCAATGGTCATTGATCTAACCTTAATTCTACTAAATTTACGTCCTGTTGTTTGGGATATGTAGGAGTTTTCACATTAATTTTTACTTCATTTCAATGTGGATGGTCAGGAAAAAATTAGCCACAATGTCAACTTCTTTGCCAAAAAACTCTTTCATCGATCTTCATTAACATCATTATTATACAATCATTGTTAAATTTTGTAGAATAACAAATAAAATAAATTTTTTTAATCAAAAAATTCACTTATATCACTTTGTATTTAATTTTATTGATTCTCGACATCTTATTTAGAATTTCATACTTAATAAATAAATATAAATCATTAGGAAATAAGTTTTAACATTGATACTTCTGCATAGTAATTGTATATACCACTAGTTATTTAATTTGAATCTCAAATGAATTGACTTAAATAACGAAAAAACACAAGAAATACTACAATCATATGGTTACCGAATAGCAAATCAAATCTACAAATCAACCCTAACACGCAAGGGCCCAGACAGAGCAGTTCAAACATCAAACCATCAGCCCTTTTCACAATCTCTACTTTCCATTTTATCCTTATTTAACTACCTAAAATACCCTTTTAGTTTAATAATGTTCAGGTTTTGGTCTCCCCCCCCCCCTCAAAAGTCCCTCATAACTCATAAGCCACTGGAGCCTCCCTCTATCACTCCTTCCCTTCAATTTTCAACAAAACTCCAATGTTCGTTAGCTATGGACAAAGGTTGTCACTCAATTTTCGTGTTATTTCTATTTCACGTGTAGACTGTCAAGTAAATTCAATCCACAAATCCTAAAACGTTCAAGCTTTAATGGTTATCTTTAACAAATTTCAGAGCATGAATTAAAATTCCTACTCAACAATTCATGAATCCTAATTTCACCTAAAAATTCATAATTTAAAGTTTGTTTTTTCTGAGGTTTTTGAACCACTCCTTTACCCTAAAACATTTGGTCGGCCCTCATCATTTGTTAACATAGAATTTTTGCATAGCATCTGCTTTTTGAATCTCAAAAACATTGTCAGGGCATTTCTTTTGATTGATCGTATTGTTTCGTTTGTGATAAAAGTCGGATGTTAGTATATTTGAAACCTTACCATGGTTCACTGCTTGATAAAACATCAATGTAAACATTTTGTTCTTTCGTCAATATGTAGTCTTCTTAGAGTATTTGTGTTGTTTGATAAATATACCCATGAAATGGAAGCTGATGAATTGTGAATTTAAAATTATCGAATCATAAATTGTTTGTTTATAAGAAGTTACATTTTATCAAAAGCAAATAATTAATGCATATAAAATCATGTATTTCATTTGTTGGATGTCATAAGGATGGATGTTAACCATACATGTATCTAACTTGAATTGTTTTAGGTTTTAGTTTAGATTACTTTCTCAATAAGAATTTTATATTAACTATAAACTTTCATTTCATTAAACTAATAATAAAGCATGATTTGTTGAAATTTTTTATTAAATCAAGATATATGTTTGAACTATCATGAATGACCACCTTCAATAACTTGAACCCTTAACCATAATCACATATGTTAAATAGACTATTAATTGAAGTTATTTTTAGCATTACTAAGTTAAAAATATAGGTGACCTAATTTACATTAAAAATATTTAGGTGGTGGATCCTTAAGATAAATAATTTAGGAATCATCAATAATTTATACACTATTTGATGTGAGTTAAAATGGGATTTAACAACAAAATAATCCCAAACACCTCGAGAGCATAACCAAAGGTTGTTCTAGACCAAACTCGATTTTTAAAAGTCAACTGCATTGAGGAAATTCTCATCTCACTATGTTTACCATGAATGTTGACTGAATTCACACAATGGCAATGCATAACGGCACGAACTCAAATCAAGGTCCTCGGAATCAGAACCAACCATTCTACTAGACCAATATGGACACTTCAGAGTTGATGGAGCTGTCATAAAGCGTATATGACATTCGATTCTCTAGATGTTGATTAAAGTCAATTCTCACTTCAAAAGGTCTTAAAAGGGAAAAAAATTCAAAACTCTCACGACTACATCGATACGCATCACACCCAATCTCAGCACACCAAAGTTTCAAGTAAGCGATGACAATAGGAGAAGAATTAAAAGCACATAAGAATATTGAATTACGCTATAAGTCATCTTAAGGGTTTTGCTTCTACATGGTGGAAGAAAATTGAAAGAGATTCTTTAGTGCATATAAATGTTACTACATGTTTGAATGAAATAAAAAGATGAAAGATATATGGGTAAGTAAAATGAAAAAAATACAGTCAAGAAGTATTACAATATTCAACAAGAAATGAAAACCGTGGAAGAGTATTACGAGGAGCTAGGGCATGATAATTTTTGAGATAATGTCAATGATGGAGGTTGAGTCTTGTGGAAAATCTATCTCGGGCTTAAATAAAAATATAATCCAACCTGCATCATCTTCCTATTTTTATAAAATCTTATCAAATGACACTCAAGGTTGAGGGAAATAAAAGTTCTTCACCATTTGATAAAAATAAGTAATTTTAAAATCATTTTCTACTTCTTACATATAAAAGCGGCAAAGCACGAATTCGAGTCCAACCCCTAAGTCCATTAGTGATCTTAGAAGCTTTCATGTGGTGGCATGTTCTATTAAAAAGTTTGTGAGGTATTTCAGTTCTCTAGAGGATATCCTACTTGAGATCATCAATAGTGATAACCTTTCATTTTGAATATAAAAGAAGAGGAAGCCTTTAGGATATTAAAGGAAAAACCTACTTCCATTTTTTTACTTCAACTTCCAAATTTTGAGAAGATGTTTGAAATTTAGTTTGATGTTACTGGAGTGGGATTTTGTGTGGTCATAATGGATAAAATAAACACCCTAGGTTAGTTTAATGAAAAGTTTAGCATATCTCAATTGAAACATTCTACCTATATTAAGAAACTTTCTACCCATTGAGTGTTTTAACAAATGGACAACATTATTTATGGTATAAGGAATTTGTGATAACGACCAATCAGGAGGCTATGAAGCATATTTGAATTGTAAAAATATTCTTAAAAATCTTGTAAAATGAATATAATTTATTGAGTAATTTCATTTTGAGATTAATTATAATCAAGACATAGTGAATATTGATGCAGCTGATTTATATAGAAGATATGCATGCATTCATGTACACCCTGATTTCTAGATTGATGAGTTTTGAGAGTTTGAAGAAGTTATATTCGAATGATGATTATTTCGGAAATATATGGTGGGAGTTTAATGTGAGTTTAAATAGATCTGTATACTTGGTTGTATCGCATTGTTGGTTTCTATTGCATTTTTCACACTCATAAGTCGGTAACACGTATAATTGGTTGTTATTTGCACCCACTTGACGTATGATGGGTTTGCTATGTTAAATTTATTTTTTTGTACGTTTCAAAATTATGGGGGTTCGGTTAGGTTATGGTTTGAGTATATAATTGTGTATCTTATTTTGATTTGATAGTTATCTACAGAATTTGTTGGACTTGTCTCTATATTAGTTCTTCTGTTCTTGGAAAGATGGATTGGCCATTAGGCTGTTTTGAGGTGTAGCAGTGGTTACCCATGTTGTATCACATTTTATTAGTTTTTGTATTCGACCCTTGAGAGGTTAGGTGGTTGGTCTAGCACTTCCAAATAAGTTCCATTGTTTCTGTCTCTTGGTTATTTTTTTCTACTCCCTTGTGTTTTTTACTTGAATAATGTTATATTTATTCTTGAGCTACTAGTAATGTACTTTCTTTACTTGTAATTTATGGTTTCTTCATCTTGGAGTTTAGTCTTACTATGCCTACTCAGTACAACTTGTTGGTACTCATACTATGCTTCTACACCCAACCCATCATAGTATGGGTTCTCTCCATTGAGGTCTTCCTTGTGTTGAGCTGCTTTTGGATTTGTAGACTAGGGTGAGATCTTAAAGTTCACACATTCCAATCTCCCTCTGTTTTCCTAGAATTAGTCTTTACTTTACATGAAAAGACAGTTCTATATATATATATATATATTTGCATTTTTGTTGTAGTCTTTTTTATTAGAAGCTCGACTAACAACTAATGACACATTTTGGGATGTTTTGTATATTTATAGTGTTGTCTATCTCTTTCCTTTATTTCCTAGGTGTATCTCATCCCTTATATTTTGCTTTTTTTCCCTGCCTCCATTATTTTTTTTGTCTATGATACACTATTGCTTTTGGTTCGGGTTTATGGGGCTGCCTTACCAACATAAGGGTGTTAATATGTGCAACATGATCAGTGATATTGGGTAGTGGCACATTTCAATTTGGAAAAAAAAATAGTGGGGGTGGGATTTGTATGAAAAATAGGTTTTCCTCTAAGGAGGTCCTATTGTTTAAATTTTACCGTCAAAGATGAATGGTTTCGTCTCTCTTTCCAATAACTTTGGGTTTATTTTTTTTCTCTCTTATAGTTATACTCTTCAATGGATTCTGATTAATTTAGGTCACTGCGTGGATGTTGGGTATCATCAGAAGTCCCCAAATAATATTTGTAACATTTAAAAGAGGCTTCATTCATTGAGAATTGTCTAAAGGTACATACTTTATTTTAATTATCCTTCTATAAAAACATCAACCACAATCGATTATTTTTCCAGATATACTGTTATGGATGGAAACAACTCAAGGATGATCATATAGTATTTGTAGATATAAAAAAAAAAGAATATAGATTTAATTAGAAAGATTATTTCAAATAAAAATTAGTTGAGAATAGTGATTTTTGGGAAGTATAATTCCATATATTTCAATGATGGTTCTGCTGAAGAAACTTATATTTCAGTTGATTTTGTAATTGGGGTGATTAATCATGTTTACCACTCACTCCATTCATTTTACTTTGCCTTTAAACCAAAACTATATGTTTCATTTTGCTTGTCCATTTAGTAAATCATGAAAATTTAATTACTTTTTAATCATAATACCCTTAATATTAAAAAATTAAATATCACCCAGCTTTACAGTTAAAATTAAAGTCAGTGAAGCTTATCACACAACTCTAAATTTGACTGACAAATAGTTTTTTTTAATACTGAGGGTAGTATGAGAAAAAAAATAATAAACTTCTTCTGATTTGCTATATTGACAAGTCAAATGAAACATATATATTTGGTAAAAGGGGTAAGTAAATAAATGGAGGGCGTAGTAAACATGATGAATTACCTCAATCACAGAACCAACAGAAATATAATATTTTCTAAAGAGCCTTCCTTGGAATATGCATAATCATATGTTCCAACAATATATTCTTAACTTATTTTTCTTTAAACTAATAGGTATAATTAAATCTATATGCTTTGCTTATGTACAGAAGCTATATGTTCATACGTTGCTTTGTTTCCATCAAAAGCAGTACATCTGGAAAAAAATCAATTGTTATCAATGAAAATAAAAAAAAAAATATTACCTCCGAGGAATCCCCAATGAATGAAGCTTGTTCTAGATATAATCCGGGGACTACTGATTGTACCCTAAACGCATCTGGAGACCTAATAGAATTCAAAACCACTGAGGTGTAATAATTGATACAGAGAAAATCAATCCAAAGTTAAAGAAAACACATATGAAACCAATCATCTACGAAGTCTTCATTTAAACATTGTTCCCTCCATAGAGAAAAATCCACTTCTGAAACAACACATTTGTTACTATTCTTTGGAAAATTAAACATGTTATGACTTGAAATTTTAGGACCTAATTCTTAGATCATGATAACACCTACTACAGTCAACAAGTATATAATTCTAACCCTTCGTCCTTAACCATAAATATTATGCAACATGCGTAAGATAAAAATAGAAGCAAGAAGCTAACTGAAAAGAGAAAGAGAATTCAACATGAATATAATACAAGGAACAACTTCCAAGACCTGGCATCAGTCAGTAGTAGAGCATATTTAAAATGAGACTACATGGACTTTACAAATACAATATGAAAGTATATATTATCTTTCAAACAAAAATAAAAACTAGAGCACACAAAGCATATGGAAACCGCAACTCTGAACGCTAGGAGCTCACCCAGTCTTTGAAGTCAAAAACCTTCTGAGCATGAGATCCAAACCAACAACAATAACTCATACCAACAAGTGTTTCCCAATAGACATCGACCGGCTGAGCTCCAAAGTTAAAGTAAGTATATTCAATGGATAATAAAGTAGAACTCAAGAAAGTAAACCGGAGGTATATTATGATAGGAAAGAAATTAGAAGAAGAGACAAGATATAAAGGGTAAGGAATCGAGTGAAGAAAGTACTTCAAGACGCAAGCCAACAACCTACTACACAATGAAAATATGATAGAACAGTAAACTACCTAGGGTCTGGAGAGTTAATATCAACTAATCTACAACATAACCTATTAAATGTAGATCAATATCACAAGACTACAAAATATAGTTAAACAATAATCTAATCAAAACTCATAAGACTGAAAGGTACAAACAACAAACATAACCCCACCAAGACCCGTTAAAAATCATAGGGGCAAATAATAAACACCTCTATGGGTGATAGTCTAAGCATATAAATGCAGAACGTGTGATAGAACCATCAGTAATCATCAATAAAAGTGTATACAACTACCCTCTATTGTAAGGGTGAGGTAGGACGCATCTCCTCTTGGATAGTAGTTCTCATGGACAGATGGACCCATACCACCTCGGCCTGAATCACGCTTTATAAAAGTCATTCTAAAATTGACTCTTGTCTAACAAAATTCTCTCCCTACAATTACAATTTCATCCTTGAGTCTCATTCCTTACCAAAGGAGTGGTGTCATCAATTGATCCTTGCAATCCTTGCTCATCACCTACTCATTCCACACATATGTCATTCAATAGGAATTGAAACTTATTGATTTAAGCTTAGTTGCACGATTAAGAGTAGAATCAACAAGTAACTTCTTAACTGATCGTGTGGCCTACCAATTATATGCGCGGTCATCAAAAAAACTAGTATGATCTCCTTATATAAGAAGCATGAATTTAGTTTAAGGGATATATCATCAAAGTACAGTACAAGGGATATATAATTAAAGTGCTAAATTAAGAGAATTGTTCCCTAATTTATGACAAAAATATCCTTTCCCTCTCTAAAATGTGAGGTTCTAAGTTCCAGATTTGATAGTCAAACTATATATCAGCTATAGTTATCTATGATGTATATCAATGTCCCACAACCATATTAGCAAAAAACTAGTATTGTACCATTGGAATTTTATGTACTTACCTCCATAAAGTGCTTATGTAGGAGTACTGCAGGTGTTTCTGTTTGGATAATATATGACCACATAATATTCTAAGAAAATAATTTGCTAGGATAATTCTTGGAATGTACTGGATATGCGTTCGCTACAAAAAAGGTGATCTACTATTGATATTTGCATGTGAGCAACATGATAATAAAAACATTATTTTGTTGATTATGATTTACCTTTATCTACCTTTTTACTTTATGTTTCCTCATTCCCCATTATTATCATATGGTAATCTTGATTATATGTGACAAAACAGGATAAGTGAAGCACTTTGATATCATTTAGATCCTTGTTCATTGCCAAACCAGAATAATATATGAACTTCACTTAAGTTTGATCAACAATTGGTTAACTTTTGAATTTATGTTCTAATGGATTTGCAGAACAAAAATTATGAAATTGGTTAAATAGGTTTTTAAGAAGAAAATATTACCTGCTATCAATATAAGAATGTTTTAGTGCGGGTTAGTTCTCTATGTCCCTCTTTATTTTTATCATCAACGGGCAGTCAGGCGAGCTGAAAGCCATTATTAGATGATCTGCTTCATAACATTGTGTTATATCTACATTTTTTTTTGTAAACCTGAAACGATGTGCCAGTCCCAAACCCCCTCAGGTTTTTATTTACCTTCTATTTCACATGAGAGGTTTCTCCTCTTGAAGAAAACTACTAGGAAGGTTATAAACTTTACTTCCCCTTTTTGGAATCATAACTAGGACGGAATATATAGTCGTATCAAACTAAATTCATAAATGGAATTGATATTACCTCTTAAGGAAAATAAAGATCTCCTCGAGTTGTCTAATCTTTCTAGCGTTCTTCACTACAGGATCCTTATGGTATTGTTTGTGGGCTCTAACTAAAGGATATATTGATTCATACATTAGCATGTTATTGATCCTTATGGCATGTTTATACATAGTCCTCTTCATGTTTTCAGAAATCTTATTTGAAATCATTTTTTTATATTGTGTGTTGGGTTTGTCATGAAGAAGCACATTTAGATTGTTGTAGTTAAAAAATGTGAAATGACAAGAGGGTAATTTCTTCATCACCTGGAAAAGAAAATGAGCATATGAGAGATCCAAGTTACATGCTTAAGATAAGTCAGTGTATTGTGCAACCAAAGAAACATGGTAAGTTTCCATGTAGGCATTGTCTTGATTAGGAAAAGGAGGTACACACTAGGAAAACAATAAATTTGCCTATTGAAGAAGTCTAGATCTATCATCTCACATTAAGAAATATGGATATTTACTAATACATACTGTCTCCTGAAGTGTGATGTCAACCAAATCCATGACAATCGTGACTCTATGGAATTTTAGCAAGTCTAGAGCTCAAAAATTATTTTCCTAACAAGAGCAAACAGTAACGGTATTTAGGATCGGCATAATAAACTTGGTTAGACAATCAAATATATCCATGGGAGCCTTCATTGCGTGGTTTCGTATATGCTAGTTATCTAAAGAATAATATATTGTACTCTTCTGAAGAAAATTATATAAAATTTGCATTCTAGGCTTGCTTGGATCTCCTTGAGTCACGGTCACCAGGAATTTGGTTGACACAACTCTTGAAGAGAGGTCTCTTTTACTGGACATCCATATTTTTATTCACATAATGATACAACAAGTACTTCTTCAACATGTAGGTCTCTTGTTTTCCCGGTTTGTACCTTTCTTCCTTGTTAATACAATGCCCACCTGGAAATTTCATACGTACTTTGAGGGCATAGTAATGTGACAAATTTTTGAAGAGGCATGTAAGTTTGATCCCTAAGAGTACTCATTTTCTAGACAAAAGGATTAAGAAATTACCTTCTTTCTAATATCACATTTTGTAACAAATATTCAGTAGAAAGACATAGAATATCCAAAAAGGAATCGAGTTACCTTCTTGGCTTATGGGGTCGAGTTAGTTTTAGTTTAGTTGTACAATTAATCATATTCTTGTTCCTTCGGGTGCTTTTGTTTTATTCTTCTCAGACCTCTTTTTATTTCGATATCCACTAATATTGTTTTTAACTTTCTTGCTCCATCATCCTATGATGCCTACTAAGTACGTGTTGTTTTGTTACCCATGCTACACCATGCATCCGTTTCTTCATGCAGGTTCGAGCACTCGTTGCAGCTATTGATCGGAAGTTATGGTGGGTACATGGTGTATGGGACATACCTGTCTTCTTCTATATTTTGTGCAGCTAGTCTTTTGCATTTTGAGACAAGCTTTTTGTTTCCACAATTTGGACTTCTACGATTTTGTTTAGATAGCTTCATACTTGTAACATCCAAGTTCTAGGATGGATGTATCATATATATTTTAGTTTGATTCCGCCTATTGTTGTTTTGATGTTCATTTACAGCTTTCGTAATTTTGTATCGTTATAATTATTACTTGTTGTTCTGGGTTACAGGTTGTCTTATGAAAAGGTGTTTATTGTAGGTTTCATCATGATTCGGTAGATGGGGTCTTGACATAATATAAAAAAATCAATTTTCCCCAAAAGCAAGACTAGTACAGTTTGCAGATAACCCTTAATTATTTGTAAAATAATAGAAGTTAAGATCTCAATAAATATTTTAATCATCTAATTTTTTTAAAGCTATGGCAAGAAAAAAATGCAGCTTCAATGCAAAAGCTGCATGGTCCAATGCAAAGTAACAATTTTCTTTTATACTAACATATTTTCGTATGAGGAATGTAGAGTCTATTTTTTTTTATCCTTGAAAAATAACACCACAAAGCTCACAACAAGCTAAGACCTCGCAAGGTCCAGATTGTGCAACAACAACAAGAACCAAATTTAAAATAGATAAATTTCTTTGAGAACCACATTTTATATGCTGCAAAGGTTTATCAAAGTTGAAGCTCATAAATTATGAACACCATATGAACAAATACAAAATAGTGCACAATTACTGTCTTCAACTAAAAAGTTCACCGCACCTTGGATATATATATTGCAAAGGATTTAAAATATAATGCAGTACTACAACAAACACTCCATATTAAATTATCCATGTTTTCTACTGCAAATAATCGCACCAAGTCCTCTACATAACATCAATTTATATTACTAAGTCAGCAACATGACAAGTTGTTCCACTCTAAAAAGGATGTATTGGTTTAATCCACCATAAAATAAGATATACCAGGTAAGTCCACTATGAATGAGGACATCTCGAGTAAGTCAACGCTCAAATAGGATATATTGGGTTCGTCCATCCTAAAATACGATACATTGGATTCGTCCACCCTAAAATAGAATATGTTGGATTCATCCACATAAAGTAGGACATATTGGGTTTGTGTATCATAATATAGGAGATTTTGGGTTTGTCCATCTTGAAATAGGACATAATGGGTTTGTCAACAATAATATATGACATATTGGGTTCATCCAATCTTAATTAATAGGATACGTTAAGTTTGTCTACCCTAAATCGAATGCATTGGGTGTATACACCCTAAAGTAGAATGCATTGGTTGTATTAACCCTAAAAGAGAACACATTGTGTTCGTCCGCCCACAAATACGACATATTGGTGTAGTCCGCACTCTAAGAAGACATTTTAACCATCTATTTAATGAGACGTCTCACAATTTCGTAATTATTTATTTATTTTAAAATCTACATATCCGTTGCATGATATGTTAAAAATTTCTTGCAAAGCAAATTTTTTATTAATGAGATATCTCGCAATTTTTTTTAAATTTCTTTAATAATGAGTTATGTAAATGTGCATCTTTTATTAAACATATCTAGTTCGTACGTAAGTTAGACTTTACCGGAAGTATAATCTACATGCAAACGCAAGAGAAATAATGCAACGTACAACTTTTTCAAAGCAGTTAATTGGGACATTTTGATTGAGAGTCAAACTCACTACCAATGGTCAATGATCTACTCTTGAATTCTACTATACTTATTCCTTCTATTTGGGATATGTAGGAGTTTTCACATTAATCTTTCACTTCATTTCAATGCTTATGCTCGGGACAGAATTAGCCACAGTGTAAATTTCTTTCTCAAAAAACTCTTTCATCGTCTGTGGTCAAAGAGGGACAAGTCTTGAACCACAATTTTTACCCCCCTTTCTTTAAATTACATTAGGTTGAGATTCTAAGCTATTAACAAAATATTACAGTATTCATACAATCTTCATTAACATCATTATTATACAATCGTTGTCAAATTTTTTAGAGTTACTAATAAAATACATTTTTAATCAAAATAGTCTTCTATCAAATTGTATTTAATATTAATTGATTGTAAAAAATAACAACCGATAACCTGTAGATACTACATCTTAACCATAATAAATAGTAAGCACCTCTAACTAAGAAAACAACAACAACAAATCTGCAGAAAAGCTGCTCAAAACGCACAAAATCAGCAATTAAAAATTAAAAAAACAGTAGATAAAATAAAGTAGAAACAACTACTTCAAACAAAAAAATTCAGCACCTAAACGCAGAAAAATAGTGGCCAAAAACTGCAAAAATAACAACTTAAAACACCTAAAAACAGCAAGTAATATGCAGAAACAGCAACTAACAATAAAAAATAAGCACCTGAAACTAAAAAAAGAGCAACAAAATCTGCAGAAACAGCAGCTTAATACTCACAGTAGAATAACATAAAACACAAAAATTGCGCACCTAAAAGCAAAAAAATAGTAACCAAAAACTGTCAACAGTACAGTTCCAGACAGAAAACAACATCATCTAAAAATTAAAAAAAAACAGCTACCAAAATATTACCGAAATTGCAGCGTCAAACACAAAATACAAGAAACATAAAAGAGAAGAGTAAACAACTTAAAACTTCTAAAAAACAGCTCAAAGTGCAAAATATTGTCCAAATCTTTGTTATTTAATTCATTCATTCATTTTCTCCTCTATTGCAATTTGGATATTCTCATAGTCATCATCAAAAAATTGTCCAAATTCTAGTTGTTGGTATGACTCATTCTTATACAAATCTTCTTCATCAACCTCTCCCATTTCAAACAAATATCTTTGTTTTAGATGTAGAGCGACATTCCATTCTTTATCGGCCTCATCATCAACATAGTAGGCCATATTTGCTTGTGATGCTTCAATATATGGATCATGATCCTTAAGATCACCACTGTGAATCAATTCAAAAAAATCAACACAATTAAACTTTCAATCATCAATTTTGCATCCTCTATTTCGATTAGTATCGGCCCACAGACACTTGAAAAGAATAATTTTGAACATGCCATAAAAATTAAGCTCAATAATATCTTCTAACTTTCCTTAATATGGTAGGTCTGCTTGTCTTGCACTTCTATCTAAACTAGGCGCAATACACGAAGTTTAGAGATGAGAAGAACTCCACTATTTTGAGTTTCTGATCCTTGTTTGCTATATAAAGTTTGAAATTTCAATCCATTAATGTGGTAAGCTCTAAATCTTTTTGTATCTTCTGAAGGACCTTTTGCTAAAACTTCATAGCAGTAGAGATAGTGTCTGCGATATCTGGGTTCATAATCTAAACAAACATAATCTATCTGTTTGAGATACTACATTTACAATAAATATGTTCAAAACAAACATTCTACAATTATTTACTCACTCGCTTAGGAAACCAATCAGTAAAATCTTTACTAACTCTCTTAACTCTTTGACCTCTTGTACTTTTCTTTTATGTATTGTCTGAATTCACTACAAAATTGTAATATATGTATATTAAATTTTTACCTGATTATTCTACACATTTCTTAAAAATCAAAATCACTTTAAATTTCATACTCAATGAATGGGTTCACTGCTGCGCAAATAAGTAACACATATCGATGAGCTTGAGTTTTCTCTAAAGTAGTCAATGGTTTTGTTGTGGAGCCTCCAACAGGTTTACCTTGTTGTGGAAATGTAGATGACTTTCCAGAAGCTTCATTATTATTTGGTTCATGGTGTACACGTTTAGGTCGATTCAACCTTTACTCAATTTCGTTAAAATAACGAGAGTAAATAGTTAGAACTTCTTCACCCTTATGCCCCTCAACTATTGAGCCTTCTGATTAAGATTTGTTCCGTGTGAGAGACTTAACAAGACCTAACAATCTATGATCAAAATAATGAAGCGTTAGAAAATATATTCCAGATCAATTCAATAATTTTGAAAACGAATTTTTTTACCTTTCAACAAAATTCATCCAGCGATAATGTACATGTCCAATATGTTTTACTTCATCAACTAGATGGACAGTTAGATGAATTATTAAAGTAAAAAATGAAGGGGGAAACAATATCTCTAGATGACTCAAGGTTTCCACAATTCAATTTAGTAGCTTTTCTAGGTAAGAGATGGTTAAGCTCTTCATACAAAGCTGCCTAAAAAAGGAGGATAATTCTACTAGAGTTGCAATGACCTAATTTTGAAGAACATTTGAAATTGCTATCTGTAACAACTGTTGGATGAGGATATGACAATCATGACTCTTTAATCCAAAGATTCTTTTTTATCCAAATTAATGCAACGAGATATATTACTTGCATAACCATCTGGCACTAAGATATTCTTTAAAGTCCCAAGGAAGGCCAACTTCTTCTTATATGGAATTGCAAATGCACCAAGACGACATTTACCATTCTCATCCGTCCATAGATAACGACATATACCCATGTCTTGTAGATATTTTCGAGCCTTAATATGATCGATTTTTCTTTATCATTTAACAAGGTATATATGATGTTGTTAAACACATTCTTTTCAATATACATAACATCTAAATTGTTGCGCAAAAAATTGGACTCCCAATATGGAAGATCAAAGAAGATGCTTTTTTTCTCCATTGTTGAGTTCCACCACCATCATCATTTCTTTTCTTGTTTTCCTTTTCTTTTACAATCTAAATTTACTGCTCTTCCAAATATGAAATTGATATCTTTCACCTGTAGAAAAATATCTAATCCTGATAACTTCTTTGGATGAGTCCTTTCTTCTACAGTTCCATCAAAATGATGCCTCATCATTCTATATTTTTGATTTCTAGATAAAAATTGGCGATGGCCAATAAAACACTACTTTCCACTATGACTAATTCGACAAGGTTTTGCGTCAAAATTAAAAGAGGCACATGCAATACCACTATGTGTATTCCAACAAGATAAGTTATCAAGTCCATGAAAGTCGCTAGTTGTCCACATAGGAGCCGCTCGCATTCTAAACATTTCATTCTTTGATGAGTCAAAAGTGTCAAAACCATCACTCCACAACTCTTTCAGCTCCTTAATAATGGATTGGAGGTATACATCTAAGTTATTTCCTGGTGCGCATGGACCTGGAATAATCATTGAGAGAATGGAATTTGGTTGTTTCAGACATAACCATGGAGGAAGGTTGTATGGGACCAAAATAACAGGCCAAATGCTATGACTAGTATTAATTTTCCCAAAAGAATTGAACCATCACAAGCTAGGCCTAATCGTACATTTCAAGTATCACATGAAAATTCAGGAAAAGTTCTACCAACTTCTTTCACGCCTCACCATCTCTAGGATGTTGTAGGGTTCTATCTCGATTAGCATCCTCTGCATGCCATCTCACATACTTTGCAATTTTAGAATACATGAACAATCTTTGCAATCTTGGTTTTAAGGGAAAATATCACAAAATTTTTGCAGGCTTGTTCTTTTGCTTCTTGTTTTTCTTCTTACTTTTGATCGGTGTATGATTTCTATAACTCTTCTTCTCTGGCTTTCATCTAGAAATATGACTATACTTAAATTTTTCGGTGTTAACATAATCTTTCCAATATAACATGCAATCATTTGGACAAACATCTATTTTGATATAATCAAGACTCAACATATTTATCATTTTCTTGGCCTCATAAACAGAATCATGGATCTGTGCAAATTTAAATGCATCCCTATGTAGATCAACCATCATAGTCATTCCCTTATGACTTAATCCAGACAAACACTTAATGTGATAAAGATTTTAAAAAAAAATTCAAACTTTGAGTACTTAAATACTTCATACAATTCTTGACTTCCATCTTTAAGCAACTCAAATAATTTTTTCTTATTTAAAGCAGGTGTAACATGTAAAGTTATTATTCTTCCACTGCCGTTGATGGACCTAAATCAACACCCTTGTCACGCCCCGAGCTACCCCTGAGACACGGACAAGGAACCTAGGACAGCAATTGATCCCAAGCTAACCCTGCTGACATGATCATGAGCATACAGAAAATAATAAACTGATGCAGAAAACTAAATTATAATTAAATCTAAAAAGATGGGGAATACCCATATTCTATAACTAAGATATTAGTAAACAATGAGTTTAATACAAAAGAGATATTAACTCAATTCGAAGCTGAATCTATCTATGTATGAAATAAGCCTAAAAAATAAACTATAAATACTGGGATAAGCGCCCCGCTAAATCTAGCAAAAAATGAAACTAAATGATAAAGATTGAAATAACACTCATGACTGTTGTCTTCGGAGAATGAGGACTCACAACTGAATCTTCTGAACTGGAGATCAAAAATTTATCTATGCATGATTTGGATGTTGAGAACCTGAACCTACATCACTAGAAGATGTAGCGCACGTATGCTTCAGTACTTAAAAGTTATTGAGCATGTAGGATACAGTAAAGCTGAAATTAAACATAACTGAACAAGCGTAAAAGCAAGTACAATAATATGACATGATAAACTAAATTCTGAGCTAACTGGATTCAATGACCAATTTATAACATGCTAAATCTGAATCCTAAATATACTTACATCACACATAGTCCTACAATCGACTGAGGCATAACATGAGTGCAATCAATCCATGCCTAGAATGACATTGAATTCTACCATTTCTAACTCTACTAGATATGCTAAGTTGACTTTCTGAGAGACTGTGACAGGGCAATTTCTGTAGACCCGTCTAGCAATAACTGCGGCACCGACTGGAGTAGAGGTTGAGAAGGGTTCTAAGAGAGTTTCTGAACTAACACTGAATTGGACTTCTATACTGAGTTACAAAATACAAAGTAATGTCTGTTGTCTTTCAACTGAGTGAACCATATGTGAGTCACATCCTTGAGTTTGTTGGATGTCAATCTCATCTATAACTACCAGTTACTGACATCATACTAAATATTTTCTTGACCTCATCAATGAAATTTTGTGGGGTCCTTACTAACTTGCGACCCTACAAACTTAGGCGGATTCCTCCTAAAAAATCAAAAACTCTGGCTGCCACTAATTAGTCATTTCTATTAGTAGGAACTAGAACCTGCTGATTTTTCTGGTTGGTCATACTCTGAGCAAAAAGCTGAATTGACCTTCTGAAACTCTGCATTTGAACTTTCTTATCTAGTACTAGAGGAATTGTGTAAGCATTGCGTGCATTAGCATTCCATGCCTATGCTCTACGAGAAGGCATGATCTTAAGAGCATAACGTCAAGTTAGAATTGAGTTTGATCATATCTTACGCACGATAAGAGTAATAACAAAGTGAAGTTTTTTCTAAAACACTTTATATCCTCCATCTCATTAGATATGCTACACTTCACACCAATGAAAAGGACTCTACTTAGTGAGTCTTTTTCAAAAATTCTAAGACTCTTGAACCTAGTGCTCTGATACAAAGTTTTGTCACACCCTGAGCTATCCCGAGACGCGGACATTGAACCTAGGACCATAATTGATCCGAAGCTAACCCTTCTGGAATGATCATGAGCATACTAAACATAATAAAGTGATGCTGAAGCTAAATCATAATTAAATGTGAAAAGATGGGGAATACCCACACTCTATAACTGAGATATTTGAAATTACTGAGTTTAATACAAAGTAGATACTAACTCAATACTAAGTTGAATCTAACTATGTCTGATATAAGCATGTAAACTGTACTAAAAATACTGGGACAGGCCACCAGCTAAATCTAGCAAAAACTGAAACTAAATGACTAAAGACATAACTGACACTCATGATTGTTTTTGTCGGAGAATGAGGACTCACCACTGAATCTACTGAACTAGAGATCGAAAATTGATATATGCGTGATCTGGATGCTGAGAACCTAAACCTACATTTCGAGAAGATGTAGCGCACATATGCGTCAGTACTTGAAAGGTATTGAGCATGAAGGACACAGTAAAGCTGAAATAAAACATAAGCGAACAAGCGTAATAGAAAGTATAATAATGTTACATGGTAAACTAAATTCTGAGCTAACTGAATGCAATGACCAATTTATAACATGCTTAAACTGAATACTGAATATATTAATAAATGTTCAATGCAGAGAGTATGACTAATCTTTAGGAGCTACTAATAAACGATAATAAAACCACATGAGCTAAATGTAGAGTCCGATTTATACGCCGCATCGATAGGACCCAATATACCCTGCTAAAGGTATAAAGGCATGCTGGCTTGATCACTAAGCTGATTGCCCACAGAGGGGACTTACAACCTACTTGGCTGGTAGTTCTGGGACTATTTGGATACGCTAAACCCTAGTCCAACTTAGAATTATGCTACTCCCATCGATTCTTTAAATTTACTGATTAAGTCTGAGTTTTCGTAAATACTGGATAGCTCGAAACTGAACATGCAAATTTATAATTTAACAAATAATCTTGTAATTATGCATTTATAACTGAGGCATGTATATCTGAAGTGTGTGAAATATCTAACCTAGCATGTGTAATTCAAGAACTAAAGAAATACAAAGCTAGGGTTTTAAAATTCATGCGATAATCTGAATAATAGCATGATAATATTATTTGGTAAATATATTTAATAAATACATGAAGTTCTAACAAAGTTCTAGAAACCCTAGGTTTAATCATGACATGTGAATCAAGAATTTGACTGAAAACTAGGAACCTAATGGGTGAAAGGAACCGAATTATGAAATATCACATACCTGTGCTGAATAAACGGAACAATACTTAAGCTTTGTGGCTGGAACTATTGGACACTTGTTTCGTTCTTGAACTAGTGTTCTTGAGCTTTTTCTCCTTTCTTGCTTCTAGTTTTCTAACTTTTTATTTAATGAATTGACTTATATATGTTTTAATTATGTTTCTAGGCTTAAACTGACAAAAATTTTATGATTTACGGTCAAAAAGATGTAACTTAGTGTTTAAGCGGAGTGGGAAAGGTCAAAAAGACCCCTGGGAAAGTTGTTGTTGGGCCAAACAACGGCCAGGACTGAAGGTCTGTCGTCTGCCAGACGCTCCGTCGTTAGGTACATCGTGAGGTCCTGCATTTCCCCTTAACTATCTGCAAATTTTCCACCTACGATCTAACCTACCGACCGTAAGTCTGTGCGTCGTCCTAGACTTAACCAATTTTTCTGCGCTGAAATTTTTGGGAGTTTCTGATCCCATCGACAGTTATGCAAGACGAACCATGGTTCAGGCTACGGTCCGTCGATGACACCATTGGTAGCAACTGCAAACTTTTCTTAAAAAACTATTTTTTTGGTCTATTTTGGATACGGGTTGTTATATTATCTCCCCCTTGGTAACATTCGCCCTCGAATGAGACTAAACTAGATGAAAAAGAGAGAGAGTTGCAAACCCAACTACTAACTACTGACAACTGAGTTTCTGACAAAATTGAGTGTTGAGTACATGCAATTACGCTTGAAACGCAAGTACAAACTGAGGGAACATGATTCTAAAACTGAATTTACGCATAAATGACTGTAGAGCTGAAGATGAACTATTACCTCAAGCTGGAGTGGAATTGGAAGGAAAAAGGAAAGGATACTTGGCTTTCATGGCTGTTTTTGCTTCCAAAGTAGCTCCCTCTACAATCTGACTCCTCCACAAAACATTGACCGAAGCGACTTCTTTGTTCCTCAACCCTCTAACCTGACAATCAAGAATCTCAACTGGCACATCCTCATAAGAAAGACCATCTTTCACCGCCACGCTGTCTAATGGCACTATAAAGGCTGGATCACCCACAGACTTCTTCAAGAGTTTGATGTGGAAGACCGGATGCACTGCCGCTAATTCTACCAGCAACTCTAACTCATATGCCACCTTGTGAATCATTTTTAAGATCTTGTAAGGGCCTACATATCTAGGACTGATCTTTCTTTTCTTTTAAAATCTCATCACCCCTTTCATAGGTGAGACTGTCAGAAAAATCCAATCATCAACTTGGAACTCTAGTTCCCTCCTCCTTACATCTGCATAAGATTTTGACGACTTTGGTTGTCTTAAGTCTATCTCTAATAAGTTTCACTTTCTCCATATCATAAAGGACTGAATCTGACTCTATTAAAGCTGCTTCATGTACTTCAAACCAACCAATAGGTGATCTTCATCTACGCCTATATAAATCCTTATAAGGGGCCACTTTAATGCTGGAATGATAGTTATTATTCTAGGCAAACTCAATAAGAGGAAGGTGATATTCACAACTACCTTTAAAATCGATCAAAAAAGCGCTCAACATGTCCTCTAAGTTTTGATTGATACGCTCTGCCGGCACATCCGTCTGTTGATGAAATGTTGTACTAAGGTTAACCTGAGTACTAAGACCTTTCTGAAACGACTTCCAGAATTGAGAGGTAAACTGAGGACCTCTATCTGAAATGATAGACAAAGGAACCCCATGCAAACTCACAATTTCATTGATGTATAGCTTCGCATAGTTCTCCAGCGAATCTATAGTCTTGACCGCTAAAAAGCGAGAAGACTTAGTCATCCTATCAATTATCACCCATATCAAGTCATGTTGTCTGCGAGTACGAGGTAACCCTGTGATGAAATCTATATTGATTACATCCCACTTCCATGTAGGAATATCGATCTATTGAGTCATACCTCGCTTGACTTGCTGGCAATTGGGGTACTTACTCACGAAACTTGCTATATCCCTCTTCATGCCATTTGACCAATAGACTTCTCTTAGATCACGGTACATCTTAGTGGCACCTAGATGAATAGAATACCTAGATATATGGGCTTCTGCAAGAATATGTTGCCTCAACCCGCCAACATCAGAAACACACAATCTACCCTGGTAGGGAAGTACACCATCTCCCCCTTGGGAGATAACCCCCTCTCTATAATTATGGACAGCACCCTTAAGTTCAAGAAATATTGGGTCACTGTCTTGCTTTTCCTTAACCTACACTACCAAAGACGATTTTTCCTCATTTTTAACTATTACACCGCTGTCTTATATGCTCATAAGGCGAACTGCCAAGCGTAAAATCCTGTGAACATCCTTCACTAGCTCCTTCTTTTCTTCCTCAACATGGGCTACACTACCCATAGATAATCTACTAAGAGCATACACTACTACATTCACCTTACCAGGATGGTAATGCACATTAATATCATAATCCTTAAGGAGTTGAAGCCATCTCCTTTGGCAAAGATTCCTCTCGTTCTAGGTTAACACAAAATGAAAGCTCTTATGGTCAGTGAACATATCTACGTGAAGACCATACAAGTAGTGTCTCCAGATCTTGAGTGCAAACACCATTGCTGCAAGCTTGGGGTCATAAGTTGGATAGTTCTTCTCATGCGCCTTAAGCTACCTAATGGCATAAGCTATCATCTTACCTCGCTGCATCAACACACAACCTTGGCCAACTCTGGTTGCATCACAATAGATAATATAACCCTCTGAACCCTTTTGGTAGAGTGAAGATAAGATCTGTAGTCAATCTTGTTTTCAATTCTGGGAAGCTTTTCTCACAATCATCTGAGCATTGGAACTTGACCATCTTCTGAGTCAACCTAGTCAATGGTGAATTTATGGATGAAAATCCTTCCACAAACCTTCTGTAATAACCTACTAGACCTAAGAAACTTCCTCTACTTATAGCAGAGGTAGGTCTAGGCCAGTGTTTCACTACTTCTATTTTTTGTGAATCCACTTGGATCCCTTCGCTCGATACAATGTGACCAAGAAAAGCAACGGATTGAAACCAGAACTCACATTTACTAAACTTAGCAAATAATTGGCGATCCTTGAGAGTTTACCCAAAAACTCTCGAATGACTTGCATGTTCTTCCTCACTCCTAGAGTAAATGAGTATATCATGAATAAAGACGATAATGAACAAGTCCAAGTACTATCTGAAAACTCAGTTCATCAAATCCAAGAAAGCTGCAGGATCATTAGTTAGTCCAAATGACATATCTACAAATTCATAATGACCATACCAATTTCTGAAGGGTGTTTTTGGAATGTCACTATCTATTACTCTAAGCTTATGATAACCAGATCTGAGGTCTATCTTTGAGGAATGGCTAGTACCCTGAAGATGGTCAAACAAGTCATCAATCCTGGGTATTGGATACTTATTCTTGATTGTGACCTTGTTCAACTGTTTATAGTCAATGCACATTCTGAGAGAACCATCTTTCCTCCTTACGAACAACATTGGTGCACCCAATGGTGATATACTAGGTCTGATGAAGCCCTTATCTAGAATGTCTTTCAACTTCTCTTTCAATTTCTTAAGCTTTGCTGGAGACATTTTGTGAGGAGGAATAAAAAGAGGTTGGGTATCTAGAGGTATATCAATTCCTAAGTCAATTTCCCTTTTGGGAGGAACTCTAGGAAGATCTTCTGGAAATACTTCTGGAAAATCACAGACTACTTGAACTCAATCACGAGTTGGGGTATCAAGTCTAGAATCCTTAACCTGAACTAGATAATAGAGATAACCCTTAGATATCAACTTTCTAGCCTTATGTTAAGAAATAAATCGGCCCATAGGCGCTAAGCTACTACCCTTCAATTCTAAGATATGTTCATCTGGAAACTGAAAACGAACAATCCTAGTTATACAATCTACTAAATCATAACATGAGTGCAACAAATCGATGCATAAATCGTCCTATAGGCGCTAAGCTACTTCCCTTCCATTCTAAGATTGGTTTGTATGGAAACTGAGAAAGAACAATTCTAGTTCTACAATCGATTGAGGCATAACATGAGTCCAATTAATCCATGCCTATAATAACATTAAAGTCTACGATTTCTAACTCTACTTGATCTGCTAAGGTGACTTTCAGAGAGACTGTGACAGGGCTATTTCTATATACCCGTGTAGCTATTACTGGGTAACCGAATGGAGTAGAGACTGAAAAGGGTTCTGCAAGAGTTTCTGGACTAACAATGAATTGGATTGCTATACTGAGTTTCAAAAGACAAAGTCATGTCTGTTGTCTTTCAACTGAGTAAAACATATGTGAGTGACATCCTTGAGTTTGTAGGATGTGATCCTCACCTATCACTACCAGTTACTGACATCACACAAAATACTTTCTTGACCTCATCAATGAACTTCTCTGGGTCCTTACCAACTTGCGACCCTACAATCTTAGGAGGATTCATCCTACCAAAATCAAAAACTCTGGCTGCAACTAATCGGTCAGTTCTATTAGTGGGAAGTAGTACCTGCTGATTTTTCTGGTTGGTCATACTTAGAGCCAAAAGCTGAATTGACGTTCTGAAACTCTTCATTTGAACTTTCTTATCTAGTACTAGAGGAACTGCATTAGCATTACGTGCATTAGAATTCCATGCCTAAACTCTATGAGAAGGCATGAACTTAAGCGCATAACGTCAAGTTAGAATTTAATTTGATCATAAATTACGCACGATAAGAGTAATAACAAAGTGATGTTTTTTCTAAAACACTTCATATCCTCCTTCTCATTAGATGTGGTACACTTCACACCAATGAAAAGGACTCTACTTAGTGCGTCTTTTTCAGACATCATAGGACTCTTGAACCTAGTGCTCTGATATAATGTTTTGTAACACCCCGAGCTACCCGAGATGTGGACATGGAACCAAGGACCATAAGTGGTCCCAAGCTAACCCTTCTGGAATGATCATGAGAATACTAAAGATAATTGTCACGACCTAAATCGGGGCCGCGACTGGCACCCACATTTACCCTCCTATGTGAGCGAACCAACCAATCTAAACCTTAACATCTCAATGTATAACAACAGAAAATATTGCGGAAGACTTAAACTCATTATTAAAAACAATTCAAAACGATTATTATTATCCCCAAAATCTGGAAGTCATCATCACAAGAACATCTATCCTCAAATTACTAAACTAAGAGTATCTAAGAAAGCAAAACAAATAGAAGCTAGTCCATGCCGGAAGTTCAAGGCATCAAGACTTGAAGAAGAAGACCCAGTCCAAGCTAGACGCATTAGCTCACCCTAAATTTCCGATGTAGTGAAGACTGGCTAGAATTACTGCTGAGTTGAAGTTGACGGAACGGTTGCTGCATTCCACAAATAATAAAGAGAAAACATAAAAGTAGGGGTCAGTACAAACCACAAGTACTGAGTAGATATCATCGGCCAACTCAAAATAGAAGATAATATATATCAAGTAATATTATAAATCAACTATAAACTCAACATGTAGCAACAACAAGTACTATAATCATCAACAAGTACCATCAAGTTCATTCATGAGGGCTCAAGCCTCAATACCATACTCATTTGGGAATTAATTTCATTAGATTGAGTATATTTATAATCTTTCAAGATTCATTATCTTTCTTCCTCTTGTGTCGGTACGTGACACTCCGATCCCCTACTATTTTGTGTCGGTACGTGACACTCCGATCCCCTATATGTGTCGGAACGTGACACTCCGATCCCCTATATGTGTCGGTACGTGACACTCCGATCCCCTATATGTGTCAGAACGTGACACTCCGATCCCCTATATGTGTCGGTACGTGACACTTCGATCCCCTAATTCTATGTGTCGGTTCATGACACCCGTCCCACTAATTCTATGTGTCGGAACGTGACACTCCGATCCACTAATTCTATGTGTCGGAACGTGACACTCCGATCCACTAATTCTATGTGTCGGAACGTGACACTCCGATCCACTAATTTCAGTCTGTCCGTTCATCAAGCCTTCTCTATACCAAGGCATCATCAATCCCATTACTTTAATTCATCAAGCCTTCTTTTATACCAAGGCATCATCATTAATAACGTAGATTAAAGTTTCTTTCAAGATTTGGGATTCAATAGTTTTCATCATGCTTGCTTTATCAAAATTACATAATCATATTCATGCAAGCATACAATTAAGCATATAGCAGGGTTTACAATACAATCAATACATATCATTCACTATTAAGAGTCTACTACAAATAGCATGAAAACCATAACCTACCTCCACCGAAGAATTGGAATCAACAAGCAATTTCCCAAGCTTTGTTTTCCTCCCTCTTTGATCGACTGCTCTCTCTTTCTGTTCTTTCTCTTTTTCTTATTCCAAACCCTCCTTCTTTTACCCTAATTAACATATAATTAAGTGTAAAAGATGACAATAATACCCCACTAATTAACTTAAGGTTACCTCTTTTAACCCCCAAGTAATTAGACTTATTAATATTAACCCTCTAACTTTATAATTAAGGAAGAATAGTCCAAATTGTCCCTTAAAACTTAACCAAAAATCCGACTCCAGCTGGGATTACGCAACCTGTGACGGCCCGTCGTGCCTGTGACGGCCCGTCGTGCCTGCGACGGTCCGTCACACAGGTCGTCGCAGCATATTAGACTCCATTTTTCACTTAGGATTCCGTGACGGTCCGTCACGCATGTGACGGTCCGTCACTCACTTCCGTCATGACGTTCAGAAACTCGTTCCCCGTACCAAATTCTCAAGAGTTGAAGTGTTTTGCAACGGGATCTCACGACGGTTCGTCGTAGCTGTGACGGTCCGTCCTGCAGGTCCGTCACAATTTACAGAGAGTCGATTTTAGTACCCAAATTTCAGAATTCTAAGTGTTCTGGGACGAGACACCCTCGACGGTCCGTCGTGCCCATGACGGTCCGTCGTGGTGACCGTTGTCTCCGCCAGTTTTTCCAAAAATAAAATCTGCTGCTCAAAACGAATAAACAGGTCGTTACAATAATAAACTCATGCGGAAGCTAAATCATCGTTAAATCTTAAAAGATGGGGACTACCCATACTCTATAACTGAGATATTTGAAATCAATGAGTTTCGTACAAAGTAGATTTTAACTCAATACTAAGCTGAATCTAACTATGTATGATATAAGCCTCTAAATTGTACTAGAAATACTGGGACAGGCCCCCAGCTAATTCTAGAAAAAACTGAAACAAAATGACTACAAACTGAAATTAGACTCATGATAGTTGTCCTCGGAGAATGAGGACTCACCACTGAATTTGCTGATCTGGAGATCGAAAAATGTTATATGGGTGATCTGGATGCTGAGAACCTGAACCTACATCACGAGAAGATGTAGCGCACGTATGCGTCAGTACTTGAAAGGTATTGAGCATGTAGGATAGAGTAAAGCTTAAATAAAACATAACTGAACAAGCGTAGTAGCAAGTATAATAATCTGACATGATAAACTAAATTCCGAGCGAACTGGATGCAATGACCAATTTGTAACATGCTAAAACTGCTTAGTGAATATATAAACAAATTTTCAATGCAAAGAGTATGACTAATCTGCAGGAGCTACTAATAACCGATAATAATACCACATGAGCTAAATGAGGAGTCCTATGTATACGCCCCATTAACAGGACCCAATATATCCTGCCAATGGTATAAAGGTATGCTGGCATGATCACTAAGCTGATTGCCCACAGAGGGGACTTACAACCCACTTGGCTGGTAGTTTTGGGACTATTTAGATACGCTAAACACTAGTCCAACTCAGTATTATGCTACTCCCATAGAATCTGTAAATTTACCGATTAAGTCTGAGTTTTTATAAATACTGGATAGCTCGACACTGAACATGCAAACTGAGAATGCAATAAATAGTCTTGGAATTATGCATTTATAACTGAGGTATGTATATTTGAAGTGTCTGAAATATCTGACCTAGCATGTGTAATTCAAGAATTAAAAAAATACAAAGCTAGGATTCTAAAATTCATGCAATAATCTGAATAATAACATGATTATCTGATTTGGAACATATATTTAATAAATTCATGAAGTTCTAACAAAGTTCTATAAACCGTAGTTTTAATCATGATATGTAAATCAAGAATCTGACTTTAAACTAGGGACCCAATGGGTAAAAAGGAACCCAATTGTGAAATCCCACATACATGTGATCAAAACCACAGAAAAATACTCAAGCTATGTGTTTGGAACTGCTGGACACTTATTTCATTCTTGAACTAGGGTTCTTGAGATTTTTCTGCTTTATTGCTTCTAATTTTCTAACTTTTCATTTAATGATTTTACTTAGATATGTTTTAATTATGTTTTAGGCTTAAACTGACTAATTTGATGATTTAGGGTAAAAAAACGACGTAACTTAGGGTTTAAAAGGAGTAGAAAAAGTCAAAAATACTCCTGGGAAAGTTGTTGTCAGGCCAAATGATGGCCAGCACAGACGATTCATCGTCCGTCTGCCCGATGCCCCATCTTTGGGTCCGTCGTGAGGGTCTGTTCGACAAGCCTTTACTAAAATAGTCATAAAATTTTAGTATGAGGTCTGATTTTTTAGCAAGGTCGGTTGCTATGGGAAGATAATTCAATTATCTATCTATGGGTAGGTCATGTGACACCTAATACATGTTGTGCGAAGATTTATGATCATTTGAAGTTTACCCAACTTCATTTCCCCTTAACTATATGAAAATTTTCCACAGTGTTGTTCATCCATAGCTCTTGTCAGAGAGTTGTTGAAGCGAGTCTTGATTGATGGTCACCGGCTATGGAGCGTCGTCTGACCTACGGATAGTATGTTTGTTTGTCGTCCAAGACTTAACATATTTTTCTAGACTAAAATTTTTGGGAGTTTCTGATCCCATTGGCGGTTGTGCAAGATGGACCGTGGTTCAGGATACAGTCCGTCGATTATACCATTTGTAACACCTGAGGATTTTTCTAAAAACCTAATTTTTTGGTCTATTTTGGCTACGGGGTGTTACAACCCTCATGCCTTAAGTCCCCGAATGCTTCATTAACTAATAGTTCTATTGGATTTTCAATGTGTGTTGTAGCCTGAGTGGTCTCTATGTTTCTCGAATTAGAAAACATATTCATTTCTCCCTGCATAACCCAAATGACATAATTATTTGGGAATGACTTGTTGATCAAATGGTCAAACACTATATTTCTACTTTGCAACCATCCAAAAGCACATTTAGTACAATTTAATTTTTTCTCAAATAACTCCATTGTTGAATGCAAAATCTATAAATTGATTTAGGCCAAGAAAATACTTTGATGTGTTTCTTGGCATTTGAATCCAAGACTTATATATTTAAAAAATAGATTAACATGCAATAATATCACCTACGATATTTCTTGATTAAGAAAATGAGTCTCCATTAGCATCACTTGATGAGAATAAAAAATTATTCAGAGAGAACACACAATCAAAGAATTCATAAAAAACTCCCACTTGATGCTAAATCCTCCCCGTTAATGATGAGACATTGTCTTATAAATGTACTATAAATGTATAAAATCATTTTCAAAATAAACTTGTAATATGATAAAAGTTTCATTCAACAAATCATTAAAATGATAAAAAGAATGAGGAACTTATAGCTTATGTAATAGTTGCAATACAATATTTATGAATCTCATAACTTTAACTACCTAATTAGAAACAAAAACACATCCATATCTCATTGTGCGGTGTCTATGTACTCACAAAATTTATCATAATTCTTTTTTTTACAGCAAAAAAAATACAACAACCACTTGAGGTGATTCAAAATTTAAAGTAGAATCAACACGAAAAATGTTCCTCCAATAAATTATCTACATATCATATGGTAGAGCCTTCAAAACAGATTTTGAAACAAAAAGTACCTCTCGGTATAGTACTCTACAAACAATCAACACAAAAATGACTACATATAGTTAATATTCAATTTTACAATGTTATCATTCCATCTAATATCAAACCATACAAAATAACTGAGACAAACATTAAACCCTATACATGAAAGTACATAAAAAATAATGAAAACTCATTTTCAATAGATCATATCACTTTCATCTAGATAAATCTTATCATCTCAATTGATTGATATAAACATATATATTTTTTCAATCAGCCATAATCAAAACATAAGGAGATCAGATAAAAGATACAACTCATAAAAAATTTAAGTTAGTATAATTCAAAACAACTTAAGTTCTAAAACAATCAATATATTAATGTAATGCAAAAAATCACATGAAAAAATAAAAATTAAAATCTAATTAGTAGATCGAAAACCCATTTTCGAATGTAAGTGAAACAAACATATTCCACATATGAGAACCCTTTTGTACTGCCTCATTCACATATTTTAAACTCAACTACTGAAAACTACAAATTCAAACGAGCACTTAGTATAAATCTATCAAAATTAGAGATACCAATACAAAAATTTGAGATACTCATACTAAATATGCGATACCCATATCAAATTTGAGATACCCATATCAAATTTGAGATACCCATATGAAAATTCGAGATTCTCATATCAAAATTGGATCTAACTCAAAAAATAGCAATTATGTTGTTGAAAGATAAAATAAAATTGTGTACAAGATTGTGTGGAGTAGCTGTAAACAAGAACTCTTTGATTGTGAACTGCAAAGGAGAAATAATAACAAAAATCATCAAAACTTGTGAACTGCAAAGTGAGATAGGCTTTGGAGATGTGAAAAGTATTTTCTAAGAAAAATTTAGGGAAACAAAAATAAAAGCGGGAATGTTGCTACACTATTTTTTTGGGATCTGTGATGGTTTTGAACCGTTGCTAAATATTTATATTTACGCCAGTTTAGAAAAACCCATTATTTAATATAATTTGCAGGGGATGGAACTTATCTCCGTTTTTAAACTCCCGCTATTCAAGCGTTTTTTTGTAGTGCCATCAGGCTTCTTCACAATCACTACTATCAATTTTTTCGTTATTTAACTACCAAAACTACCCTTTCAGTTTAATATTGTCTAGGATTTCCGCCCCCCCCCCCCCAAAAAAAGTCCCTCATAATTCACAAGCCACAGTAGCCTCCCTCTCTCACTCCTTCCCTTCAATTTTCACCAAAACTCATATGTTCGTTAAATATCGATGAAGGTTGTCACTCAATTTTTGTGCTATTTCTATGTCACGTGAAGATTTTCAAGTATCCACTCCAAAAATCCAAAAGTTCAAGCTTTAATGGTTATCTTTGACCAATTTAAAAGCATAAAATTCAAATCCCTACTCAACAATTCATGAACCCTAATTTCACCTATAAATATATACTTTAAAGTTTGTTTTCTGAGATTTTTGAACCACTCCTTTACCCTAAGACATTTGGCTGCCCCTCTTCATTTGTTCACACAGAACTTTTGAATCGCATCTCCTTTCCAAATATTAAAAACATTGCAGGGCTTTTCTTTTGATTGCTCGTGTTGTTTTGTTTGTGAGTAAAGTTGGATGTTAATAGATCTGAAACCTCGCCATGATTCACTGCTTGATAAAAGGTCAGTGTCAACATTTTGTTGTTTCTGTCAATGTGTAGTCTTCTTAGAGTATTTGTGATGTTCATTAAATATACCTATGTAATGGAAGCTGATTAATTATGCATTTAAAAATTATCGTATCATAATTTCTTTCTTTATCAGAACTTATACATTATCAAAAGCTAATAAGTAATGTATATAAAATCATGTATTTCTTTGGTTCTATGTAATAAGGAAGGATGTTAACCATACCTGTATCTAACTTGAATTGTTTTAGGTTTTAGTATAGATTACTCTCTCAATAAGAATTGTATATTAACAAGAAAGTTTAACTCCTTTAAATTTATTATAATAAAGCATGATTTGTTGGAACCTTTTTATGAAATCAAGATAAAAGTTTGAACTAGCATGAATGGCCCTTTAATAAATTAAAACATGATGCATAATCTCTTCACCTTAGGATAAATTGAACCCTTATTTATAATAACATAAGTTAAGTAGACTATTCATTGGAGTTAGTTTTAGCATTACTAAGTTAAATATATGGGTGTCCTAATTTACCTTAAAAATATTTAGGTGGTGCTCCTTAAGTTAAATAATTTAGGAATAATCAATATGTTGTACACTATTTGATGTGAGTTAAATTGAGGTTTAACAACAAAATCATCCCAAACACCTCGAGATCGTAAGCAAAGATCGTTCTAGATCAAATTAAAATTTTCAAAGTTAACCGCATTGAGGAAATTCTCATCTGACTAGGTTTACCATGAATGTTGACTGAAGTCACACTATGGCAATGCCTAATGGCATAAACTCAAATCGAGGACCTCAGAACTATAACCAACCTTTCTACTAGACCAGTATGGACCATTAAGAGTTGATGGAGCTGTCATAAATCTTATATGAAAATCGGTTCTTTGGATGTTGACTAAAGTCAATTCTCACTTTTAAAGCTCTTAAAGTTGAAAAACATGCTCAAAACTCTATCAACTACCTCGATAAGTATCCCACCCGATCTCAGCACACAAAATCTTCAACTAAGCAATGGCAATAGGAAAAGAATTAAAAGCATTCAAGAATATAGAATTACACTATAAGTCATCTTAAGGGTTTTGCATCGACATGGTGGAAGAAAATTGAAAGAGATGCTTTAGTGAATAGAAATTTTACAACAAGTTTAAATGATGTCAAAATATAAAAGATTTATGGGTAAATACTATGAAAAAAATACACTCAAAAAGTATTACAATATTCAACAAGAAATGAAGCCCGTGGAAGAGTAATATGAGGAGCTAGGGCATGATAAGCTTTGAGACAATGTTAATGATGGAGAGGTGAGTCTTGTCGAAAATCTATCTCGGGCCCAAATAGAAATATAATTCAACTGTTAGATTTGCATTATCTTTCTATTTTATAAAATCTTATGAAATGACACTCAAGGTTGAGAAATTTAAAAGGAAAAAGTAATTAGGAGTGAATTTTTTTTTTCATTATTGGATAAAATATAAGTATGTTTGAAAGTCATTTTGTACTTCTTACATATCAAAGGGGAAAAGCATGAATTCGAGTCTAACCCCTAAGTTTAGTGATGTTGGAAGCTTTAATGTGTTGGCATGTTCTATCAGAAAGTTTGTGATGGGCTTTAGTTCTCTAGACGATCCCCTACTTGAGGTCATCAATAGTGATAACCTTTTATTTTTAATATAACACAAGAGGAAGCCTTTAGGATCTTAATGGAAAAATCTACTTCCATATCTTTACTTCAACTTCCCAATTTTGCGAAGATGTTTGAATTGAGTTTGACGTTAGTGGAGTGGGAATTTATGCGGTCATTCTGAAATAAAGTAACCCCCTAAGTTACTTGAATGAAGATTCAAGCGGATATCAATTGCAATATTCTACCTATAATAAGGAACATTTTACCCATTAAGAGTTTTAGCAAATCGACAACGTTATTTATTGTATAAGGAATTTTTTATAAGGACTAATCAGGAGGCTATGAAGCATATTTGAATTACAAAAATATTAATTAAAAGAATGAAAGTGGATATAATTATGGAGTAATTTCATTTAGAGATAAATTATAATCAAGAAAAAGTGAATATTGTTGCAGCTTATTTATATAGAAGATATGCATGCTATCATGTATACCCTGACTTCTAGATTGATGAGTCTAGAGAAGTTAAAGATGTTGATTGTCCAATGATAATTATTTTGGATAAGTATGCTAGGAGTTTAAAGTGAGCTTAAATATATGTGTATACTTGGTTGTATGGCACCGTTTGTTTCTATTGCATTTCACACACTCATAAGTCGGTCGAACGTATAATTGATTGTTATTTGCACCCATTTGTCGTATGACAGGTTGTGTAGATTAGTTTTGTATTTTTGTACCTTTCAAGATTATGGGGGTTCAGTTAGTTTATTGTTTGAGTATATGATTGTATATCTTATGTCGATTTGATAGTTATCTCCAAAATTTGTCGGACTTGTCTCTATATTGGTGCTTTTGGTCATGGCAAGACGGATTACCCTTTTGGTTGTTATGAGGTGGAGCAGTTTTTACCGATGTTGTATCACAAATTTATTGGCTTCTGTAGTGGACCCTTGTAGAGGTTAGGTTGTTGGTCTAGCACTTCCACATAAGTTCCTTTGTTTCAGTCTCTTACTTATTTTATCCTACTCACTTGTCTCTTTTTACTTGAATTATGTTATAACTCCTCTTTAGCTACTTTCTATACTTGTAATTTATGGTTAATTAATCATTGGAGCTCAGTCTGACTATGCCTACTGTCAAGCACTTCCACAAAAGTTCCTTTGTCTCGGTCTCTTGCTTATTTTATCCTATTCCATTAACTCTTTTAACTTGTAATTGATTTCTAAGAAGCAAATATTAGCATTAAAGGGCAGTCAGGCGAGCTGAAAGCCATGATTAGTTGATCTATACTTGCTTAATAGCATTGTGTTATATCTACATGTTTTTTTTAACTTGAAACATTGTCCCAGTCCCAAACCCCCTCAATTTTTTATTTACCTTCGATTTCACACAACAAGTTTCTCCTCTTGAAGCGAACTCATAGGTAGATTATCAACTTTAAATCCCTTTTCGGCCTACGTGGCACTAGATTGTTGGCCCAACGCCGGTTGACTTTTTTTCAAGCTAGTTCCACGTTATTAATTACTTATAAAATAAGTTTAGGGTGGTAATAGGACCTTAGTATAGTATAAGTGTGTCTCTGGGATTTCAGGCATAGGTTGAGTGGTACTTGTGCTTTATTTTTTTAAAAAAAAATTATCAAAATAAAGAGCTATCACTATAGTAAAAATAATCTTTAACGATAATTAATATTATAATTCTCGCTAAATATTTATTTTCATAGGCAATTGATACTCGTTGTAAATGTCCGTAAAGTGTATAGCAACGTTGAATCTAATGACATTTAATTGATGTCGATAAAAGCTCTAGCACTCTTTGTTAATCTGCATATTTATTGTCAATAAAAAAATTATTTTTGTTAAAGTCTATTTTTGACATTGGTTAGTTTACAACAAAATTTGATCTTTTATTATTCCCAAAAAGAAGAGGCGAAGAAATATGATAATTTAATTAACTTGCGATAAAAGAAATTGACTAATTGTGTCTATACTTAAATTCTAGCAAGAGTCTAATGACATAAAAATTATTTCTATCTAAAAAAATAATCAACATAATATACTAACCGTGGCAAGAAGAGAGCAATCTGCTTGATTCTTTTAACAAACTTCAGCATTTGTTTTGTATTAGTTATAACATATTTGTTGTTATGTGCTATCAAATATAACAGAATGCACAAACAATTTGCCTGAAAAAATCTATTGAAAGCAACAAAAGAAAAGATAATTTTTCAATCACCCTCACTAAAACTTTTAACGGAGTTAACTAAAAGTCATCAAAATAGCAAAAAGAAATTTTCATACCTACATGAATCAGTTTGGCTTACGGTAAATGAATAAGCATCATTAAATATGAGGAATGAAACATATTCATAAGTGGTTTATTAAATGTATTTCAATTCACTTCCCCTATAGCAAAAAAAAACACAAATAATAGTGAAAAAATAAAATCTTTCTTTACTAGAGAACCAAATGTAATGAATTCAACCATTTCAAAAAATTTAGGAGTTACGGATTTAAAGGTGCCACAGCAGTAACATGATATTGCAATCAAAATCAATTTTCTTTGTTTATTATAAAGAAGCTTGTACAAACGCATAAAAGATAAGATCAATTTTCAATTATCTTCTGTGAAACTTTTAACAAAGTTGAAAAAAAAGTCGCCAAAATAGCAAAAAGAATTGTCATAATTACATGAATAAGTTCGACTCACAGTAAAGATTAAGCTCCATGAAATAGGAGGATGAAAACATTGAGGAATGAAACAAACTTTATAGAAAGTTAAATCAATGAAATTGAATTCGACTACCAACGGGAAAAAACCTACAAATAATAGTAGCAGCAAATCCCTCTATATAGATAAAAAAGGGTAGTGTAAATAAATATTTATTGTGCCTTGTATGAGGTCACAACTCTTTGAAAAAGTTCAACCTTATTGGAAAGGTCACAAAGTTTCATAAAAATCGCAACTCTTTATAAAAGTCACAACTTTTAAGAAAAGTTACAACTTCTGATATAAAAGTTGCAACACTTTATAATAGTCACAATTTTTCATACAAGTCACAACTTATCATAAAAGCCACAACTTTTCATGAAAATCAAAGACTAGTTTTTTAAATAAATAAATTAATAGGAAATTCTTGCTTCGAAAAGGTCACAACCTTTAATAAAAGTTGCAGCTCTTCATTAAGCGCCACTTTTCATAAAAGTCACAATTTTTCATAAAAGTCACAATTCTTCATAATAATCGCAACTATTCATAAAAGTCACAACTTTTCATAAAAATCACACGTCTTCATTAAAGTCGCAAGTCTTCATAAACGTCACAACTTTTTATGAAAGGGAAGACTAGTTTGGGAAATAAAAAATTTAAAATGGAATTCTGGTTTCTGGTGGTGCCATGTAGGCGGACCTAAGGTTCATATATATATATATATGATTGCATTGAATTTTCAATTAAGTTTTTTTATTAATATATGTTCTTTAAAAATAATGGAAAAATAGTTTCTTAAAAAAGCATTTGCAATATTCCTACATGAATATGCTTATTTTTTATTATCATATAACCGAAAAACCACCAATTAATGAATTATTCAAGAAAAAATAAATCATTGTTTCTTTAATCAACATTAAAAGGAAAATAAAGAAGAAAATAAGAATATGTATAAAAATGCATTTCATATTATAACGAAACATTTAAGTTGCATAGATTACATTATTGTGATATATGTCTTAGGAGAAAATTCAAAAACTTGTTCACATATTAAAAAAAGAATTTACGCTTGAACATCAAAAAAATTATAACTTTTGAACTTGCATAATGAATTTCTTCAATTGATAAGTAAGAAACTATATATCTATGTTAAAATGGACAATATATAAGCTTATATATATTACTTTTAAATTATAAAGTTAAATATAGAATATCAAAACATAGATTCTTTGATTTGAGTAAAATAATTATTTTCGGCACAATTAATATATGTAACATATGCATATATGTTCATTATAATCGGAGACAATAACTTTAAAGAAACATAAAAGCAGAGTTTAAAATATTTACTCAAAAACAACAATTCATATCATACACACAAATTAATGAGTGTAAAAAACATACCTGAATATGTAAAAAGAATGAACTAGAAAGAAAAAAATCGAGTCCAATGAATGCAAATTGTCCCCTTAAGAAAACTATTCTCCTCCAATACCAGATATTTAAAGAATTACATCCTCTCATAATGGAATAATTTTATTCACCAACTTATTCATACAAAAACAATGGTGTTAGTAAGTCACTCAATAGGAGCAAAGTATACAAATATTTATCTTGCAAAAGAAGAAGAAGAAGAATATATTTTTGGTTTTTTAAAATTAGAGGAAATCCAACTATTTATAGACACAAAGGGTATTGTGGACAACTATTTGTTGTGACTTATCAGAAGGGATACAACTATTTAAAAAGTTGCAAACCTTCGTAAAGTTCACAACCTTTCATAGAAGTTACAGATTTTCATAAAGTCCCAACTCTTCATTAAAGTCACAACTTTTCATAAAAGTTGAAACTCTTCATTAAAGTCAAAACTTTTGATAAAAAGTCATAACATTTGATAAAATTCACAACTCTTTATTAGAGTCAAAACTTTTCATAAAAATCACATCTTTTCATGAAAGAGAAGCTTATTTGTGAAATAATATAAATTTAAACAGAATCAAGATTGTAGTGGCGTTACGTAGGTGAGCCTAAAGTTCTATTTTATATGATTTATATATGTCACGACCCAAAACGAGCCACGAGTGGCACCTACATTTATCCTCCTATGTGAGCGAACCAACCAATCTAAACCCCAATCATTTACCAATATCTCAACCACAACGAACAAAATATAATGCGGAAGACTTAAAACTAATTAATATAACCAATAAATAACTTCTAAAATTTATTAACTATTATCCCCAAAATCTGGAAGTCATCTCCACAAGAACATCTATCCTCAAATTACTAAATCTAAGAGTATTTAAGAAACTAAATTAAGTAAAAGGAATGGTCCATGTCCGAACTTCAAGACATCAAGACGTGAAGGAGAGAATCCAGTCTAAGCTAGGAACAATAGCTCACCATGAAATCTGATATGCTGAAGACTGGCTAGAGTTGCGGACGAGTCGAGGTTGATGGCACGTTTGCTGCATTCCATAAATAACACAGAAAAAGAATACAAGTAGGGGTCAGTACAAGGAACACGTAGTGAGTAGGTTTCATCGGCCAACTCAAAATAGAAAGCAATATATATCAAATAATAATATAAAATCAACTACATACTCAACAGGTGACAACAACAAGTACCATAACCATTGGCCACAACATCCAGCACATCTATGAAGACTTAAGCCTCCACACCATACTCATTTGGGAAATGGTTCTTTAAATTTGAGTATATTAACATAATTCAAGATTCAGTCTCTTTATTCTCCTGGTGTCGGAACGTGACACTCCGATCCCCTACTACTACGTGTTGGAACGTGACACTCCGATCCCCTAATTCTACGTGTTGGTTCGTGACACCCGATCCCCTATTTCTACGTGTCGGTTCGTGACACCCGATCCCTAATACTACGTGTCGGTTCGTGACACCCGATCCCCTAATTCTACGTGTCGGTTCGTGACACCCGATCCCCTAATTCTACGTGTCAGTTCGTGACACCCGATCCCCTAATTCTACGTGTCGGTTCGTGACATCCGATCCCCTAATTGTACGTGTCGGTTCGTGACACCCGATCCCCTAATTCTACGTGTCGGTTCGTGACACCCGATCCCCTAATCTCATTACTTTAGTTCATCAAGCCTTACTTTATGTCAAGGCATCATCATTAATAGAGAGATTTTAAGGTTTAAGATTTCCACCGTATCATCATCATTATAATCCATCACCATTTACATAATCACAACATGCCACAACACAACTAAGCATATAGAAGACTTTACAATACCACCCAATACATATCAATCGCTATTTAGAGTTTACTATGAATAGCATAAACCATAACCTACCTCCACCGAAGAATCGTGATCAAGCAAGCTACTTCTCAATGCCTTTGCTTTCCTCTGCGTTCTTCTCTTTCTCTCGCTCGTTTCTCTCTCTTTTTCTTTTTAATTTTCTCTTCTCCAGATTCTCTTTGTTTTACCCTAATTACTATATAATTCATTATGATGAAAATACCCCATTATTTATTTCCATATTATCCTTTTTAATCCTCAACTAAATAACTTATTAACATTAACCCTCTACTTTATAATTAAAATCATGAATAGTCCAAAACGCCCCTTAAAAACTTTTAGCAGAAATCCGACCCAGTCAGGGTTACGCCACTCGTGACGGCCCGTCGTGCCTACGACGGTTCGTCCTGCAGGGTCGTCACAGAGTTCAGAGATTCAATTTCAGTAGAAAGGTCTGTGACGGTCCGTCGTGTCTACGACGGTCCGTGCTGCAGTTGCGTTGCGAAGTTCAGAGAGTTGATCCCCGTACCCAAATTTCAGAGTTGAAGTGTTTTGGAACGAGACTCTCGACGGACCGTCGTGCCTATGACGGTTCGTCCTACCTCTCGTCGAGGGTAATGAGGAGAGCAGCAGGGGAATTACACAAGTGTGGGACGACGGAGTCCGTCACGGTCCGTCGTGACCATGACGGTCCATCGCGTGATCCGTCGACCTAGTAAGTTTTTTTCAAAAATAATTCTGCTGCTCGAAACGACTAACACGTCGTTACAATAGATACCAATTTACCCATCGTTCGTCCTCGAACGATCACAAGAAGAAAAACAAGGGCGAGAAAGAGTACCTGAATCTGTAAAAAGGTGTGGGTATCTTTCTTGCATATCAGCCTCCTTCTCCCAAGTGGACTCTTCAACTAGCCGATTCTTCCATTGAACCTTGATGGATGCAATCTCCCTTGATCTCAACTTGCGGATTTCTCTATCTAGGATAGCAACCGGCTCTTCCTCGTAAGACAAATTCTCATCAAGAAGAACTGAATCCTAATGAATAATGTAGTTTCCATCCCCATGGTATCTTTTCAGCATAGACTCATGAAATACCGGGTGCACTCGTGAGAGTCCTGGAGGTAATGCCAATTCATAAGCCACCTCCCCCACGCGCTTCAGCACTTCAAATGGACCAATATACCTCGGACTAAGCTTACCTCGCTTACCAAACCGCATCACCCCTTTCATGGGTGAAACCTTCAGCAAGACTTGTTCACCCTCGATGAACTCCAAGTCTCTAACCTTTCGATCTGCATATTCCTTCTGCCTACTTTGCGCCGCTAAAAGCTTTTCTTGAATGAATTTCACTTTCTCTAATGATTCCCTCAGAAGATCAGTACCCCAGGGCCTCACCTCAAATGCATCAAACCAACCAATGGGAGACCTACATATCCTCCCATATAGCGCCTCAAATGGGGCCATATCAATACTTGAGTGATAGCTATTATTGTATGAGAATTCTGCTAATGGTAAGAAGTTATCCCAATGACCACCAAATTCTATCACACGTGCACAAAGCATATCCTCCAACACCTGAATCGTTCGCTCAGACTGTCCATCTGTCTGAGGGTGGAATGCAGTACTAAGATCTAACTTAGTACCTAATTCAGCATGCAATGTTCTCCAAAACTTAGAAGTAAATTGCGTACCTCTATCTGATATGATGGAAAGTGGAACTCCATGCAATCGAACGATTTCTGAGATATAGAGTTTAGCTAACTTCTCTGCATTGTAAGTCACCTTGACCGGAATGAAGTGAGCAGACTTAGTTAATCTGTCCACATTTACCCAAATAGAATCAATCTTACCCAATGTCTTTGGAAGACCAACCACGAAATCCATTGCAATTCTTTCCCACTTCCATTCAGGAATGGGCATCCTCTGAAGTGTTTCTCCGGGTCTCTTGTGTTCATACTTTACCTGCTGACAATTAGGACATTGGGCAACAAAATCACCAATGTCACGATTCATCCTACTCCACCAGAAATGTTGCCTTATGTCACGATACATCTTGGTTGCACCAATATGTATAGAATATCATGTACTATGAGCCTCTGTAAGAATAGTGTGGATCAAATCATCAACACGGGGCACACATACCCTTCCATTAATTCTCAAAACGCCTTCCTCATCAATTATTGCCTTTTTAGTCTCTCCTCGCCATACCATATCTCGAATTCGGCTCAGCTTCTCATCCCTTAAACTTGTCAAGAAAAGAAGATCCTCCTTTCTCTATATTTCCAACCTCATAAAGTCATTAGACAGAGTCTGAACCTCTCTAGCCAATAGGCGTCTAGAAACTTGTAAGTGGGCTAGACTTCCCATGCTCCGTGTTTTTCTACTTAAAGCATCTGCCACCACATTAGCTTTTCCTAGGTGATACAAGATAGTAACATCATAGTCCTTCAGTAGTTCCATCCATCTCCTCTGTCTCAAATTCAAATCTTTCTGAGTAAAGACATACTGTAGACTAGGATGATCTGCATAGATTTCACACTTAACCCCATACAGATAATGTCTCCATTGCTTTAATGCAAACACGACTGCGGCCAACTCCAAATCATGGGTCGGATAGTTACGTTCATGCACTTTTAATTGCCTTGAAGCATAAGCAATTACATTCTTTTCCTGCATTAGCACTGCACCAAACCCGAATAAGATGCATCACAATAAACAATGAAATTCTTGCCTTCCACTGGCAAGGTAAGAATTGGTGCAGTAGTCAACAATGTCTTGAGATTCTGGAAGCTTTCTTCACATTCATCCGACCATACAAATGGAATGTTCTGCATAGTCAAAATTGTCAATTGGGAGGCAACAGAAGAAAATCCCTTGACAAATCGACGGTAGTAGCTAGCTAAACCAACAAAGCTCCTTACCTCCGTAACATTGGTAGGTCTTACCCAGCTCTTCACCGCTTCGATCTTAGAAGGATCCACCATTACCCCATCCTTAGAAACCACGTGCCCCAAGAAGGACACTGAATCTAGCCAAAATTCACACTTAAAAAATTTGGCATAAAGCCTTTTCTCCCTCAACACCTCTAATAAAATTCTCAAATGCTCCTCATGTTCTTCCCTACTCTTTGAGTATACCAGTATATAATCAATAAACACAATGACAAAGAGATCCAGGTATGGCTTAAAAATTCCGTTCATCAGGCTCATGAAAGCAGCAGGGGCATTCGTTAGTCCAAAAGACATTACTAAGAATTCATAATGCCCATACCTGGTTCGAAAAGCAGTCTTTGGCACATCTGCTGCCCGTATTTTCAATTGATGATAACCAGATCTCAAGTTGATTTTTGAGAAGGTACAAGCACCTTGTAACTGATCGAACAAATCATCAATGCGAGGAAGAGGATACTTGTTCTTAACAGTTACCTTATTCAGTTGCCTTTAGTCTATGCATATCCAAAAACTCCCATCCTTCTTCTTCATTAATAAAACAAGAGAACCCCAAGGGGATGCACTTGGTCTGATAATGCCTTTACCTAACAACTCCTGAAGTTGGGCCTTTAACTACCTTAACTTTGCTGGAGCCATTCTATAAGGAGGTATGGAAATGGGTCGAGTACCCGGCTCCAGATCAACACAAAAATCAATATCCCTATCCGGTGGCATACCAGGAAGGTCTGCAGGAAACACGTCCAAAAACTCACGGACTATCAAAACAGACTCAATCGAAGGTACTTGGGAAATATCATCCCTGAGATGTGCCAAGAAAGCTAAACAACCCTTACTAACCATTCTCTTAGCACGAAGAAAGGAGATGATACGAACTGGGGTGGGAGTGTAGTTACCCTCCCACACTAGCGGATCTGTCCCAGGCTTGGCCAATGTCACAGTTTTTGCATTACAATCTAAGATTGCAAAATTTGGAGAAAGCCAAGTCATACCCAGAATTTCATCGAAATCAACCATCTCTAGAATAATCAAGTCCACATGAGTATTGTTCCCCACAAAAGTCACAGGACAAGACCTATACACCTTCTCAACTATCACAGACTCACCCATATGAGTAGAGACACGAATGGGCATGTCAAGCAAATCACAATGTAAATCAAGACCAATAGCAAATGCGGAAGATACATATGAAAATGTGGATCTAGGATCAAATAATACAGAAGCCATGCAATCACAAACCAAAAGATTACCTGTGATAACAGCATCAGATGTCTCCGCTTCAGTCCTCCCAGGGAAAGCATAACAATGGGCCCTATCACCTGTCTGCCTGTTGCCCCTACCATGTTGCGCTGCAGTAGTTCCAATTTTCCCGCAACCCCGGTTGATTTGGTGACCTCCATTACCTTGGCCACCACGTCCTCCAGAATAGCGGCCTCTTCCATGACCACCTCTACCTCTGACTATTGGGGGTCTGTAACTCTGTTTTGGACAATATCTCCTAATATGTCCAATCTCCCCACATCGATAACACTCTATGGGTTCAAGCATACGTCTCTGTGAGAAGGACGAAGTCTGGGGATAACCTCCAAACTCAGAGGAATGTTGACTGGTCTGTGATGGACCCCCAGCCACAGCCTACAGTGAAGACTGAATGGGCCTTGTTGTGTAACCTCCCGAACACTGCCCCCTGGAGTAAGAACCACTAAACTCGCCTCCCTTACGAAACTTCTTAGATGTCGAGGCCATAGTGAAATCGTCTGGCTTCACCCCCTCCACCTCTATTACAAAATCAACCACTTCTTGAAAGGATTTTGCTGCAGCAGCTACCTTTAAGGCTGGAATCTGCATGTATGACCTCAATCCCTTCACAAAAGGGCGAATCCGCTCTTGTGGACTGAAGCAAAGTTTGGTGGCATACCTGGATAGTGCACGAAACTTAGCCTCATAAGCAGTAACAGACATCCTACCTTGCTCTAAGCTTAGGAACTCATCTCTCCTCCTATCCCTCAATGTCCGAGGTATATACTTCTCTATAAATAAACTAGAGAATGAGGCCCAAGTCATAGGTGGTGCCTGTGCTGGTTGACACTCAACATATGACCGCCACCACATTTTGGCGTTCCCCTGAAACTGATAGGTCACAAACTCAACGTCAAATCGTTCTACTATGCCCATCTTATGTAGCAACTCATGACAATCAACCAGAAAATCATAAGCATCCTCAGATTCAGCACCCTTGAAGGCTGGGGGTTTCAACATCAAAAATTCAGTGAAGAGTTCATGCTGATCACTCGTCATCATAGGCCCGGTAGTCAATCGAGGAAACGTGCCTATTTCCAATGAGGCATCAATGCGGGGAGCCACAGCAGCTGCATGTTGTACTCGCAAAACCTGAGGTGATGGTGCAGAAAACACTGGAGGTGTCTAACCCTGATCAGATAACCCGCTATGATAAGCAAGAACCTGTTTAATCATCTCTGGGGTAGGTTAGGGTTGTAATTCCTCATCTTGCAGTTGCTCATTTTCCCCTTCCTCACCCTCTCTTACTACCTACTCAGTCGGTGGAGGAGTCACTGCCATAGTACTAGTTGGACCAGGTGTTTGTCCTCTACCTCTAGAGGACGTCCTCCCGCAACCTCTACCAAGGCCTCTTGCCACTGCTCCTCTTTGAGCTACAGCTCCAGTGGCTGGCTCAGACGCATCCTGTCTTGCCGATGTTGGTGTTGACACAGTTGATGCTCTAGTTCTAACCATCTGCGAAATAGAGTGAGGATGTCAGATACCAATTTGTATCACCTAGATACCAATTGGATCCATGTAATAGCACGAAAGAAAGAAAGAATGGAATTTTCCTAAAGTCCTATAGCCTCTCAAAGAAAAGAAAAGGCGTCCCCCTACCGTTCCTTAAGACCCTACTAGACTCGTTCTTGTGTGATGAGACCAACGAACCTAATGCTCTAATACCAAGTTTGTCACGACCCAAAATGAGTCGCGAGTGGCACCCACATTTATCCTCCTATATGAGTGAACCAACCTATCTAAACCCCAATCATTTACCAGTATCTCAACCACAACGAACAAAATATAATGCGGAAGACTTAAAACTCATTAATATTACCAATAAATAACTTATAAAATTTATTAACTATTATCCCCAAATTCTCGAAGTCATCACCACAAGAACATCTATCCTAAAATTACTAAATCTAAGAGTATTTAAGAAACCAAATTTAGTAAAAGGACTGGTCCATGTCCAAACTTCAATACATCAAGACGTGAAGGAGAGAATCTAGTCTGAGCTAGGAACAATAGCTCACCCTGAAATCTGATATGCTGAAGACTGGCTAGAGTTGCGGACGAGTCGAGGTTGATGGCACATTTGCTGCATTCCATAAATATCAAAGAAAAAGAATACAAGTAGGGGTCAGTACAAGGAACACGTACTGAGTAGGTATCATCGGCCAACTCAAAATAGAAAGCAATATATATCAAATAATAATATAAAATCAACTACATACTCAACAGGTGACAACAACAAGTACCATAACCATTGTCCACAACACCCAGCACATCTATGAAGACTCAAGCCTCCACACCATACTCATTGGGGAAATGGTTCTTTAAATTTGAGTATATTAACATAATTCAAGATTCATTCTCTTTATTCTCCTGGTGTCGGAACGTGGCACTCCGATCCCCTACTACTACGTGTCGGAACGTGACACTCCGATCCCCTAATTCTATGTGTCGGTTAGTGAAACCCGATCACCGAATTCTACGTGTCGGTTTGTGACACCCGATCCCCTAATACTACGTGTCGGTTTGTGACACCCGATCCCCTAATTCTACATGTCGGTTCGTGACACCCAATCCCCTAATTCTACGTGTCGGTTCGTGACACCCCATCCCCTATTTCTACGTGTCGGTTCGTGACACCCGATCCCCTAATTCTACGTGTCAGTTTGTGTCACCCGATCCCCTAATTCTACGTGTCGGTTCGTGACACCAGATCCCCTAATCTCATTACTTTAGTTCATCAAGCCTTCCTTTATGTAAAGGTATCATCATTAATAGAGAGATTTTAAGGTTTAAGATTTCCACCGTATCATCATCATTATAATCCATCACCATTTACATAATCAAAACATACCACAATACAATTAAGCATATAGAATACTTTACAATACCACCCAATACATATCAATCGCTATTTAGAGTTTACTATGAATAGCATAAACCATAACCTACCTCCACCGAAGAATCGTGATCAAGCAAGCTACTTCTCAATGCCTTTGCTTTCCTCTGCGTTCTTCTCTTTCTCTCGCTCGTTTCTCTCTCTTTTTCTTTTTAATTTTCTCTTCTCCAGATTCTCTTTGTTTTAACCGAATTACCATATAATTCATTATGATGAAAATACCCCATTATTTATTTTCATATTATCCTTTTTGATCCTCAACAAAATAACTTATTAACATTAACCCTCTACTTTATAATTATAATCATGAATAGTCCAAAACTCTGCTTAAAAACTTTTAGCAGAAATCCGACCCAGTCAGGGTTAAGCCACTCGTGACGGCCCGTTGTGCCTACGACGGTCCGTCCTGCAGGGTCGTCACAGAGTTCAGAGACTCTATTTCAGTAGGAAGGTCTGTGACGGTCCGTCGTGTCTACGACGGTCCGTGCTGCAGTTCCGTCGCGAAGTTCAGAGAGTTGATCCCCATACCCAAATTTCAGAGTTGAAGTGTTTTGGAACGAGACTCTCGACGGACCGTCGTGCCTATGACGGTTCGTCCTACCTCTCGTCGAGGGTAATGAGGAGAGCAGCAGGGGAATTACACAAGTGTGGGACGACGGAGTCTGTCACGGTCCGTCGTGACCATGACGGTCCGTCGCGTGATCCGTCGACCCAGTCAGTTTTTATCAAAAATAATTCTGCTGCTCGAAATGACTAACAGGTCGTTACAATATATATATATATGTATATATATATATATATATATATATATATATATATATATATATATATATATATATATATATATATATATATATATATATATGATAAAAGAAGTTAAGATCACAATGAATATTTTTTTCATCAAATTTCTTTAAAGCTATAGCAACAAAAATTAATATTCAATGAAAAAACATCATGGATATATGCAAAGTACTAATTAATTTTTATACAAACATTTTTTCATATGAGTAATGTAGAGGCTAAATCTTTTTATCGTTGAAAAATAACACCACAAAACTCGACGTCAAGCTAAGAATATGCGAGGTCCAGATTGTGCAATAGCAACAAGAATCAAATTTCAAATACATAATTTTTCTTTGAGAACAAGATTCTATATGCCGCAAATGTTTATCGACATTGAAGCTCTTAAATTATGGACACCATATGAACTAATAAAAAATAATACACCTTTAATGTTTTCTACTACAAAATTCACTGCACCTTTGATATCAATATTGCAAAGAATTTATTGAAATCCTGTAAAGGCACTACAACATACTCTCCATATTAAATAATCCATGTTGGCTACTTCAAAGAAATCGCACCAAGTCCTCTCTATAGCATTAATTTATATTACTAAGTCAGCAAGATAACAAGTTCTTCCACCCTAAAAAAGGATATATTGCTTTAATCCACCATAAAAAAATAAGATATATTGGGTAAGTCCACCATAAATGAGGACATCACGGGTAACTCTATCCTCAAATAGGATATATTGGGTTTGTCCACCCTAAAATAGGATACATGGGATTCATCCACCCTCCAAAAGGATATGTTGTATTCATCCACCTAAAGTAGGACATATAAGGTTTGTCTATCATAATATAGGAGATATTGGGTTCGTCCATCCTGAAGTAGGACATAATGCTTTTCTCAACCCTAATATATGACTTATTGGGTTCATCCTATCTTAATTAATAGGATACATTAAGTCTTTCTACCCTAAAATAGAATGTATTGGGTGTATCCACCCTATAGTAGAATGTAACGGGTTTGTTAACCCTAAAAGAGAACATATTAGGTTCGTCCGCCCACAAATAGGACATATTGGTTTAGTCTCTCTAATAAGACATATTAACCATCTTTCTTTAATGAGACATCTCACATTTTCTTGATTATTTCTTTATTTTAAAATCTAAATATCAGTTGCATGATATGTTAAAAATCTCTTGAAAAGCATATTTGTCATTAATGAGACATCCCGCAATGCCTTATCATTTATTTATTTTTAAAATATATATGAGAAGTTCCTGTTATTTTTTAAATTTCTTGAAATTGAGTTATTTAAATCTGTATCTTTTAGGAAAGATTTCTAATTGGTATGTTAGACATTACAGGAAGCATAAGCTACATGCAAAAGAAGGATACATAATGCAAAGTAGATCTTTCTCAAAGCGGTTAATTAGGACATTTTGTTTGAGAGTCAAACTCAGCCCCAATGGCCAATGATCTACTCTTGAATTCTAGTAAACTTACGACCTGCTATTTGGGATATGTAGGACATTTGACATTAATATTTCACTTCATTTCAATGCTAATAGTTGGGACAAAATTAGCCACATTGTCAACTTCTTTTTCTATCGTCTATGCTAAAAGAGGGACAAGTCTTGAACCCCAGTTTTTACCCTACTTTCTTTAAATTATATCAGGTTGAGTTTTTGAGCTATTAACAAAATATTACGCTATTCATACGATCTTCTTTAACATAATTATTATACAATCATTGTCAAATTTTTTGGAATTACTAATAAAATATATTTTTAATCAAAAAGTCACTTCTATCACTTTGTATTTAATTTTAATTGATTGTCGACAAATTATTTAATATTTCATACCTAATAAATAAATATAAATCATTAGAAAAAAGTATTAACATTGGTACTTCTACATACTAATTGTATATAACAGTAGTTATTTAATTAAAATCTCAAGTGAATTGATTTAAAGAACAAAAGTACCGAAGAAATACTTCAATAATATGGTAAACGAATAACAAATCAGATCTACAAATCAACCCTAAAAAGGAAGGGCAGATTGAGCAATAAAACAATCAACCCATCAGCCATCTTCACAATCCCTACTATCCATTTTATCTTTATTTAAATACCTAAAATACACTTTTAGTTTAATATTGTTTAATGTCCCCCCCCCAAAGTCCCTCATAATTCACAAGCTGCAGAAGCCTCCCTCTCTCACTCGTTCCCTTTCGTTTTCATCAAAACTCCAATGTTCGTAAGCTACAGATAAAAGTTGTCACTCAAATTTCGTGTTAGTGCTATGTCACGTGATGACTCAAGTAAATTCAATTCAAAAATCCTAATGTTCGAGCTTTAATGGTTATCTTTGACCATTTTCAAAGAATGAAATTCAAATTCCTACTCAACAATTCATGCATTCTAATTTCACCTTTAAATCCTAACTAGTGCTCGGACCTGCATCACGAGACAGATGCCTGGTGTAGCATGATATCAGAACAACACATACGTAGTATGAATCATAGGATGATGGAGCAAGAAAGGTAAAAACAATATTCGAAGATATAGAAATAAATATAGGTCAGAGAGGAATAAAATAAAAGCACTCGAAAGAACAAGAACATAAATAATTGTACAATTAAACTAAACCTAACTGGCCACATAATCCAAGAAGGTACACTCAATTCCTTTTTTGATATTCTCTGTATTTCTACTGAAGGTACACTCTTGTTTTCCCCGTTTGTACCTCTCTTCCTATTAAATACAATCCCACCTGGATATTTCATATATTTCTTTGGTGGCATAGTACTCTAACAAATCTTTTAAGAGACATGTAAGTTGGATCCCTAAGAGTACTCATTTTCTAGACAACAGGATGTAGAAATTACCTTCTTTAAAATATCACATTTTGTTACAATAATATATTCAGTAGAAAGACATTGGATATACAAAATGGAATCGAGCAACTTTATTGCACTGCTGCAAGCTCTCTTTATACAAGTGAGTTACAACGACTAATTGTAGAAAAAAAGGAGCCAACGTAACTGGAAGCTGAACAATTGTTAAACAAGCAAAGTGAAAATATCCTACTAAGTTACCTACTGCAAATCAAACTCTAGAATAAGAACTACACCTATTAAATAGATACCTACTACCAACAAAGTCTTATAAACGAGGATAGAAGCTAACAAAGTCACGTACTTTAACGTTTCCTCCTTTAAACTGATGTTCTCGAACATTCAGTTTAATTCTCAGAAATCCATTACACATAAGGACATACTCCAAGCAATTTCCTAAGCTTCACAAATGATGCCTTTTTAGGTGTTTTTCGAAAATTTCAGTGACCTGATCTTCACTTCTGTAATAGATAAGATCAATTACTCCATCATTAGTGAGATCTCTTAAGTAATGAAATCTTACATAAATATGTTTGCTTCTCCCGTAAAATACATTATATCTAGAAAACTTTATAGAAGATATGTTGTCGCAATAAATTTGTGTTGCTTCTTGTTGATTGAAATGCAGTTCAGTAAGAATATTTCTTAGCCAAATGGCCTGCGAGGGACATGCAGTAGAAGCTGCAAACTCAACTTTAGTTGTTGACAAAGTGACAGTTGGTTGTTTAATTGATGACCATGAGACTGAACTAAGCATAAACATATAACATGAAGTACTCTTTTGATCATCGAAATCTCCAGAATAATCACTATAAAAAAAGACAATCAGTTCGGTATATTCATCCTTCTTGTACAACAACCCAAAGCTGACAGTACCTTTTAAGTATCGAAGGATCCTTTTTGCATAAAAAAGATGCAATTCCTTTAGATTCTCTATAAATCTACAAATGAGACTTGCAGAATGTCTGATGTCCGACCTTGTTGCTGTCAAATACATCAGACTTCCCACAATTTGTTTGAAAAAAGTTCCGTTGATCCTCTTCCCTCCAAGATCCTTTGTAAGCTTCAAGCTAACATATGACGGTGAATTGACAGGGTTGCAATTGCTCATTTGAAACCCGTTCGAAATTTATCGCACATATGTCTTTTGAGAAATAAACATCACTTCAACCAATTGCGCTATTTGTATGCCAAGAAAGTAATGCAACATTCAAAGATCAGACATATCAAACTCAAGCATCATTGAACTTTTGAAATTTCCAAACATGAATCTATTATTTCCCATATAAATTAGATCATCTACCTATAACCATACAATCAATATTTTTGCTCCATCTTCACACTTTCTATAAAGCGTATGTTCATATGGACAGTTTTGAAAACCTTCATTTTTAAAATAAGCATTGATACGACTATACATAGCTCTAGTTGCTTGTATTAGTCCGTATAGATCCTTCTTCAATATGGAAACTTTGTAAATAAATACCTGTTTTTGAAAGTCTCCATGTATAAACGCCGACTTCACATCCAAATGACCAATATGCCATGAATTTTGCGCACCCAATGCCATCACCAATCTAATTGTATCAAGTATCACAACACGAGCAAAAACTTCTCTGTAATCCACCCCAAAATCATATTTGTAGACTTTAGCCACAAAACGTGCCTTGTACTTGTCGATCTCTCCATTCTCCTTTAGTTTAGTTTTATAGAGCAATTTCACTCCAATCATTTTGTGTCCAACTGGTAGATCAGGAAGCTCCCATTTATCATTTTTCTCACTGGCTGCAATTTCGTCATCCATTGCCTGTCGCCATGTTTCATCTTTCAGAGCACTTTAAAAATTTGTTGGATCAAAATATGAAAAGAGAAGAAAATGACTAAGAGGATCATTGGATTGATCAATTCCTTTAACCTCGTAATATGTCATCCATGCTGGCCTTCTTCGAGCATGAGGGGCACATGAATCAGCTATAGTTTCTCTCTTCTCTATTCTCATTCATAACATATGAAGTTTCAGAGTTTCCAAGATTGCTATCTTGTGCATTTTCAGGGACCACTACTATCGGAACTTGTTGTTGAGGCTGAGTTGCTTCTTCACTATTTTCTTCATCAAGGCATATTGGAATTTGATCTTCGTGGCAGTTTTTGTTCCATGACAAAAATTGTTGTTCATTAAAGACGATATATCTCGGCTAACTATTTCCTTAGTGTTAGGATTATAAATCTTGTAAGCTTTGGAGATCACTAACACCAAGAAAAATACATTTTTCTCCCTTTTGGTCTAGCTTCTTTTTTATTTTGGTCAGGAATTTGGGCATATGCAATGCACCCAACTATTCTAATGTGATCTACGGCTGATCGTTATCCGCGCCATATTTCCTCTGGGTCATGTATTTAACTGCAAATGTGGGGCATACCAATTGACTACTTCAAGCCAAAAGATTCTTGAAACAACGCTGCTTGTCAAAATACTCCGCACTATGTTCATGAGAGTGCGGTTTTTCCTCACACATACTCCAATTTGCTACGGCGAGTAGGCTGTTCTACGTTGCCTTTTGATTCCATGAAGCTCAAAAAAACTTGCACATTCATGTGAGTTTTATTCTCCCCCACGATCTTAGCGCAAGACTTTTATTGGGGTACCGATCTCTTTTTCAACAAGCACATTGAATCTTTTAGAAGTTTTGAAAGCTTCATATTTCACCTACAAAAAGTATACCCAGCTTTTCTGAGTAAAATCATCAATGAAGGTGATTTTATAGCTTTTACATTCATTAGAAGATGGTGTTATTGGTTCGCAAATATCATAATAGACAAGTTCTAGTGCTTTTTACCTCTGCATGAGCCCTTTTTCGAAAAGGGTTCCGAGACTATTTGCTAACAAGACACTCCTCACAAATTTGAGATGGATCTAATATTTGAGGAAGATCAATCACCATATTCTTCTATTGCAAGGTTAAGAAGAATGCCACAACAAAGCTTCATCTCCTTGTTTTGTTAAGAAGCATGATTGTTCTATATTATTGAGATAGAGAGAATATATTCTGTTTGCAGTCATTTAAACTGAGCAATTAAGCTTAAATTTTCATCTTGAATCCGACAAAATCCATTTTTTATGACAGACTCATGTCCTTTTTCTTGCAACTGACCAAGACTCAAAAGATTTGATGTTAACTCCAGAACATAAAGGACATCAGAGATTATTTGAGAAATATTTCTTTTAGTTTGTATGGTTACTTGTCCTTTTCCCGTGACTTCAACTTTTGAATCGTTTTCGAACTTCAAAGAATCTCGATATGACTCATCTAATATGGAGAAAGGTAACTTATTTCTGCACATATGATTGCTGCAACCTGTGTCTAAGTACTAGATATTCTACTGATTTTTTTTCTTAGCTTTTTTTTTCTCTTGATAGGCCATTCACAGAGAGATCTCTTCTTAATTTTCTGCAAAATTAGACTGCAATCCACCATCTCTGTTCCGTTTAGTTCTGAATTTTGATTTATAAAAGCTATGACTCTGACAACTGAAGTTTTCAACCTTTGACTGGTCGACTGACTTTAGCTTTTAATTACCTATATTATTTTTGTTGTCAGAGTGCCTCCCACCACCACAATTGTTTCCTCTCACTCTTCTTCTTCCGCGACCACCACCTTTGGAAGAGCTATAGTTGGATGAGACTTCGAAGATCTTGTGCCTTGCTTATTTGTCAATTAATTTTATACTCATGAATCAATAGTGAACTCTTGAATTCATCAATTGAAAGTTCAGTAGTATCTATTGATTCCTAAACTTAACAAACAACTTTCTTGAATTTTGATGTCACGGAGCGAAGAATCTTTTCAATAATGGCGACATCTTCGATCTTTTAACAATGAATCCACATCTTATTTTCTATAGCCATAGTCATGAAGAAGTAATCTGAAATTGATTCTCCCATCTTCATTTATAATGTCTCCAAATTAGTTCGAAGTGTTTATTGCCCTTTTTGCCTTCACAGTTCCCTGGAACTTCTTCTTAAGGGAATCCCATATTCATTTAGGAGTATCTTTGCAAAGAATAGTCTCCGATATTGAGCGAGTAATATCTTGGAAAAGATAATTATTTGGCTTAAGATGTTTCAACCTTAAACACTCCAACTTCACCTTTTGTACGTCCAACAAGGCGGTATCAGCCATTGGCTCTTGCACACCAGTACTAACAACTGGCTAGAGTTTCTCGGACTTGAGGAAATTCTCTATAAGCATGCTCCAATGGTTGTAATAACCATTGAAGTATGTAATAACAGACTAAACAAAACATTCAGAGGTCCATAGTTTTTGCTACTTAAATAGTACTACAAAAAAAACTCTCAATATGTAGTACAAATACTTTATAATGATATCAGAAATTCTCTTGTTGATTCGGATACCTAATGTTACAAAAATATTTAGTACAAAGATACAGAATAACCAAAAACGAATTAAGAAAGTGCTAATTTATTGTACTGCTGCAAGCTCTCTATATTTAAGTGAGTTACAAAAACTAAATGCAGAAAAATAGGAACCAACATAACTGGTAGCTAAAGAATCGCTAAATACTTAATATCCTACTAAGTTACTTACTGCATATCAAACTCAAGAAAAAGAATTACACCTATGAAATAGGAACCTACTACCATCAAGCTCCTATAAACTAGGATAGAAGCTAACAATGTCACGTATTTTAACACATTTCTGACAACAACATTCCTTCTATGGATCTACAAACCCTAGCACAAAACGCCTGAAACGTACAGAAAAGTAAAAAAATTTAAAAGAAGAAGAGGACTATATGTACATAAAAATTAAAGGCTATATTTTTGAGGTTTACAAAGAACATATATATGGAGAAGGTGATGAAGAGAGTATGGATTAAAGAGTCATGTCTTTCAGCTTTTCTAACGGAGAGTCAACCCTTTTATGATAAAATGAGAGAGAGAGAGAGAGAGAGAGGGAGAGAGATAAAGAGAAATTACAAATGCACATAACCATATTAACAGTGATAGCATGCAATGGTTTCTTCTAGATCTATATCACCGCAAATTTTACAAATGTTTTTCTGCAAGTTCGTATAGAAAAAATAAATTTAGAAGCTAAATGACGTTTGATCCATATTAAGTAAAAAGAATATTGTCCAATATTTTTTTGCAGTGAACAAGGATATAGATGTTGGAATTAATGCATCAATGCTTAGTCTTCCAAAATTGTCTCTTATTTTTTCAAGAAGTCTTTTTAGGATTTCGTAGTACATGTATCAAGTAAATTGTGATACATGTATTTAGTTATTTGTGCAAGACTTTTTGTTTTATTTTTGAGTAGTATAAATAGTGATGTAGATGATGATTGTAATCATCTCAAGTGGCCTTAAGGAGCCTATAATAAATTTGAGCATTTTATAAAGATACTATTTTCCTTGCATATTTCCTACTAATTGGTATCAAGGGCAGGTTTTCTTTCTTAATCTGGGGTTAAGTGAAAAAAAAAATATGGCATCTAAAACAAATGAAGGTGCTGACTCTTCAGTTGTTCTTATTCCATTTTTTGATGGAACTGATTTTGAATACTGGAAATAAGAATGAGAACACATTTGAAAGCTGAAGGCTTGTGGACTATCGTTGCAAATGGCTTTGAAGAGCCAGAAAACAATGGTGATCTTATAGCAGCAGAGATGAAAAATATTGAGGGTAAGTATCGTCAAGATGCAAAAGCCTTGAGCAAAATCCAAATGGGAGTATCAAGAGCATATTTTGCAAAAATTTCTACTTGTGAGACTGCAAAGGAAGCTTGGGATTTTCTGGAAACTGAGGTGTATGGTGACAAAAAGGTATGCACTATAAATCTTCAAACTTAGAAGAGAGTTTCAAAATTTAAAGATGATAGAATCTGAAAAAATTGATGAATATTGCACAAGAGTCATGAATATTGTGAATGAAATGAGAAATAATAGTGATACAATTTCTGACCAACAAGTTGTGGAAAAGATTCTAATTAGTGTCACACAAAAGTATGAGTACATCGTTTCTATCACTGAGGAGACGAAAGATCTTTCTAAGCTTTCCATCAAAGTGCTTGTTGGATCATTTCGTGCCCACGAGAAGCGAAGATTTTTTCGTGATGATCAACCCAAAGAGACGGATTTCCAGTCTAAAATAAATGAGAATTCTCAAAATTTCTCAAAAAGTCATTAGAAGAAAAATCAAAAGACAAAAAAAAAAGCAGGATAATGATGGTTCTTCCAAGAAGGTTGAAGAAAAAGGTGAGAAAAACTCTAGTTTTTTTTTGTAAAGTTTGCAAAAAGACTAATCACACTGCAGAAAAATGTTGGCACAAAAGCAAGCCCAAATGTAACTTTTGTAAAAAGTTTGGCCACGTTGAAAAGGATTGTTGGCACAAGAAACTGGACCAAGCAATTTTTTGTGAAAAACATGAGGAATAAAGGGAAGAAAATCTTTTCTTTGCTTCTAAATCTGATGCTTCAACAAAAAACAATGAATCGTATGTTGATAGTTGTTGTAATAATCACATGACTGGAGATGATAAGGCTTTCCTCTCAATTAATAATAGCATCACTACTAAAGGGAAGATGGGGAATGGAGCCTTAGTTGATGAGAAAGGTAAAGGTACTATTTCTATCAACATGAAAGAATGCGGTAAGCAAATTCATGATTTTCTTTATGTTCCTAACTTGGAAGAAAATTTGCTTAGTGTTGGTCAACTCATGGAAAATGATTATTGTCTTGTGTTTAGAGATAATTATTGCAAGATTTATGAGAAAATTGAGCCAAATCAAGTCATTGTTTCAGTAACGATAATAAAAAGAAACTTCCCTTTGCAATTTCATTACAATGTATTAAAAACGAAATTGTAGATTATTCATGGCTTTGGAACAAAAGATCTCAAGCAAAAGGACATGGTGCAAGGCCTTCTTGAGATACATACTGAGGTGGATACATGTGAAAGTTGTATAATGGGAAAGCAACACAGGAAGTCTTTTTCAAAGGGGTGTCTTGGAGATCAAGTGTATTTTTGGAACTAAACATACCGACATTTGTGGACCAATGAAGACTCCATCTCTCAGAAGTCAAAGGTATTTTCTAATCTTTATTGATGATTTCTCAAGAATGACTTTGGTTTATTTCTTGAAAGAAAAGTAAGAAGCATTTGCTACATTCAAGAAATTTAAAGCCCTTGTTGAGAAGCAAAAAGGTTGCAGCATCAAAACCATTCGCAGTGATAGCGGAGGTGAGTACACAAGTCGAGAATTTGAACAATATTGCAAAAATGAAGGCATTCAGAAACAACTTACAACAACGTATAATACTCAACAAAATGGTGTATCTGAAAGAAGAAATACAATAATTGTTGAAATGGCCACAACTATGATGAATGAGAAAGGGCCGCCAAAATATTTTTGGGCAGAAGCAGTGCATACAGCAGTTCACATCCTTAACAGGTGTCCAACAAAGGCAATTTGGGAAAAGACACTAGTTGAAGCTTGGAGTGGAATTAAACCTTCAGTAAGTCATTTTAAAATTTTTGGGTGTATTTGTTATGCTCATATACCTGCTGAGAAAGAACAAAATAGGATGAAAAAAGTCAAAAATGTGTTTTTCTTGGTTATAGTGATGTGACAAAGAAGAGGATGAGAAAGATGAAGATGTCTCTCAAGGGGGAGAAATCCCAGCTTCAGATAAAGAAGAACCGCCTCCAAGAGGAACAAAAATGTTGAGTGACATTTATCAAAGATGTAATTTTGCCGGTGTTGAGCCAGAAAATTTTGAAGAAGCAGTAATGCATTATGTTTGGAAGAAAGCGATGGAAGAATAAATTTAAATGATCGAAAAAAATAATACTTGGGAGCTTGTGGCTATTCCTAGAGAAAGAGAAGTTGTAAGTCTAAAATGGATTTACAAAATCAAACTCAATTAGGAAGGAGATATTAAAAAGCACAAAGCAAGGTTGGTTGCTAGAGGCTTCACGCAAAAACCAGGTATTGATTTTTATGGAACTTTCTCTCCAGTTGCTCATCTTGAGACAATTAGAGTTGTTATTGTTATTGCTGCAAAAAAGAAATGGAAGATATTTCAACTTGATGTTAAATCAACATTTCTGAATGGAAAACTTGATGAAGAGATTTATGTTGAGCAACCTCAACAATTTTTTGTTTAAGGGGGAGAAGAAAAGGTGTATGGACTAAAAAAAGCTCTTTACGGGCTGAAGCAAGCTCCAAGAGCCTGGTACAATGAAATTGATACATACGTTCTGGAAAAAAAATTTAGAGAAGTAAAAGTGAAGCCACTTGGTATGTGAAGAAAGAACATGGCAGCGTTAGCATTGTTTATCTCTATGTGGATGATTTGCTCTCTACAAGAAATGATGTAAAGATGATGCAAAATTTCAAACAAGATATGATGCAAGCTTATGAAATGAGTGATCTTGGATTGCTAAATTATTTCTTGGGCATCGAAGTTTCTCTAGTGAAAGAAGGAATTTTCATTTCTCAAAAGAAGTATACTAAAAGTATTCTTCAAAAATTCGAAATGGTGGATTGCAGGTCTGTGGCCATACCATTAGCAGCAAATGAGATGTTTAGAAAATATGATGGAGAAGAGAAAGTTAATAGCTCACTTTTTAGGAGTTTGATTGGAAGTTCGATATATCTTACTTCAACAAGGCCAGATATTATGTTTGCTGCTTTTTTATTATCCAGATTCATGCAAGAACCAAGCAAAATGCATTTTGGAGCTGCAAAGCATGTTCTACGCTACTTGCAAGGAACAACGGATTATGGGATAATGTACAAATTTGATGGAAAATTGAACTTAATTGGTTATTCGTATAGTGATTGGGCTGGAAGTATAGATGACATGAACAGTAGTTCTGGTTATGCTTTCTTATTTGGATCAAGCATTTGTTCTTGGTTATCAAAAAAACAAAGTTTTGTTGCTCAATCCACTGCCGAAGCAGAATATGTTTCAGCATCCAAGGCTACTTTTCAAGCTATTAGGGTTAGGAGAATATTTGAAGGCATTGGTGAAAAATTTTAAAAAAAAGGACTGTTCTGTATTGTAATAACAAATCAGCAATTGCAATTGCCAAGAATCCAGTCAAAAATGAAAGATCAAAGATTATTTCCATCAAGTATCATTTTATCCGAGAAGCACAACAGAAAGGCGAAATTTAGTTACATTATTGTCAAACAGGAGAACAACTTGCTGACATCTTCACCAACGCACTTTCTAGAGAAAAATTTTGCTATCTTCGAGAAAGCATTGGAGGTATCAAGCAAATGCAATAAGGGGGAGTGTTGGAATTAATGCATCAATGCTTAGTCTTCCCAAATTCACTCTTAGTTTTTCAAGAAGTCTTTTTAGGATTTCATAGTACATGTATCTAAATTGTAATACATGTATTTAGTTATTTGTGCAAGACTTTTTGTTTTCTTTTTTAGTAGAATAAATAGTGATATAGTTGATGATTGTAATAATCTCAAGTGGCCTTAAGTAGCCTATAATAAACTTGAGCATTTTTTAAGGATACTATTTTCCTTCCATATTTCCTACAGTAGATGCTATCAAAGTTTTCATTAAGATTACCATATGAACCAAAATGAAGAATGAGGGGTAAAATATTGTCATGATCCGAGTCTACACCCTGGACGTGGTCGACATTCAATGGTGCCTTCCTCATCCTAACTGACTACAAGCGAAAGACTTACTTAACCATACAAAGATTAAAAATTGAATAAAGATTCATGAACAAAAATACAAAGCTTTAAGTCAAATGAAAACTTTGAATAAAAATAAATTAATGAACTCGCCATTAAATAGGAAACTTTAGTCTTTAAAACATTTAATCAGATAAATGAATTGTACATACTTCTTAAGTAAACTGACTATCTAAGTAGACTTTAAATGACAATGATGGAAGTCAGGATAATAACCAGCACCTCCTAACCGCTGAAAGTAATTTGAATCCTCTAGAAGCAATGAGGCTCACCATAGCTAACTCAAACTCTATATTATATCAACAGAACTCACGTGGATGATTCAATATACATGTGTCTGCATCATGAGAAGACGCAGACCAATTGACTCATTACGTGGAATGTACTAGCATGTAAGGGGAATCGTAAAGCATAACATAAGCTTGATCCTTATATGAAAAGATGGAAACATATTTACCTCTTCTCAAACTTAAAACTCAATTAATACTCAATAATAAGATACCAAACTTAGAGGTTAAATATTGAACTCAAAGATATGATACTCGACTAAGGATACTCGACTTAGAATACTTAGCTCATGATACTTGACTGAACATATTTCAATATAAAGCAATTTAAATCAAGTGAAATATAAAGAAAAGTTGTTTTAAATCTTTATGTTAACTAAACATAGTAATATCATAAAAATATATCATGTTCCTTCTCAAAATCTATTTGTGCAATGCATGAATGAAGTCCATACCTCCACTCATACTAAGAAGAACCCCTTGAGGATTCATGTAATTAATACTGAGGGAGTTTCTATAACCGACAATCACCACTATGAGCCTAAGTGGTGATACAACATCTCGGTCACGCTGCCAAAACTGTCATATACTTTGTCGTCGCATAGAACATCTTCAATCTAGTGTATCCACTGGCTAAAGTCACGTGATCATCTGAAAACTATGAGTCGTTAATACTAATGATAGCTACATGGTTTACATGGAGACTTTAGTTAATATGAACTCTCATCCCCATATCAACGCTCAATACTACTCCAAAAATATACTTTAGTTATTGCTTTTGATAAAACATCCTTACTTTGAGTTGAGATAACTTACTCAATCCTTAAGCTTTAAAAATCTCCTTTTGGAACAAATGTTCCCCTTTTCTTGTTCAAAAATATTTCGGGAAATCTTACTTTCTCCTTAACATAAATGTAAAAACATTTATAAACTCTTAGGGAGTACTTAGTTCCCTTATAAGTCTTGATAAATAAACTCAACTCTTATTGTTTGCTTAACTTGAAACATAAATCTTAGGGAATACTTAGTTCCCTTATAGCTTTTGAGAATTTAACACAACTCTTTACTCTGTCTTGACTTGAAGTTAAGTCTTTAAAATAGTATGAAAACATTTGTGAAAGAGTTTGGAAAACTTTATAAAAATTACTTTGACTTGATAGTAACTTGTAGACTTAACTCTTAACTTTCCTTTAATGGAAGTATTGATTCAAGGTTCATGATCTCATATTTATGGATGATTTCATGATTTTCAACTTGAAGGGTTCATGCGGAATTATGAGCATAAACTACTTAACTCAAGGACTCAAAGACGCTTCTTATCTCAAGATTGTTCGACTTACAGGGTTCATGCGAAATTATTGGCATGGACTACTCAATTTGAAGGTCTACCTAACTACACAAAACTGATGAGTACAACTCTTATCATTCTCTTACATACTTCCTACAATATTAGCTCAAATAACTAGTTGATCTAAAAAGATTCATAATTGAACTCGAAAGCTTTTTTGGACTCCTCCTAACATTCTCTTGAATGTGAGTTATAAATTCAAGTGTTATGGTTCATGATATGAAGGATCTAGGTTAGATTATAGACACATGAATAAATTCTCCTCACTCCCATGCTCACTTACTTGAGTCTTGAAACAAGTTACTACAAGTTCTAGAAGACTTCTCAAAAGGACTCGAAGGGACTCTCTCAAAAGTTTCGGAAGAACTCTCAAAGCTTAATCTTAACTTTATCTTGAATTTGAATTATTTTTTCAATGATATGATTCATTTTATTAATGATTTCCAAGTATTTAGAAGTAGTTTAATGTGTTTAGAATCAAAAGGATTGAAGATACACTTAAAATGAGATCAAACAGAGTAATTGGTGGCAAACTAGATAGGGCAGGTGACCCTGGGTCTATGGTTGGTGTGTGGCGCCAACCCCTGGAGTACAGAGAACAGTTTGGGGCTCTCTGGCATGGCGCCAACCCAGAAATTCTGCCAAATGTTCCTGCTTGTTTTCTCACCCTAACTAGCCTAAAATCGAACGGTTTCTTCCCATTCACTTGGATTCGATTACTTAACTTAATTACACTTTAATAAACTAAAAGAACACTGAAATTACTCAATTTCATCTCAAGAATTAATCAAAAACCCTACACAACAAGATTTAGAATGAACCTCAAGAACTCATCAAGAACTCTAATCTTTAAACATTGAGCATGAAATTTCGCTGAGAAGGATAATATTATTGGCGTGTTGTTGAACTAACCCAACACTATGGAAGCTTACATATATCTTAGGTATTAGACCTATGTTGAAAATTTGCAACTAAACTCAAGAACAGCATTAACACCTTCATCCTTGCCTCTTTTCTCATCTTTTCATTTCTTGCCTCTTCTTCAACACTCAACTAAAATCGTAGGTGTATATTAGGATAATAAAATTGCATCAAAGAGTATTGGACACCTAAAATATTACTAAAAATTAATGAAATGTTATTGTCTTAGGAAAGGACCAAAATACCCCTCACTATTTTTGGCTAACTTTCCTTAACTGGACAGCCTAACTTCAAAAGGTCATATCTCAATCAACCAAACTCGAAACATAGCAAAATCAAAGTCTTTGGAAATATAAATAAAATATATTTCCTATGGTAATTTGTAGTACAGATAACTCATCTTGTACTAGTAGTTATGGTCGTTTGAAGTTGACCCAAATTCACACTTAGCTTAACTTGCAAAATTTCAGATTTTGCTATTTCCAATTAAATTCTTTTTGGAACTCTTGGTGCTACAACTAATGACCTGACCTTAATACTTAAGAAATTTAAATTCGTTGGTGGAATCTCAATCACTACGATGAACGGTTAGAGTTTTAATTCGAAAAAATTTCTAGAGTGTTACAAATATTATCAAGTACACAACTCTAAATCATAATCAACAAAAATCAAGTTATCGCCTTCTTTTAGTTAACATGCATATCTTACCTTATACCATGTCATTGATTATGAAAGCCTGTTGTACAATACCAGTTTCTGACAAGAACTTATTTTGCTTCTTTTGTTGTTAATTTTATAAAGGTCCATTTGTATACCTAATATATTTATCTTTTTTTGTTTTATTCTTTAATCTTATATTATTAAACATTGTCTATGGTATCTTCTTTGGATATGAAAGGATATTTACTAGAACAAAAAAGATAAGTTGTAATTAGTAGAGAATAATCCTTCATGGACGAAATAAATCTCTGGAGTTTATTTGTCTTTTTAAAAGTTACAAGATATAGTATAGTCTTTATCCTTGCATACAAAAAATAAAAACCCAACCATAGTGCAAGATGAATTGATGTTTAACTAGTTTCAACGTAAAATTTTAACTAACCAGTAAATTGACTTTTGAGTAAATATTCTAATACAAACTAACAATATTTTAATCCCTACCCGTTAATAGCCTAATACATACACAGAAGTATTACTAGTAGAACGAGGTATAAGAAAACAACATTATTAGAGAAATGGCAACATAATATCGGAATATGGGGCAAGCATAGAGTAAACTAATTTTAGAATTTGGAGGAACGAAACTAAACTCAAAGTAATTAAAAAAAAGCACGAATTAAATAACATCATGATTATTATTGCCTAATGGAGATAATATAGAAGTAGCTAATAGTTATATGATAACTATAGTTGATACATTGTTTGATGATCAAATCTAGAACTTTAGTTCTACACTATTGATGAAAGGAAGGGACAATATTTTGAGCAAATTGTCTGTAATGACCCGAAAGGTCATTTTTTAAAAAAAATTGATTATTCTTTTAACTTGAGTTAATTAATTAATGAGTTATTGTGGATTATTGACATAATTGATAATAAATGGGATAAAGTGATAGTTTATTTAACACCTTATAATATTTGATCCATATTTATCAAAAAATAAGTTACAAGGGTTTGTCACATATAATACATAATTATTTTAATCAGATAAAATAAAGAATTAATTTAGGAAAAAGGGAGGCGGAAAGTTATCTAGGCGGATGAACAGGAGGAAAAAGAACGGCCAAGCTTCATGTTTCAGGTAGGTACACTGCCTTTAAACAATGAATTGAGTATGCATAAAGGTGATATTTTGTTATTTTATCATTACTATATGTTAAAGGTAACAATTTAGTTTTCAAATTTAGTTAAGATAGTTATTCCTATTGGTGGGTGTGTCATGTTGGTGGAATAATGTGAAGAAGAGTATTAACGGCTAAGGTGTTTGGTAGGTATAGAATGAAGAAGGTTATAATTTGGTTTGTTGATGAATGACGTTAGAATATTGGTTAGAGGGAAGTATGGTTTGGTAGGATATAATATGATAGTAATCATTCAATAATTATTATTAAATTATAGCATAATAATTAGAAGGATAGGACGGAGAAAAGGATTTTGAGATTAAATTGTGTCTATTTAAATGGTGAAAGTTTTTGTTTTTCCGTAACCGAAAAAGGTATGTTCATAATTTGGGTTTTTAGTGTTTTTCCAATTTAATCGTATAATTATCATATTATGATTCTATTTTTGATATATTAGGATAGATCATTGAATCTAAGAAGTAAGTTATTATATGAATACTACTCGAATTATGATATGGAGAAGTTGGAACGTAATCCTAAACTCGAAATTTAAAAATAGGAGTGTTACATATTAATTGACATCAAGAATTACAAACTTGATTATAAATATGGGGTGTATTTTTAGGTCAAGGTTAAACACATAAAAGTGTGAGTGTTGTTAGTTCTGAAACCTTATTGTGAATATATACTTGAATAGATTACATTGGTTCAGATACTCAACGGAAAGGGAAGGCTCAAGTCCAAGAGTAATTATTCAATTGGCTAAGGCAAGTGGATTTCTAAACTTTTGTTAAGTATATGAAATGTGTGTATTTCCTTGTGGTATATGTTTGGGAGTAATGGTACTTGGTGATGGGTTGACTTGTCCACATTGAATAATTCTAATGATGAAAACAAAGGGTAATAAAAGGTAATGTTAAAATTGCTTGTGTGTGATGTGTTGATAATAAAGAACGGTTTGAAAAGTTTGTTGAATCATTATTGATGTTGTTGTGAATCGCGCAGTGTTGTGAAAATGGTCATATCCTCATTATTTGTGTGAACATGTCATTTGCATTATTCCGATACATGGTTGTGACAAATGTTATGTGCATTGAGAAAGAATGATGACTTAAAGTGGATGTACCATTTCGAGGGACGTATCGCGCGCCGCGATGAATACTATATTTTGAGGGACGTATCGCGCGCCGCGATGATTACTATTTTCGAGGGTCATGTCATGTGCCGCGACTGATGCATGGAAAGATATGTCCCCCATGGGTCCCGGACTGAGAGACAGCGGGTGTGTATCACTAGGTCAGACATGCATTATTATACTTGACATTGCATTCCATTGCATTGCACATACTTATCATTAGTGAACTTGTTATCGTGTTTTGCTGATCTTCTGATTACGTTTCTATTGAACTTGTGATTGATCAATATTGAGCTTGTTATTGCGGATATGTAATTTGTTCAAGTATTGTTGTTGAGGATATATGATTTGTCTAAGTGTTGTTGTTGAGCTACGCGCTATGTAAATTATGAGCTATTAGGTTGGGTTGATTTTAATGCAGGTTGTAGTTATGGGGGTTCGGGTGGGGGTGGTAGGAGTACCCATATTTCATCCCCTTCGCTTGTGTTTAGAGATTTACTTGTTGTGTACCGTGTGGTTTTGTACTCACCCCTTGCTTCTAAAAATATTTTTTGTAGGTTATGAGCCTGGATTTTTGTTGTACTTATCATTCTTTTATTTTCCGAGGCTTCTTGGAGATTTGTGAGGTAGCTGTATCCATCTCAGTGGACTTTCTTCTCCATAGTAATGATCTTGTTCTATTCTAGAAACAAGTTCATTTGAGACTTGAGTTTTTCTTTTGAATCAATTGTAATACTTTAGAGGCTTGTACACGTGACAACCGGGTTTTGGGGGTACTTTTAAGGGACTTAGACTGACTTGGCTTGATGGGATAAGACGAGTGCCATCACGCCCATATTGGGTCGTGACATTGTCAAGATTTATCTTTATCTAGTCACGGAATGACATAGAAGATGTTAAATATTCTTCTTGTAACATTTTTTTTCCTGTTAGCAAGTTGAAACCTATTTAAAACATCTACATTGAATACTCATTTATTATGTTAAAGTGTTGAAACCTCGAGCATTCATTTAGTTGATTCGTCATCAAGACGTCGGAATGAGCTTGGGTAGCTTTGTTCATGCTTAATAAACGGTATTCATTAGATCTCTTTAAGCATCTTTGTTGGAAAAAATAAACTCTATCTATTTGAACATTATTTATTGATAAACTCGCGTGTGATGTCTATCTTTTTGTTTATCATTTTATATGTTCCCTTTATATTTATTATAACTGAAATTTTATGCATGTATACCTTAAGATAAACTAATTTGTTAAAATAAATTTTTATTTGAGCTTTTTGGGACTCAATTCCCAACTTTTAAGGTGATGTATATTTTTTTGGTTATGTCATGTGTTCTTTCTCTTTAACTTAAGTGAACCTAAACCGCAAAAAAATTTGTTAATTCACATGTATGTTCCTTCACACATTAACTTTTAAGAAATGAATAAATTATAACCACGATACTTTATCTTGATTAATTATATTTGTTTCTTTGACTGATTTTTAGCTCTAATCACATACAAGTTATGAAGAACTTGTCATTGGTTATTAACTAGGTTGTTGATCATGAAAAAATTTTTTTTTTAAAAAAATCAAATGACTACCAAATAAACTAACATAAAATAATTTATTTTCAATATCAAACATCTATTTCATAACAAATGACACATTATTGATAGTATTGCACATGATTAGACTTTTCAGAACAACAAAATAAACAAATTTAATAAACTAAGATAAATTAATCATGACAAAAATAAAAAAAAAGAATTTTAAGAGAAAATACATGTGAGTTAATGAAGTTGTTTTTGGTAGAGTTTAGCATAAAATTATGAAAAAGAACAAATATAAAAGTTGAAACTCTTATCTCAAAATTCCAAATCGAAGTGTATCATAATGAATTAGTTTTCTGTTGATGGTAATATATATATATATATATATATATATATATATATATATATATATGATTGACATCACAACCTTTATTTATGAATAAATATTGTTTTAGTTGATAGAGAATTAGCTAATTTAATGATTTAAGACTTATATAAAGTAATTTTGATTAGTACGGTATTGAATAACAGTTTCAAGGATAGAAAGAAATGGATATTTATCTTGTCCAAGCCTATTCAGACACTACATTTAATAAAAAGGATAAAAGGAGTGTTCAAAATATAAAATGAAGTGTGTAGAAAAAAGGAGACAAAATGCATCGAAAGATACAATTGTGTGTTATTCAGGTCAATACATTCCAGAGCTAACTAGTTGTTTATCATTTCATTTAATTAAAAGAAGTTCATACATGATGAAAGGTTTAATTTATAAACTAAGAATGTCCATATGTGGAACGAGTTTGATTTTCCTTTGGATCGTATAGAACACTTTGTTAAAATAAAATATGGGTTTGTTATTAGTATTTACATTCATCAAGAAAGCCTACAAAATTGATGAATTCCTTCAAGAGATGCATCATCTTCACTTGCATTGGTCTAAAGAAAATTCTCTCCATAAAACATGAAGAAGCATCCAACATATAAGGTTATTCTAATACTTTTTGTGATGGTTTGATTAACCTACTAAGTGCGAAGAGAAGTATTTTTCTTTGTGATAGAGTTTGGATTTTATCTTTTATAACATTCTAACAAAATATAATAGGCATAAGAAATAAGATAGAAACTTGTCTAAACAAGATGTATATATCTTCAAAGATTACAAATAATATAAAGTATGTTGCATAAGAATCAAATATATATATATAAAGAGAACCTTAGGCTCAGTTACATGGCGCCACCACATACAAAAATTACCTTTTAATTTATTTATATACAAAACTAGTCTTGTCATTTCATGAAAAGTTTTGAAATTTATGAAATAATACAACTTTAATGAGGATTTGTAACTTTAATGAAGAGTTGTGAATTTTATGAAGAGTTGTCACTTTTATGAAAAGTTGTGACTTTAATGAACTACCTCACTCTTGAAGCTGTCCAACCAACATTTGGACTCGGAAAAACACATTCCCTCTTTGCTTGAGCCACACTTTAAAAACATCCCTAAACTTTGTATTCGTTATTTGTTCGGCCAAAGGATCAACCGGAGCTTGAGGAGGAACTTATTTTTGGCATTCTTCCTCACATACCTTCTAGTATAACCCCTTATTAGGTGATACACTTTATAAAGTTAAACTCTATCGCACGACTTAAGAGTAATGATAGAAGTGGAATTTCCTAAAAATCTTTTAGCCTTTAATTCATAAATGTGGTGCACTTCACAGTCATGAACAAGAGTCTACTAGATGTGGCTTAGGAGACATCCTAGGACCATTCTAAACCTTTCTCTCTGATACATTTTTTTTCACAACCTATGGGTACATGGCCGTGGTTTATGGGCCCTTAGACCATCTATAGAAAGACCGTGGGTGGCCGGTGTCGGTTACACCTGTAACATCTGGGAATCAGTTTCATTTCCATTTTTTGGACCCGGAGTGTTACATAATCGAATATTTAATCGTGCAAGTTGGTTCACTTCCTTTAATAACTTTGTCTTTCCTTCCTTAACATGATCAGAGCTCCCCATTGATAACTTGCTAAAGGCACAAACAAAAGAATTCATTTTACTTGGATGGTAGTGGATACTTATATCATCATCCTTGAGCAGCTCTACTATCATCCTTCGTTGAAGTATAGATCTTTCAGAGTGAAAAACATAACGAAGTCTCTTGTGGTTTGTGAACACACCCTCATGAATTCCGTAGAGATAGTTTTTTCATATTTTGGGAGAAAAAACAATGCCTCAAACTTAAGATTGTGATTTGTATAGTTCCTTTAGTGAATCTTTAGATGTATGGAGGCGCATGCTATGCTATATCCTTATCATTCTACATCAGTACACAACAAAGCTCTACTATTGACGCATCACAATTAACAATAAAAAACATTGTACCCTCTAGCAGAGTAAAAACTAGAGTAGTAGTTAACGAAATTTTCAATCCTTAAAAGCTTTGTAAACAAGCTTCAGACCATTGAAACTTAGTTGTATCTTGAGTCGACTTAGTCAATAAGGATTAAATAGATTAAAAATCCTCAAAATTTATTTTGTAGTAACGAGCCAACCCTAAGAAACTCCTTATATTGGTTTGGGATGTCGGAATGGAAAATTTTGCATTGCCTGAATCTTTTGAGTTTTGACTCGAATTCCTTCAATAAACACAATGTGGATAAAGAACACCACGGGTTCATGATAGAACTCACAATTAGAATAACCTACATATAACGCTTGATCCTTGAGATTTTAGAGGACTATTCTAATCTGACTAGCATATTCCTCCTTGTTCCTTGAATAAATAATTATGTCGTCAATTAACATGATAAAAACAGTTGCAGGTAGGACTTAGATACTTGGTACATCTGATTCATTAATGCAACAAAAGTGTTGGTCCAACAAAAGGACATAACAAATAACTCATTATGAACATAATGGGTCCTGAAAGTTGTTTTTAGAAGGTAACTTTAACTAATGATAGCTAGATATGAGGTCTATCATAGAGAAATAGTGGAACTCTGAAATTTGTCGAAAAGGTCATCAATTCTCGTAAAGCGATACTTATTAGTTATGGTGACCTTGTTTAAGTGGCTATAATTTATACACATCATAACTGAACCATGTTTCTTTCTCACCAATAAGACCGACGCTACCCAATGTGAGATACTTTGTAAGATGAAACCGTTATGAAGAAGATCTCCCAATTGCTCTTTTAACTCAACTAGAGCTATTATATATGGAAAAATAAATATGGGTTGAGTATTAGGAAGAATATCTATTATGAAGTGAATCTCCCTTTTAGGAGGGAGTTAGAGAAGATCGTATAGAAATACCACTAGGAACTCACTCACGATTCAGACTGACATAAGATATGCTGTCTCAACACTATTTATTCACTCCTTCAAAGTGATAGATCTACCCTTTAAAAACTAATTTTCTGTCCTTATGGTATGAAATAAAATGTCCCTTGGAAATAGATGAACTATTCCTCAACTCTAAAAATAATCTCACTAGGAAACTGAAACTTGAGCACTCGAGTGCTACATTCGAATGAGGCATTACAAGCATCAAAACAGTCCGAACATAGAATAACATCAATATCAACCATGTGTAACTTAACTAATCTATCCACGGTGTCTTTCTGATAAACAGAGATGGTACAATCACGATAGATATTTTATAAAATAGACTTATCGACGGGTGTGGAAACACTAAAGGTCTCATGAAGTTGTCTGGGAGAAATGTAAAGCCACCTGGTTCATAAGGAGTCATAAAAGAGAAATTCGCACCTTAATCAAGAAGGGCATAAATATCAGTAGAAAAACTTTAAGCATATTATTAACAACATTTGGAGAGTTCACCTGATCCTTACAACTAGAAACAACATACAGATTGTTCGCTGCTCTCAAATCAGGTCTGTCTAATTGAACAAGTCAAGGAGATTGGGCTCTATCACTGCCATTAACGCGCCTCCCCATTAGGAAATCTATCTGAAAGTTACCAATTTCACCACAGTTAAATAATCCATTTGTGCTATCGCGACTCTCAATTGGATTGGACCTACCACACTTAAAACATGGTTGGCTTCACAACCCTTCTGCGATACTTCTATGAGGCAGAGAACTCTAAGATCGGAAATTTTGAGAATTCATGTTTCGGTTATTATTCTAGTTTTGTGGTGCAAGAGTACTAGTTGATGATGGATTAGGTCAAGATAAACTCTTCAGAAAGGATGTTCGATTCCCATTTTTTGTCTTCTACTGGCTGGACATATGGTTTGTTGTCCTAGACGTCTTACTTTGGTAATCTTATGTGCCTTTCTTGCTTATCAACTTCCACTTGTTGTACATGAATTATACGTCTATAGATATCAATTTACCCTATAAACATAGTATCTCTCCCCTCTTTATACGTACATCGGGAAAGTCCAAACACGAATAAACACATCATGCTCCTCATATCTTCCATCATCTCCTGGGCATAGAGGGATACCTGAGTAAACTTGAGGTTTTACTCCTGCAGAAACCTCCTATTTTTGATTTAAGAACACCCTTACTTAGCTCCCTTATCTCCCAAGGAAAGAAACGCCTGAAGAAAATAAATCCCAGCTCAAAAATGGTGCTCTCTTTACCCTGTTTTGCTTCAAGTTTCAATACCATATCATAGATATAACTTTGAGCTTATATGGTGCTAACTCCACACATTCGGCATCAACAACAACAATGACCTAAAACACTTTCTGAACTTCTTCCACAATATTCTTTAGATCCCTAATGATCTTCGACCCTGAGCACTCTAGCATTCATTTATAATAAATCATCAATTATGGACGTATCAACCATATCTTGATGAGCGAGTCCTTGTTAAACAACGTGATTTTCCACAACCTGAGCTAGCGTCTGAATATCATTCCTGAACTCATCATATGTGACATCTCGCTGAGACGGTTGCACTTCTGGTCCATTTGGATCTTCTTGTCCTTGAGAATTGACATTCCTCCTAAAAGTACATCCTCAAAATAACATTTCATAGAGGCATGATCTGAAAGACACAAATAAGTATGTGTTACAGGAGTAAGAAGAAAGTGATAACTTTCTTGATGTCGTAGATTTCTCATAATAGATATGGTGGGCCTCACACTAAAAAGAAGGACTCTACTAGACACGACTTTATAGACACTGTTTGACTCTTGAACGTAATGTTCTGATACAATGTTTTTCAAGCCCCGATCCTACACCGTAGATGTAGTTGCCACTTGCAAACCATAGTTGGTCCAAAATAGAACCCTTGGCCAAGCTGACTACTTAGTCAAACATTTACACAAGCTATGATAGGCTCAAACGAATTAAATTGGTTAAACTCAATTAATCATCTCATTAAATTAGGAAAATAATCAATGACAATGTTTATAGTATGCGAACAAAATCAAAGATTGTAAATATTGAAATACACATCCACTCTATCTATCTGTGAAGCTTCTACTATTAAAAAAGGATGTCAAGACAAGGCTGAAATCATCTCAAAATTACTAACTAGAAAGTAAATATGAAGTCCTCCGAAATGTAAGGAGGCTTCTTAAAATATAGTTGGAGTGTAGAGTGATCTCAACGAGGCGGATTTTTATGATTATGAGTCTGTATCATAAACATATGCATGACAAATGACACGAGTACATTTAATGAATGAGTATGTTATATAGATAAAGCTTAATAATCAAATAAAAGGAAGGCAACATCTAAAAATACTCAAGATGGAGGTAGAGAAATAAATGAATTAAATCATTTAAAGCTTTTCAAAATGCTTATACATCTCTGAACTCAACATATTGAGTGAAATATTAAAATACACTTTGACTCTATTGGGTGATTTTCTAACTGAAAACCATCGATATTTGTTATGATGATACAACATCTCGCCACGCTTCCAGCACCTCATATGCAGTGTTAGGTTATAGATTCTCTCAACTATGGGGATCAACTAAGAAATATAGATTTATCAAAAAAGAATGATTTTTTACCTATGTTTTCAAATGCTGTTTATGGGAATTCTGCGTTCTACAAACACATCCCAATATCGGTTCTCAATAGGTATCCCAAAAAACCTATTCTTATGCTCAAATATATAAAACATACTTTTTTTTTGTTTTGAGGTAATTTCGCAAATACCCTCTTAAAAGAGCTTATTCTCTAAAGTATCTCTGAACTTATTGTCACGATCCAAGAGCATCCCTAGTTGTAACAGGTGTCTTCGACCTCGAAAAGGTCTTGGACAAGCCCTTGGAATTCATCATTGCATATAATAGAATAAAAGCAGAAAATTTTTATAAATTTCTGTTGAAGTTCAACATCATTTCATATATAAATATAGAAACTAACTTGTCTCACAATACTATCTAGACATAAAAGTATGAGAATTGGGACCTAGACCTCACATCAATAACAAGTCTCATAATATAAAATACAACATAGTATTTCAATAAGGAAAGTGGAAGTAGATTTAGAATCAAACCATTCAGTTCTAGGATTAGAGGACTCACCAACGAGGGAATAGCAATCAAGTTTCTTGAAGAATGGATTAGAACACCTTATCGTCCCGCACCTACACTTATATAGAAAAATGGAAGAAATATAGGTTAGTTCAAACCACATGTACTAAGTATGGAAACTATGCAGGTAAAACATTTAAAACATTCACAAAAGAACATTCAGTTATAAACATTTTATAGTAATTTTGAAAGCCTTTATGCACATTCCAATAGCACATAATCAAGTCCATACCATAAAAGAAGACATATCCATAATCACGAGTAGCATCATAATAAGGCCATAGTTCAATATTTCATTTTTCAGTTCCTTTCATCAATACTTCATAAGAAATCCTAACCCCCAATTCAAATCTACTAGTGCAATGGATATGTGAAGCCACATAACCCTACACACACCAAGAAAATCATCTAGTAGATCACAAGCGTTGTTACTTATTTTGGACATCATCATAATAAGATAAACCAACATCATTAATAAAAAGTATACATGAAGAACCCACCCTGGAACTCCTCATAAGACTCACTTGTGCAATGTATATGTAAAGTCCCATACCAGTACCTACACTAAGTAGCATTCGTGAAGTAGTACTCCTTGCTAGAGTTCATCGTCATACATTCACTCATTCAATTTTAGCATTCATGAAACATTTAACTTACCAACATAGACCTTGCGAGCTACATGGAATCCGTTATAATCCCCTCACACCAAAATGAGGTTGTCCTAATAGCCAATGTAGGGCATAACATTTATGATAACATCTAGGGTTACTTGGTTGAGGAAGAAGGATATTTTTACTAGAAACCCTTTTTATGCGAAAAAACATTGTAGTTTCAATCTCATGAGTCATAATTGTTTGAACCTCCCTTCCTTTTGTAAAGAAACACCTCCTATTGTCAAGTTCACTCAGTTCTAATCTAATATTTCTTTTCTGAAGTATCTTAAATCTTTAATAAATATTAATTTATAACATAGGTCTTAGGTTCTTAAGACCTTTTATAAAATTAACATATATCGTATGTTTTAGTCTGAGAGAGAACTTTCATCACAAAGCCAGCAACATGTGAGAATAATACTTCATAAACATAGTCATACAATGTGCATATTATTTACCTTCAATTCCACATAGTAACAAACTCACCATTATCTCACAACCTTCACATTCATATAATAATAACATATTCCCAATTCCATTATACATACTTCAAGTAATCATCCTTACCAAAGACAACCCAACAATTTCCTAAAAGCATGTTGATAACCTTGAAGTTCATTACTCATGGCCTTCAAGATACCCTTTAAAGATTTCATCCCAAATTCATTATATTCATCCATTAAATAAGTTAACATCAAACTGATATAGAGAATTTTACAAGAATATACTCAATTAAATAACCTCTAATCATCATTCAACATAATTCAAGCGTAGGGTTAAATGAAAGAGGAATATTCACGGGTCTTTAAAAATTGTCCAAAACCTAAAAAATTGTTAACTCCTTCATAAAAATTAATATTCAATCATAACTAATAAATTCTATAAAAACAAGTCAAGTTTTAAAGCGACCCACAAAGTATGGTAATAACCTAGAAATTTGGAAGAAAATTGAATTCAATTTTGATGGAACCTCTTAGGGAAAGGAGTCCCAAGAGTGAAGATTCCCTATACCTTGTTAATACTTAAGGATTTATTGAGGAAATACTTGTCCTTTAGCCGTACTTGAAGCTTTAATATTCTTCTTCAATTGATTCCTTGGGTAGTAGGAGAATCTAGAGAGAAGTAAGAGTTTTTGGGTCATTACGTCATAAAGTAGGAAGACTTGTTTTATGACTTATAATACTTTATTATACCGAAAAATTCTAATTATAACCATTTTTAAGTTTTAACTAATTAATTAGCTAATGACTCAACTACCCCTACCTCAGCCGTGTAAAAGGAGCACTTATGTGCCATCAACGAATCCCGTCCACGAACCGTGATGGTAACTAATGGTTTGGGTCAAAGGGGTGTAGACAAGTTTCTTCGCGAAGAGACTAAGTCTCAACACACGAGACCCTTCCATGGAGTGTGAGTCAGTTGCCGAACCGTACTACACGTTCCTGGTTTGTTACTGAGGGTGCATTTTGGGGAGTTGCTAAGTGAAGATAAGTCTTGACTCCAACTCCCATTGATGGCGCATGAGTAAATTCATGTCTCGGGGTTGGAGTCTCGTGGAACATGCTTTATTTTACAGCTTTGAGACCCAAGGGTTGGGTCCTCCTCAAGGACCCTTATGGTTGTCCTTCAGGAGTTCTACCCGGACGTTTGGACCCTAAACATATTATTTAACATATTTGAACAATTTTTACAGGATTTTTCCTCAGGCGACTCTTCAAACCCCATGTAAGATCTCATAACACACTAGATCACTTTTAGTAGTTTCTGGACGTCATGGACATTTCTTGACGCTTATGAACTAAAATATCCAAACTAATTTACTGATATTAGACTAGGTCTTGAAACATCATTTAAACCCCTTTTTAGTCATTTAAATTCATTTAGAGTTCTTGCTTAAGTCATTAGATTTCCGAAATGTAAATCTCATAAACTCATTTGGAAATCAAAAATTTTCTTTTCTCCCATTAAAAATTATATCCTTGGGAAATAATTAATTCCCTTATACTTTCTCTCGGAATACCTCTTCAAAAAATACTCAAAAGTCTTGTTTAGTATTCACAAAAATCAATTCAATACAATGATTGGTTAAAAGGATTTCTTAAATAACTCTATAATAAGGTTTATCGTGGAAAATAGACATGAACAATCAAATATGGAATCTAACACATGATGTACAACAACTCAACATTTACGAATAGGATTTTAGAATTCATGGATATTACTCAATCAAGAACACTCGAGGTAAAGGATAAAACCATATATTACTCTTATACTAATTTGAAAGTAGATGTAGGGTATGAGAACGAACTAGTACAACACTATGATAGTCTTACATACTAGGGAAGAATAAAAATCTTGGAAAAAATGATGGAAAAATGAACAATTCTTACAACCCTAGCTTCTTTTTTCCTCATCCGGTGACGTTGCTCTAATGATTTGAATTGTTAAAGAACATAAAAGGATGTTTAACACTGCTAATATCCTTAAATAAGGGTAAAAGGACCACTATTTTGGCTTAGAAGTGATTGTAAATGCCTAAAATACAATTTTCCAGACCCCTAGGTGTGTTTAAGAGAGGTCATAACAACATGTCGCAAGGGTGACGGTCCACCACAATTAATCCATCATCAAGATCTAAATAATTTGCGCAGCTTCTTTTGGTGTGACACTACTATTGTCTTCATGTCAAAAGGTTGACTGCTCATTACATGTCACCATCTAAACACCGCAAACGCCAGAATCTTCTGCATGTGTGATGGGCCAGCTGATGGTCCTTCATAGGCATGATGTGCCGTCAAGACTTGCATGAACAGTTTGTACAGCTAGCTCCATTACAAATGAACTTTTTTCTTTGAATATTCCTATTGATGAGGCTACCTTTGAGACAACATGAGATGCAAGAGCAGTTTCTTGACTAGTTTGAGCCTTCAGGTACTTTGTGACTCTTACTTTTGTGGATAAAAGTAATTTTAGTAGTATATGTTGTAATGAATCTCCATGTCACTTTCATGTTAATACCATCTTTTATTGTATAGAGAATTCTTATAGCCCTTACGATGACAAGTCACCTCATCATTTCTTTTGTTTTTATGCAATTTTTTTTTTATGTGTTTGAGCTTTTTAACCTTAAATGATTAATTTTGATCAATGGTTTAGGAAGAGAACCTCAGAATCTCACTTTAGAGGTTCCATCAACTATTAAATGATGATTTTAGTATTGTAGCATGGTCAACTGGGCTCCCAAAGTTTTTATTGCAAGTTTGTGTGGTTAGACTTTTAGGTTTTATGTGTTGGCCAAAATTTGAACTTAATCTTTATTCTTGGTAAATGTCCCTACTTGTGAATTCTATCAGCGTAGTGAGCTCTAAATTTTGTTTTATGTACATAACAACCCTTCGTGCAGACCTCGAGGCTTCTAGCATGATTCCAATCCCACTTATAGATTTTGGATAAAATAAAGTTTGGGTGTGGGACCTACTTTTGTAGGGAGGACATTAGATAAAAGTGTAAACATATCGGTTGAGTCCGGAATATCGAATATATTAGGTTACATATATCATTTTCATGCATGGGTTACAATTGAATTTTAAGCACCCCAACAACATTTTTTATGTTCCCAAAACCAACATATATGCCTCATCTACGGTAGGTAACAATTGTCCTTCGCGTTTGGGAGCACTAGGGCACGTTCGTTTGGACTAAAGGATATGGTCATGATGTTCGTGAGGCACATGTAATGTTCATAAAGGGTCTTTTCTAAATTCAAAAAAGGAAATCTTGTCGAGCCTTTTAATTTTCAAGCACCGCTTCCTACTTTTCGAAGGACAAAATTTGTGTAGTCATTATATAAAAGGCCACACAAGATCAACAAGAGGTTCATAGCTTGAACTTACGATATATCATATGATAGAGCTATAAATTCAATGACTCAAAGTTTATTGTGTTCATGAATCTTGAGGCTTACATTATTCAGTGGTCGAGGGAGTGTGAGGGAATCATCGTTGGAGGTGAATATCTTGTGTTTGGGCCGCTTTAGCTTAACTGCTTTTCCTTGATGGTGAATTTTATTGGATGATCTGATTTTCTATGTTCTGATTCTTAGATTCTGTTCTATTTTTGATCAAAAGTTTGGGGAGGAGGGTGTGTGTGTACTACAATTGACCTTTTCGTAGAGATAATTCCAAAAATTGAAGTGCAGATCCTAAAATTCCCGTTTTGACTAAAAAAATTTGTCTATTTTTATTTTAATTATTTATGTGTAACAACCATATAAACATTGTGATTATACTTTTATAGTGTTTCTGTAATACCCGTAGCCAAAAAAGACCAAAAATCAATTTTTTCGCAGAAAAATCTGCAGGTGCAAGCAACGGTGGCATCGACGGTTTGTCCTCCCCAACCGTCGATGGGATCACAAACTCCCAAAAACTCAGCCAAATTTTTTTTAGCTAACTCTTGATCGACGGACGGACCGACACTTTGTAGGTCAGATGACGGTCTCTAGTTTGTGAACATTGATCGAGACCCCTATTCACCCCCTCTTTGACAAGAGCTACGGATGACATGCATGGTTCGTAGGTTGACGTCTGACCGTAGATGGAAAATTTGCAGACATTTAAGGAGAAATGCAGTTACGTCAACTTGCTAAAATAAGACCTCCGAGTAAAGAGTTATTCCCATTTTAGTAAAGGTCTGTCTACCTGGCCCTAACGACAGACCCAACGACGGGGCATCTGGCAGACGACGGACCGTCAGTCTGGGCCATCGTTTGGCCCGACAGCAACCTTCCCAAGGGTCTTTTTAACCTTTCCCACTACGTTTAAACCATAATTTACATCTTTTTGATCCTAAATCATTATATTTTAGTCAGTTAAAGCCTAGAAACATCAGAAAAAACATATCTAACTATAATCATTAAATCAAAACTTAGAAAATCAGAAGCAAGAAAGGAGAAAAGCGAAGCAAATTTCCACCAGTTCTAGCAAAATAGTCTAAGTGTTTCTCCGTGAATTTCATCACCAAGTATATGGGATTTCACTAGTTTGTTCATTGCACCCATTAGGTCCCTAGTTTTTCAGTCGGATTCTTGATTCCCAAATCATGATTAGATATAGGATTTCTAGAACATCTACAAAACTTTATGAATTAATTAGTTTTAGGTTCCAAATAAGATTATCATGTTATTACTCAAATTATCGCATGAATTTGAGAACCCTCGCTATTTATTTCTTTAGTTCTTGAATTACACATGCTAGGTAAGATATTTCAGACACTTCAGATATACATGGCTCACTTATAAATACATAATTACCTGATTATTTTTTGCATTCTCAGTTTGCATGTTCAGTCTTGAGCTATCCAGTATTTACAGAACTTCAGATTTAATTATTTAATTTACAGAATCCATTGGAGTAGTATAATACCGAGTAAGAATAGGGTTTAGTGTACCCAAATAGTCCAAAACTACTAGCCAAGTAGGTTGTAAGTACCCTCTGTGGGAAATCAGTAAACTGATCACGCCATCATGCGTTTATAACTTTGGCAGGGTATATTGGTTCCTCTGTATGTGGCGTATACATCGGTCTTCACATTTAGCTCAGGTGGTTTTATTATGTGTTATTAGTAGCTCCCACAATTCAGTTAGACTCTCTACATTGACCATTTATCAGTACATTCAATATTCAGTTTCAACAAGTTATAAATTGGTCATTGCATCAAGTTATCTCAGAATTCAGTTTATCATGTAAGATTATTATACTTGCTATTTTGCTTGTACAGTTATGTTTAATATCAGCTTTACTCTAACCTACATGCTCAATACTTTTCAAGTAATGTCGCATACGTGCCCTAAATCTTCTCGTGATGTAGGTTCAGGTTCTTAGTATCCAGATCACGCATATATCCATTTTTGATCCCTACTTCAGAAGATTCAATGGTGAGTCCTCATTCTCTGAGGACAACAGTCATGAGTGTCATTTAAGTCTTTAGTCATTTAGTTTCAGTTTTTGCTAGATTTAGTTGGGGCTTGCACTAGTATTTCTAGTTCAATTTAGAGCCTATTTTCTGACATAGTTAGTTTCAGCTTAGTAGTGACTTAATATTTCTTTGTATTAAACTCATTGATTTTTCGTATATCTCAGTTTTAGCATATGGGTATTCCCCATCTTTTCATATTAAATATGATTTAACTTTTGGAACAGTTTATTATCTTTCGTATGCTCATGATCATGCCAAAAGGGTTAACTTTGGATAACTTGTGTTCCTATGTTTTGTGTCTGCATCTCGAGGGTACCTCGGGGCGTGAAAAAACATGGTATCAGATCACTAGGTTCAAGAGTCCTAGGATGTCTAAAAAACCTGCACTAAGTAGAGTCCTTTTAATAGGTGTGAAGTGCACCACATCTAATGAGAGGGAGGCTATGAACTGTTTTAGGAAAAACATCACTTTCTTGTTACTCTTATCGTGCGTAAGGTATTAAAAAATTCCATTCTAACTTGACATTGTGCGCTTAAGATCATTCCTTCTTGTAGAGCTTAAGCATCAAATGCTAATGCACGCAAGGCCTACGCAATTCCTCTAGAACCAGATAAGAAAGTTCAAATGTAGAGTTTCTGAGATATGGTTATGGTAACAGGATGTACCGTTTTGAGGGTCATATCACATGCCGCAATGGATATTACATTTTGAGGGACGTATCGCGCGGCGCGAATGTTACTATTATCGAGGGTCGTGTCGTGCGCCGCGATAGATGCATGGATAGATATGTCCCCCATTGGTCCGGACTAAGAGACAACGGGTGTGTATCATTAATAAATACATGCATCACTATATTTGACATTGCATCTCATGGCATTGCACATTTTATTATTTATGAACTTGAACACGTGTTTTGCTGATCTTGTGAGGGTTTCTCTATGAAGCTTGTGACTCTTGAATATTGAGTTGTTATTTAGAATGTGTAAAATGATAGAGTGTGGTTATTGAGTTGTGTGTTTGGTAAACTTTAAACTGTTAGGCTGTAGCGTTGAGGTTTAGATAGGGTGTAAGGAGTACCCGTATTTTGTTCCCTTAACTTGGGTTTAGAGTTTTGCTTGTTGGGTATCGCGTGGTTTGGTACTCTCCCCTTGCTTCTACAAAATTTTTTGTTGGTTACCAGCACGTATTTTCGTGATACCTTCTATTTTCTTTGTTTCGAGGCATCTTGTGGAGGATTGTGAGGTACACTGCTTGTCATCTCAGTGAACTTTCCTACTCTAGTTTATAACTTTGTTTTTACTTGAAAGGCAACTTCATTTTAGACTTCTATTTTATTTCAATTTTAAAATTTACATTAGAGACTTATGCACCTGACAACCTTGTTTTGGGAATTGAATTAATATGACTTTGTTTCATAATAGAATTTTTTGTTGGATATTCATTTACTTCCGCACTTTGTTAAATATTGGGTTTTTGGCTGACTTGTCTTGGTGGGATAAGACGTGTGCCATCACACCCATTTTTGGGTCGTGCCAAAATGGTATCAGAGACTCAGGTTCATAGGTCTCACGTGTATACAAGCCGAGTCTACGTAGAGTCTCAAGGATCAGTAGGGAGACGTTTGTACTCATCTCTGAGAGGTTATAAAGATTACTAGGAAACTTCCTTTTGTTCATTCTTTCTCATCGTGCGTAGTCACCTTCTTTAGTTTTGAGTTGTTGTATACTCTTTTGACATATGACGAGGACTAGAACTAATATTACAGGTGGTAGAGGGGAGGCACTTATCGAGGCAGTTGTTGAGACCCCAGCTAGGGGTACAGGTATATATCGAGCAAGAAGTCGTGTTGGTAGTACGACGGTAGCCATAGGTCGTGGATTAGGAGCAGCACCAGTGAGAGGTCATACTAGAGATATCTCTACAGAACCTCAGATTGATAGCAGAGAGGACCAGGTTCCTCCGAATCCTGTTGTCACAGATTTACTTCAGGATACACTATTGAGAGTGTTAAGTGTTCTAGAGGGGTTTTCTCAGGGTGGTGGTGCGACTACCACACCACATTACTCTCATACTAGAGAGGGCGCTCAGACCCAAGATCAGCACCAAGCTCCAGCTGTTCATGATGCGGTGGGGCAACCACCAGTAGATCCCGTGGTTCAGAATAATATAGCACCAGCAGTTAAAGGTCAAATTGCAGCGGTGGTTTTTCTAACAGAGGATGAGCAGCGTAGGTATGAAAGATTTCGAAAGATGTACCCACCTCAGTTTCAGGGTGGGAAGAGCGAGGATGTTCATGACTTTCTAACTACGTGTCTAGAGTTACTAGAGGTGGTTGGATTAGCTGAGTCACATGGGGTTCCATATGCTACTCTTCAGCTTCGTGGACCAGCGAGAGACTGGTGGAGGACCTTTTCAGGGGGTTTGCCTGTTGGATCTCCTCCACTACCTTGGGAGTAGTTTGCTAGTGCATTCCAAGATCATTTTATCCCATGGAGCATGAGAGAGGAGAGTCGCTTAAGGTTTGAGAGTCTGAGAGAAGATGTTTTATCGGTTACAGAGTATGAGACGCATTTTTTCCAGTTGTTTAGGCATGCGTTCGCCATTATTCCAAATGAGACAGAGAGGATCCACAGATCTGTGAGGGAATTGACTTTCTCTATCAGGTCAGTTGTGTTTCGGACATCTAAGGAGGGGATTCTTTCCATACCATTGTGAGCGCCGCCAAAGAGGTGGAATTGATGGAGTGAGAGGAGTTTGGGGACCCTAAAAGTGCCCGTATATCAGGTCAGTTGCATGGTACCTGATTTGGAGGTAGGGGATCATAGAGAGTGAGTGGTTCTTTCCAGCAGCGGGGACCTATTCATGCATCTATGCCGACATTTGAGGGTGGACAGACATCTAGAGGTTCTTATTGCCCGGGTCAGGGCTCATACGGTTCACAAAAGCAACCTACAGGGCGAGGCAATTATATTGGGTTATCAGGGTCCACACAGTAGTTCCCAGGTTAGAGATTGTGTTTTACTTGTGGAGATCCCGATGATCTAATGCGGAAGTGTACTTCTCAAAGAGGTTGTGGTGGGCCTCGACCTTATTCTTCATTCCAGATTAGACCACCAGCACCACAGGGTAGAGGTCTTGGCAGAGTTCAGTCTGGTAGAGGTGATAGAGTTTCTAGTAGTGGTGTTGCAGCTCAGCAGAGTGGGGGTAGAGGTACCACCCAGGCTGGAGGTGGACTAGGAGACCACTGTTATGCTTTCCCGGGGAGACCTTAGGAGGAGACCTCTAATGATGTTATTATAGGTATCATCCCAGTATGCCATCGACCTGCGTCTGTGTTGTTTGATCCATGTTCTACATTCTCTTATGTGTCTACGTATTTTGCTGCTAAATTTGATATGATATGTGATAGCATGACTGTACCTATTCGTGTTTCTACACCCGTGGGAAAGCCCTTAGTGGTAGATCGAGTGTATCGATCCTGTCTTGTTTCTTTTGTTGGTTATGAAACTTGGGTAGACTTAATCATTCTGGGGATGGTAGACTTTGATGTTATCTTGAGTATGGATTGGCTTTCTTTTTATCACGCTGTCCTTCATTGTAATGCTAAGACTGTGACTTTAGCAATGCATAGTGTTCCGAGAATGAGGATGACCATGTCTGACACTTGAGGATTGTACTTAAGAGGTTGCGAGAAGATAATTTTTATGCCAAGTTCTCAAAGTGTGAGTTCTGGCTTACTTCTGTGGCATTCTTAGGACACGTGGTATCTAAGGAGGGTATTAGAATAGATCCGGCTAAGATTGAGGCAGTAAGAGGCTGGACTTGACCTACTTCACCTACTGAGATTAGGAGTTTTGTGGGATTGGCAAGCTATTATCGACGATTTGTTCAGAGTTTATCTACTATTGCAGCTCGATTAACTAGATTGACTTGACAGGGTGTGCGTTTTCAGTGGTCTGATGAGTGTGAGCAGAGCTTTCAAAAACACAAGACTTTGTTGACTTCTGCTCTTGTGTTGACTCTACCTGACGAGGGTGTAGACTTTATTGTGAATTGTGATGCTTCAGGAGGTGGTTTGGGTGGTGTGTTGATGCAAAAGGGTAAAGTGATTGCTTATGCTTCTAGGCAGTTGAAATTCCATGAGAATAACTACCCTACTCAGGATTTGGAGTTGGCGGCTGTGGTATTTGTACTTAAGTTATGGCGTCATTATTTGTATAGGGTGCATTGTGAGATCTTCATTGATCATCGGAGACTTCAGTATATCTTTAGCCCGAGAGATTTGAACTTGAGGCAACGTAGATGGCTTGATTTGTTGAATGACTATGATGTGACCATTCTTTATCATCCAGGAAAGGCCAATGTTGTGGTCGATGCTTTGAGTAGGAAGACTCGTAACATGGGGAGTCTTGCAGCGCTTAGTATTGAGGATAGACCTTTTGCTAGAGATGTGCAGATATTAGCTAACAGTCTTGTCCGCTTGCAGATTTCAAAAGATAGTGATGGGATGATTGATTTTATTGAGGCTCGGTCTTCTTTAGTCGAGCAAATCCGTGCACACCAGTTTGATGATGAAACATTATGTCGCATTCGAGACAAAGTATTGAGAGGAGAAGCTAAGGAGGTTGTCCTTGATTCTTATGGTGTCTTACAGATCGGAGGCAGAATTTGTGTGCCCAGGATAGGCGATTAGATTAGAGTGATTCTTGAGGAGGACCATTGTTCTCGGTATTCCATCCATTCGGGAGCGGCAAAGATGTAACATGACATGAGTCAGCATTACTGGTGGTGTGGGATGAAGAGAGATATTTCAGACTTTGTTTTCGAGGTGTTTGACTTGCCAGCAGATCAAGTGTGAGCACCACTGGCCCGGGGGTGTATCTCAGAGAATGCCTATTCCTACTTGGAAGTTGGAACGGATTACTATTGACTTTGTTGTAGGTTTTCCTACCACAGTGGGTGGTTATGACTCTATTTGGTTTGTTGTTGATAGGCTGACCAAGTCCGTCCACTGCATCCCGGTTCGGGTGAAGTATATAGCAGAAAAGTTAGTCGAGCTATATATCAGTCAGATTGTGCGACTACATGGAGTTCCTATTTCTATCATATCAGATCGAGGTTCACTATTTACTTCTCACTTCTGGAAGGCATTACAGCATGGTCTGGGTACTTAGTTAGATATGAGTACAACCTTTCATCCTCAGACTGATGGTCAGTATGAGCGGACAATTCAGGTGTTGGAAGATATGCGCCGAGCGTGTGTGATCAATTTCGGAGATAGATGGGATCGACATCTAACCTTAGCGTAGTTTGCTTATAATAACAGTTATCACTCTAGTATGTAGATGGCCCCATTTGAGGCATTGTATGGAACACGGTGTAGGTTTCCTATTGGTTGGTTTGATTCGGTGGAAATGGACTCTTTGGATACATACTTTCTTAGACATGCGATGAAGCAAGTCCGTATGATTCAGTACAGATTATTGACATCTCAAAGTCGACAGAAGAGTTATGCAGACCGAAGAGTTAGAGCCTTAGTGTTTATGGAGGGTGATCATGTTTGTCTCTGAGTATCACCCATGAAGGGTGTGATGAGGTTTGGAAAGAAGGACAAGCTTAGCCCTAGGTTCATTGGAATTTTTGAGATTTAGAGCCGAGAGGGAGAGGCGGCCTATAAGTTGGCCTTGCCTCCTAGTTTGTCGGCAGTTCATCCTGTTTTACATGTCTCTATGCTTCGGAAGTATATTCCGGATAAATCTCATGTGATTTCACTTGATTCTATGAAGCTGGGTCCAGACAAGATATATGAGGATGAGCCTATAGCTATATTGGATAGACAAATTCGAAATCTTAGGACCAAGGAGCTTGTTTCATTGAAGGTGCAATGGAAGCACCGTTCAATAAGAGAAGCAACTAGGGAGACAGAGTTTGACATACGTGCCAGATACCCTCAACTTTTTGATGCTTCAAGTAATTTCTTTCACCTTATGTTCGAGGACGAATATGATTTTTAGTGGTGGATAATGTAATGACTCGGACCCAAAAAGTTATTTTTTGATAATTTTGAACAGTCATTTAACTATATTAATTAATTTGGGGGTAATTTATTTATTTTTAATAATAATGGGTCAAGTCTAAAATATTAATATAGGTTAATAAGGAGTGCTACTTTTAATAACATAAGTAATTTAGAAGCAAAGAAGATAGAAAGGAAAACAGAAACTACCTGTGAGTGGCAGCTGGCGTCGACACCACTTCATTCTTGTCCAGGTAAAGAGTAATGCATGCTAACAATATATATATTAGTTTATTATTATGTAATATTTTGAAATATAAAGTAGAGAATTTTAATTGCAATATAAATATGCAAATTGTTATATATGTAGTAGCGTTTCTATTTGTACTTGAAAAAAAATGGATGGCTAATGTGATCATTGGAAAATGATTTTTGTTAATCATTGGGTAATATTTGGAGTCATGTGATGATGATCAATTATTGGGAATGATGATTAAATTTTAGGTGAAATTCACAATTCAATCGGAAAAAAATAATAAAAGATTCTGCATACTTATATTATTCGTTGTCCGTCCCATTCCTATGTTACTTTGATTTTTGAGATAGTTTTTATATGTTGGCATATTGAATCAAGTAATTAAATATTAGGTAGAGGATATTATGTGAATATTATTAGATTTATAATATTGGAGGAATTAGAATTATATTCTAGACTTGAAATTTGATGGAAAATATGATAGTTGAAATGTTAATTGACATCAAGAAATACAAACTTGATTATAAATCTTTGTTGAATTTTTATGTCAAGATTAAACACATAAAAGTATGAGTGTTGTTAATTCCGAAGCCTTATTGTAAATATATACTTGAATAGATTCCATTGGTTCGGAAGCTCAACGGAAAGGGAAGGCTCTAGTCCAAGAGTAATTATTCGATTGACTAAGGCAAGTGGATTTCTAAACCCTTGTTAAGCGTATGAAATTCGTGTATTACCTTGTGTAGTGTTGAGAATGACTTGGAGACTTGTTGCTTATTTGTTGGTGTTGTATTCCTTGTAGTAAATTGCGCTTTGTTATCAAAATGGTTATCTCCTCATTTTCATTTGAGCATGACATTTGCATTGTATCTGAGACATGGTTGTGGTAATAGGATGTACCATTTTGAGGGTCGTATCGCGCGCCACAATGGATATTATATTTTGAGGGACGTATCGCGCGCCGCGAATGTTACTATTATTAAGGGTTGTGTCGTGTTCCGTGACAGAGCATGGATAGATATGTCTCCCATGGGTCCCAGACTGAGAGACAACGGGTTTTTATCGCTAAGAAAGACATGCATCACTATATTTGACAATGTATCTCATGGCATTGCACATTTTATTATTTATGAACTTGAACACGTGTTTTGCTGATCTTGTGAGTGTTTCTCTGTGAAGCTTGTGACTTTTGAATATTGATTTGTTATTGAGAATGTGTTAACTGATAGAGTGTGGTTATTGAGTTGTGTGTTTGGTAAACTGTAAATTGTTAGGATGTAGCATTGAGGTTTAGATAGGGTGTAAGGAGTACCCGTATTTTGTTCACTTAACTTGCGTTTAGAGGTTTTCTTGTTGGGTACCGCGTGGTTTGGTACTCACCCCTTTCTTATACAAATTTTTTGTAGGGTACGAGCCCAGATTTTTGTGATACCTTTCATTCTCTTCTTTTCTGAGGCATCTTGTGAAGGATTGTGAGGTAGCTGCTTGTCATCTCAGCAAACTTTCCTACTCAAGTTTATGACTTTGTTTATACTTGAAAGACAACTTCATTTTAGACACCTATTTTATTTCAATTCTAATATTTACATTAGAGGCTTGTGCACGTGACAACCTGATTTTGGGGATTGAATTAATATGAATTGGTTTCATAAAAGAAATTGTTGTTGGATTGTCATTTACTTCCGCACTTTGTTAAATATTGAGTTTTTGGCTGACTTGTCTTGGTGGGATAAGACGAGTGTCATCACACCCATTTTTGGGTCGTGACAATTTTGTAGAAGTCAAAAGTTTTATAGTAATTAAATGTAAGTTGGTTTATATTAATACATATAAACTCAAGAAAAAGATAAGTTGTCTAGTATTAAAATATCTTACTTACCTAATACTTGGTAGCTGCTGACTGTTGACCAACGAAAGGTCATAATTTGAGTTTTCTAAATATTTTCACAAGTCAAATATATGTTTACACGTACGTGCATGGACCCCTTTAACCTTTTTTAGGTCAATTTGGATGAGAAAAACTTTTCAGATAATAGCATCACCAACCATAAACTATTTTTTTTCTTCTGGAATTTAATGTGTATATATATATATATCACCAAACAGTTGCACAATAATATATTTTTTTATGCGTTGACAAGCGTTACATATATAGTATTTAATTAGTAGTAATTAACTACCGGTAAAGGGGATAAGTCAATGATAATAAAATAATAATAATGAACTAACCAATTTTCATTTATGTCTTAGGCCTAGCTAGCTAGAACCATGTACCAAAAACAAGAAAAAGTCAAAAGTCTATTTTATTTTGATGCTATTTTAAATGTTTTATTGTCACTATCTTTAATTATTATGCAATTTAATTAGTAGATTTAGTCTTATTTGGTCGGCACATATATCACTCAGACTTTTAGTACGGATTCATTAATAGTAGAATTTTTAGAATATGGTAATTATAGAAAAAAGAGTATCAAGTGCAAATTAATCTCTATTTGTTTGCTTAATGATTTAACAAGTTCCAATCTAAGTGTATCATTCTATATTTTATATGTATTAAGTAAAGTTAAAATTCTGAATCTATTAAAGGAATACAAAAAAAAAGCTCCGAAAAAATCAGTTAATTCATTCAAGGGAAACTGTAGAACATAGCAGAAGAAAAATAAAATCGTGAAATTCATCTTCTAGCCCAAGACCGTTAACTAAGATTCAATATTCAATTAAAGAAGATGAAACTAGAAAGAAGAACTTGTTGGGTTTTAAAAGATCTAAATGGAAAATGAAGAGTTGCGACTTTAATGAAGGTTGTTACTTTTATGAAAAATTGCAACTTTCATGAATAATTGTGACTTTTATGGAAAGTTGTGAAAGATGACGACCTTTCCAAAAGATTGTGACTTTTTCAAAAGTTTATGACCTTTCTTGTAAGGCACAATAAGAGTCTTTTCGCACTACCATTTGTTTTCTATAAATTGAGGGATTTCCTCTCGTTTTAAAAATAGAATTTTTGGACTTCTTATACTACTTGTTAATCTAGTATTCTAAGTGTAATTTAGTGTTGTTGAGTGGCTCGCTGACACCAGCGTTTTGGGTATCAATACACGTGTGATTCAGATTATTCTATTCTGGGAGGACATATTCCAAATTAAACCTCGAATACTAGATGATAATAACTTCCTTAAAGGGAGTGTGCATTCAGTGAGTTTGATCTTCTTTCTATTTTTTTAGATTCTGGTATATGTTATAAATTTTTTATTTGTGAATTAGCTTCTATTCTTCTGTTCTTCACTGGTTTATAAAAACTTTGGTAACTTCATGTTTCTGCAAAATTTGTTGGAATCAGTAAGACTCTTATAACACATATTGAGAAAAATTCTTCTTTAAGAAAAATATTTCGTATATTTTTTCTAATATGTTTCTGATCTAGTTTCTCTACTACTTTTAATTTTCTACATGTGAAAATGTTCTTAAACTTTGTTGTGTATAATCTAGTTCTTCAAAGTTTTTCTCTAAGTATCTTAGGAATACAAAATGAACAACAAGATTAAGGAAACTATTATATTGTTAGTATTTTTTGTATCCTACTGATTGAAAAAATCTGATCATGTAAGTAGAAGATAAATGCATTACTTCTTCATAAATATGCTGCTTTGTTTAGCAAGGTCGAAGTGAGAATGTAACAGAAAAAATTTGTGGTATTCCGATTAAAGATTACTAGGTAACCTTCTTATTATATTGTCTAAGAAGGAAAATAGTTTCTAAGAGTTATCATTTTTGATTTTTTATCATTGCAGAATGAATTTTACTTGGCAAATATCATTGCCTTTAAAGTTCTTTAGATTTCCAAAACTGAGAGATGCATAATTTATTTGATAAAATAGTATGTCAAAATGTTCTAGTTGGAAGACTATTTACTAAGAAAAACATTTCTATGTGATAAAAAAGTTTTCTACTCTGAATAAATTATACTAAGTATGCAGTGTACTTTTGATTTTCAATAAATTTCAGTATGTCAATTTGTGATAGAGAAAAAAGACCAATGACTTAGAGTTGGTGAGTTTGTGCCTCTATCGAATGAACTTTGACACTATGTAAATATTGTTGAAGAGAATTGAAAAATCTATAATTCTTTCGTAGGATAATAGTTTCAAAATAGGTTTCGTACCGCAAATGACATTTAGATAGACTGGGAAATATGTGGAAAAATATTTTCAAATACTAAAAAAAAAAAATTAGATCACATTTAAAATGTAGGGGTTCTTTGATTATGATAAATGTAAAATTAGACTTGGTGTCTAATTCGAATTTTGAGAAAAAAATATGCAATTCAATGATACTTTTCTATTATGTTAGACCCACAAAATTCTTGAAGTCTATTTGGCATTGTGGTTGTTGAGTTTCTCTATTACTAGTATATGGTGTTACTAGTATGAAACTACCAAATTATATGTATACTTGTTCAAAATGATTGAGTTCTTTTATGAACAAATGTCACTTAATATGTTATGATTTTTCATGTAAATATATGTCTATAATGTATAGACATGAATATTAGTAAAGAGTCATTTTTCATGTTTTGCAAAGGAATCATTCAGACTATATTGCTTTTATTGGACCCGATGAAACTTTGTTCATGGGTAGTTCTATAACAATCAAATTGAAAGTTATGGAAAGTTTCTTATGAAAAAAAATTTGACAAGGTGTTGACTCTAAACAATGTTTGTATCACACAAAATTGTAAGAAGTTGGAAAAAGAATTTGAGAAATAAGCTACCTCTCAAAGAGCTTTTCAAAATTATTTTTTTATACTTGCTTGATTCAAAGTTTATGACATGGGCACTTGGGGAATGCCAATTAAAAATAAAAACTGATCAAGTTAGAAGTTTTGTCTAACTTTGAGTGCAACAAATAAAAATGTCAAGTTTGTGTGGAATCTAAGTATGCTGAGCATTTTTATAAATCTGTTGAAAGGAATTCTAATTCCATAGAATTGATTTACACTAGCGTTTGTGATATGAAGTCAATATCATCTCGTGGTGAGAAAACGTATCTCGTTACTTTTGTTTACAATTGCATTAGAAACAACTATGTCTATTTGTTTTATGGTAAGGATGAAGCAATAAAAACGCCTACACAATATAATATTGAAGTTGAATATCAGTTGGAAAAAAAATAAGAAGTGATAGGGATGGAGAGGATAAATTTCATTTTGCTGAAATGTGTTTGAAAAGTGAAATTATATACCAATTTGCTGCCCTATTCACCTCAATCCAATGAAAAACTGAACATTAAAATAAATGTGGAGGCATTATTTATATGTTCGGGGTTACCACAAAACTTTTGTGACGGAACTATCCTTAATGCAAAAGGGAACAATAAATTTTTTTTGGTCATTTCATAAAGAAATAAATTTTGTTTGTTCAGGACACAATCTATTCCATATAAGAAATCGAAACGAAGGAAATCCAACTCGAAAAATTTCAAGTGTGGGGATGTCTAACCAAAGTCCAAGTTCCTATTCATAAAAGGATTGAAATAGGGGCTAAGACTGTGTACTGTAAAATTACACTTAAGTAGTCTAGTAATAGGTCTAAATGACCTTTGAAAGAACAAGAGAATAATGTACTTAATAAAGATATTCAGAGGCGTAGTAAATGTCAAGGGACATATTCCTCGAATATGATTTTGTAATATTTCTTCTGTCTTATGTAGACTCATCCTTTTGGATAAATGGTGTCAATAATGAGATTGGTTTAATCATAAGCAATCATCTTCTTCCAGGAAATAAAGTTTTGGATTCAAAGTGAATCCTCAAAAGGAAAATGAAAATCGATAGAACTTTGACAAATATAGAGCAAGACTTTGTGTCAAAGGATTAAGACAAAAAGAATGTTCTGATCTTCTTGATATATATACTCGTCACTAAGTAGAATTACATCCATTCGGATGCTAATATTATCAATTATGATATATGACCTCCAAATTCATCAAATGAATGTGAAAACATTTTTCCAAAACGGAGAATTGGAGGAAGAAATTTACATGAAACAGCCCAAGGGTTTTATGGTTATTGGTAAATAAAAGAAAGTGTACGAACTTGTTAAGTCACATTATGGACTAAATCAAGCACCCAAATAATGACATAAGAAATTTGACCAAACCTTTTAGGAAAATAGATTTAAGAATGAGAAGTGAGAATTGTGTTCACATTAAAATCACAAGGTCATTGTTTGTTTGTATATTGGTGATATGTTTATCGTCAATAGAGACAGAAATTATACCGATGCTACTAAACGTATGCTAGATAGCAAGTTTTAAACGAAATTTCTTGGAATTGCTGATGCGATCTTAGGCATAAAAATCCTTAAAACACCATAATGTTTAGCATTTTCACAGTCACATTGCGTTTAAAAAGTACTTGACTAGTTCAACTATTTGGATTTAAATATTGTCAAGTCTCCAATAAATATGAGCATTGCATTTGAAAAGATTGAAAGTGAAACTGACTCACAATCTGATTGTGCTAGAGTATTTGGAAGTATAATTTATATCATGTAGTGTGCGCGATCAGATATAATATTTGTTGTTAATTAAATAATCCGATTCAGAAGTGATCCCAATATACTCTTTACTTGACTATAAAAAGTGTTTTGGAGTATTTGAGAAAAACTTAAAACTATGTATTGCATTATCACAATATCTAGTATTATTGAAAGAGTATACTGATGCAAATTTAAATACCAGACAAATGAAGTAAAATCCACAAGTGGATATGTATTTACTCTTGGTAGTTTGAAAAGATTGAAAGTGAAACTGACTCACAATTGGATTATGCTAGAGTATTGAGAAGTATGATTTATATCATGTAGTGTGCGCGATCAGATATAATATTTGTTGTTAATGAAATGATCCGATTCAGATGTGATCCCAATATAACTTTTTAGTTGACTATAAAAAGTGTTTTGGAGTATTTGAGAAAAACTTAAAACTATGTATTGCATTATAACAATATCCAGTATTATTGAAAGAGTATACTGATGCAAATTGAAGTACCAGACAAATGAAGTAAAATCCACAAGTGGATATGTATTTACTCTTGGTAGAGGAGCAGTCTCTTGAAATTATTTCAAAAGAGACATGTATCGCTAGCTCTACAATGATCTCTAAGATTGGTGCTCAAGATAAGGTCGGTGAATAAGTTGAAAGACTTCGAAATTTGTTGACAGATATTTTTTTGGCCCAAACCATTGTCATTAGTATGCATAATCTTTGATAGTAAAGATGCAATAAGTAGGTCATGGAGCATGATGTATAACGGAAAGTCTCGTCATATAGGATATAAACATGATACCGATAGAAAAGTATTTTATAGTGGAATTATTAGAATTGACTATTTAAAGTCAAATGATAATATGTTGGAATCACTTACAAAAGGCCTAACTAGAGAGAAAGTTGAGAGATCATCTATGGGAATGAATATATGGCTTAGGACAAGTCATTATGGCGGTAACTCTATCTATTAGACTGGAGATCCCAAGAATTAGATTCAACGAGAAAAACAAAGTTTTTAATGACGGTTCGGCATTGTCAACCAACTCAATCCATTCTCATAATGAAGACAATGCTCAGGAAAAGGATACAACATTAAGGCTTCTTAATGAGTTAATAAAGCATAATGATTTTAAGGATTTCCTATCTTTGGCAGAGTTGACCAAATAGTATATATACGCGATAATACGATTAGAAATTACCTATATGAGTGTGAAATGTGAGCCACTTCGAAGAAGATGCTTGTCAAAGCCCATCTCTCTATACACTCAAAAAACCAGGAGGTGTTCATTGCTGAAACTAACACAACCGTTAAAACCATAAATGGTAAAGGGTTAATTTTGTGACATATGGTTGTAGGTATACACCAAATTTTGAAGGTTCAAAGATATCGCATCTACCGATTGACCGAGTATATTTGACATATGTTCACTACGAAAAGTCCAAGGGGAAACCTACACTACACCATTTTCGGCCTACAGCAACACCACATAAGTGTAGCCTAAACTAGCAAAAAGTGTGGCCTTTGATAAAAGGCTACACTTTTGGACATTCAGCAACACTTTTTAGGGGCTGCCCAAAAGAAGCGTAACCTTTGACATTAGGCAACACTTTTTAAATGTTGCCATCTTTGGCTACACTTATAAAGTGTAGCCAAATAGGTATAAGGGCACGCTTTGAAGACGTGCATTAGCAACACCTATTTTTTGTTAGACTACACTTAAAAGCGTTGCCTTTTCAGATTTATTGGTCACACTTAAAAAGTGTTGCCTTTTATTGGTCATCTGTTGCAACACTTTCAAAGTGTAACCTTTTATCTACCTAGAGCAACACTTACAAAGTGTAACTTCAATAAGCCAAATGTAGCACAAATATATATAATATATTTACATACATACAAGTGACCTAAAATGCAAAATGAACTAATTAATCATTAAATTGAAGCTATATATTTCAAATAAACTTCGAGAAATATTTCATGTACAACCAAAAGATAGTATGTGTTGTGTACATACCCATACTTATACATCAATAATCTAAATGTGTACACAATAAATCAAATATGTATTTAAACTTTTACAATAGTTCAAAAACTCTTCATCATCAACTTCAAATTTGATCACCTCCATTTCCCTACACAAATAAGATATTGGCAGTTATATAGAAGAGGTAAGAAGTTCACATTGCAACAATATAGAGAGGCAAGAAATCCAGCAGTTACAGAAAATTAGATTGCATCTTTTGATGTTCAAAGTAGATGCCTACTTGTCTTTTGATGTTCAAAGTAGATGATCTTCCCTTAGGTGTCTAGAATTCCAAATGAGTTCAACAACAATGAATAATTGCATTTGGGTTCAAACTTCATAAGAAACAATATAAAATATTTGGTGTTATACAATAACAATGATGCACGCAAACTAACACGAACACTAAATAAAAAAGGAATTAATGAGGAGACACAAACAATTAGATTCTCCTAATAATTATTTGTTTATTTGTTTGTAGTTATGGAAGCATGCCTTCTACTAGGATGTCAAAAGTTATGGTTATAACATGGATATTCTATATAATAAGAAAGAAAATACACTTTAGTGACAGAAATATTTATATATAGAAGCAGCAGTTACAGAAAACATTAACAACAAATCTGCAGATTGCAGATTCCATACCATGCCAATGTTCTATACAAATGCCAAAAAACCAGTGAAACAAAAGAAGCGAGACCTTAGCTCAATTAAAACCAAAAATGTCTATGTTTTCATTTCTGATAACACCACTATTCCACTATATGTTTGGCTACCTTATGTCTCCCAACTATTTATCTGGTTTTATTGCGCAGTGTATGACTTAATTACTCTTGGCATCTATAGAATCATCTACCCATATATATTCCAACCAAAACTGCCAAAAGCTCATAGAAAGCCTCTGTCCAGGCCACACAAATATTTTAAACAGAGAAGAGGAGAGGAAATGACATTTTAATAAACAAAACGTTCACAAGAAATCCAAATCCAGAAATAAGCATATTAGCTACTGGAAAAAAAGGATAGAATGGAGGAACCCAGCAGATAGTAGACCAGCTACATTTTATCAGAATGTATGGTCGTCCACCAAAGTGCACAGCTATTTTTTATAGTGCTTCTGAAGTTAATCAAATGTCAACTAGATAAACATGACATCACTACCTTCAGATTCCTATAAACCAAAGATTCCCTTTGAATTATCCAACAATGTAGTTCAAACAAATACCTAAAATAACTAAATCAGAACACACAAAATAACTAACTAGGATATCAAAATAACTAGGATATTAAAGAATTGGTGAAGTAAAGCATGATGGTGCTACCTCTTAATATCAGGTGTTATTTCACTAGTGTATCATGGTTTCCTTCTGGTAGCACTTAAATCTTTATCAGTCATCTCCAAAGTCGCATATAAAGTAGTAGGATATATCCAAGTTGAATACATCGATTAACACATACACCAAAAATGGACTATGCTAAAACACTAATCTAAAATCAAGTGGTAATCCTTGCCACAAGAATCTCCAAAACCACCCACAAGCTGCTACTATATTCTACTGAGCCTCAAATTTCACAGAGGCTGCTAAGATCTTCACATACGCATACTAACAGATAACGGGACATTAATTTGCAAATTCTAGTCCAATCCAAACCTCATAACCACATTGACAATGTAGATGCATTGCGCGTCAATTAAAAAAACTAGTTTTCCACAACCAACATTTGAGTAATTCATTATCTCACTAGAGAATCTCCAAAGACTTACAATTAAAACAAAGGACATACGCAATCTGATTCCAAACACCGATCATTCCATAAAGGCATAAATGAACTTCAATTCCATAATTTTCCAAGCTAAGTTAAAAATCTTAAAGCTATAATTTAGACTTTTGAAGGTAAAATCTCACATGTTTATTTGTGAAGCATTTTCTTTCAATTTTCAAAAGGAAATCTGATGGAACAACAGTTTACCCAGAAATCTTTGAAGAAAATCGTCTTCTTCAGCTCTCCAATCTTGAACAACGAAGCTGAGAGGAAAATCGTCTTCTTCAGTTCATGTTCAGAGAAATCGCAGTGCTCTTTAATTTTTCAGCTGAAAATGGTGTTCTTCAGTTGAAGTTTAACATAAATGTGATGAATGGTGTTCTCCAATCTTGAAAAACAACTGATTTCTTCCGTTCTTCGATCCTTCTTCAGCTACCGCGAATGGTGTTCTTCAGCTGAAAACGGAAGCTTCAGCTGAAGTTTTAGGAAATGTGGCCTTTTTTTATTTCTTTAATGTTTTATTCTTTTTAATTTTTCTTTAATGTTTTAATTTTTTGGCCAAATAAAAATGGGAGGGAGATGAAATTTTAATGTTAAAATGTTGGAGGGAATATAAAATTTTGGTGAAAACACTAAGGCCACATTTTTAATGTGTTGTGTTTTCAATTATAAAAATAACACACTTTAAAAGTGTGGCCATTCATTTAAATAGTTGTTGCCAACTATAACAACACTTCTAAAGTGTAGTTTATCCTATTAAAGAGTACATTTTAGAAGTGTTGCTAAAATTAGTGTAGCTAAAAGTCAAAATCATTGGCTACACTTTAAAAGTGTTCCCAAAAGTATTTTAGGCAACACTTTATAAGCGTTGTCAAGATTTAGTGTTGCCGTAGACCTGAAATGGTGTAGTGCTACTTATCCAGATGCGATTAATTCTTGCTTGTAAAGTACATACTTGTCCGTTTCTTTGTCTTGGAGTCATTCCCCATTCATTGGGGGATTGTTGGGTTTTAAAAGGTGTGTATGGAAAATAAAGAGAAACGATTTTTATGAAAAGTTGCGACTTTTGTGAAAGCTTGTGACTTTTATAAAAGGTTGCGACTTTTATGAAAAGTTGTAACTTTTATGGAAAGATGTGACTTTTATGAAAGGTGAGGATCTTGTCAAAAGATTGTGACTTTTCCAAAGATTTGTGACCTTTCCAGTAAGGCACAATAAGAGCATTTTTGCACTACCTTTTGTTTTCTAAAAATTGATGGATTTCTTCTCATTTTAAATATAGAATTCTAGGACTTCTTCTACTACTTTTAAATCTAGTATTCTAAGTGTACTTTGCTGTCATTAAGTGGGTCATTGACACCAGCGTTTTGGGTATCAATATATTGTTAATTGAGATCATTCTATCCTTGGAGGACATATTCCAAATCAAACATTGGATACGAGAGGGGATTAATTTTCTTCAGGGGACACTGTGCATTCAGTGGGCTTGATATTTTTTCATTTTTTTTTGAAATTCTCGTATGTTTTACAAATTTTATATTTGTGAATTAATTTTTGTTCTTCTGTTCTTCACTGATTCATTACAACTTTGGTAACTCCGTGTTTCTGCAAAGTTTGTTGGAATCAATCAGATTCTTTTAACACAAATTGACAACAATTCTTCTTTAAGAAAAATATTTCGTGTATTTTTTCTAATATGTTTCTTATCTAGTTTCTCTATTTCTTTTAATTTTCTAATTGTGAAAATGATCTTCAACTTTGTTGTGTATTATAAAGTTCTTAAAAAAAATTCAAAGTATCTTATGAATAAAAAACGAACAATAATACTTTGTTTGTGGAAGAACACTCTTAAACTGTCTTTGTTTTTGGGTTGTTCATGATTCTAGATACTAAGGATGTTAGACTATTCTAGTTATTTTTACAAATGTATCTTTTAAATATTTAATAAGCCTCGTAGATCCATGAAACTAATATATATTTTAAATATTTAATAAGCCTCGTAGATCCATAAAACTTATGCCCCGTGTTTCGAGGCTTACACCTCGCCCTGTACGGTATAAATTGCCTCGCCTCACGGCCCTACCTTTTAAAACACTGTATAATATTGTTAACAATGTCATTGAAGTTGACAATAATAATGTGAAATAAGTATCATAAAGATAACTGTTCAGATTTCAAATGCTTGGACTTCTGCTAATTTTTTACTCTTTTTGCTCCTATTTTATAGCCACATGGCATAGTAAGCCACCAGTGTGTTTTTGTTACTATATGTGGGTAAAATTTGTCTAGAAATGACATTCCTAGCAACATATCTTTTGTTGTGAATTCAAAATTATAGATTTCTTCTATTGTTAATATTTTATCCCATATTTGTATTTTTATATTTTTTGCTTTATATTTAATCATACTTCCTTCATTATTAAATCATGTTACTACCATTGGTGTTTTTAATTTTTCCCATTTATCTTCTGGTAAACTATTTACATATATTTGCTTCTGCTACTGTATCTATCATAGGGGTATACTATCTGTTGTGATATCCTTCTACAATAATTTTTGCAAGTATAAATATTTTCATTAATCATTTTGTTCTTTTTATAATTATTTTCTTATTATTAATCATTTTGTTCTTTTTATAATTATTTTCTTATTTTGGCAGGTTATTGTTAATTGTTCATTTTCTATGTTGTACGGTTTAACTTTTTCTAACCATTTTATTCCTAATGTAATATTATAGTTTCCTTGGTATATTTTAAATGATATTACTAAGGCTATTCCTCCTATTATTATTTCTTTTTCCGTTGTTTCTTCATTTGTGCTTACTATCTCACTAGGTAATCCAGGGTATGTATGTCCTGTTTTTATAATTTCTTAAAGCTAATTGTCAGCAGCATGACTCTAAAAATGCGGAGCTACGTCGTTCGGCAGACGAAAAACAGCCAGAACTAAAAGGAGACGTTGGGAAACTCATTAAAACCCATGACATTACTGATGTTGCAGGTACAAGCAAAGGAGCTATGGATAAACCTACACCAAAAAACATAAACCTAAATAGCGTATTTACCAAACCATTTACTCCAAAGGTACAGATAATAGATGCTTCAGCACCACAAACATCTACGTATGCAGCTAGCCTGCATAAAGAGAAGAAAACATATAACCATATATCCCGAACATATATTGAAAACCTATACAAGATACAAAACTTTTTGAATCAAAAACCCAAATCTACCACGACATTAAAAAAAACCCAAGACTACTTTACCCAAAAACTACAAGGCTATAACAAGTTAATTGCACAACCAAAAACTAATCCAAAACTAGTTAAAACTTGTTATAACTATGGATTATTAAATACAGTCTATACATATACATGTGAAGAAATGAGTGGAATTCTAGAGGTCCACAAAGCATTTTTAATATATAAATAAAAAAAGAAATTACAATCATTTTTAGGATTAGTAAACCTAGTACGTCAAGAGTAAAAACCCCAGATAATAGTCCCAGAAACAGTCCTAGAAGTAGTCCTAGGAGGACACCACCAACTTATTATACAGAAAGTTATCAGCAATCAGATAGAGCTAATGCAATATGGAACAGTAGATTAAATAAAAATTGGATACCAAAACCAATAAGTGAACAATATAATTTCTTCATTTAATTTTTGTTCCATTTCGTTTATTTTATTTGTTATTTTTTTTTTCTTTTTCTATCTGTTTTTCTTTTTGTTTAGTTTCATATAACAATTTTAATCTTGCTAATTCTTTTTCTAATTCGTTTATTCTTGTATTTTTTATTTCTTCTAAATGTTGTACTTCTTGTTTTGCTTCTACTTTTATTTTTTCTATTTCTCTTGATTTATCTATTTCTTCATTTTCTTTTGTTATTCTTATCATGGCTGTTAAACTATCTTCTAATCTTGCTGTTTCTTTTTCTAACATCAAGTATAAATTTCCTATTTTATTATATCTTCTTCCTAAATTTGAAAATATTATTTTTATTATCATTCCGTCTTGGTTTTCATATGTCTTTTCGTCTACTGCAAATTCCTCTTTGTTCATTATAATTTATGTATTATATTATGTTGTAATTCATATTCAAGACAATCTAATTCTAATTCTAACATAAATATAACTTTTCTTTGTGCTAGTATTGATTTATTACATTGCTAGTATTGATTTATTACATACTCCTGCTAATATATTTTCTTCTACCCTTCTTTTTCTATGTTGTAATTCTTGTTCTTTTTCAGTTATTTTTTCCATTATTTTTTCTACCATGCATTCACTCCCTATGACCCTGCATTCCATGTGTATTCAGATTTCACTACCAAACTTCCACTCTCACTTATCCAACCCACTTCAACAATTTTCTATTTCATGTTGTATCACTCTTCAAATCAAATTATTGTTAAATCTCACATGAATCTTCTTATGCAGTCATGACACATTTGCTTACCTCAATCAAATAACTTCTACAATTGTTATGCGAAGAAAACATGAATGATGAAGGACATTTTCATAATTCAACTTTTGTTCCATAAGCACATACTAATGTTAAATGTAATGTTATAATTGATGTGTGTTTACATTTTGACCAAGTTAAAATACTGTTTATGCACGAGGCACTTTAATGATGGATTTTAGTACTGTTAGTGCACGGGACGACTTACTGGTCACATCTTGCTGCAATTTATAAGTCAAATTTTGAGTTACAACCATTAGCATGTTGAACAATATTATAACTTGGAGCACTTGTTTGTGATTGTCTATCTACAACATAAGACACAAGTTTAACTGTAACTGCATCACAGTGAGTTCTTAGCATGACCTTGCGTTTGCTGGATTATAATATCCCTTGACCTGGTGAAGCTTTGACATATCTGATGATTCTTAATGTTGCATTCATATGTAATTGTTGTAAAAAACTGAACTAGAGTTTGAAAGTTGTAGGCTATATCACGCCTAAAATTACTCTGAGGTATAACAACATTTCTATTACTCTTTAATACTTTCCTTTATCAGTAGCCATCTCATCAATTGCATCTTTGGTGTTGGTTAACTTATTGTTATCATTATATATGATAAGTACAAGTTTACACCATTATCTCAAACTCCTCGATGAGCTATCCTCAACTGCATTCTTTCGAGCAATTATACAAACTATGACTATCATATCCTCCAATTTGCTACAACATTACAAAAGTCATAAAGGAAAACTCAAAACTGAAATTGAAAGACACTAGAATACTTGAAAGCAATTAATGATTACAAGCAGATTCTTAAACTAAGATATTAGCTGGGAAAAAGCGAATGCATAAGCCGTAAAGGGGTAGTAAACATATGTAAGAAGATAAAAACATAGTCTTTGATGAGACATAAACTCATAGATGATTAGCCTCTCATCTCCTTCCTTGCTATATCCTAAGAGATTCTGATGGTAGAGATTATGAATGAAGTTTAATTCAGTTTGCCACATGAGATATGTCACGACCCATAGCTCGTAAATAGAAGATGGCAACTTTAATTTGTATCGGTATGGAGGGATGCTCAAGAGAAAGAGTTTGAGTAAACAAGGGACTCAATTCTAAGGATGATTGATTTTATCGAAACACGACCTTAAAATTTTGTCTCTTTTTTCAAATTAAAAGCAGAGAAATGGTTAGAAAAAAGATTGATAGAAAAGAGAAAAAAAATTGTTCTTTTTTTTCAATGTAAATGTGACGCCGATGGAATAGTAATTCAATAACTTTGTGTATTTATGATTTTGTGTATGAGTACGAATTTTAAATTAAGCATTTTAGAGTTGATATCAAATACAAAGCTTGTTAAAAATAAATAAGAAAATTAAGACATATAAAATGAGAAAAGACTAAACATACGGTATTAAAGAGATTTTTAGTAGTTAAGTTGGTTGACTACCTGAAAACTTGTTGATGAGAGTTCGATTCCCCACATTGTAATATCCTTCCTCATTTTCCTTTTCAATAACAATAAAAAAGTATTGTTAAAATAAATCATACAAATAAAAATCAAATCATTCAACATTCAATGAGCAAATAAATAGAGTTACCCAATTTAACTGGTATTTAAATAATTTGAATCATATTTTGTGATATCTTCATCTTCATTCCTTTTCTGGACAGTTCTTGAGAAAACATCCTGTCATGGTTATGTATATTCATTCAACATTTCATTGTAAATGGATAGCTGAGAAAAATAAGAAGAAAATAAAAAACGGAATTCAGAAACTACAAGAACAAGAGAACTGACTTGAAGAGTTGTTCGGGCTTTTGGCTGAAAGGGGGAGAAATAGGAAAGTTATGCGGCAATTGGAGAAAAAAAAATTATGGGTTAGAAAAAAGGAATATTGTGTACTTGGTTAAATAGAATTAAAGGCGAAGTTTACGAGGATCACGCACGCACACGCGCACGTACGCACCCCCACACACAATAACCAGGTAGGTGATAATCGATATGCCTGCCTGGTAGCTGCACTATTTTTCCTTTTTTGATTTTTTATTTATTTTAATTTGTTTGTCTTATTTTTTAATTTTTAAATATTTAAAAATAATGTAATATATTGTTACCAATCTGTGTTAGAAAATCAGAAATTACTGATTATAATAAATTGTTCAGAAACACGAAGTAACTAAAATTTATTGAAGCTGTAAGAAAGATGAACAGAAATATAATTCACAAAAAATCTGTAAAACATACCAGAATGTGAATAAAGTTTTAACAAGAATAGATCAAGTCCACTGAACTCACAGTGTCTCCTTAAGGAAATTATTCCCCTCTAGTATCCGATGTTTAATTAGGAATATAACCTCTCAGGGTAAAATTATCTCAATCATCATAGTATTGATACCAAAAACTCTGGGATCAGTGAACCAATCAACAGCAGGAAAGCACACGAAGAAATTTTTTGTGCAGAAGAAGAAGAAGAAACTCAGAAAATTCGTTAGTAAATATTCTAAAAAATGAATGGTATTTATAGGCAAGAAGAACAGGTTCCAAAAGGTTGCAACCCTTTCAGAATCGACATGACCATTAATGAAAGTTTGCAACCTTTAAAATTGTACTGACTGTTTCCGATAAATGGAAACTTTCAGAACAGCTATGTGGGGAATTTTAAATAAAAAAAGGTGAAAGTTCAAATAAAAAAAGGGTCGCGGCCGGATCTAGTCGGGTCGGGTTAATCAACAAAAAAATTAAACTGTTTTCGTTAATGTCAACTAATTAATTGAAACCACTTTTTACCATTTTATTTAATTAATTAATTAATTAAAACAAACCTTGTCCTCAAAAATAATCTCTCGATCATTTGCCAAAGTCGTAGCCATATCCGAGCTAAGCAAGCAACGATGACAATGACGCGGGGCGGTGGGGGGTGGGGTCCCTTTTTCCAACCCTTTTTACAATTAATAGGAGTGTATATATATTTAAGCTCTCTTATTTTTCTTTCCACCACCGATGAGGGACAAATACCTTTTCATTAAAGAATAAGAAGACTTTTCAAGTGCTCAACTTTACAAGTTCTTTTCTTTCCCTCAATGTCCCATCAATTCTTGCAACATACCTAACAATCCCCCACATTCATTGGGAATGGTTATAACATAGGAATGCACGCAAAATTGTGTATTTTACATGCAAGGATTAATTGCATCTGGATAAGACCTTTGGACATTTAGTAGTGGACATATGTCGGATATACTCGGTCAATTGGTAAATGTGATATTTTTGAAACGTCGTGCTTTGGTGAATATCTAGATAACCATATGTCTCACAATTAACCATTTACTGTTAATGTTTCTTACGGTTGTGTTTGTTTCAGCCATGAACACCTCCTGGTGTCATGAGTGTATAGAGAATAGACTTTTGACATAAAATTCTCTTTGAAACGACTTACACTTCACACTCATATAGGTGATTTCTAACCGTGTCATCTTGTAGATACACTAGGTGATCAAATCTACCTAACTTAGCAAATTATTAAAAACTTTAAGCTTTGTTACCTCATTAACAAGCCTTAAAGTCTTAACCTTGTTCCTGAACATTGTCTTCATCATGAGAATGGATTGAGTTAAATGACAATGTCGAACCGGCAGCCACAACTTTGTTTTTCACTTTACATCTTGATTTTGTGATCTCCATTCTACTAGATAGAATTACCGTTATGCTAACTTTTCCTAAGCCGTAAACCCATTCCCTTAGATGATCTTTCAACAGTCTCTCTCACTAGGCCTTTCGTTAGTGGATCTGACACATTATCGCTTGACTTTACATAGTCAATTGTGATAATTCTACTAGAGAGAAGTTGTCTTATGGTGTTATGTATCCGTCGTATATGACGAGACTTCCCGTTGTACATGACGCTCCCTGCCCTACCTATTGCTGCTTGCCTATTGCAATGTATGTAAATATGTCCAACAGGTTTGGGCCTGATTGAAATATCTTCTAGGAAATTCGGAGCCATTCAGCTTCTTCACCATGCTTATTCAAAGCAATGATTTCAGATCCCAATGTGGAGCGATCAATACATGTCTGTTTGGATGGTTTCCAAGAGACGACTCCTCCACCAAGTATGAACACATCACCACTTGTGGACATTACTTCATTTGACCCGGTTATCCATATTTGCATCACTATATACTTCAATCACAACATGATACTAATTATAATGCAAGCATAGTGTTGTGTATATATTAGATAACCTAACACACGTTTCATTGTCATCCAGTGAGTTTGATTCATATTACTAGTGAACCGACTCAGTTTTCTAATTGCACATGTTATATCTGGTCGCGTACAATTCATAATATATACATCAAACTTTCCAACACTCTGACATATTCCAATTGAAAGTCACTTTGACCTTCATTCTTTTTAAATGTACATCTTAAATCAATTCGAATTTTGACAACATTAAAATTCAAGTACATGAACTTATCCAAAACTCTTTCAATATAATGAGATTGAGATAATGCTAGTCCCTATGGAGTTTGGATAATCCTGACCCTTAAGATCACATCAACAACTTGTAAGTCCTTCATACCAAACTTGCTGGACAGCATAAGCTTAGTAGCATTTATATCATTCAATGTTTTTACTCATTATGAACATGTCATCAAGATACAAACAAACAATGACTTTATGTTTCATAACATTTTTGATGTAACACATTTATCACATTCATTACTATTGAATCTATTTGCCAACATTGTTTTGTCAAATTTAGCATGTCACTCTTTGGGTGCTTGCTTGAGTCCATAAATTGACTTTACAAGTATGCATACCTTCTTTTCTTTACCAGGAACTACAAACCCTTCGGGTTGTTCCATGTAAATTTCTTCCTTCTACTCTCTATTTAAGAAGGTTGTCTTTACATCCATTTGGTGGAGTTTAAGATCAGGCACTGATACTAGTGCTATTAACATCCTAATTGATGTTATCCTTGTTACTAGAGAGTATGTGTCAAAGTATTCTTGACCTTCCTTTTGTCTGTAACCCTTGACTACCAGTCTAGCCTTATATTTGTCAATAGTCCCATTAGGTTTTATTTTCCTTTTAAGTATCCATTTTTATCCTAAAGGTTTATTTTCTTGAAAAATATTAGCCAATTCCCAAGTGTGATTACTTAAAATTAATTCAATCTCACTATTTACAGCTTCTTTCCAATAAGTTAACTCAGACGAAGATATAGCTGCTTTAATGTTTGAGGTTCATTTTCAAGCAGTTGCTACAAAATCTTGTCCGAAATAAGGAGGTTTCCGTTGGCGAGTATTACGCCTAGCATCCTCTCTAGTTAGAATATTTTTCGTTGATTCTTCTCGTGGTCGTTTAGGTCTTTCACTTGTCGACTCCCATTTAGTTTTATACGGATAATGTCACGACCCAAATCGAGTCGCGAGTGGCACCCACACTTACCCTCCTATGTGAGCAAACCAACCAATACAAAACCCAACATTTCAATATAATATCAACAGAAAGTAATGCGGAAGACTTAAACTCATTAATGAAAATCAATTCAATAACTTCTAAAAACTCAACATCTATTATTCCCCAAAATCTGGAAGTCATCATCACAAGAACATCTATCCTCAAATTACTAATCTAAGAGTATTCTAAGAAGCTAAATAAGTAAAAAGCTAGTCCATGCCGAAACTTCAAGGCATCAAGACATGATGAAGAAGATCCAGTCCAAGCTAGAAGCATTAGCTCACCCTGAAATCCGATGTAATGAAGACTGGATAGAATTGCGGTTGAGTTGAAGACGACGGTACGTTTGCTGCACTCCACAAATAACAAAGAAAGAAACATACAAGTAGGGGTCAGTACAAAACACAAGTACTGAGTAGGTATCATCGGCCAACTCAAAATAGAAAACAGTATATATCAGATAATAACATAAAATCAACCATATAACTCAACAGGTGAAAAAAACAAGTTCACAAATCATGTGTAACAACATCAAAACACACCTATGAGAACTCACGTCTCCACACCATACTCATTTGGGATATAGGTTCATTAGATTGAGTATATTAACATATTTCAAGATTCATTATCTTTATTCCTCTCGTGTCGGTACGTGACACTCCGCTCCATATACTATCCTGGTGTCGGAACGTGACACTCCGATCCTCATATACTATCCTGGTGTCGGAATGTGACACTACGATCCATATCCTATCCTGGTGCCGGAACGTGACACTCCGATCCTCATATACTATCCTGGTGACGAAACGTGACACCCGATCCATATTCTATCCTGGTGTCGGAACGTGACACTCCGATCCTCATATACTATCCTGGTAGCGGAACGTGGCACCCGATCCTCTATTTCTATCCTTGTGTTGGAACGTGACACTCCGATCCTCATATACTATCTTGGTGTCGGAACGTGACACCCGATCCATATTCTATCCTTGTGTCGGAACGTGACACTCCGATCCTCATATACTATCCTGATATCGGAACGTGGCACCCGATCCTCTATTTCTATCCTGGTGTCGGAACGTGACACCCGATCCTCTATTACTATCCAGATACCGGAACGTGGCACCCGATCCCCTAATCTCACTACTTTCGTTCATCAAGCCTTCTTTTATACCAAGGCATCCTCAATCTCATTACTTTAGTTCATCCAGCCTTCTTTTATACCAAGGCATCATCAATCTCATTACTTTAGTTCATCAAGCCTTCTTTTATACCAAGGCATCATTATTAACAAAGTAAATTTAGGATTAGAGATTCAATAGCCTCATCATGCTTATTCATCACAATTATATAATCACATCATGTAAGCACACAATTAAGCATATAGAAGGTTTTATAATACTACCCAACACATATCATTCTCCATTAAGAGTTTACTACAAATAGCATAAAAACCATAACCTACCTCCACCGAAGATTCGTGATCAAGCAAGCAATTTCCCAAAGCTTTGTTTCCTCTTCGTTTCCCTCTTTCTCGATCGTTCTCTGTCCCTCTCCTTGTTCTTTCTATTTTTCTTATTCAAACTCTCTTTCTTTTACCCTAATTAGCATATAATTAAGTATAAAAGATGATAAAAATAACCCAATAATTATTCCAATGGTTACCTCCTTTAACCCCCAAGTAATTGACTTATTAATATTAACCCACTAAATTTATAATTGTAGTAGGAATAGTCCAAAACGCCCCTTAAATCACTTAATAGAAAACCGACCCAGCCTGGGATTACGCAGCCTGTGACGGACCGTCGTGCCTGCGACGGTCCATCCTGCTGCTCCGTCACAGAGTTCAGAGAGTTAATTTCTATGGAAAATGTGTGACGGTCCGTCGTTCCCACGAAGGTCCGTCCTGCCATTCCGTCACGAAGTTCAGAGAGTCGATTTCAGTACCCAATTTTCAGAATTCTAAGTGTTTTGGAACGAGACCCCCTCGACGGTCCGTCGTGCCCATGACGGTCCGTCGTGGCATCCGTCGCCTCAGCCAGTTTTTACAGAAATAAAATCTGCTACTCAAAACGACTAAATAGGTCGTTACAATAGATACCAATTTACCCATCATTCGTCCTCGAACGATCACAAGAAAAGAAACAAGGGTGAAAAGGAGTACCTGAATCTGTAAACAGATGTGGGTATCTTTCTTGCATATCAGCCTCCTTCTCCCAAGTGGACTCTTCAACCGGCCGATTCTTCCATTTAACCTTGATGGATGCAATCTCCCTCGACCTCAACTTGCGGACTTCTCTATCTAAAATAGTAACAGGCTCCTCCTCATAAGTCAAATTCTCATCAAGCAGAACTGAATCCCAATGAATGATGTAGTTTTCATCCCCATGGTATCTTTTCAACATGGACACATGAAATACCGGATGCACTCCAGAACAGCCCTGGAGGCAAGGCTAATTCATAAGCCACCTCCCCTACTCGCTTAAGTACTTCAAATGGTCCAATATACCTTGGGCTTAGTTTACCTCTTTTACCAAACCGCATCACCCTTTCATGGGCAAAAACTTTAGCAAGACTTGCTCACCCTCCATAAACTCCAAGTCTCTAACCTTTCGATCTGCATATTCCTTTTGCCTACTTTGCGCCGCTAAAAGCTTTTCTTGACTAGATTTCACTTTCTCTAATGAATCCCTCAAAAGGTCAGTACCCTAAGGTCTAACCTCAAATGCATCAAACCAACCAATGGGGGACCTACATCTCCTCCCATACAGTGCTTCAAATAGAGCCATGTCAATACTTGAGTGATAGCTATTATTGTATAAAAACTCCGCTAAGGGTAAGAAGTTATCCCAATGACCACAAAATTCTATCACACATGCACGAAGCATATCCTCCAACACTTGAATCGTTATCTCAGACTGACCATCGGTCTGAGGGTGAAATGCGGTACTAAGGTCCAACCTAGTACCTAATTCCGCATGCAATGTCCTCCAAAACTTAGAAGTAAACTGCGTACCTCTATCTGATATGATGGAGAGTGGAACTCCATGCAATCGAACAACTTCCGAGATGTAAAGTTTGGCTAACTTCTCTGCATTGTAAGTCACCTTGACCGGAATGAAATGAGCAGACTTAGTTAATCTGTCCACAATTACCCAAATAGAATCAAACTTTCCCAATGTCTTTGGAAGACCAACCACGAAGTCCATTGCAATTCTCTCCCACATCCATTCAGGAATGGGCATTCTCTGAAGTGTTTTTCCGGGCCTCTGGTGTTCATACTTCACTTGCTGACAATTTGGACATTTGGCAACAAAATCAACAATGTCGCGCTTCATTCTACTCCACCAAAATTGTTGCTTTAGGTCACGGTACATCTTGGTTGCACAAGGATGTATAGAATATCCGGAACTATGAGCCTCTGTAAGAATAGTGTGGATCAAATCATCAACACGGGGCACACATACCCTTCCCTTAATCCTCAAAACACCTTCCTCATCAATTATTGCCTCTTTACCCTCTCCTCGCAACACCATATCCCGGATTCGGCTTAGTTTCTCATCATCAAACTGTTTTCCCTTGATCTTGTCAAGAAAAGAAGATCTCGCCTCCACACGGGCCAAAAATCCTCCCTTCTCATTTACTTCTAGCCTCATAAAGTCATTAGCCAAGCTTTGGATTTCACTAGCCAATGGGCGTCTAGAAACTTGCAAGTGAGCTAGACTTCCCATGCTTCCTGCCTTTCTACTTAAAGTATCTGTCACAACATTAGCTTTTCCCGGATGATACAGAATAGTGATATCGTAGTCCTTCAGTAGTTCCATCTATCTCCTCTGTCTCAAATTCAAATCCCTCTGAGTAAAGACATATTGTAGGCTACGATGATCCGTATAGACTTCACACTTGACCCCATATAGATAGTCTCTCCATTGCTTTAATGCAAACACTACCGCCGCCAACTCCAAATGATGGGTCGGATAGTTACGTTCATGCACCTTTAATTGCCTCGAAGCATAAGCAATTACATTCTTCTCTTGCATTAGCACTGCACCCAAACCATAATAGGATGCATCACAATAAACGATGAAGTTCTTACCCTCTACTGGCAAGGTAAGAATTGGTGCAGTAGTCAACAAGGTCTTGAGATTCTGAAAGCTTTCCTCACATTCATCCGACCATACAAATGGAACATTCTGCTTAGTCAAGCTTGTCAATTGGGAAGCAATAGAAGAGAACCCCTTGACAAATCGGCGGTAGTAGCTAGCTAAACCAACAAAGCTCCTTACTTCTGACACATTGGTAAGTCTCTCCCAATTCTTCACTGCTTCAATCTTAGATGGATCCACCATCACTCCATCCTTAGAAACCACGTGCCCTAAGAAGGACACTGAATCTAGCAAAAACTCATACTTGGAGAATTTGGCATAAAGCTTTTTATCCCTCAACATTTCCAATACAATTCTCAAGTGCTCCTCATGTTCCTTCTTGCTCTTTGAGTATACCAATATATCATCGATGAATACAATGACAAAGAGATCCAGATATGGCTTGAAAATCCCATTCATCAAGCTCATGAAAGCAGCAGGGGCATTCGTAAGCCCAAAAGACATTACTAAGAACTCGTAATACCCATACCTGGTCCGAAAAGCAGTCTTGGGCACATCCGTTGCCCGTATTTTCAATTGATGGTAACCGGATCTCAAATCGATTTTTGAGAAGGTGCAAGCACCTTGTAACTGATCGAACAAATCATCCATGCGAGGAAGAGGATACTTGTTCTTAATAGTTACCTTATTCAGTTGTCTGTAGTCTATGCACATCCGAAAACTCCCATCCTTCTTCATCACAAATAAAACAGGAGCACCCCAAGGAGATGCACTTGGTCTAATAAAGCCTTTGCTTAACAACTCTTGAAGTTGGGCCTTTAACTCTCTTAACTCCGCGGGAGCCATTCTATAAGGGGGTATAGAAATGGGGCGAGTACCCGGTTCCAGATCAATGCAAAAATCGATATCTCTATCCGGTGGCATACCAGGAAGATCTGCAGGGAACACATCCAGAAACTGACGGACTATCGAAACCGACTCAATTGAAGGTAGTTGAGTAGTGTCATCCCTGAGATGTGCCAAGAAAGCTAAACACCCTTTGCTAACCATTCTCTTAGCACGAAGAAAGGAGATGATACGAACCGGAGTGGAAGTGTAGTCACCCTCCCACACTAACGGATTTGTCCCAGGCTTGGCCAACGTTACAGTTTTTGCATTACAATCTAAGATCGCAAAATTCGGAGAAAGCCAAGTCATACCCAGAATTACATCGAAGTCAACCATTTCTAGGATAACCAAATCTACATAGGTGTTGCTCCCCATAAAAGTCACCAAACAATACCTATATACTTTTTCAACTATCACAGACTCACCCACTGGAGTAGAAACACGAATAGGCATGTCAAGAAATTCGCAATGTAAATTAAGACCAGTAGCAAAATGAGGATGATACATATGAAAATGTGGAGCCAGGATCAAATAATACAGAAGCCATGCAATCACAAACCATAAGATTACCTGTGATAACAGCATCAGATGCCTCCGCTTCAGACCGCCCGGGGAAAGCGTAACAATGGGCCCTATCACCAGTCTGCCCGTTTCCCCTACCATGTAGTGTTGTAGTAGCTCCAGTTTGCCCATCACCTCGGCCGTTTTGGTGACCACCATTACCTCAACCACCACTTCCTCCAAAATGACGGCCTCTTCCATGACCACCTCTACCTCTGACTATGGGAGGTCTGTAACTCTGTTTTGGACAATACCTCTTAATGTGTCCAGTCTCCCCACATCCATAACACTCTCTGGATTCAAGCATCGGTCTCTGTGAGAATGACGAAGTCTGGGAATAACCTACAACCTCAGAGAAATGTTGGCCGGTCTGAGGTGGACCCCCAACTACAGTCTGTGGTGAGGACTGAATTGGTCGGACTGAGTAACCCCCTGAACCCTGTCCTCTAGAGTAAGAACCATTAAACTCACCCCCCTTTCGAAACCTTTTTGATGTAGATGTCATGGTGATGTCATCTGGCTTCACTCCCTCCACCTCTATCACGAAGTCTACCACTTTCTGAAAGGATTTTGCTGTAGCCGCTACCTGTAAGGCTGAAATCCGCAACTCTGACCTCAACCCCTTAACAAAATGGCGAATCCGCTCTTGTGGACTGAAGCAAAGCTGGGTGGCATATCTGGATAGTGCACAAAACCTAGCCTCATAAGGAGTAACCAACATCCTGCCTTGCTCGAGGCTTAGAAACTCATCCTCCTATCCCTCAAAGTACAGGGTATATACTTCTCCATAAACAAGCTAGAGAATGATGCCCAAGTCATAGGTGGTGCCTCTGTTGGTTGACACTCAACATGTGACCGCCACCACATATTGGCGTTCCCTTGAAACTGATAAGTCACAAACTCAACACCAAACCGTTCTACTATACCCATCTTGTGTAGTCGCTCATGACAGTCAACCAGAAAATCGTAGGCATCCTCAGATTCAGCACCCTTGAAGATTGGAGGTTTCAATTTCAAGAACTTACTGAAAAGTTCATGCTGATCATTTGTCATTATAGACCCTGTAGTCAGACGAGGAAACGTGCCTATTTCCAATGAGGCATCCATGCGGGGAGCCACAGTAGCTGCATGTTGTACCTCCGGAACCTGAGGTGCTGGTGCAGAAAACACTGGAGGTGTTTGGCCCTGATCAGATAACCCGCTAAGATAAGCAAAAACCTGATTGATCATCTCTGGGGTATGTTGGGGTGGTAATTCCTCATTCTGCACTTGTTCATTCTCCCCTTCCTCACCCTCTCTTATCACTTCCTCAGTTTGTGGAGGAGTCACCGCCCTAGTACTAGTTGGGCTAGGTGCTTGTCCTCTTCCTCTAGAGGACGTCCTCCCGCGACCTCTACCACGGCCTCTTGCCACTGTTTCTCTCCGAGCTACAGCCCCAGTTGCTGGCTCAGACGCATCTTACCTTGTCGGTGTTGGTGTTGGCGCAGTCGTTTCTCTAGTTCTAACCATCTGCAAAATAGAGTGAAGATGGTCAGATACCAATTTGTATCACCTAGATACCAATTGGATACAAGTAATAGCACGAAAGAAAGAAAGAATGGAATTTTCCTAAAGTCTTATAGCCTCTCAAAGAAAAGTAAAGGCGTCCCCCTACCATTCCTTAAGACTCTAATAGACTCGTTCTTGTGTGATGAGACCAACAAACCTAAAGCTCTGATACCAAGTTTGTCAATACCCAAATCGAGTCGTGAGTGGCACCCACACTTACCCTCCTATGTGAGTGAACCAACCAATACAAAACCCAACATTTTAATATAATATCAACAGAAAGTAATGCGGAAGACTTAAACTCATTAATGAAAATCAATTCAATAACTTCTAAAAACACAACATCTATTATTCCCCAAAATATGGAAGTCATCATCACAAGAACATCTATCCTCAAATTACTAATCTAAGAGTATTCTAAGAAGCTAAATAAGTAAAAAGCTAGTCCATGCCGGAACTTCAAGGCATCAAGACATGAAGAAGAAGATCCAGTCCAAGCTAGAAGCATAAGCTCACCCTGAAATCTGATGTAATTAAGACTGGATAGAATTGCGGTTGAGTTGAAGACGACGGTACGTTTGCTGCACTCCACAAATAACAAAGAAAGAAACATACAAGTAGGGGTCAGTACAAAACACAAGTAGTGAGTAGGTATCATCGGCCAACTCAAAATAGAAAACAGTATATATCAGATAATAACATAAAATCAACCATATAACTCAACAGGTGAAAACAACAAGTTCACAAATCATGTGTAACAACATCAAAACACACCTATGAGAACTCACGTGTCCACACCATACTCATTTGGGATATAGGTTCATTAGATTGAGTATATTAACATATTTCAAGATTCATTATCTTTATTCCTCTCGTGTCGGTACGTGACACTCCGCTCCATATACTATCCTGGTGTCGGAACGTGACACTCTGATCCTCATATACTATCCTGGTGTCAGAACGTGACACTCCGATCCATATTCTATCCTGGTGCCGGAACGTGACACTCCGATCCTCATATACTATCCTGGTGTCTGAACGTGACACCCGATCCATATTATATCCTGGTGTCGGAACGTGACACTCCGATCCTCATATAGTATCCCGGTACCGGAACGTGGCACCCGATCCTCTATTTCTATCCTGGTGTCGGAACGTGACACTCCGATCCTCATATACTATCCTGGTGTCGGAACGTGACACCCTATCCATATTCTATCCTGGTGTCGGAATGTGACACTCCGATCCTCATATACTATCCTGGTACCGGAACGTGGCACCCGATCCTCTATTTCTATCCTGGTGTCGGAACGTGACAACCGATCCTCTATTACTATCCTGGTACCGGAACGTGGCACCCGATCCCCTAATCTCACTACTTTCGTTTATCAAGCCTTCTTTTATACCAAGGCATCCTCAATCTCATTATTTTAGTTCATCCAGCCTTCTTTTATACCAAGGCATCATCAATCTCATTACTTTAGTTCATCAAGCCTTCTTTTATACCAAGGCATCATTATTAACAAAGAAAATTTAGGATTAGAGATTCAATAGCCTCATCATGCTTATTCATCACAATTATATAATCACATCATGTAAGCACACAATTAAGCATATAGAAGGTTTTATAATACTACCCAACACATATCATTCGCTATTAAGAGTTTACTACGAATAGCATAAAAATCATAACCTACCTCCACCGAAGATTCATGATCAAGCAAGCAATTTCCCAAAGATTTGTTTCCTCTTTGTTTCCCTCTATCTCGATCGTTTTCTGTCCCTCTCCTTGTTCTTTCTATTTTTCTTATTCAAACTCTTTTTCTTTTACCCTAATTAGCATATAATTAAGTATAAAAGATGATAAAAATAACCCAATAATTATTCCAAGGTTACCTCCTTTAACCCCCAAGTAATTGACTTATTAATATTAACACACTAAATTTATAATTGTAGCAGGAATAGTCCAAAACGCCCCTTAAATCACTTAACAGAAATCCGACCCAGCCTGGGATTACGCAGCCTGTGACGGCCCGTCGTGCCTGCGACGGTCCGTCCTGCTGCTCCGTCACAGAGTTCAGAGAGTTAATTTCTGTGGAAAATGTGTGACGGTCCGTCGTGCCCACGACGGTCCATCCTGCCATTCCGTCACGAAGTTCAGAGAGTCAATTTCAGTACCCAATTTTCAGAATTCTAAGTGTTTTGGAACGAGACCCCCTCGACGGTCCGTCGTGCCCATGACGGTCCGTCGTGGAATCCGTCGTCTCAGCCAGTTTTTCCAGAGATAAAATTTGCTGATCAAAATGACTAAACAGGTCGTTACAAATAAATGTTTTTAAAAAAATCTGCATTATCTGACTCAATTATCGTATTAACATGAATCTCAGGATTATCATATTTGTGAACCAAAAACCGACAGGCCTTACTGTTCACAGCATACCCAACAAAATACACAGTCTATTATTTTGGGTCCAATTTTAAAACTCTTAGGTAAAGGAACCACTAACTTGTCTAAACACCACCATACTTTAAAATATTTCAAGTTGGGTTTCCTTCCTTTCCACAACTCATACGGAATTGATTGTGCATTTCGATGGGGTACTCTATTGAGTATTTTATAAGCCCTAAGGATGGCTTCCGCCCAAAGGTTTCACGGTGAACCATAATTGATCATTAAGACATACATCATTTCATTTAATGTTCTGTTCTTCCGTTCCGCCAAACTATTTGACTGTGGTGTATAAGGTGCAGTAGTTTGATGAATAATACCATATTCCAAACATATCTCTCTAAAAGGAGATTCGTATTCTCCACCCCTATCACTCTGAATCATTTTTATCTTTAGATTCAATTGGTTCTACACTTCATTTTTGTATTGCTTAATAGCATCAATTGCTTCATCCTTACTATTAAGCAAATATACATAACAAAATCGAATGCAGTCGTCAATAAAAGTTATAAAATACTTTTTTCACGACGAGATGGTGTCGACTTCATATCACATATATATGTGTGAATTCAGTCTAAAGTTTTGGAATTTCTTTCAACAGACTTATAAGGATTTTTGACAAACTAACTTTCCACAAAAATTTTGCATTTCGATTTATCGCATTTAAAATCAGGCAATACTTCTAGAGTAACCAATTTTAGCAAGGCTTTGTAATTTACATGTCCCAAGGGGCATGCCATAAATCATCTGACTCCAATAAGTAAACAGAAGCAGAATTTTTATTAATACTGTCAACAACCATTACATTCAGAATTTTTAAACCCTCTTATTTTTCTTTTCACCACCGATGAGGGACAAATACCTTTTCATTTAAGTATAAGAAGACTTTTCAAGTTTCCAACTATTCAAGAATTCAACTTTACAAGTTCTTTTCTTTCCCTCTATTTCCCAAAAATTCTTGATACATACCCAACATATATAATTTGAATAATGATAATTAACAACATAAAATACTTGTAAAATACATATAAAAAATTTCATTGATTCATAAAATTATTATATTTATGTCAAATAAAATAGGATAAAAGAAGTAACATATATTATTTAATTTGAAAACTACGTAGAAAGTATTATAAATCTCAATAATTTACAACATTTGATTGACTTTTGAAATCTAGTTGTGCGACATAAATCGGGATAAGAGAAGTTACACATATTGTGTGATGTTGAGAATGATTTGGAGACTTGTTGCTTATTGTTGGTTTTGTATTCATTGTAGTAAATTACGCTTTGTTATCAAAGATAATAAATTGGCAATGATTTCCATTAGAAAAATGAATTAGTAGGCATTGTGAATTATAATTATGGGAATAGTAGGTCTGCAGAATATCTTTGTAAGTAGACAACCCTAGTTCATTTTTTTATTATTATTATTGTTGCATTATAATTTTAAGTTTTCTTTTTAATATAGTAAATAGATATTTTTGATGGATTGCATGATATAAAAATTATTAGAGTTAAGTTTTTTTGAATAATTAAGAGTTATTTCTAGGCTTAAAAATCAAGGAGATTAATGATAGATCTGATTCAATTATTGTTTATCAAGGCTAAACATGTATTGATAAGAGTGTTGTTAGTTTTAAAATCTTATTATCAAATATAAGCTTGAATAGATTGCATTAATTTGGAAGCTCAACGAAAAAGGGAAGGCTCAAACCCCGGAGTAAATTGTTGATTAATTGAGGCAAGTGGATTTCTAAGCCCTTGCTAAGTGTATGAAATATGTGTATTTCCTTATGTTATATATTTTGGAGTAAAGAGATTTTGTGATGGGTTGACTTCTCCACATTGATTAATACTGATGATGAAACAAAGGGTAATAAAAGGCGATGTGAATAATTGACTTTAGAGGCTTGTACAAGCCTCTAAAGTATTACAATTGAATCAAATGAAAATATAAGTCTCAAAAGAACTTGTTTCTAGAATAGAACAAGATAAAAACTATGCAGAAAGAGATTCCGCTGAGACGACAAAAAGCTACCTCACAAATCTCCAAGAAGCCTCGGAAAAGAAGAGATGACATGTAAAACAAAAATCAAGACTTAATAACCTACAAAAAAATTGTAGAAGCAAGGGGTGAGTACAAAACCATACGGTACTCAACAAGTAATCCTCTAAACACAAGCTCAGGGGATGAAATACGGGTACTCCTACCACCCCCAACCGAACCTCCACAACTACAACCTGCATTAAAATCAACCAAACCTAATAACTCACAGTTAACATAGCACGTAGCTCAACAACAGCACTTTAACAAATTACATATCCTCAACAACAATACTTTAACAAATTACATTTCCGCAATAACAAGCTCAATATTGATCAATCAAAAGTTCCATAGAGAGCCAATCAGAAGATAAGCAAAACACGATACCAAGTTCACTGATGTTAATTATGTGCAATGCAATGGAATGCAATGTCAACTATAATGATGCATGTCTGACCTTGTCATACACACCCGCTGTCTCTCAGTCCGGGACACATGGGAGACATATCTGTCCATGCATCTGTCGCGGCGCACGACACGACCCTCAATATAGTAACTATCACGGCGCGCGATACATCCCTCCAAATATAGTATCCATCATGGAGCGCGATACGTCCCCCGAAATATAGTATCCATCGCGGCGCGATACGTCCGTCAAAATGGTTCATCCTCTTTAAATTTTCATTCTTTCGCAATGCACATAACACTTTTTACAACCATGTCTCAAAATAATGCAAATAACATGTTCATACAAATAAAGAGGATGTCACCATTTTCATAACACAATTCACAATTCACAACAACATCATCAATGACTTAACAAGCCTTTCAAACCATTCTTCATTATGAACACATCACACAAAATCAATTATTCACATCGCCTTTTATTACCCTTTGTTTCATCATTAGTATTAATAAATGTGGACAAGTCAACCCATCACGAAATCTTAATCCTCCAAAACATATAACATAAGGAAATACATATATTTCATACACTTAGCAAGGGTTTAGAAATCCACTTGCCTCAATTAATTAACAATTTACTCCGGTGTTTGAGCCTTCCCTTTTTCGTTGATCTTCCAAATTAACGCAATCTATTCAGGTACATATATTCATAATAAGTTTTCAAAACTAACAACACTCTTATTAATGCATGTTTAGCCTTGAAAAACAAAAATTGAATCAGATCTATAATTAAGCTCCAGAATTTTTAAGCCTAGAAATAACTCTTAATTATTCAAAAAAAACTTAACTCTAATAATTTTTATATGATGTAATCCATCAAAAATATCTATTTACTATCTTAATATAAAGAAAACTTAAATTATAATGCAACAATAATAATAAAAAAATGCACTAGGGTAGTCTAGTTGCAAAGAGTATTCTGTAGACCTACTATTCGCATAATTATAATTCACAATGCCTACTAATTCAATTCTCTAATGGCAATCATTGCAAATTTATTTATTTTGATAACAAAGCGCAATTTACTACAAGGAATACAACACCAACAAATAAGCAACAAGTCTCCAAATCATTCTCAACATCACACAATGTGTTACTTTTCTTATCCCGATTTATGTCGCACCAATAGATTTCAAAAGTCAATCAAATGTTGTTAATTATTGAGATCAACAATACTTTCTACGTAGTTTTCAAATTAAATAATATATATTACTTCTTTTATCCCATTTGATTTGATATAGATATAATAATTTTATGAATTAATCGAATTTTGTATATGTTTTTTGCAAGTATTTTATATTGTTAATTATCATTATTTATATTATATATGTTGGGTATGTATTAAGAATTTATGGGAAATAGAGGGAAAGAAAAGAACTTGTAAAGTTGAATTCTTGAATTGTTGGGTACTTTAAAAGTCTTCTTACACTTTAATGAAAAGGTATTTGTCCCTCATTAGTGGTGGAAAGAAAAATAAGAGAGTTTAAAAATTCTGAATGTAATGGTTGTTGACAGTACACTAATGTTGATGATGTGGTTATGCCACCCCATATTGTAATTAGATAGAGAGTTTCGAGAAGAATGATGACAATTTTAGTTTGTATAGTCTATGGAGGGATGCTCAAGAGAAGGAATTTGAGTCAACTATGAGACTCAATTCTAAGGATGATTGAATTTACCGAAACAGAACTTTATAATTTAGTCTATTTGTTCGTATTAAAAGCAAAGAAATAATTATGAAAAAAGATATATAGAAAAGAGAAAAATATTATTCTTTTTTTCATTGTAAATGTGACACTGATGGAATATAAATTCAATAACTTTGAGTATTTATGATTTTGTGTATGAGTAAGAATTTTAAATTAAGAATTTTAGAATTGAGATCAACTACAAAGCTTGTTAAAAATAAATAAGAAAATGAAGACATATAAATGGGAAAAGATACGGTATTAATGAAAATTTTAGTAGTTAAGTTTGTTGACTACATCAAAACTTGTAGATGAGAGTTTGATTCTCCACATTGTAATCTCCTTCCTCATTTTCCTTTTCAATAATAATCAGAAAATATTATTAATATAAATCATACAAAGAAAAATCAAATCATTCAACATTCAATGAGAAAATAAATAAAGTTACCCTATTTAACCTGTATTTAAATAATTTGAATCATATTTTGTGATATCTTCATCTTTATTTCTTTTGTAACAATTGTTGAGTAAACATCCTCTTATGATTACGTATATTCATTCAAAATTTCATAGTAAATGGATAACTTAAAAAAATAACAAGAAATTAAAAAAAGGAATTCAGAAATGAAAAGAACAAACGAACTGACTTGAAGATTTGTTCGGGCTTTTGGATGAAAGGGGACAAGTAGGAAAGTTGGGCAGCAATTGAGAAAGTAAAATATTGGGGCTTAGAAAAAAGGAATATTGGATGACCTGGTTAAATAGAATGAAAGGTTAAGTTTACTAGGATCACGCACGCACACGCACACACGTGAATACACACACACTCACACCCTCCACACACAATAACCAATTAGGTCATGATCGATATGTCTGCCTGGCAGTTGCACTACTTTTCCTTTTTTGATGGTTATTTTATTTTAATTTGTTTGTCTATTTTTTTTTAATTTTTTAAATATTTAAAAATTATGTAATATATGCTATAAATGATGATTACTACCAACTTAAAATACTTGTAAAAAACATATAATAAATTCGGTTAATTCATAAAATTAATATATCTATGTCAAATAATATGGGATAAAAGAAGTAACATGTGTTATTTAATTTGAAAACTTCGTAGAAAATATTGTAAATCTCAGTAATTTACAATATTTGATTGAATTTTGAAATTCTATTTGTATTACATACATCAAGATAAGAGAAGTAATATATATTATTAAACTTTTCCGAAGACGAGTACACCGATGATGATGATGTTTTTGTGCCTCCACATATGATAATTATATAGTGTGTTTCGAGAAGAATGATGACAATTTAAGTTTGTATCATCTAAGGAGGGATGCTCAAGAGAAGGAATTTCAGTCAAATAAAGGACGCAATTCTAAGGATGATTGATTTTATCGAAAAATAACTTTATAATTTTAGTCACTTTGTTAGTACTAGACGAAGACAAATGGTTAAGGATAAACAGTAGATAGATAAGAGAAAAAATGTCTTTTTTTTCATTGTAAATGTGACACTGTTGTAATATCAATTCAATAACTTTGTGCATTTATGTTTTGGTGTATGAGTACGAATTTTAGAATTCATATCAAACACAAAGCTTGTTAAAAATAAATAATAAAATGAAGACATATTAAATGGGAGAAGACTAAACATACGGTATTATGGGGAATTTTAGTAGTTAAGTTTGTTGACTACTTGAAAAATTGTTGACGAGAGTTTGATTCCCCATATTGTAATCTCCTTCCTCATTTTCCTTTTCAATAAGAATTAAAATATATTGTTTAAATAAATCATACAAAGAAAAATCAAATTATTCAACATTTATTGAGAAAATAAATAGAGTTTCCCCATTTAATCGGTATTTAAATAATTTAAATCATACTTTATGATATCTCCATCTTCATTCCTTTTCCTGACGATTATTGAGGAAACATCCTCTCATGGTTACATATATTTATTCAAAATTTCATAGTAAATGTATAGCTGAGAAAAAGAAGAAGATAATAAAAAAAAAGAATTCAGAAATGACAAAAACAATCGAACTCACTTGAAGAGTTGTTCGTACTTTTGAAAGGAGGAGAAATAGGAAGGTTGGGCGGCAATTGGAAAAAGTAAAAGAAATTAGGGGTTAGAAAAAAAGAATATCGGGTTACCTGGTTAAATAGAATGAAAGTTAAAGTTTACGAGGATCACGTGCACACACGCATGCCTGCTCTAACGCACACGCGCATAGAAGCATGCACACATCCCTACATATAATAACCAGGTAGGTCATGATCGATATTCCTGCCTGACAGCTTCACTATTTTTCATTTTTTGATTGTTTTTTTTTTGTTTTAATTTTTCTGTCTTGTTTTTTATTTTTTTAAGTATTTAAAAATTATATTATATATTATAAATAATGATACTTACCAATTTTAAATACTTGTAAAAATATATAAAAATTCGATTGATTCATAAAATTACAATATCTAAGTCAGATAATGAGATAAAACAAGCAACATGTATTATTTAAATTGAAAAGTACATCGAAAGTATTGTAAATCTCAATAATTAACAACATTTGATTGACTTTTGAAATCTATTTGTGCTACATACATAGCTTTTAATAACAATAAAAAATATTGTTAAAATAAATTATACGAAGAAAAATCACATCATTCAACATTCAATGAGAAAATAAAAAAGTTACCCCATTTAACAGGTATTTAGATTATTTGAATCATATTTTGTGATATGTTCATCTTTATTTCTTTTCTGACAATTGTTGAGGAAACATCCTTTCATGGTAACATATATTCATTAAAAATTTTATACTAAATGGATAAATTAAAAAAAGAACAAGAAAATAAAAAAACAAATTCAGAAATGACAATAACAAACGAATTGACTTTAAGAGTTGTTTGTTCTTTTGGCTGAAAGGGGGAGAAATAGGAATGTTGGGCACCAATTGGAGAAAGTAAAAATAAGGTCTTAAAAAAAAGGAACATTGGGGACCTGGTTAAGTAGAATGAAAGTTTAAGTTTACTAGGATCACGCATGCACGCACGCGCATCCACACACACGCGCGCGCATACACCCCCACACACGTATGCACATACGGGCGCACCCTACACAAATAACCTGTTAGGTCATGATCGACATGCCTGCCTGACAGCTGCTCTATTTTTCCTTTTTTGATGGTATTTTTGTTTTAGTTTTTTTGTCTTGGTTATTAATTTTGTAAATATTTAAAACTGATGTAATTTTTACTATAAATAATGATTATTGCAAACATAAAACACTTGTAAAAATATATAAAGAATTTGATTAATTCATAAAATTAATATACCTATGTCAAATAAAATGAGATACAAGAAGTAACATGCATTATTTATTTTGAAAACTCCGTAGAAAGTACTGTATATCTCAATAATTAACAATATTTGACTGACTATTAAAACTCTATTTGTATTACATACATCAAGATAAGAGAATTAACATATATTATTAAAATTTTCCGAAGACGAGTACACTAATGATGATGATGCTGATGTTGTTGTACCTTTCCATATGATAGTTACATAGAGAGTCTCGATAAGAATGATTCAATTTTAGTTTGTATCGTTTATGGAGGGATTTAAGGATGATTGGTTTTACCGAAACATGACTTTATAATTTAGTCTCTTTGTTCGTATTAGAAGCACATAAATAGTTAAAGAAGAACGGTAGTTCGAAAAGAGAAAAAAATATTCTTTTTTTAATTGTAAATGTGACACTGATGTAATATCAATTCAATAACCTTGTATATTTATGATTTTATGTATGAGTACGGATTTTAAAAGTTAGATCAAACACAAATCTTGTTAAAAATAAAGAAGAAAACGAAGACATATTAAATGGGAAATGAATAAACATACGGCAGTAAGGGAATTTTAGTAGTTATGCTGGCTGACTACCTGAAAAATTGCTGATGAGAGTTCGATTCCCCACATTGTAATCTCCTTCCTCATTTTCCTTTTCAATAACAATTAAAAAATATTGTTAAAATAAATGATACAAAGAAAAATAAAATCATTCAACATTCATTGAAAAAATAAATCGAGTTACCCCATTTAACCGATATTTGAATTATACTTTGCGATATCTTCATCTTCATTCCTTTTCTGGACAACTTTTGAGGAAACATTTTCTCATGGTAACGTATATTCATTCAAAATTTCATTGTGCATCGATAGCTGAGAAAAAGAATTCAGAAAATAAAAAAAAGAATCCAGAAACGACAAGAACAAGCAAACTGACTTGAAGAGTTTTTCTGATTTTGGTTGAAAGGGGGAGAAATAGGAAAGTTAGGCGGCAATTGGAGAAAGTAAAAAATTAGGGCTTCGAAAAAAGGAATATTGGGTGACCTGGTTAAATAGAATGAAAGGTGAAGTATATGAGGATCACGCACGCACACAACGCACACCTGCATACACGCACGCACGCACCGCACACACACAATAACCAGGTAGGTCATGATCGATATGCGTGCCTGGCAGCTACACTATTTTTCCTTTTTTGATTATTTTATAATTTGTATGTCTTGTTTTTTTATTTTTTATGTATTTGAAATTTATATAATATATACGATAAATTATGATAATTACCAACTTGAAAGACTTGTAAAAAACATATGAAAATTCGATTGATTCATAAAATTAATATATCTATGTCAAATAAAATGGGATAAAAGAAGTAGCATGTATTATTTAATTTTAAAACTACGTAGAAAGTATTGTAAATCTCAATAATTAACAATATTTGATTGACTTTTGAAATCTATTTACATACATTGCGATAAGAGAAGAAGCACATATTATTTAAATTTATTGAAAATGATTACATTTATGATGATGATGTTTTTGTGCCACCCGATGTGATAATTAGATGGAGATTTTCGAGAAGAATGATGACAATTTTAGTTTATATCGTTTATGGAGGGATGATCAACAGAAGGAATTTGAGATAACTAAGGGACTCAATTCTAAGGATGATTGATATTACTGAAACAGAACTTTATAGTTTAGTCTCTTTGTTCGTATTAAAACCAGAGAAATGGTTAGGAAAAAAAGATAGATATAAAAGAGAGAAAAAAAATTCTTTTTTTCTCGTTGCAAATGAGACACTTATGGAATATAAATTCAATAACTTTGTGTATTTATGATTTTGTGTATGAGTACAAGTTTTAAATTATGAATTTTAGAATTGAGATCAAATACAAAGCTTGTTAAAAATAAATAAGAAAATGAACGCATATAAAATTGGGAAAATACTAAAAATATGGTATTAACGAAAATTTTCGTATTTCAGTTGGTTGACTACCTCAATACTTTTTGAAGAGGGTTCAATTACCAACATTGTAATCTCCTTCCTCACTTTCCTTATCAATAACAATAAAAAATATTGTTAAAATAAATCATACAAAGAAAACTCAAATCATTCAACATTCAATGAGAAAATAAATAAAGTTACCCCATTTAACCGGTATTTAAATAATTTGAATCATATTTTGTGATATGTTCACCTTTGTTTCTTTTATGACAATTGTTGAGGAAACATCTTCTCATAGTTACGTATATTCATTCAAAATTTCATAGTAAATCCATAAAATAAAAAAAGAACAAGAAAATAAAAAAAGTAATTCAGAAAAGACAAGAACAAACAAACTGACTTGAAGAGTTGTTAAGGGCGGCAATTGGAGAAAGCAAAAAATTAGAGCTTAAAAAAAGGAATATTAGGAACCTGGTTAAATAGAAAGAAAGTTGAAGTTTACGAGGACCATGCATGCACGCACCCGCACGCACATACACACGTGTGCATACACCCGCACACGCGCATGCACCCACGGGTGCAACCTCCACACACAATAAGCAGTTAGGTCATGATCGACATGCCTACTTGGCGACTGCACTATTATTCCCTTTTTGATGGTATTTTTGTTTTAATTTGTTTGTCTTGTTTTTTAATTTTTTAAATATTTAAAAATTATGTAATGTACACTATAAATAATGAGTATTACAAACATAAAATACATGTAAAATACATATAAAGAATTTGATTAATTCATAAAATTAATATATCTATGTCAAATAAAATGGAATAAAAGAAGTAACATGTATTATTTAATTTGAAATCTACGTAGAAAGTATTGTAAATCTCAATAATTAACAATATTTGATTGACTTTTGAAATTCTATTTGTATTACATACATCAAGATAAGAGAATTAATATATATTATTAAACTTTTCCGAAGACAAGTACACTAATGATGATAATGTTGATGTTGTGTACCTCTTCCATATGATAATTAGATAGAGAGTCTCGATAAGAATGATGACAATTTTAGTTTGTATCGTCTATGGAGGGATGTTCAAGAGAAGAAATTTGAGTCAACTAAGGGACTCAATTCTAAGGATGATTGATTTTACCGAAACAGAACTTTAGTATTTAGTCTATTTGTTCGTATTAAAACAAAGATATAATTACGAAAAAAGATATATAGAAAAGAGAAAAATATTATTCTTTTTTTTCATTGTAAATGTGACACTAATGGAATATAAATTCAAATAACTTTGAGTATTTATGATTTTGTGTATGAGTAAGAATTTTAAATTAAGAATTTTAGAATTGAGATCAAATACAAAGCTTGTTAAAAATAAATAAAAAAATGAAAATATATAAAATGGTAAAAGTCTAAACATACGGTATTAATTAATATTTTAGTAGTTAAGTTGGTTGACTACCTCAAAACTTGTTCATGAGAGTTTGATTCCTCACATTGTAATCTCCTTCCCCATTTTCCTTTTCAATAACAATCAAAAAATATTGTTAATATAAATCATACAAAAAAAATCAAATCATTCAACATTTTATGATAAAATAAATAAAGTTATCCCATTTAACGGGTACGTAAATAATTTGAATCATATTTTGTGATATCTTCATCTTTATTTCTTTTCTAACAATTGTTGAGTAAACATCCTCTCATAATTACGTATATTCATTCAAAATTTCATAGTAAATGGATAACTTAAAAAAATAACAAGAAATTAAAAAATGAAAAGAACAAACGAACTGATTTGGAGAGTTGTTCAGGCTTTTCGCTGAAAGGGGAGAAATAGAAAAGTTGGCCAGCAATTGAAGAAAGTAAAATATTAGGGCTTAGAAAAAATGAATATTGGGTGACCTGGTTAAATAGAATGAAAGGTGAAGTTTACAAGGATCACGCACCCAAGCACGCACACGCACACACGCACCCTCAACACACAATAACCAGTTAGGTCATGATCGACATGTCAATCTGGAAGCTGCACTACTTTTCCTTTTTTATGGTTATTTTATTTTAATTTGTTAGTATTGTGTTTAAATTTTTTAAATATTTAAAAGTTATGTAATGTATGCTATAAATAATGATTACTACCAACTTAAAATACTTGTAAAAATACATAATAAATTCGATTAATTCATAAAATTAATATATCTATGTTAAATAATATGGGATAAAAGAAGTAACATGTATTATTTAATTTGAAAACATTGTAGAAAGTATTGTAAATCTCAATAAGTTACAATATTTGATTGACTTTTGAAATTCTATTCATACTATATACAACAAGATAAGAGAAGTAACATATATTACTAAACTTTTCCGAAGACGAGTACACTAATGGTGATGATTTTGTTGTGCCTCCACATATGATAAATAAATAGTGAGTTTCGAGAAGAATGATGACAATTTAAGTTTGTATCATCTATGGAGGGATGCTCAAGAGAAGGAATTTGAGTCAAAGAAGGGACTCAATTATAAGGATGATTGATTTTACCGAAAAATAACCTTTTTATTTTAGTCTCTTTGTTCGTATTAGACGAAGAGAAATGGTTAAGGATAAACGGTAGATAGAAAAGAGAAAAAATGTCTTTTTTTCATTGTAAATGTGACACTGATGTAACATCAACTCAATAACTTTGTGTATTTATGTTTTGGTGTATGAGTACGAATTTTAGAATTGATATCAAACACAAAGCTTGTTAAAAATAAATAATAAAATGAAGACATATTACATGGGAGAAGACTAAACATACGGTATTAAAGGAAATTTGAGTAGTTCAGTTGGTTGATTACTTTAAAAATTGTTGACGAGAATTTGATTCCCCACATTGTAATCTCCTTCCTCATTTTCCTTTTCAATAACCATAAAAAAGATATTATAAAATAAATAATGTAAACAAAAATCAAATCATTCAACATTCAATGAGCAAATAATAGCGTTTCCCCATTTTATCGGTATTTAAATAATTTAAATCATACTTTTTGATATCTTCATCTTCATTCCTTTTCCAGACAATTATTGAGGAAACATCCTCTCATGGTTACGCATATTTATTCAAAATTTCATAGTAAATATATAGCTGAGAAAAATAAGAATATAATAAAAAAAAGGAATTCAGAAATGCAAGAACAATCGAACTGAATTGAAGAGTTGTTCGTACTTTTGACTGAAAGGAGGAGAAATAGGAAAGTTGTGCGGCAATTGGAAAAAGTATAATAAATTAGGGCTTAGAAAAAAAGAATATTGGGTGACCAGGTTAAATAGAATGAAAGTTAAAGTTTACGAGGATCACACACGCACGCACACGCGCACGCTCATATGCGTACGCACTCACTCCTTCACACAATAACCACGTAGGTCATGATCGATATGTCTGCCTTGCAGTTGCACCATTTTCCTTTTTTGATTAATTTTTGTTTTAATTTGTCTGTCTTGTTTTTTAATTTTTTAAGTATTTCAAAATTATATAATATATACTATAAATATTGATAATTACCAACTTAAAATACTTGTAAAAAACGTATAAAAATTTGATTGATTCATTAAAATTAATATATCTATGTCAAATAAAATGGGATAAAAGAAGTAACATGTATTATTTAATTTGGAAACTACGTAGAGAATATTGTAAAGCTCAATAATTAACAACATTTGATTGACTTTTGAAATCTATTTGTGCTACATACATCGGGATAAGAGAAGTAACACATATTATTAAAATTTTTCGAAGACTATTAAACTAATGATAGTGATGTTGTTTTTTCACCCCATATGATAATTAGATAGAGAGTTTCGAGAAGAATGATGACAATTTTAGATTGTATCGTCTATGGAGGGATGCTCAAGAGAAGGAACTTAATTCAATTAAGGGACTCAATTCTAAAGATGATTGATTTTACCGAAACATGACTTTATAATTAAGTCTGCTTGTTCGTATTAAAAGTAGAGAAATTTTAAGGAAAAAAAGATTGATAGAAAACAGAAAAAAATTATTCTTTTTTTTCGTTGTAAATGTGAAACAGATGGAATATAAATTCAATAACTCTGTGAATTTATTATTTTATGTATCAGTACGAATTTTAAATAAGAATTTTAGAATTGAGATCAAATACAAAGCTTGTAAAAAATAAATAAGAAAATGAAGACATATAAAATGTGAAAATACTATACATACGGTATTAAAGAAAATTTTACTAGTTAATTAAGTTGGTTGACTATCTTAAAACTTGTTGATGAGAGTTCAATTCCCCACATTATAATCTCCTTCCTCATTTTCCTTTTCAATAACATTAAAAAAGTATTGTTAAAACAAATCATATAAAGAAAAATCAAATCATTCAACATTTTATGATAAAATAAATAAAGTTATCCCATTTAACGGGTACGTAAATAATTTGAATCATATTTTGTGATATTTTCATCTTTCTTTCTTTTATGGCAATTGTTGAGTAAGCATTCTGTTATGGTTACGTATAATCATTTAAAATTTCATAGTAAATGGATAACTAAAAAAAACACAAGAAAATGAAAAAAAGGATTTCAGAAATGACATGAACAAATGAACTGACTTGAAGAGTTGTTCGGGCTTTTTGCTAAAAGGAAGAGAAATAGGAATGTTGGGCGGCAATTGGAGAAAGTAAAAAATTATTGCTTAGAAAAAAGGAATAATGGGGACCTAGTAAAACATAATGAAAGGTGAAGTTGCGACGATCATGCACGCACGCACGCGCACCCTCACCCGCATGCACGTATGCACACACCCTCCACACACAATAACCAGTTAGTTCATGATCGACATGCCTGCCTGACAGGTGCACTATTTTTCCTTTTTTGATAGTATTTTTGTTTTAATTTGTTGGTCTTATTTTTAAATTTTCTATATATTTAAAAATTATGTAATATATACTATAAATAATAATTATTGCAAACTTAAAATACTTGTAAGAACTTTATAAATAATTTGATTAATTCATGAAATTAATATATCTATCTCCAATAAAATGGGATAAAATAACTAAAATGTATTATTTAACTTGAAAACTACGTATAAAGTATTGTATATATCAATAATTAACAATAGTTGATTGACTTTGAAATTCTATTTGTATTACATACATTAAGATAAGAGAATTAAAATATATTATTAAACTTTTCCGAAGACGAGTACAAGAATGATGATGATGTTGTTATGCCTCCCCATATGATCATTAATGGAGAGTTTCGTGAAGAATAATGACAACTCTAGTTTGTATCATCTACGGAGGGATGCTCAAGAGAAGAAATTTGAGTCAACTAAGGGACTCAATTCTAAGGATGATTGATTTAACCGAAATATTACCTTATAATTTAGTCTCTTTGTTCATATTAGAAGAATAGAAATGGTTAAGGAAAACGGTAGATAGAAAAAAAATGTTCTTTTTTTTTCATAGTAAATGTGACACTGATGTAATAACAATTTAATTAATTTGTGTATTTATGATTTTGTGTATGAATACGAATTTTAAAATTTAGATCAAACACAAAGCTTGTTAAAAATAAATAAGAAAGCGGAAACATATATTGGAAACAGACTGAACATATGGTATTAAGGGAAATTTTAGTAGTTAAGTTGGTTGACTTCCTAAAAGTTATTGACGATAGTTGGATTCCCAACATTGTTATCTCCTTCCTTATTTTCCTTTTCAATAACAATTAAAAATATAGTTAAAATAAATCATACAAAGAAAAATCAAATCATTTAACATTCAATGATAAATTAAATAGACTTACCCCATTTAATCGGTACTTAAATAATTTAAATCATATTTTGTGATATCTTCATCTTCATTCCTTTTCCTGACAATTATTGAGAAAACATCCTCTCATGATTACGTATATTCATTTAAAATTTAATAGTAAATGGATAACTTAAAAATAAGAAAATAAAAAAAAGGAATTTAGAAATGAAAAGAACAGAAGAGTTGACTAGAAGAGTTGTTCAAGCTTTTGGCTGAAGGGGGAGAAATAGGAAAGTTGGCGGGTAATTGTAGAAAGTTCAAAAAATTAGGACTAAGAAAATTGGAATATTGGGTGACCTGGTTAAATAAAATTAAAGGTAAAGTTAGGAGGATCATTGTCACGACCCAAAACGAGCCGCGAGTGGCACCCACACTTATCCTACTATGTGAGCGAACCAACCAATCTAAACCCCAACATTTCAAACATAATGAACAAAATACAATGTGGAAGACTTAAACTCATTAATGAAAATCAATTCAATAACTTCTAAAAACTCAACATCTATTATTCCCCAAAATCTGGAAGTCATCATCACAAGAACATCTATCCTCAAATTACTAAATCTAAGAGTATCTAAGAAACTAAAATAAATAAAAAGCTAGTCCATGCCGGAAGTTCAAGGCATCAAGACATGAAGAAGAAGATCCAGTCCAAGCTAGAAGCATTAGCTCACCCTGAAATCCGGTGTAATGAAGACTGGCTAGAGTTGCGGTTGAGTTGAAGACGACGGTACGTTTGCTGCACTCCACAAATAACAAAGAAAGAAACATACAAGTAGGGGTCAGTACAAAACACAAGTACTGAGTAGGTATCATCGGCCAACTCAAAATAGAAAACAGTATATATCAGATAACATCATAAAATCAACTATAATACTCAATCTGTAGCAACATCAAGTACAATAATCATTAATAAATAACGCCAAGTACACCCATGAGGACTCAAGCCTCAATACCATACTCATTTGGGAATTAGGTTCATTAAATTTAGTATATTAACATCTTTCAAGATTCATTATCTATTCCTCTCGTGTCGGTACGTGACACTCCGCTCCATATACTATCCTGGTGTCGGAACGTGACACTCCGATTCTCATATACTATCCTGGTGTCGGAACGTGACACCCGATCTATCCTTGGGCCGGAACGTGGCACTCCGATCCTCATTCTATCCTGGTGTCGGAACGTGACACCCGATCCATATTCTATCCTGGTGCCGGAACGTGGCACTCCGATCCTCATTCTATCCTGGTACCGGAACGTGGCACCCGATCCATATACTATCCTAGTGTCGGAACGTGACACTCCGATCCTCATATACTATCGTGGTACTGGAATGTGGCACCCGATCCTCTATTACTATCCTGGTGTTGGAATGTCACACCCGATCCCCTAATCTCACTACTTTCGTTCATCAAGCCTTCTTTTTATACCAAGGCATCATCATTAACAAAGTAGATTAGGGTTTTTCAAGATTTAGGATTCAATAGCTTCATCATGCTTATGTTATCACAATTATATAATCACATTCATGCAAGCATACAATTAAGCATATAAAAGGGTTTACAATACTACCCAATACATATCATTCGCTATTAAGAGTTTACTACGAATAGCATAAAAACCATAACCTACCTCCACCGAAGAATTCGTGATCAAGAAATCTACTTTTCCAAAGCTTTGCTTTCCTCTTCGTTTCTCCTCTCTCTCGATCGTTCTTCTCCCACTCTCTGTTCTTTCTATTTTTCTTATTCAAACCCTCTTTCTTTTACCCTAATTATCATGTAATTAAGTATAAAAGATGATAGAATAACCCACTAATTAATTCAAGGTTATCTCCTTTAACCCCCAAGTAGTTAATTTATTAACATTAACCCACCAAATTTATAATTATAGCAGGAATAGTCCAAAACGCCCCTTAAAACATTTGATAGAAATTCGACCCAGCCTGGGACTACGCAGCTCGTGATGGCCCATCGTGCCTGCGACGGTCCGTCCGCTGCTTCCGTCACAGAGTTCAGAGACTAAATTCTTACTAAGGGTCTGTGACGGCCCGTCACGCCTGTGACGGTCCGTCCTACCATTTCGTTGCGACGTTCGGAGAGTCGATTTCAGTACCCAAATTTCAGAATTCTAAGTGTTTTGGAACGAGACCCCCTCGACGGTCCGTCGTGCCCATGACGGTCCGTCGTGGGATCCGTCGACTCAGCCAGTTTTTCCAGAAATAAAATCTGCTGCTCAAAAAGACTAAACAGGTCGTTACAATAGATACCAATTTACCCATCGTTCGTCCTCGAACGATCACAAGAAAAAGAAATAAGGGCGAAAAGGAGTACCTGAATCTGTAAACAGATGTGGGTATCTTTCTTGCATATCAGCCTCCTTCTCCCAAGTGGACTCTTCAACAGGCCGATTCTTACATTGAACCTTGATGGATGCAATCTCCCTTGATCTCAACTAGCACATTTCTCTATCTAGAATGGCAACAGGCTCCTCCTCATAAGTCAAATTCTCATCAAGCAGAACTGAATCCCAACGAATGATGTAGTTTCCATCCCCATGGTATCGTTTCAACATAGACACATGAAATACCGGATGCATTCCTGACAGCCCTGGAGGCAAGGCTAATTCATAAGCCACCTCCCCTACTCACTTAAGTACTTCAAATGATCCAATATACCTTGGGCTTAGCTTACCCCTTTTACCAAACCGCATCACCCCTTTCATGGGTGAAACCTTCAGCAAGACTTGTTCACCCTCCATGAACTCCAAGTCTCTAACCTTTCGATCTGCATATTCCTTTTGCCTACTTTGCGCTGCTAAAAGCTTTTCTTGAATAGATTTCACTTTCTCCAATGAATCCCTCAAAAGATCAGTACCCCAAGTTCTAACCTCAAATGCATCAAACCAACCAATGGGAGACCTACATCTCCTCCCATACAATGCTTCGAATGGAGCCATATCAATACTTGAGTGATAGCTATTATTGTATGAAAACTCCGCTAAGGGTAAGAAGTTATCCCAATGACCACCAAATTATATCACACATGCACGAAGCATATCTTCCAATACCTGAATCGTTCGCTCAGACTGACCATGAGTCTGAGGGTGAAATGCAATATTAAGGTCCAACCTAGTACCTAATTCCGCATGCAATGTTCTCCAAAACATAGAAGTAAACTACGTACCTCTATCTGATATGATGGAAAGTGGAACTCCATGCAATCGAACAATTTCGGAGATATAGAGTTTGGCTAACTTCTCTGCATTGTAGGTCACCTTGACCGGAATGAAGTGAGCAGACTTAGTTAATCTGTCCACAATTATCCAAATAGAATCAAACTTTCCCAATGTCTTTGGAAGACCAACCACGAAGTCCATTGAAATTCTCTCCCACTTCCATTCAGGAATGGGCATTCTCTGAAGTGTTCCTCCGGGCCTCTGGTGTTCATACTTTACTTGTTGACAATTTGGACATTTGGCAACAAAATCAACAATGTCGCGCTTTATTCTACTCCACCAAAAGTGTTGCTTTAGGTCACGGTACATTTTGGTTGCACCAGGATGTATAGAATATCCGGAACTATGAGCCTCTGTAAGAATAGTGTGGATCAAGTTATCAACAAGGGGCACACATACCGTTCCCTTAATCCTCAAAACACAATCCTCATCACTTATCGCCTCTTTAGCCTCTCCTCGCAACACCATATCCCAAATTCGGCTTAGTTTCTCATCATCAAACTGTTTTCCCTTGATCTTGTCAAGAAAAGAAGATCTCGCCTCCACACAGGACAAAAATCCTCCCTTCTCATTTACTTCTAGCCTCATAAAGTCACTAGCCAAGTTTTGGATTTCTCTAGCCAATGGGCGTCTAGAAACTTGCAAGTAAGCTAGACTACCCATGCTCCCTGCTTTTCTACGTAAGGCGTCTGCCACAACATTTGCCTTTCCTGGGTGATACAGAATAGTGATATCGTAGTCCTTCAGTAGTTCCATCCATCTCCTCTGTCTCAAATTCAAATCTTTCTAAGTAAAGACATATTGTAGGCTACGATGATCCGTATAGACTTCACACTTAACCCCATATAAATAGTGCCTCCATTGCTTTAATGAAAATACTACCGCGGCCAACTCCAAATCATGGGTCGGGTAATTACGTTCATGCACATTTAATTACCTTGAAGCATAAGCAATTACGTTCTTCTCTTGCATTAGCACTGCACCCAAACTAGAATAGGATGCATCACAATAGACAATGAAATTCTTACCTTCCACTGGCAGGGTAAGGATTGGTGCAGTAGTCAACAAGGTCTTGAGCTTCTAAAAGCTTTCCTCACATTCATCCGACCATACAAATGGAACATTCTGCTTAGTCAAGCTTGTCAATTGAGAAGCAATAGAAGAGAACCCCTTGACAAATCGGCGGTAGTAGCTAGCTAAAACAACAAGGCTCCTCACCTCTATAACATTAGTGGGTCTTGCCCAACTCTTCACTGCTTCGATCTTGGAAGGATCCACCATCGCTCCATCCTTAGAAACCACATGCCCCAAGAAGGACACTGCATCTAGCCAAAACTCACACTTAGAGAATTTGGCATAAAGCTTTTTCTCCCTCAACATTTCCAAAACAATTCTCAAGTGCTCCTCATGTTCCTTCTTGCTCTTTGAGTATACCAATATAACATCAATGAATACAATGACAAAAGAGATCCATATATGGCTTAAAAATCCCATTCATCAAGCTCATGAAAGCAGCAGGGGCATTCGTAAGACCAAAAGACATCACTACAAATTCGTAATGCCCATACCTGGTTCGAAAAGCAGTCTTTGGCACATCCGTTGCTCGTATTTTCAATTGATGATAACCGGATCTCAAGTCAATCTTAGAGAAGACACAAGCACCTTGTAGCTGATCGAACAAGTCATCAATGCGAGGAATGGGATACTTGTTCTTAATAGTTACCTTGTTCAACTGTCTGTAGTCTATGCATATCCGAAAACTCCCATCCTTCTTCTTCACAAATAACACCGGAGCACCTCAAGGGGATGCACTTGGTCTAATAAAGCCTTTGCTTAACAATTCTTGAATTTGGGCCTTTAACTTTCTTAACTCCGCGGGAGCCATTCTATAAGGGGGTATGGAAATGGGGCGAGTACCCGGTTCAAGATCAATGCAAAAGTCAATATCCCTATCTGGTGGCATACTAGGAAGATCTGCAGGGAACACATCCAGAAACTCACGGACTATCGAAACCGACTCAATTGAAGGTACTTGAGTAGTATCATCCCTGAGGTGTGTCAACAACGCTAAACACCCTTTACTAACCATTCTCTTAGCACGAATAAAGGAGATGATACGGACCGAAGTGGAAGTGTAGTCACCCTCCCACACTAACGGATCTGTCCCAGGCTTGGCCAATGTTACAGTTTTTGCATTACAATCTAAGATCGCAAAATTCGGAGAAAGCTAAGTCATACCCAGAATTACATCGAAGTCAACCATTTCTAGGATAACCAAATCTACATAAGTGTTGCTCCGCACAAAAGTCACCAGACAAGACCTATATACCCTTTCAACTATCACAAACTCACCCACCGAAGTAGACACACGAATAGGCATGTAAAGTAATTCACAAGGTAAATTAAGACCAGTAGCAAATGAAGAAGATATATAAGAAAATGTGGATCCAGGATCAAACAATAGAGAAGCCATGCAATCACAAACCAAAAGATTACCTGTGATGACAGCATCAGATGTCTCCGCTTCAGATCTCCCAGGGAAAGCGTAACAATGGGCCCTATCACCTGTCTGCCCGTTGCCCCTACCATGTTGTGTTGTGGTGGCTCCAGTTTGCCCATCACCCCGGCCGTTTTGGTGACCACCATTACCTCGACCACCACGTCCTCCAGAATGACGGCCTCTTCCATGACCACCTCTACCTCTGACTACTTGAGGTCTGTAACCCTGTTTTGGACAATACCTCTTAATGTGTCCAGTCTCCCCACATCCATAACATTCTCTGGATTCATGCATCGGTCTCTGTGAGAATGACGAAGTCTGGGAATAACCTCCACCCTCAGAGAAATGTTGACCGGTCTGAGGTGGACCCCCAACTACAGTCTGTAGTGAAGACTGAATGGGTCGGGCTGAATAACCCCCTGAACTCTGCCCTCTGGAGTAAGAACCATTAAACTCACCTCCCTTACTAAACCTTTTAGATGTCGATGCCATGGTGAAGTAATCTGGCTTCACTCCTTCTACCTCTATCACGAAGTCTACCACTTCCTGAAAGGATTTTACTGTAGCCGCTACCTGTAAGGCTGAAATCCGCAAATCTGACCTCAACCCCTTCACAAAACGGTGGATCCGTTCTTGTGGACTGAAACAAAGCTGGGTAGCATACCTGGATAATGCATGAAACTTAGCCTCATACGCAGTCACCGACATCTTGCCTTGCTCTAGGCTCAAGAACTCATCTCTCCTCCTATCCCTCAAAGTCCGGGGGATATACTTCTCCATAAACAAGATAGAGAATGACGCCCAAGTCATAGGTGGTGCCTGTGCGGGTTGACACTCAACATGTGACCGCCACCACATTTTGGCATTTCCTTGAAATTGATAGGTTACAAACTCAACGCCAAATCATTCCACTATGCCCATTTTATGTAGTAACTCATGGCAATCAACCAGAAAATCGTAGGCATCCTCAGATTCAGCACCCTTGAAGACTGGAGGTTTCAATTTCAAGAACTTACTGAAAAGTTCATGCTGATCGTTTGTCATTATAGGCCCTGTAGTCAAACGAGGAAACGTGCCTATTTCCCATGAGGCATCCATGCGGGGAACCTTAGCAGCGGCCTGTCGTACTTCCGGAATCTGAGGTGCTGGGGCAGAAAACACTAGAGGTGTCTGGCCTTGATCAGATAACCCACTAAGATAAGCAAGAACCTGATTAATCATCTCTGGGTAGGTTGGGGTGGTAATTCCTCATTTTGCACTTGTTCATTCTCCCCTTCTTCACCCTCTCCTACCACTTCCTCAGTCGGTGGAGTAGTTGGGCTAGGTGCTTATCCTCTTCCTCTAGAGGACGTCCTCCCGCGACCTCTACCACGGCCTCTTGCCACTGCTCCTCTCTGAGCTACAGCCCCAAAGGCTGGCTCAGACGCATCCTGTCTTACCGGTGTTGGTGTTGGCGCAGTCGTTGCTCTAGTTCTAACCATCTGCGAAATAGAGTGAAGATGGTCAGATACCAATTTGTATCACCTAGATACCAATTGGATCCAAGTAATAGCACGAAAGAAAGAAAGAAAGAATGGAATTTTCCTAAAGTCTTATAGCCTCTCAAAGAAAAGTAAAGGCGTCCCCCTACCATTCCTTAAGACTCTACTAGACTCGTTCTTGTGTGATGAGACCAACGAACCTAATGCTTTGATGCCAAGTTTGTCACGACCCAAAACGAGCCACGAGTGGCACCCACACTTATCCTACTATGTGAGCGAACCAACCAATCTAAACCCCAACATTTCAAACATAATGAACAAAATACAATGCAGAAGACTTAAACTCATTAATGAAAATCAATTCAATAACTTCTAAAAACTCAACATCTATTATTCCCCAAAATCTAGAAGTCATCATCACAAGAACATCTATCCTCAAATTACTAAATCTAAGAGTATGGAAGAAACTAAAATAAATAAAAAGCTAGTCCATGCCGGAAGTTCAAGGCATCAAGACATGAAGAAGAAGATCCAGTCCAATCTAGAAGCATTAGCTCACCCTGAAATCCGGTGTAATAAAGACTGGCTAGAGTTGCGGTTGAGTTGAAGACGACGGTACGTTTGCTGCACTCCACAAATAACAAAGAAAGAAACATACAAGTAGGGGTCAGTACAAAACACAAGTACTGAGTAGGTATCATCGGCCAACTCAAAATAGAAAAAGTATATATCAGATAACATCATAAAATCAACTACAATACTCAATCTGCAGCAACATCAAGTACTATAATCATTAATAAATAACGCCAAGTACACCCATGATGACTCAAGCCTCAATACCATACTCATTTGGGAATTAGGTTCATTAAATTGAGTATATTAACATCTTTCAAGATTCATTATCTTTATTCCTCTCGTGTCGGTACGTGACACTCCGCTCCATATACTATCCTGGTGTCGGAACGTGACACCCGATCCATATTCTATCCTGGTGCCGGAACGTGGCACTCCGATCCTCATTCTATCCTGGTGTCGGAACGTGACACCCGATCCATATTCTATCCTGGTGCCGGAACGTGGCACTCCGATCCTCATTCTATCCTGGTACCGGAACATGGCACCCGATCCATATACTATCCTGGTGTCGGAACGTGACACTCCGATCCTCATATACTATCCTGGTACCGGAACGTGGCACCCGATCCTCTATTACTATCCTGGTGTCAGAACGTGACACCCGATCCCCTAATCTCACTACTTTCGTTCATCAAGCCTTCTTTTATACCAAGGCATCATCATTAACAAAATAGATTAGGGTTTTTCAAGATTTAGGATTCAATAGCTTCATCATGCTTATTTTATCACAATTATATAATCACATTCATGCAAGCATACAATTAAGCATATAGAAGGGTTTACAATACTACCCAATACATACCATTCGCTATTAAGAGTTTACTACGAATAGCATAAAAACCATAACCTACCTCCACCGAAGAATTCGTGATCAAGAAATCTACTTTTCCAAAGCTTTGCTTTCCACTTCGTTCCTCCTCTCTCTTGATCGTTCTTCTCCCTCTCTCTGTTCTTTCTATTTTTCTTATTCAAACCCTCTTTCTTTTACCCTAATTAGCATGTAATTAAGTATAAAAGATGATAGAATAACCCACTAATTAATTCAAGGTTATCTCCTTTAACCCCCAAGTAGTTAATTTATTAACATTAACCCACCAAATTTATAATTATAGCAGGAATAGTCCAAAACGCCCCTTAAAACATTTAACAGAAATCTGACCCAGCCTGGGATTACGCAGGCCGTGACGGCCCGTCGTGCCTGCGACGGTCCATCCTGCTGCTTCTGTCACAGAGTTCAGAGACTAAATTCTTACTAAGGGTCTGTGACGGCCCTTCACGCCTTTGACGGTCCGTCCTTCCATTTCGTCGCGAAGTTCAGAGAGTCGATTTCAGTACCCAAATTTCTGAATTCTAAGTGTTTTGAAACGAGACCCCCTCGACGGTCCGTCGTGCCCATGACGGTCCGTCGTGGGATCCGTCGACTCAGCCAGTTTTTCCAGAAATAAAATCTGCTGCTCAAAACGACTAAACAGGTCGTTACAATCATGCATGCACGCACGTATGCAAATACGCACGCACGCACGCACCTCAAACATACAATAACCAGGCAGGTCATTATCGACATGTGTGCCTGGCAGCTGGACTATTTTTTTTGTTTTTTGATGGTTTTTTTGTTTTAATTTGATTGTCTTGTTTTTAATTTATTAAATATTTAAAAATTATGTAATATATACTATAAATAATGATAATTACCAACTTAAAATACTTGTAAAAAACATATTTAATTTTTTATTGAATCATAAAATAAATATATCTATGTAAAATTTAATGAGATTAAAGAGGTAACATGTATTATTTAATTTGAAAACAATGCAAAAAGTATTGTAAATCTCAATAATTAACAATATTTAATTGACTTTTGAAATTCTATTAGTACTACACACATCTGGATAAAAGAAGTAACATATATTATTACAAATTTTCGAAGACGAGTACACTAATGATGAGGATGTTGTTGTGCCTCCTGATAATTAGATAGAGAATTTCAAGAAAAATGATGGAAAATTTAGTTTGTATCGTCTATAGAGGGATGCTCAAGAGAAGGAATTTGAGTCAACTAAGCGACTCAATTCTAAGGATGATTGATTTTACTGAAAAAAGACTTTATAATTTAGTCTCTTTGTTCGTATTAGAAGAAGAGAAATGGTTAGAAAAAAAAAGTATATATAAAAGAGAAACAAATGTTCTTTTATTTCACTATAAATGTGACACTTATGGAATATAAATTCAATAATTTTGTGTATTTATGTTTTTGTGTATGAGTACTAATTTTAAATTAAGAGTTTTAGATTTGAAATCAAATACAAAGCTTGTTAAAAATAAATAATAAAAAGAAGACATATAAAAAGGGAAAAGACTAAACATATGGTATTAAGGGGAATTTTAGTTGTCATGTTGGTTGACTACCTGAAAAATTGTTGACGAGAGTTCGAATCCCCAAATTGTAATCTCCTTCCGTTCCAATAACAATTAAAAAATATTGTTTAAATAAATCATACAAAGAAAAAAAAAGTCATTCAACATTCAATGAGAAAATAAATAGAGTTACCCCATTTAACCGGTATTTAAATAATTTGAATCATATTTTTTAATAATTTCATGTTCATTCCTTTTCTAGACAATTATTGAGGAAACATACTCTCATGGTTACGTATTTTCATTTAAAATTTCAAGAATAACTTAGAAAAATAGGAAGAAAATAAAAAAAGGAATTCAGAAAAGACAATAACAAGCGAACTGACTTGAAGAGTTGTTCTAGCTTTTGGCTGTAAAAAAGGAGAAATAGGAAAGTTGGGCGTCAATTGGAGAAAGTAGAAATAATTAGGGCTTAGAAAAAAGAAATATTGAATGACCTGGTTAAATGGAATAAAAGGCTATATTTTTTAGGATCACACACGCTAGCACGCACACACACCTACACACACGCGCACGCGCATGCAAGTATGCACGCACCTCCACATACTATAACCGTGTAGGTCATGATCGATATGTCTGCCTGGCAACTACACTATTTTTGTTTTTTGATGGTTCTTTATTTTAATTTGTTTGTCTTGTTTTATAATTTTTTCATTATTTAAATATTCTTACTCATACAGAAAATCATAAATTTTAGAATTGAGATCAAACACAAATCTTGTTAAAAATAAATAAGAAAATGAAGACTTATAAAATGGAAAAAGACTAAACAACCTGTATTAAGGGGAACTTTAGTAGTTAAGTTTGTTGACTACCTGGAAAATTGTTGGTCGCTTACCCACATTGTAATCTCCTTCCTCATTTTTCTTTCAATAAAAATTAAAAGATATTGTAAAAATAAATCATACCAATAAAAATCAAATTATTCAAAATTCAATGAGCAAATAAATAGAGTTACCCCATTTAACGTGTATTTAAATAATTTGAATCATAGTTTCTGATAAGTTCATCTTCATTCCTTTTCTGGACAGTTGTTGAGGAAACATCCTCTCATGGTTACGTATATTCAATAAAAATTTCATTGTAAATGGATAACTGAGAAAAAGAAGAAGAAAACAGAAAAATAATTCAAAAATGACACGAACAAGCGAACTGACTTGAAGAGTTTTTCGGGCTTTTGGTTGAAAGGGGGAGAAATAGAAAATTTGGGCGGATATTGGATAAAGTAAAAAAAAAAATGGGCTTAGACAAAAGGAATGTTTGGTGACCTGGATAAATAAAATGAAAGATGAAGTTTATGAGGATCACGCACACGCATGCATGCGCGCACATACACATGTGCACCCGCATGCGTGCGTGCACACACACACACACACACGGGGGCGCACATGCATAAATATGCACACACGTACACATGATGAACCCCCCCCCCCCCCACACACACAAAACAAAGTAGGTCATGATCGACATGCATGCCTAACAACTGCATTATTTTTTCATTTATATTGTTTTTTTTGTTTTTATTTGTTTGTCTTGTTTTATACTTTTTTAAATATTCAAAATAATGCAATATATACTCTAAATAATGATAATTACCAACTTAAAATACTTCTAAAAAACATATAAAATTTTTGATTGATTCATAATTAATATATCTATGTAAAATAAAATGAGACAAAAGAAGAAACATGTATTATATAATTTGAAAACTACGTATAAATTATTATAAATGTCAACAATTCACAACATTTGATTAACTTTTAAAATTCTATTTGTGCTACATACACCGAGATAAGAGCAGTAACATATTCTATTAAAATTTTACATAAAAAGTACTATAAATATAATAATCAAAAGAAGTAACGTGCTCCTAATATTTAATTTGGAAACTACCTAAAAAGTATTTTAAATCTCAAAATTAATAATATTTGATTGAGTCTTAGAATTCTATGTGCTACATACACGGGACAAAAGAAGTGATATATACTATTTAAAAAATACGTAAAAATACAATAAATTACAATTATAAAAAATATAAAATATTTAAAGTCAATTGAATTGAATATCTAAATTCAATCTATGTCATCTAATGTTAGACAAAAAAAATAACAGATATTGAGTATGTGCTAGCACGGACACTTGTTACTAGTATTATAGCTAAAGCGTCAACTTTACTCACAAGAGATATCTGTATTTTTGAGTTAAATTTACATATTGTTAGGGGTTGTGGATTAATATAAATACTCCAACTGAAATGTTTGAGTAAAAAAAAGATCTTTTGACAAAAACGTTAGATTATAGCTTAAAATTTTGTAGATATTAGAAAACTCACAAAAGTTTTAGGGGAAATGGTATGATATATCCCTCAATTTGCCATTTGGAGTTGATATGCCTTTGTTATAAAAGTGATTCATATATATCCTTATCGTTATAAAAAAGGCTCACATCTACCCCTACCATTACAAAATGAGCTCATATATATCCTTCATTTAACATAAGTGAATAATTTATCTTTAATTATATTTCTGACTTTCAATTTAAAAAAAGTAAATGTAGGGGTATATATGATCCTTCTAGCAATATTCAAGGTATATTTTAATCTTTTTGATACATAAATTATTTTTTGATGTCTTTGATTTCATTATTTAAATTTCTTATTCTTATTTAATTTTTTTCTTTCAATCCTTAGAGTATAGAAAAAAATCATATAAGGACAACGAATACCAAATTAGCAATAGAGATTTTTACCTTGTGGAGAGTGGAAAATTCAATTCATATCCGTGGGGTTTAGATGTTTACAAAAAGTTGTCTGATTCTGTGAGAAATGAGCTTAAGTCAACAAATAAGTACAATAGAATTGGTGGCTTGCCTCTTGCTCTTCAAATTTTGATATTTGAGTGTTGTTCAAAGGTTGGTGAAGATATAACTATTCGTGTTGCTGATTCTATTCCAAGAATCTTGAATTGGAAGACAATTGCTGATAGTCCATGGTTAAAATATATTGAGAAATGTCTCTTCATGCCTAAAAAAAATAAGGTATTTGTACAAAGTTATTACATTATTTATTTGAACTTAAGTTACTATATCTAATGTTATTTTGTGTATTCGGGTTTTCAGTTTGACAACATAGTGGCCAGTGAAGATGAAGTATTCAAATTCACTCTTCTTGAAACTCGTGAATACCATGCTGAAATTTTTAAATTGGAGCCTAAAGGATCAAGTCATGGTCTAGAAATTTTGACCAATGAAGTCATAGAACTTAGAAAAGAGCTTGTGAAAATATACACAAACTAAACTTTAGGCTTTTTATTTGAAAACTATTCTTTTTTTAATATTTGCGTTATGATTTAATATCTTTTAGGTGAATGAATATAACAAAGAGATTGAAGAGAAGATTGATTTAGAATTCAATCAAATCAAAGAACTTGTGTTCAACGCAAACAAACAATTATTGGAGGATATTTCTTTGTTGTTTTCTAAGAGTGGTGGTAGCAACTCTGTTATTCGAGAAGTCAAGGAACCATCTAAGAATCATGTTGGCGAGACATTTTCGGGTGGATTAGATTTTAATGGAAGTTCGTTTATATTTTCAGTACATTTCTGTTATATTCGTAATATAATTTTAATATATAGTCTAGTAGTTTCTTCCAGTTAATCTACAAGTGACACAAATTCAATATTTCAGTTTCCAGTTAACTTTGATATGTTTTTTTATAATATGTTAATTGCATATACAACATTTTCCTTCCTGTGTTAATGCATCTGTAAATGAATCGAGAGGGAACAATGCTCATGTTATGGGATCAAATCAAAATGAAGAATAAAGTGCTTAAAACTTCAGTTAGATTTGTTGATGTTGAAAATTTTGAAAGAGTATCAAGTTAAATAGGTAATGAAGGATTTTATACAGATATATTACATATTTCATATATTTTAATTCAATTCTTTTATTTAAATGTTCTTGTTATGTACAGATGAAGATGTTGCAGGAATTGCTATTGGAAAAGTTCTGTCAGAGGTGGTTTCTGTTATAAATGGTATTCATTTTCTTAACTTTAACTAAACTTCTTTCGTTTTATTTTGATAACATTATTAAAATATTAATTTTGCTTACATTCCAAAAGACAGCTTATGTGAATACAGCTAGGGTGAAACCTTATGGTAATGTAGTAAAAAAAACCATCATAAAATAAGTGTTGCATCTGTTGATTGTAAATTAATCTATATATCTATTATATGAAGATGCAACAGAGGATTGTCAAAAAACTTTGCATACTTTTGATGATTTTATTTTACTTGATAAAGATCTTTCTCAGATCAATATGACTGAATAATCTTATCTAAAAAAAATAGCCCATGTTGATCCAAACAAAAAGAAAGTGTCACCGAAGAAACGTGGCAGAAAGAAAAATCCATAAAAGTTAATAACATCTCCCTTCACACAACATTTTGAATCTGGAGAAACTTTATGTGTTACACGTCAGGTTTTGAGACAAAACATCCTTTTTTATATGCAATCGGAGGAGATGATGAATCTGATTTGATCCATTCATTCACAAAGTGGTTTTGTACAGGTACAAAAAGAGGTAATTTATTTTGATATTTTTGGGATAATTTTCCTAATTCATAATATATACAATCTTAATTCAACATGTGGAACGTTCTGTACCTCTTCTTTAGTTTCGTATTTACCTCTTTTTTAGTTGTTGCTGTCTCAATTTTGAGTATTTTTTTAATTTTTGCTCTGTTCTGATAGGGGAAAGAAACCTTATACAGATGCTCTTAATGTTTTCAATCTAGCATTTAAATTGGATATATGTACTGTAGATGAAAGACTCTAGTTAATCAAATTGGCACATTCTCGACAACAATGGAGTGATGAGGTTTGTTATATAAATTTTAGTTGGACTTTAATATTTCTTTGATTCTTTCTGTTTCTTAATCATGAGTTTTCCTTTGTCATTTCATAACAGTACTTCAAGGATATTCTGCGATATTTTCAGGGAAAAAAAGGTGTCTTTTGATACTTTTAAGTTTATTATGTATTATCAAACATTCCTCTATCTAATTTTCTTCTTCAAAGATGTTAGATGTTTGATTTTCTTGCTTCGACGCTTAATTGCTTTTTTCTCATACATATAACTCGCTTATCTTGATGAAGACTAGTTAATTTTCATAGTAATCTAGTGGTATGCAGTTTTTATTTACCTCTTTTTGGCCTCATTTCTTGGAACTTTCTTTGGTTTAGGCACTGTTGTATTGTATAGATCTATAAATTGGTTGTAGCAGGTTATTTCTTCTTCTGTTTTTTTTACTTTAGAAAAAGATATGTATACCAAGATTACAAAACCCAACTTGGTGGAATATGTGATTTCTTCATATATATGATTCTTGGAGCTAAATATCCTCTTTTTGTTGTTTTATATTCTTTGGTTCATCTATCGTTTTTTCTTTATTATTGATTCTCAATTAGAAAATAAATTTGGCAGATTTGATTTTATCAAGACTGGAGTTTTTTTTAGGATAGATTGTATCTACAAGGACTGATTAGTGATTATCATAAATTTTGATTAAGTACAGTACGAATCTTTGGAATTTGAAGACATATAGTTGCTGCAGAACCATTTAACAGCAATAGAATACGCCCCTGTTGACTGAACTTTTCATAGCATTAATGATTTGGCTATGTGATCCCTTGTTCTTTGACACATTATGTAGTTTTAGCACAAGACCTTCTTATTGTTAGCAAAAACGATTTTCCCCTAGTTTATCAACATGATTTGTTTACTCAATGTATTCTTTCCTGGTTAATTGAATGTTTGTTTGTTAAGACTATTTCTTCTTACATTTCAATCTTTTTTTTGCAGCATATTGATGTCATTTTCTATTACATAAGAAAGAAAGGGAAATATGAAACCAACAGTAATGTTTGTTTTACGATGACTGATTGTGTTTTCAAGAAAAAGATTACCAATTCTTTCTTTAAACATTGTGATGCTCATGAGGATAAGAAAAATTTTAAAGTTTTAGATTTTGATGATATTGCCCGGTATATCGGTGGACGTCGTTTTTTGTCAAGTACCTCGTGGGATAAAGTGAATTTTATTCTTATTTCACTAAACATTAAAGAGAATCGTCACTGAATTTTTGTGGTGTTTGATATTGGGCAAAGGTCTTTGGAGGTGTATGATTCATTTCCTGCTAGGGGTGGGGTGAATTTAGAGGTAAAAAATATTATTGAGATGCTTTCTGTTGTTTTACCATATTATTTAAGTGTGGTTAAGTTCTATCATAAGAGTCCTGAATTGAAGGAAACACCAAAATATAGTGAGATAAATGAGTTCGAGAAAATTCAGTTTCATTTCATAACTAAAGGTGTTCCCAGACAACAAGAGGATTCGCTGTAAGTATATCAAATAGGTAAATTGATTTTTTGATAATAATTTTATATTGAATTTTGTAGGGATTGTGGAGTTTTTGTTAGTGCATTTGCGGAGTTTGTAAGTAATGGCCAACATATTCTAAATCAACAAGTGTATTCTCTGAAAGAGATTTGAAGCTATATTATGGGAATATGCAAGAAGCAAGCAAGCAAGTGACCTTCAAAGTGAAGACGAAAGACTACTTAGATAAAGGAATATAGTTATATTAGTTAGTATGACTACTAAAATTATATAATATAAAATAATTTGTAGTTACTATGGCTATGAAAAATTATATTGGTCTATTTTGTAAGTCTTCATATTATATATCTAACAGTGTTGTTTATATGTAAGTCTTCTATTTTAAAGTTGTTCATTTTTTGTGTCCTTATTGATGTTGTCATGGTAATTGTTTCAGGATTTTTAAGTGAACAGAGCATAACACTAACCTTAAAAATATCCACAAGTGAATTAAACTTAAATTAAACTTGAATTCAATCTATATTACACAAATGCAAACAAGTGAATTAAACATGAATTAAAGTTGTATTTACACAAATGCTAACAAAGAAATTAAACCTAAGCTAAAGTTGTATTACACAAATACTAACAAGTGAATTAAACTTTGAATTAAAGCTATATTATACAAATACTAACAAATAAAAAACATACCAAGCAACACCCAAATTCCCCAACCTGACAAATAAAGTCAGCAAGACATTTCAAAGCCTCAAGCTCAACTGGGTCATTCAAATGAAATCTTATAGCAAAAAGCAAGTAAAAAATAAAAAACTAGATTCCTGTAAACTATATAATTTCATATATATATATATATATCATATTAAATGTAACTATACACATAGAAACATTCCAGTAAACTGAATAACATGAGATTGCACAACTAAGAAAGCATTCTATTAAACTGAACAACACGAGATTGCAGAAATAAAAATATAAACCATATGAACGAACATGATCCAAATTCGTAGAGTCAAGGAGCTTCTAAAACAAACTACTAAAACAAATTATTTTTTTATTCTTAATCATAAGGCCTGATATTTTTGCAAGTCTTCCTGTTGTGATCATGTTGTCCACAATTGCTGCATGTAATTTTCGCCTTCTTTAATCCATCTTCTCACAGTTGAGTATGTCTTTTTTGGCCTTCCCGGAGGTCTCTTTCCATGAGGTGGAAATACAACATCTTCAAGAACATCTGTTGGCGTGTTCCATGTACTTTCATTTGGCAGGGGATCCATTTGAAATTGATATGTCAACAATAATTTTTTTCTTGTATAGTAAGCCGAACAATATTTCTCATAACCAGCGTGTTTTATTATTAAAACGGCTAAAGCATGTGGACATGGTAACTCATCCAATAGAAATCTCCCACATGTGCATGTACGTTGGTGAAGACATACTGTGAATTGTGTTATACCATCAAATACGGTATGCACATATTTATTTGTCTCTACAACCTATGAAAAGGAAAAAAATATATTCAAGAGAGATGTTAGATATGAATCCGAAGAAAAAATACTAGCAAACATATTAGGCATACCTTTAATTTCCCTAATGCAGTTTTATTGCACCGAAATATATTCTCATACTTTTTTCCAAGGTGAAAACCTGAAAATGTCGTCTTTGATCTGTTATTATTGTTCCATTTTTGTACAAGTTGTCTCATGAATTCCAAGAGTTGCAAGACTGTAAGAACTTTGGCATGTCTTGTTCATGAATTGACTAATTCTGCTATATTTGATGTCATCATCATAGTTCTGTTTACTGCAGCATGCACACGCGATCATTTGTTGTATCCAATGTTCAACAAGTAATCTTTGATCCTCTTATTTATCTTTTCAACCATCGTCAAACATTGATTAAATTCTGTCATGGTGTATATTTTTTCCATAGAGAAGAACAACTCAGGGACCCTTTGTTGACTTCTTCTGAAATTTTCATTATGTTTTGCTGTAAGTGCCACATACACGCAAAATGAGGTACTTCATCATAAACTGTTGAAACTGCCTTAATAATGCTTGAATGCCTATCAGAAATGATACACATCTTTGGTCTTTGACCGAATGCATCTCTGAATTGCTCAAAAAAACACCTCCAAGATGAATCATTCTCTTAATCGAAAATAGCATAAGCAAGTGAAAATATACTTGTTGCACCATGTACACTTTGTTTAATACAATTTTAATACATTTTTACTGCAATTATAATTCACTTTTAATACATAGTTCAAATATCCAATATAGGAAACACTAGTATCGAATAGCTGTAGAAAAAAATTTAATACACAAATAATAATTCAAAGTGAGTTGAATTTAGGTCTTACCTTATTACGCTTGATCTTGTTGTCTTGAATTGAAAATGATTAAGAATGGATTATCTTTTTAGTGCACTTTGTGAGGACATATTTATTCTTATACACCTGCTCTTTCTCAAATAAAGAGTTATTGGGATTAATAATGATGCCTAGTGCTAATTCTTCTAGCTCATCAACTTCCTCACATGATCCAAATCCAATTAACCCTATTGCTTGATCAATACCATTAAATGTATTAGAGAAGTATGAATTGTGAATAACCCTCATATCTCCTGAAGTGTGTGAAAAACTGTCACGACCCAAAACCGAGCCGCGACTGGCACCCACACTTAACCTACTATGTGAGCGAACCAACCAATCTAAACCCAATCATATTGAATAAAATACAATGCGGAAGACTTAAACTCATTATATAAATCAAACAAAATAACTTCTAAAATTTATAACTCATTATCCCCAAAATCTGGAAGTCATCATCACAAGAACATCTACGATCAAATTACTAAACTAGGAGTATCTAAGAAACTAAAATACATAAAAAGCTAGTCCATGCCGGAAATTCAAGGCATCAAGACTTGAAGAAGAAGATCCAGTCCAAGCTAGAAGCATTAGCTCACTCTGAAGTCCGGTGTATTGAAGACTGGCTAGAATTACGGTTGAGTTGAAGACGACGGAACGTTTGCTGCACTCCACATATAACAAAGAAAGAAACAAACAAGTAGGGGTCAGTACAAAACACGATTACTGAGTAGATATCATCGGCCAACTCAAAATAGAAAACAGTATATATTAGATAATATCATAAATCAACTACAATACTCAACATGTAGCAACAACAAGTACTAAATCATTAATAAGTACCACCAAGTTCATCCATGAGGACTCAAGTCTCAATACCATACTCATTTGGGAATTAGGTTCATTACATTGAGTATATTAACATCTTTCAAGATTCATTATCTTTCTTCCTCTTGTGTCGGTACGTGACACTCGGATCCATATTCTATCCTGGTGCCGGAACGTGGCACTACGATCCTCATTCTATCCTGGTGCCGGAACGTGGCACCCGATCCATATACTATCTTGGTGTCAGAACGTGACACTCCGATCCTCATTCTATCCTGGTACCGGAACGTGGCACCCGATCCATATACTATCCTGGTGTCGGAACGTGACACTCCGATCCTCATTCTATCCTGGTACCGGAACGTGGCACCTGATCCATATACTTTCCTGGTGTCGGAACGTGACACTCCGATCCTCATTCTATCCTGGTACCGGAACGTGGCACCCGATCCTCTATTTCTATCCTGGTACCGGAACGTTGCACCCGATCCCCCAATTCATCAAGCCTTCTTTTATACCAAGGCATCATCAATCTCATTATATAATTTATCAAGCCTTCTTTTATACCAAGGCATCATCATTCTCATTATATAATTTATCAAGCCTTCTTTTATACCAAGGCATCATCATTCTCATTATATAATTTATCAAGCCTTCTTTTATACCAAGGCATCATCATTACCAAAGTGAATTAGGGTTTCTTTCAAGATTTTGGATTCAATAACTTCATCATGCTTAGTTTATCACAATTCTATAATCATATTCATGCAAGCATACAATTAAGCATATAGAAGGGTTTACAATACTACCAATACATATCATTCACTATTAAGAGTTTACTACGAATATCATAGAAACAAAACCATAACCTACCTCCACCGAAGATTCGTGATCAAGCAAGAAAATTCCCAAGCTGCGTTTTTCCTCCCTCTCGATCGTTCTCTTTCCCTCTCTTTGTTCTTTTTATTTTTCTTATTCAAACCCTCTTTCTTTTACCCTAATTAACATATAATTAAGTGTAGAAGATGACAATAATAACCCACAATTTAACTCAAGGTTACCTCTTTTATCCCCCAAGAAATTGAGTTATTAATATAAACCCACGAAATATATAATTATAGCAGGAATAGTCCAAAACGCCCCTTTAAAACTTAACCAGAAATCCGATTCCGACTGGGATTACGCAACCTGTGACGGCTCGTCGTGCCTGCGACGGTCCGTCCTGCAGGTCGTCGCAAAGATCAGAGACTCAATTTTCAGTAAAGAGTCTGTGACGGTCCGTCACGCCTGTGACGGTCCGTCCTGCACTTCCGTCACGACGTTCAGAGAATCGTTCCCTGTACCAAATTCTCAAGAGTTGAAGTGTTTTGAAACGGGGGCTCACGACGGCTCGTCGTACCTGTGACGGTCCGTCCTGCAGGTCCGTCACAGAGTTCAGAGAGTCAATTTCAGCACTCGAATTTCAGAATTCCTAAGTGTTTTGGGATGAGACACCCTCGACGGTCGGCCGTGTCCATGACGGTCCGTCGTGGTGTCCCTCGTCTCAGCCAGTTTTTTTTTCCAGAAATAAAATCTGCTGCTCAAAACGACTAAACAGGTCGTTACAAAAACACAAAAGTGGAATGAGTGCAGCATTAGTGTCCAAGTTGACTGGTTTAGTTGTTGTGACACATAAAGAGTATCTTGCCATATCTCGATGTTCCTTTTTTATTTCAAGATATACCTTTACCCCTATATCATTATGCATTTGAATTGGAGTAGACCTTTCATTAATTTTATATCTGATTTCAACTTTACTTGTTCATGTTTCTATTGACAACTGAGTAGCAATTATAGAAACGAGGGTGGCAAACGTTGACTCTGTGTGTATCAACACACCATCTGCCAAGTAGTTAATATATTTGTTGGTAGGATCACATCGTCCATTGAAGTAAAGCATTGCCGCTATATTAGAATTTTTTTTGTGCACATCATTAAAGAGTGCATTTCTAATATTAAAAGACTAGAGAGAGACATATAGATTAATCTGCTAGAAGAGCACCACTTTGCTAACAACTGAACTAAATTTGAATAAAACTTGAATTAAAGTTTTATTACACAAATGCTAACAGGTGAATTAAATCTATATCTATTGTGATCATGGCTTGCATATAAATAAGTCAGAAATTGAATTACACAAATGCTAATAAGTGAATTAAACCTGAAATGAAGTTGTATTACACATATGCTAGCAAGTGAACAAAAAATGAATTGAAGTTGAATTACACATATGCTAACAAGTGAACTAAGCCTGAATTAAAGTTGTATTACACAGATGCTAACAAGTGAACTAAACCTAAATTGAAGTTGAATTACACAGACGCTAACAACTGAATTACACATTAATTAAAGTTGTATAATACAGATGCTAACAAGTGAATTAAACCTGAATTAAAGTTGTACTACACAGATGCTAACAAGTGAACTAAAACTGCATTGAAGTTGTATTACATAGATGCTAACAAGTGAATTAAACCTGAATTAAAATTGTATTATATAGATGCTAACAAGTGAATTAAAGCTATATTACACGGATGCTAACAAGTGAACTAAAATTGAATTGAAGTTATATTACTCAAATGCTAACAAGTGAATTAAACCTGAATTAAAGTTGTATTACACAGATGCTAACAAGTGAACTAAAACTGAATTGAAGTTGTATTACACAGATGCTAACAAGTGAATTAAACCTGAATTAAAGTTGTATTATACAGATGCTAACAAGTGAATTAAACCTGAATTAAAGTTGTCTTACACGGATGCTAACAAGTGAACTAAAACTGAATTGAAGTATTACACAAATGCTAACAAGTGAATTAGACCTGAATTAAAAATGTTTTACACAGATGCTAACAAGTGAATTAAACCTTAATTAAAATTTTATTATACAAATGCTAATAAGTGAACAAAAACTGAATTGAAGTTGTATAACACAAATGCTACCAAGTGAATTAAACATGAATTAAAGTTGTAATACGCAGATGCTAACAAGAGATCATACTTATTGGAGAAGAGAATTGAATACTAGACACTTACAGGAACTTGAATCAAACGAAATCTCGACATAAATCAACAAAAGGCTTCCACTCAAAAAGAAGAAATTAAACTTTTAAGACCACAATGGCAAGCTCACATTAAAGGATCAGTTAAGTGCAAAGGAGACCAACAAAAACCGCAGATTGCAGTGCAAGTACCCTAAACTAACAGAGCTTACTAAACACTAAAATTTTAATTGCAATGGCGAGAGAAAATTTAAGTCCGGCACCCTAAACGAACAGATCTTACTCAACACTAACCTTTGAATCGCAATGGCGAGATAAAATTGATGTCTGGCACCCTAAACTAACTAAGTTTACTCCACACTATTTTAATGGCGTGAGATAATTGAAGTCGCCGAAAAAAAATTCAATTACGAGAGAGAAAATTGAATGGGCGTGAATCGCGGGCGTGGGAAAATTTGGGGGCGAGAGGAAAAGACATGAAGTTGAATATTCCATTAAATTGATATTTGTCGTTAGAAAAATAATACTGAGAAATATGGTAATTATTTTTCAAAAAGTAGACACACAAGTTATTTCCCCCTTTTTTTTAACTTTATCATATACGAGTCAATAAATTTTCAAATACAAACGCTAAATAATAATATAGTAAAAAAATATTTTTAAATTATAATACAATCACAAAAAAATTTAATTTTAGTTTTTTTCTTCACGCTTAGGAATGAAAGAAAAAAATAAATGAGAATAAGAAATTCAATAATGATAATGAAAATCGTCAAAAAACAATTTATGTATTTAAAATATTAAAATATACTTTGAACTTTTCTAGAAGGGTAATATATGCCCTATATGAACTTTTTTAAAATTAAAAGTCATAAATATAATTAAAGCTAATTTATTGACTTTTGTTAAATGAAGGGTATATGTGAGCTCATTTGTAACGGTAGGGGTATATGTGATCCTTTTTTTTATAACGATAAGAGTGTATATAAATCACTTTCATAACGAAGGGCATATCAACTCCACATTATAAATTGAAAGATATATCAGACCATTTTCCCTAAATTTTTTATCTGTTTTCTAATATCTACAAAATTTTAAGTCATAATCTAACGTTTTTGTCCTAAGATTTTTCAATTGGTTTACTCAAAAATTTTATTTGGAGCATTTATACCGATCCACAATGCCTAATCAATAGGTAAATTTAACACACAAATACAAATCTCTCTTGTGAGTAAACTTGACGCCTTAGGTATAACACTAGACACAAGTGTCATGTTAGCACATACTCAATATCAATTTTTTTTTGTCTGACTTTAGATGACATAGATAAAATTTAGAAAGTCAATTAAATTGACTTCAAATATTTTAAAATTTTAATAATTGTAATTTATAGAATTTTTATGTATTACTTCTCTTGTCCCGATGTATGTAGCACTATAGAATTCCAAGAGTCAATCAAATGGTATTAGTTATTGAGATTTACAATATTTTCTACCTAGTTTCGAAACTAAATAATACATGTTACTTCTTTTATACCATTTTATTTGACATAGATATATTAATTTTATGAATCAATTGAACTTTCTATATATTTTTTTATAAGTATTTGAAGTTGATATCATGATTTATAGTATATATCACATAATTTTTTGATATTTAGAAAATTAAAAAACAAGACAAATAAATTAAAACGAAAAAATAAAAAAAAACTGTAGCTGTCAGGCATCATGACCCTATTTATTTCAAAATATATGTATCTGGACGTATTAGAATGCATCAAAATCTGATAAGATTCGTAATATTACAAACTAGTGTTTATCTAAGAAATTAGCTCCTAAACTAGTGAGATATCCATAAATTACAAACTAGTGTTTATCTAAGAAATTAGCTCAAACCGGCGGCACTCATGGGATGCATGCATCTACAAGCAACTCTTCAAGTGATTTGTATCTGGATACTGGTGCAAATCTCAAGTGACGTCTGATTACTCTCAACTCCATAATCCGACTTCCTATTCTGGCGCTGACACAATCAGTGTAGGTAATGGACAATCTTTACCCATCTCCAATACAGGTTCTGGCTATGTTTGCACCCCCACAGGTACTTTCTCATTGTACACTCTGCATGACGTCCCATCCCTTACATCCAACCATCTGTCTGTCTATCTGTTTACCAAAAAATATAATTGCACTCTTCTTTTCAATGCTCATAATTTTCATATAGTGGACAATTTAACCAAACAGATCCGGTATAACGGCCGGTGTGAGCAAGGTCTATAAAATCTTCCTTCCAAGCTATCTGCGTCAATCTCATTTTCATCAGTTGCCAATCAAGCCATTCGTTCCTCAACCTGCCACCGCCGACTTGGTCATCCATATGCCGAAGTCAATAAGTCCATTATGTCTGTCTTAGGTTTTTCGTTTTCCACTAAGGATCATTGTGAGTCATGTTATGTAGCCAAATCGAGTCGTTTACCGTTTATCTTATGTAATACTAAGGTTACAATGCCATTTGAATTAATACACTCTGATGTTTGGGGTTCAACCTCCATCTCCTCTTTTAATGGTTTTCATTACTTTATTGGTTTTGTTGATGATTATAGTAAATTTACATGGCTTTATCCCTTAAAATGCAAATCAGAAGCATATTTTGTTTTTGTAAATTTTGAACGCATGGTCAAAACCCAATTCAACTCCAACATCAAAATCTTTCGCAGTGACAATGGAAAAGAATTTTTAAACAATGCCTTTGGATCTTTTCTCCTATCTCTTGGTATTATTCATCACACATCTGGCTCATATACTCCTGAACAAATGGTGTTGCCGAACGCTAACACTGTCACCTCATTGAAACCGTCCTCACCCTCCTTCATGAGTCTGATCTCCCTGTATCTTTTAGGGTCGAGGCGTTGGCCACTGCCAACTATCTCATCAACCGCATGCGCACACCCTCCCTCTCTAACACATTTCCTTATGAATGTCTCTACACACACCGTCCAGATTACACTCACCTTCGCCCCTTTGGTTGTCTTGCCTATTCTTGGCTACGCCCTCACACTCAACACAAACTTCAACCCCGGCCTACACCATGCATCTTTCTAGGCTACCATCCCACCATAAAAGGATACAAATGTTATGAACCCATATCTCAAAACATATGTCTCTCGTCATGTTCGTATTATCGAGGATGACTTTCCCTATCCCCGGTTAGGTTCCGTCACTGCTACGTCCAACCCACTCGGTATTATTCAAATCTTTCAACCGATCTCATATGGCCTTGTACCGACACCCATTAACCCATCCATCATACACAGACCACCTAATCCCGACACTCTCATCCCATCTGGATCACCCAGCACCCACAATCCACCCATCCCACAAATTTTCAACCCTCCTCACCAACAACCTCCAGCAGCCGAAATAGCACCCCCACCCCCACCCGCTTTACATCACATGCAAACTCGCTCCAAATCCGGAATTTTCAAGCCCAAAGCCTACACCACCACTTTACCTGCTCCCTCTCCCTCTGAACCTATTACCTACATACAAGCATCTACTAACCCCCTTTGGTGTTAGGCTATGGATGATGAATACAGGTCTCTTATTAATCAGCGTACTTGGGAATTGGTGCCAGCACCCAAAAATCGAAAACCAATTGGTTGCAAGTGGGTGTACCGCATCAAACGTAATGCTGATGGATCCATCTCTCGTTACAAAGCTCACCTAGTTGTGAAGGGTTATCATCGTGAGTATGGCATTGAATATAAGGAAACTTTCAGCTCAGTCGTCAAGTAGTAGACTATCCGTCTAGTCTTGTCTCTCGCTCTTCATAATGACTGTCCCCTACACCGGATAGATGTGAGCAATGCTTTTCTCCATGGCACTCTCGACGAGGACATTTATATGGATCAACCGCCTGGCTACGTTGATTACCGCCACCCACATCTTGTCTGCAAGATCAAAAAATCCCTCTATGGTCTCAAGCAGGCCCCCCGTGCTTGGTATAATCGTTTCTCTTCCTTTCTACATGATATTGGTTTCCGAACGTGCACTCATGACACAAGTTAATTCACTCTCCTACATCCTCATGGCCTAGTCATAACTCTTCTCTACGTTGATGATATTGTGATTATCGGCATCTCATCTGCTCTTATCTCCACCATCACGAAATCCATGCATCAAAATTTTCAGCTGAAAGATCTTGGCCCTCTACATTATTTCCTTGGCATTGAAATACTCCATACCTCCTCTAGTCTTCTACTTCATCAGTAAAAATACACTGAGGAGATTCTAACACGGGCAGGAATGGATGAATCTAAAACTGCACCCACTCCAATGGTTGTCCGTGCACCATCCACCTCTGATAGTCGTCTATTCGACAATCCGACCCTATATCGAAGCATTGTGGGTGGCCTCCACTATCTAGCTGTTACTCGTCCAGACTTGTCAACCGTGTCTCTCAATCCATGCATGCTCCGACTGAACAAAATATTCAGGCATTAAAACGGATTCTTCGTTATCTAAAGGGTAGCTCACGTTGTGGACTTCTTTTCCAAAAAGGGAATCTGGAGCTCTCTGTCTACTCCGATTCTGACTGGGCGAACGACAAGGATGATCGTCGCTCCACCACATGGTACCTACTGTTTCTTGGACCAAACTTAATATCTTGGTGCACCAAAAATCAAACACGGGTATCTCGTTCTTCCACTGAAGCTGAATACCGAGCTATGGAGGATGGAGTGGCCAAAGCTATGTGGCTTCATCACATTACGGATGCTCTTGGCCTTCCTCCCTTTCGGCCAAAGATTTAATGTGACAACGAGTCCACCGTTTGCGTTACAAATAATCCAGTCCTTCACAATCGTATGAAGGATATTGGGTCTGACTGCCACTTTGTTCTTGAACAGGTCATGGGTGGTACTATGAGCACACATCATGTTCCTTTTTCCGAACAACTTGCAGACATACTTACCAAGCCTCTTCCACCAGCAGCGTTTCATTACCTCGCTACCAAGCTTCCCCTCATACCCGTGGATCACCTTGAGGGGGGATAATAGGAGTAACTATAATTAATAATAATTATGTGACTCATGTGTAATTACTTATTCATGTTTCCTCTATATATATCGGATGTACAACCCTTAATCAATAAGACTCATTATTATATCCAGGTTAAATGATAATATGTAATAATTTTATTTTCCTTTACATTATAATGTATTTTATTATGCAATCTTGTATGTATGATAATATAGTGTTCTAAATATAATGTTGAATATGTTTTAAGAAACTTTTTTATGAATTCTGTGACACTAAATTTGTGAGCGAAATACGTGTAATTTTACTTGTTTATCAAGCTCTTTTAGAAAAATTGGTTGAATTATACTAACTTTACCCAAAATTCACATCCAATTTTAACTCATAATTTTATCCAATTCATGACCCATAAAAAAAACCAATCAAATTGATCCTCGTGAACTTTGTCTTTCATTATATTTAACCAGGTGACCCTATATTCCTTTTTTCTAAGCCCTAATTTACTTTTACTTTCGCCATTCGCCACCCAACTATCCTATTTCTCTCTGAAGAAACCTTACCTCGATACAAGAACCAAGTTTTTGTGTTTTTGTAGCAACACAATAAAACAGAGATTTTATCATGGAAATCTTCCTAACTCAAGGAAGGGAAAAATCACACCAAAGTTTTATATTAATTCAAGATTTACGAATCACTTAATCCATGAATCTAACTCTAAACTTCTACCCTTTTCAATTAACTATAATAAAAAATTCTCCACTCTTCTTAACTCATCAAGAAGTCAAACTCGCTTCTTGTTTTAAAAAACTCTCAACTCTTCTTAACTCTAAGAACCCAAGAAGTAAAACCTACTTCTTGTTTAAAATCTCTCAACCTCTCTCTTACTTTATCGCAAGAAGTCAAACCCACACATTGTTAGTATTTTCAAGAAAGGGGTTCAAAATTCGTAGAAATAGACACACGGAATAGTCAAAGGGGGTTCGACATCTACTATATATACATAAAATATTATTTTAACCATGTATAAATAGTATAATTTTATGTCAAAGGGTGTTAGGATGAACCCCCTTCTACCAAGGTGGATCCGCCCCTGCTTGTTAGAATTCTCTGAAGACTCTACCCCCGAGAAGTCAAACTCATTTCTTGTTGCACAATATAGAAAATATTACAACTCAATAATAATCCTAGAACAAATCAACATAGACTAATAACCCTAGACTTTGATTGAGCAGACTTCAACATTCAATTTTTCAGTGTGGAACAGAACTCATGAACCTGGTCCTGAGCCAAAAGATTGAACTAGTCTTCGAGTCAGTTTGTTTGTTCTAATCATTTCTGAATTCCCTTTTTCAATTTATTCTTGTTTTTCTGAATTATCCATTTCCTATGAAATTTTGAATGAATCTACGTAAATGAGGGGATGTTTCTTCAACAATCATCCATAAAAGGAATGAAGATGAATATATCACAAAATATGATTGAAATTATTTAAATGCCAGAAATGGGGTAACTCTATTTATTTGCTCATTGAATGTTGAATAATTTGATTTTTCTTTGTATTAATTGTTTTAATAATATTTATTAATTGTTATTGAAAAGGAAAATGAGGAAGGATATTACAGTGTGGGGAATGGAACTCTCATAAACAAGTTTTCAGGTAGTCAACCAACTTAACTACTAATATTCCCCTTAATACCGTATATTTATTCTTTTCCAATTTTATATGTCTTTGTTTACTTATTTATTTTTAATAAGCTTTGTGTTTGGTCTCAATTCTAAAGTTTTTATTTTAAAATTCAACTCTAATACACAAATCACAAAATACACAAAGTTACTGAATTAATATTTCATTAGTGTCACATTTACAATGTAAAAAAGAACATTTTTTTGCTATTTTCTATCTACCTTTTTTCTTAGCCATTTCTCTGCTTCTAATAATATGTAAAAAGAGACGAAATTATAAGTCATGTTTCAGTAAAATCAATCATCCTTAAAATGGAGTTCTTTAGTTGACTCAAATTCTATATCGTGAGCATCCCTCCATAACTGATACAAACTAAGATTGTCATCATTCTTCTCGAAATTTTCCGTCTAATTATTATATGGGTAGGAGAAGGTATATATATATATGTGTGTGTGTGTGTCTTACTTCCAGTGTAACCTACAACCGAAACATATCCACTTACAACAATGTGTAGCTAATCAAGGGTTGTGATTGATCATTGCAATATTGAACAAGCCATGAAATAATACCTTCTTTTGAAAAAACTTGTATCAACTGCCTCTTGGGAATATCTTGGTTATTTGTAAGAGCCAGAAATTTTTTTCAAGAGAGAGGTTCTAATCCATCCCTGAATGTGACGTAGAGAATGTTGGTTCAGTTGGTAGTGACTCATATAGATGGTATTGACTAACTAGCACAAAAAGATGAGGAAATCTGTCAATGCTCAACGTTCTAACTTTTTTAATAGTTTGGGATTCATACATCAAAAATTAAGCAGAACTTAAATATAAATTCTTATCAAGTCAAGAAAGTTAGAAATTCAGACTAATCTCAAAATGTAATTTACAATACAAGACAAAAGAAAACATAATGAAGAAAATTTAGCAAGGAAAATTACAATCAATGTGTGTAGAAAATATAATATTTTGGAAATTTTAATTAAAGTATTATTAAATGTTAACCATGGTACGTGTTTAACCTCTACTAAACCCCTCCTCCAACTATAAAAGGTGAAAATAAAGGTCTAGACCAACACATGAAAAAAACACTTCACATTAGAAAGAAATCAACGGCTTTTCTCCTTTTTTTTTTTTCTCTTTTTGAAACTTTATGCACAAAAATTGTAGATTCCTCTCCGGTTTGATAAACAATTTGAATAGGTAGAAGCAAAAGAAGGTTGTCGAATTTCCACCCAAAAAAATAACCTTGTTTTGCTTCTAGAAATTCACAGTGTTGATTAAACCCGAGAGAAATCTGCAGTTTTTGTGCATAAAGTTTCAAAAAGGGAAAAAGACTTCGATTTCTTCCTAAAGTGAAGTGTTTTTTTCATGTGTTGGACTAACCATTTATTTTCACATTTTATAGTTTGAGGGTTTTAGTATAGATTAATACTGTAGCATGGTTAACATTTAATCATACTGTTACGACCCGATTTCAAACTAAAGGTTTCGAAGCCGATTTCGTAACATTGGCAATTTGTTAAAGTTCTTTAAAAAAAAATAATTTTGGGAGTCGCCACTTAATTTTTTATGAAAAACTAAGAAAACAATTTAGAAAGGTGTTTTGGAAAGAAAACATTTTTAATAAAATAAGAATTTTGGATAAGGGTTCAAATAATTCTCTAACGAAGGGTTAAGAAATCTTAGAAAATCCGCTAACACGCGCTTGATAGACAAATTTTAAAGTTGACTACTTTTTAAGAAAAAACTTAGGACTATTAGTGAAAAATTTGTTTTAAAATAACTTCTTTTGATACTTATATACCACAAAGTAAGACTGTATTAAACCTTTTATCAAATTTATATCTTTATGGATAATATATTTGATGATTGGATCTATATGTTTGTGAAGTTGTGTTGTTTCTATGAAATCATTATAATCTTTTTAAAACACTCATGAATATCATTGTACAGGTGTAGCCTGAAAGCGCAAAAATCACGACAACAATAATAATTTTGTAAATATAATGTGATAGAATAAAACTTTGAGTCAATAAAACAATTCTTGATTAATAGAAATTCTAAACTACATCTATTATTTTATGAAATTAATTTTATTTTAACAAAGTACGACGCCTACAAGACACTAAAGCACTGTATTCATATGTTTTGTTCTGTATTCATATATGAAAACCCGACTAAAACTTTTTTTTTCTATTAATTATTGTTCTTTATTCCATATGGTGGATTATAATAAAACATTATTAGGATAACTCTAAAAAATATTTTATTAATGTCTATTTGATTTATTATAAATACCTTACTTATTAACTAGAATTTAATAAGATATTTTGATATCTTACAATTTTATTGTTGCATAATAAAATGTAACAAACTTCGGTTGACCGATAGTCTTGAATGTAGAGTTAGAAACTTCTAGATTCATTCATTTAATTAGATTTATTTTTCTATACTTATAGAGCGAGAACACACAATTATATACATGTATGAGTCTTCATTTCTCTCTATGTTTGAGCTTGTAAACATATAAAAATATTAACTAGTAGTTCTTGATTATTATTTGGGTGAAAATTTAAGAACTACTCACTCTTTCCTTCCTTTTACAGGTAAACTATTTTTAATCAATTGTTTCTCCATTGTTTCAGTCAAATTGTTGTAAATATTTTTTACAGTTGTTCTTGTGAGGAAAATAATTTATGCATACACGTTATATATATATATATGTGTGTGTATGCATGTGATCATGCATATAAACCCTTTTCTTTTCTTTTTAATCGGTGTCTCTAAATGACTTTGGAATGTGAGGATTTTGTTATCTTGCTGAGTTCATATCGAATAATTTTGGTTTGAAGCTTTGATTTCGAGATTCTGTAAAACATTTGTGGTGATTTATTTTACAAAGTGTCATTTTTCAAGTGTAAATTTTGAAACTTCTATAAACATAAAATGGTATCTACTACTTTTTAGTTTTGAACGATTAAAGAATGAAGATTAAGGATATATCTCACCGATTTGTTGAATCTTTATTATGTTTCAAAGAAAATAAATTTACGTAGAAATTTTGTTTAGTCATCAATACCCTTGTGATCAGTGTCGGCTCAATGCTTATTAAAATAAGGAACATGCCTTAGGTCCCCAATTTTAGGGGAACTCAATTTTTCCCCAATAATAATTTTTGTGTTAATTTTTCATAGAAAGAAATAATTGTTTATGATAAATGTATCATTTTTATTAAAAAAATTATTTATTCTCCTTAACCTCAATTACATAGAAGAAAACAACAAATTGTTGTTTGTCTTCTTACATTCTTTTCGCTTAAACTCATATTATTATATTTTAAACCCCCTTTATACTCTATTTTAACTTACAATAATACTCTGTCAAAAATATAAATTGATAGTAAAAATGTGTTGAATAAAGTGAATTGCCTGTCTAGATTGACCTTTTTATGTGTCTCTATACCAAAAATATTTTCTAAGCAATTTTGTCAAACTTGGAAGGGGTCCATAGAAAAAATTTTGGATTTTTTTTCTTTTTTCTTTTTTCTATTTTTCGTTTTAGATAGAGAAAGAGTTGAAACTAAGGGTACACTCACAGATTTACTTTGAGCTTTTTGGTTGCCTACTACTATCTTGAGACCTCTTTGCTTGCGGGGGCAAGAGTTGAAAGAGCTCTGGCTGCACTATTATTTTCCTTAATATAGACTTCTACCTTACAATTCACAAAATTGTCCAGCTTTTAGCAAGTTAAAATGTAATAGCTTCCGCGAACGCTTTAACTTTTTTTATTCATACTTGTCCAAATTAAAAATCCTAGCCTCTTCACTCCCTTTTCTCCTGAATGGCTGAGATAGCCACTGCATGATATATCTAAGAAGGAGTTAAATAATATCTACTGTAGTTTTCTTATTGCTCGAGACCTCCAGTATAGCCTTGCATTGACAAATTCAAGTGTTAGCCAAGATGGAGTGGAGTATTACCTTTAGCGGCGACTATTTTTGGTTTTAGTTTGCCACAAAACCTATCTTTAGCGGCGACTAGCGGTTCAGTTTCCACAAATCAAACAATAAAATTAAACTTGTGTTTTGTAAACCTGTTCAAGGGTTAGAGGAGATTCGTTAATTTTCAAAGTTCTTCATATTCTGAACTCTGATCTATTGAGTTTTATTGAATATACAACAATGCTTGTTCATTTAATTTTTGTTTTGGAGTCAGTGAAACAAACTTTAATTTCTTGCTACATTAGTTAAGGTTCTTACATGTTTGTTCACCTATGCCACTTTGTCGAGTTATAGCATGACTACATGGATTAATTTGCGTGAATAAAATCTTATCACGAAATAAAACAATTTCTGAAAGGATATTTGGGTAAAAAAAAGGGGGTGAAATAAGTACATACCCCAAAACTCGAAAAAATCCAAAGGAAACAAGAGTTTCAACACAATATAAATGTAATATAATTCTACTTGGAGACTTTAATTCCAAAGCTACGATCCTATAGCCTCAAGTTACCCAAATTCAAGAAAAAGGACATGCAAGAATTTATGATGTGTTCCAGTTTTAACAAAATATCCAAAGGGAACAAGACTGTTAACATAACTATAAATGTCATGGATTTTGTTTTCCTTTGGAAGCTCCGTGATTTTTAATTCCCTCCAATTCTTTCTTGTAACATCATAACGGAAACAACGGACAACACTTGAACGAAAGTACAACACAAATACATTCTCCCCATCACTAGGAGTGGGGGATAATATAAATATAGGTTTTTTTTCTCATTGCATATAAAGGGAAAGTGAATGATATGTCTCTTTCATTGTTTTCTTGGAGTTTGCTCTAAAATCCACATGTCCATGTATCCACTTCGACTTACGTAATTATAATCTATCACTCCTAATTTACCCTTCACCTTTATCAGCTCTTGATAGTACGACTGCAACTGTGACAAAAATGCTTTCCACAATGCAATAATTTCATAATTTTCAGATTTAACATCAAATGCAACAATAGAAGATTTGTAACCGTTTATAAAAGGCTCATATATGAATTTATAAATAACTCCACTAATGTAAACACCCGGGCCACTAGATGGAGCACAAGAGAAAACGTGTTGAGTCTCTCTCCATGATCCGTCTATGCCTAAAATAATAATTCAATATTTTAGTAATCCTTCTTGTGCATGATTTTTTGTCGAGACAACTTTGTACTTGTTTTGTTTTGGCTCAAAACAAAATGAATAGTTAGACCAAGGAATATCTTTATTTGGATGGGGGAAAAATCTTACTTCTTTTGTGTTGGGATTGAAAACTTGCAGAGTTGATGATATTCAACCATAAAATAAACCATTAACGGACTAATTGAAAGAATAATATCTATGGACATGATTTCTGAATTTAATAAAGAGGAAATGTCATTTGTACTCCCTGTGTTATTGTCTAATTCATCTTTTAATCCATGTGATATTTGACTTGCACCTTGAATTAACTAGACTGAGCGATTTTGATCCAATAACTAAGAAATGTTAACTTCGTTAACGATATTTATTACGGGAAAGGCTATTTTGGTTCTATTAAGTATGGGGATATCCTACTTTATTTATTGTCTAATAAAATAATTCTTTTATCATTTAAATTTAGTTACTCTAGGTTCAAGTGCTAGCATATTGTCAGAAGTATCGTGGATTGCATTTACTTTTACTTCTTCATTTTTAATTTCTCTCTCTCTTAGAATGACATGAAAATATATCATTGTGTTCTTCTCTCCTTTATTATCTCTTTCCCTCTCTTAAAAATCAAATGGAGAGCTCCTAAAAATTTATTTAACTAAAGGAAAGTATACTATGGAGCTCATCCTGGAATAATTTTTGTTTCAATTGAATTAATTTTTGAGATTTCTTCTCAGTTCTTATTCAACTCGAGATATGAGCTAAGTCTTTTTTATTTCTCTTTATTGATGATGTCATGCAAGTTTGGTTCTTCAACTTACATATTTGAAGGTTTTATTTTCATTTAAGGTATAAACGGTGTGTGCATGACAACTCTAATTTAGTTGATGTGATGAGTATGCGTGTGATGAATTAATTTGGGAATCACTTTTTCTTTTGCATAAATCTATTTGTATCCCTTTTAAAATTGTAGTAACCCCTTTTGAAGGTGCTGAAAATGAAAGGTCTAAGCCTACAGGTACAATAATTGCTTTACCTCTAGGATTTCAATGGGATCCTTGTTGTTTGTAAAGGTATCTTTCACTTTGTAGTAATTCAGATTGATTAATAGTGAAACTAATAGTTATCAACATTCAAATGTCATATCTCACTAAAAAACAATAAAATGTGGTTAACTGTGAAGTTTGCATTGTTTCTGTAGTGAAATTAGTTATGTTGATTGTGAATAGACAATATACATTTCAAAAAGTATTTGTACTATATTGACTTGTAAAGCATGATAGTGAAAAAACTGAGTCTAGATATTAACATATTGAATTGTTTGATGTAAGATTGTTATATGGGTTTTGGATTAACTTAAATTGTGTGTAGATGCGGGAGACAAAATCAATTACTGTGATAACGAAGTAAGAGCTCTTGCTTCATATACAGTGAAAGCCAATAAGAAAGGTATTGGGGAGAAGAACATTCCAATAATCATTGTCGGCACAAGACTATGCAATGATGAGTTGGTTTATACCGATACCAATGACATTCTGATTTCTCAAATGGATCTATACCAATGACATTATGATTTTCCAAATGGAGATATGTGTTTTAAAACATATGTAAACCATGCTTTAAGTAAATCATATCAGTTGTGAACATATTCTTATAGAGCTTATTGTCTAACTACTACTCCTTTATATGCTATAGGAATCGCGAGCTTCATTAATCTATTTTATGTTGTAAGACAAACTCATCGTGAACACATTTTAAGTCTACTCTATTTTTCCATAAAGGAAGTGATAGAAGCTGCCTTCTTGCTCAAGGTTTGAAGAATTCTAAAAATTTACCTGACTCAGGCTTTGTTTGCGTCTCTGAGATGGGAGATGAGAAGCCAGGAGTTGCAATGAAAAGTAGGTGTAATTTGGACGAAGAACTCACAGAATCTTTGACTGTTGAAGAGAATAATCATGCACAAATGGAACTTTAAAAATTGAAGCATGAAGATAATGGTTCTCATCCTGCTAAGTGATATGAACAGAAAGCTTCTAGGTCATATACTGAGTGGTTATTCTGAGACAGATTCTGTGGAAGATATCGTTGACGAGTTTGCCACAATCTCAGCTTTCTTCCTTTTCACTCTTTTACAAGACACCTTACATGTAGATGCCGCAAAATAAATTAGGACATAGAAGGTTCATGTTTTAGGCCGTGAATCTCCCTCCGGTGCTCTTTCTATACATTTTTTGGATATGTAGAAACATTTCAATCTTTTTATTATTAAAACAATGCATTGATGCATGTAATCTTTATATAGTCATCTGGGAAAAGTTCAAATTCATAACAAAATCAAACTGTTTAAGTTACATCTAGTTTTAACAGGAAACAACAACATGTCACAAAAACATAAACAACTTCAAAGTCAATAGGAATGAGAACAATGTAAACTCATGCACCCATTGTCCTGAGAAAATGTTTGGCTTGTATTTAAGGAACATTTTTCTTTTTAGTATATGCTCTATTTCTTACTCTTTTTGTAGTTTGAGAAAGCTCCTCCTGTAAGCTTGACAATTTGACATATTGTTTGGTTTTCCCATTCTCTGGATGAAATGTGGCCTTGTACCTTCTCTAGAATGCTCATTAGTTTATTCTATGATGAATGCATAACTTCTGTTATATGTTAAGTGTTTTGATGATCCTCACAAATACGGGTACCTGCTCTTTGGCAAAGTGCTCTCTTCCAGATACAAATGGGGTACAATCGTAAAAACTATCATGTCAAGTTTTGGGTGAAGTATAGTGTCCTACACCAAAAGGAATAGCAACGAGATTGTATATTTTAGTATCTCACAAATGCAGGAACCTGGTCTCTAACAGAGTTTTCTCCATCAGGTGCATAATGGAGTACATCTATAAAAGTTGTCCACGTCAGAAGGTTGGTGAAGCGTCAGCATACTACACCAATCAGAATGGAGGAGGGTGTTTGTCAATTAGATAATGACTCTTTATGTTTGATATTTTCAACATGACAAACTCCATATTCAATTCATTCATCCAAAGAAGGAAGTCAGCAGCAAACCTTTATCAAGAACTCACAAAGAAGTTTGTAAGGGACTTGGTCCCCGCAAGACTGCGACGCGAAAATGTGAAAAGACAGCTAAAAAAAACCACCTTTGATACAGTAGGTGTATATCTTTTCCAACAGCAGGCCTTCAACCAATGGGATGGCCTCAACGAATTTGTGGTTAATTATAGTATCTCTTTCCAACAAACAAAAATTCAAGATTTGACAAACTTAACTTGGATTTTCTTTCAAAATTCATAAGCTTAAGAAGTGAAGGCCTGTATCAAGGAAGAACACTGCTTATATAAACAAAGTACCAGTTGAGTGCTAAAGAGTCTTTTTGTATTTAGAGCTTGGTGTCTTATGTTCTTATATTGTAAATCTGATCCTAATCTATAAAGGATACATATCTTGTTTCGTCTTCTAGAAGTCTAAGTCATCTAGATTTAGGTGATTAAGTGGGCTACATTGTTGTTGCTTAGTAAAAATCTAAATCATCCAAAGGGTGGGGTTTAGTGGCGATGGGTTATCCGCTTAGGAAAATCTATATTAATTGGTGAGGGTTAGTATAGTGGGTAGTTTTGTATCTACTCTAGCTCAGCTAAGTGATAGGAAGTATTACTTAGCATAGAGATTAGCAGGCTAGTCACTTAGTGTAAAACTGGTTTTAATTTTCCTTGTGAGAAGATTAGTGTACGCAGTTCGAAAAGTCCTATTGAGACAGGTCATGGTTTTCTTCCCTTGAGCAAGGAGGTTTTCACGTAAAGTTTCTTATTAAATCTTTACTTTTAGCACTTATTTTACTGTTCGTTATTATAAGTATGCTGAGGACCTGGTCCCATTGAAACAAGTGGACGCAACTTTTAGTTGTTGTTCTTGCAAAGTCAAGGAACCTGGTCCTTGACTGATAAGTAGACAAATACATTCCAATAAGTGGTATCAAAGCAGGTTCTCTCTATCTTTTTAACAACAAGAGAGATTTATATGGAAAGAATGGTTTGCTCCACTAAGATGGAAAGAAGGTCGGTCATAAATAGGCAACTCTGATCGATGGTTAGCATTATCCATTGTGGAAACATTACATGATTTCCTTCATAATGGCTGAAGATTGTGAGCTGTGGGATGTTACTTGTGACGGTCCGTATGTCCCATTTATTGAAGTAAAATATGGGGATGTCACAAGGAGCGTTACAAAAACTCAACAACAATACAATGATTTTGACAAACAAAAAATTAAGAAAAACCACAAGGCTAAAATGTTCATAATATGTGGAATCTGACCAAATGTATATAATCTGATCTCTCCATGTGAACCAGCTAAAAGAAATTTGGGATCTACTAAGGTCAATATATGAGGGAACTGAGCAAACAAGGGCAGATCTGACAGGGGATGTTGATCAAAAGAAAGATACTGAAAGGGATGAATCATTAGCTTCCAGGGTTTCAAAATATGATGAAGCCTTTATGGCGAAATCTGATGATGAGGAAGATGAAGAAGAGTAACCCTTTTTTATCTTAAACAAAACTTGCATATTTACTGTATTATGAAGTTGAGAACTCTAGCTACTCTTTTTATTGACTCTATCATTGTGTCAACAACTGAAAAGGAGTTAATGAACAACAACAACTTAGATATTCTTCATGTAGAAAAGGTAGCCTATGTTTACCAAATGTCTGTTGCAGAAGAAAAATTGATAGTTCTAGAGACTAAAAATCTAGAACTCAAGAAAAGTTGAAGATGTGAGTGAGAAATCTAGCAAAGGAAAGGGAGAGGCTATTAGCATGAAAATGGAGCTAGAAGCTAGTCTTAATAGTGCCGAAACAAAACATCTTATGGACTTGGAGAAAAATAATCAGTTAGAAAGGGACCTGGTCCGCGCCAAAGAAGAACTGAACAAATATCTCAATGGGCCACCTCTTCAAAATTACTTGCCAATCTTACCAGTGAAGGTCAAAATGATAGACAGGGATTAGGAAATTCAAGCAAAAATCCTTCTTACAATCTCCATGGCAAAGAGGTCCTCATGTCTAATAGTTTTCCATGTCTCCATTGTGGGATGGTCACTGAAAAGGATTGTCTATCTTTGAAAGAGACCCAGGATAACCTCTCAAAATATTCTAATTAGAGAAACAGGAAGACAAAGGGACCTGGTCAACAGAATAACAAGAAGAATAAGGGACCTGGTCAATATACCAACAAGAATAAGTAGAGAACTATTCAGCAGAGGAACAATCAGAAGAAGGGACCTGGTCAACATAATAATTGGCAGAAGAAGAGACCTGGTCAACATAAGAATTGGCAGAAGAAGGGACCTGGTCTTTCTTCTGTTCCTAAGTTGAAAAATATCATTTTTTTTCACTGGACAAAGAACTCTCTTATCACTCATTTATATGATTACTGGGAACTCCAACTGAAGTGGATTCCCAAGGCTAACATGTGATATGATATTATTGTCAGAGGAAATGGCGCAACTAGTGTTGAATCATGAATGGCAGATGCTCAAAGTACCGGGAAACTAATAAAAACTTCCTCTCTCTCAAGGCACTTCAAGGTGGAGTTGTTGTATTTGGTGATGGCAAGAAAAGATATGTTCTTTTTGTGAAGGCATGTTTTGAAAATCTATGGAATACGCTATTGAGGATGTGTACTATGCCAATGATTGAACTACAATTTCAATTGTTTCATAGATTTGTGATGAATGAAATTATGTTAAGTTCTTATTAGAAAGAAGATGTGGTCACAAACTTGCTTTCTCGGGCGATGATCTTGATAGAAGAGAGATGCAAGAACATGTGTATTGCTGATCTGTTTACTGCTCATTGTGTCAGTCTCACTGATCTTAATGCTCGAGGTAAGAATGTTGAGGTATGGCACAAGAGACATGCTCATATACGTGTTGCTTTACTGCACAAACTTGTGTCAGGGGACCTGTTTCAAATTTATATAAAATAATATTTTCATATGACAAAGGTTGTGACAATGGTAAAGATAAGCAGCTCATACTATGCTTTAGGTGAAATATGCAGACTTTGAATATTTCGAGGAACTTTCGACTGAAGTGATGAATGCTACATGTTGTGTGACAGAAATAATGATATTGAGAACCTTAATCTCAATGAAGTTTGTAAGAGTATTTGTGAGATGTTCATCCTCCTGCAAAGCTCATCTGGTGCATAAAAATGTATGCATTAAAAAAGGGTTTCATGTGATTTTTGATGAGCCAAGAATAATTGAGAAGTAAATTGCAAAACCAAGAAGATTCTGAGATAGAAGAGATGCTTTAGATTAAGAGAGATGATCTAAATAGTGAGCTTGTTGAAGAACATTCTCTTCATGAATCCAACAATCCCAAGAAAGCTGATGCAGATGATGTACCTGATGAGGGACCCGGTCCTCTAGACAGTGTTGAACAAAGATGATGCAGTTCAAACTGATAATGTGAATTTTTAAGGTGAGAATGAACAATCTAATCGAGCTCAGTCTGAAAGAAGAAAATTCTGAAAGTAGGTTCTCTAACAAGCTGATCGGTTGTCCAAGTTTCTCTTCAACATTAGCTTCAAAAGAGGTAAGATTGTCAAAACCCCTCTTTTTGAGATTACAAGGAAATAAATTGATAATCCTTCAAGTGTATATAGAGGAAATCATATTTGGTACTACTTTTTTAATTATTGTGTGAAGAGTTTTTCGCATTCATGGGTAGTGGGTTCTAAATAAGTACGATGAGATATTTCTTCTTAGAGCTACAAATTTAGCACACCTTGAAAGGTACCCTTGATTTCAAGAAAAAAAAGCACATTAATGTGCTATTCAAATGGCGTAACATATTTGATGTCAAGACAATGATAAATAGGGATAATGTCATCATGAAGCTTTGTAAGAAGGAAGATCAAGTGGATGACATTTTCGCTGAAGCTCTAATCACGGACAAGATGAATACTCTCATCGGAGCTTAGTTTTAGAGAAGAATATAGCACAAAATTCAGGGGTCATTGATGTCTGATCAAAGAGAGGGACGTGGTACCAGTTTAATGAAGCTGCTGAAAGGGGTTCATGTTTTGGGTGCCTAGACAATTCATACTTTCTTGAGCACTAACATGAAGCTGGATGTGGATCAATGGGTTCAAAGACTCTACTCATGTAAAAAGGACAATATTTTGAAGGCTGCTGTGAAAATCTTAAGTCATCTGAAGAAGATAGAGAACCTGGTCCTATTTTGTCGATCAGGAGACTTTTTGATTTGTAGTACATACTGTTGTTGATTATGATGGGCATCAAGATGATACAAAGAGTACCTCAAGAGTGGATTATGCTATGAGCTGATCTTTTACTCATGTGGAAAGACAAGATTCAATTGATCTTTCATCAACTGAGGCGATAAATGTAAAGTGCAACTTGATGGACTCAACAATTGTGGAACAAGCAGCAACTTGAAGTTCACAAAAACTTGGCTGAAATAGCCATGCTGATGATGGAAATGCTAAAACCTTCCTGAATGGATCCTGCCTAAAGCAATCAACTCATTCATGACTATGCAAAGGGAGAAAGTATCCTTGTTTTTTTGTTATGTATGCTTTAGCAAGTTGGTTTCATACCTTAAGTACATACGCACACATGGAAAAGGGGATAAAGGAAAAGGGAGGTCAGGATAGAATTCTATTCTTTCAATTTCTTCTGTCTAAGTCATCACTTCTCTTCCTATGTCTCTATGGTAGTCCTCATTACTCTTTTTGGACATTGTTCTAGTTTCAATTTATAATCATACTTGCAATGCTTTGATGGCTGATCTTTTTTTTATGGATGAAAAATGTCTTGTTTGTACTAACTTGTCTCATTACTTATGCCTATTTACTCATGCTTAGTGTTGTCCAAGTGACCATAATTTGCTTAAACTGTAGTTCTACCAACATAGTTTACTGCTTTAACCTTTTTTATGATGTCAAAAGGGGGAAAGTTGTTAAGGTAAGGTATGAGATAAATGATGTTACAACTGCTTCAAGAAGTAAGAGATCACTGGTGTTATCACTTCTTGAAAAAGACATGGATCATGCCAATAAAGGGAATCAATGTTAGCTTCTTGAAAAGGAAATGGTCTGGCCGACCGGGGCAATACATGCTTGCTACCTGAAGAGAACCTGGTCCTGTCGATAGGGGGAAGAAGATGTTTGTCATCATCAAAAAGGGAAAAACTGCTATGTTGATATTTTGATGATTTGACAAACTTAAGGGATAAGTAAACTCCAGTTACCCTAATAATTCTTGTTGATAGGGGGAACCAGTGAATATGTTGTCAATATCAAAAAGAGGTAAAAAGCTACATTGATGTTTTGATGAACTTTGGGGATGATTCAACTACGGTTACCCTAAGCTTTCTTGTTTATAGGGAAAATGATGAATATGTTTGTCATCATAAAAAAGGGGATAATATTATATCGATATTTTGATGATTTGACAAACTTCGTGGATGATTAAACTCCAGTTACCCCAAGAATCTTGTTTTTAGGGGGAATTAGTGAATAAGTATGTTATCATCAAAAAAGTGGAAAATGTTAGTTCGAAGATGATTTGAGATATTGTTTCGAACTTGATATAATGTTTTGATGATTTAACAAACTTATCCATCTAACAAAGAACCAGATCCTTGTTATTGGAACTGCCGACAGTGAGATGAATGATAAACTTATTGTAGGTTTATTTGTGTGCTTTCATGAAAAAGGGGGAAAATGTTATATTCAAGGTGTTCTAATTATCATGACAAATGCAGGGACCTGGTCCCTGACAGAGTACTCTCATCCAGATACAAATGGGGTACAATCGTAAAAGTTGTCATGTCAGGTGTTAGAAAAGTGCAGTGTCCAACACCAATAGGAAGAGGAGACGAGATTGCATGTTTCAGTATCTCACAAATGCAGGGTCTTAGTTCCTCGCGGAGTTTTCTCCATCAGGTGCATAATGGAGTAAAGTTGTAAAAGTTGTCCACCACAGAAGGTTGGTGAAGTGTCAGCGTACTACACCAATCAAAATGGAGGAGGGTGTTTCTCCAACGGATAATGACTCTTTATGTTTCATATTTTCAACATGACAAACTCCATATATAATTCATTCATCCAAAGAAGGAAGTCAGGAGCAAACCTTTTCAAGAACTTACAAATAAGTTTGTAAGGAACTCGGTCCTCGCAAGACTACAACGTGAAATAATGAAAAGACACCTGTCAGAAAAGTTGTCACCTCTGATGTGGTAGGTGTACAACTTTTCCAATAGCAGGCCTCAACGAATTTATGGTGAACTATATTATCTCTTTCCAACAAACTCAAATTTAAGATTTAGAAAACTCAACTTAGATTTTATCTCAAAATTCATAAGCTTGAAAAGTGAAGGTCATCTTCAATTAAGAACACTGCTCATATTAACAAGGGACCATATAGAGTGCTAAAGAGTCTTGTTGTATTTAGAGCTTGGTGTCTTATGTGCTTACATTGTAAATCTGATCCTAATCTTTAAAGGATACAGATCCTGTATTGGTTTCTAGAAGTCTAAGTCATCTAGATTTAGTTTATTTAGTGGGAAACATTGTTGTGCCTTAGTCAAAATTTAAATTATCCAAATGGTGGGGTTTAGTGGGCGGTGGGGTATTCGATTATAAAAATCTATATTATTCGGTGAGGGTTAGTATTGTGGGTAGTGTTGTATCTACTCTGGCCCAGCTAAGTGATTTGAGGTTTTACATTTTCTTGTGAGAAGATTAATGAAACGTAGTTTGAGAAGTCCTGTTGAGACAGGTCGTGGTTTTCTTCCCTTAAGCAAGGTGGTTTCCACGTAAAGGTTCCTGTTAAATCTTTACTTTCATTACGTATTTTACTGTTAATTATTATAACTGGGTTGAGGACCTGGTCCTATCGAAACAAGTGGATACAAATTTTAGTTACTGTTCTTACTGAGTCAAGGAACCCGGTCCTTGACAGATAAGTTGACACATACATTCCAACAACTTCTCAATGGGATTTGAGGTTGTGCCCTTGGGTTGTTAAGTTGACTGGCCTACAATACATAATACGATAAACTAAATAAGAAAAGTTCAATATAGACAACATAAATAGGCAATGTCAATGGTAATTAAGATTTGTTTAGTCACAAATGAAGAGTTGGACTGTAATGATGCCGCACTATCAGAAAGAGTGCTTGAAACCTACATCGAAATAACAATTTTAGTATTTCTATTCTTAATATATATTGAAGGGAATCAACTTATTTTGAAAACATACTTCCGTTTCATTATTACGTGTATATGAACCTTCTTTGTTGACTTCCTGGTGAACTTGATGCAATTGAACTTCTTCTACTATTATGTCCTATTTTTCCATACAATCCACATTTCATTTTTTCCTCTTTCTTGACGATTTTAAAAGGGTACTATTTCCAACATCTGATTCTTTTTTAGTTGTCTCATCAATTCCTCTCTTTCTTAGTTTTCTTGGTCTACGTGGCTGAGCATTATATATTGGTGACAGTGGTTGTTCACCCCAGTCTTAGACCATTGCTCAGAGCTACTAATTGTCAAAATTAATAGATAATAACTCTTCATATATTGCTCAACTGTGTAACATTCATGAACATACTTTTAAGGTTCATCCTTCTTAACCTATATAGTTGCGACAACATGATTACAAGGTGTCCCTGTTAAGTCCCATCTCTTACAAGAACCTGTCCTCTCCTTGAGTTAATAGAGAATAATCTTATCTTTATTCAGTATTGATCAATTTATCAATGATAGCATTATGTTAACAATACATATAATAATTGTCTCACTTAAAGGATGTTTTTCAATGTTGAGTTGATAATAATCTAACCTAAAATTAGTAACGAAAAAAACATTATTGAACACTAACAATCTTCATCTAAATAGTGTGAGAAAAATTGTTTTTGAATAAATATGTATATGAAATTTATTGATTTTTTAAGGCCATGTATTAAAATTTCGCTTTAGACCCCCAATTATGTATAGCCACCCTGCTACTATCTTAGCCAAAATTCGATGGTGGAGATTCTGAAGAAAGTTTACTTGGGCCTGTGACATGCATAAAAATGTACAATAATAAACTTTCAAAGTCTAGATAGTAAAGACAGATACTAGGCATACCATGCATCCACTCCCTATGACCCTGAATTCCATGTGTATTCAGAGCTTTAACAAGTTCAATGTCAGATTTCACTGGCAAACTTCCACTCTAACTTATCGAACAATAAATTTGTATTTGATGTTATATCACTCTTCATATCAAATTATTGTTAAAGTTCACATGAATCTTCTTATGCAATCAAGACACAATAGCTTACCTCAATCAAATAGCTTCTAGAATTGTAATGAGAACAAAACACGAATAATGAAGGAAATTTTCGTAATTCAACTTTTTTGTACATAAACACATACTAATATTGAACTAATGTTATAATTAATGTGTATTTACATTTTTGTCCAAGTTAAGATATTGTTTGTGCACGAGGCACTTCATTGAAGGATTTTGAGTACTGTCTGTGCACGAGACTTACTGGTAACATCTGGCTGCAATTTATAATTCTAATTTTGAGTGACAACCATTAGCATGTTGAACAATACTATAACTTGTAGAATTTGTTAGTTATTCAAACGATTTTCCATCTACAAAATAAGACACAAATTTAACTTTAACTGCATCATAGTGAAATATATTTTGAGAGCACGTCCTTGTATTTGATTGATATTAATATCCCTTCACCTGGTGTAGCTTTGACATATCTGATGATTCTTAATGTTGAATTCATATGTGATTGTTGCATAAACTGATTTAGAGTTTGAACTTTGTAGGCTATATCATACCTGGAATTACTGTGAGGTATAACAACATTTCTACTACTCTTTGATAACTTAATTTATCAGTAACCAACTCATCGATTGCATCATTGGTGTTGCTTAACTTATTGTTTCATTATATATGATACGTACAATTTTACACCATTATCTCGAACTCGTGGATGAGCTATCCTCAACTACATCCTTTAGAGCAATTATTCAAACTACGACTATCATATCATCCTCCGATTTGCTACAACATTGTCAAAGACATAAAGGAAAACTCAAAACAGAAATTCAAAGACACCAGAATGCTTGAAAGCAATTAATGATTACAAGCATATGCTTAATCTAAGATATTAGTTGGGAAAAAGCCAATACATAAGACCTAAAGGGGTAATCAACACATGTAAGAAGTTATAAATATAGTCTTTCATGACTCATAGATGATTAGCATCTCATCTCTTTCCTTGCAATATCTTATGGTGAGATTGAGAATGAAGTTTAGTTCAGTTTGCCACATGACATAGCTTATAAATGGAATTATGGCAATTTTAGTTTGTGTCGTCTATGGAGGGATGCTCAAGAGAAGAAATTTGAGTCAACTATGAAACTCAATTTCAAGGATGATTGGTTTTACCGAAACATGACTTTATAATATAGTCTCTTTTTTCATTTTTGAAGTAGAGAAATGGCTAGAAAAAAAGGTAAAAATGAAAGAAAAAAATGCTCTTTTTTTCATTGTAAATGTGACACTTATGGAATAACAATTCAATAATTTTGTGTATTTATGATTTTGTGTATGAGTATGATTTTAAATTAAGAATTTTAGAATTGAGATCAAACACAAAGCTTGTTACAGAAATAAGAAAACTAAGACATATATCAATACTCTACATTGTAATCTCCTTCCTTATTTTCCTTTTCAATAACAACTAAAAAATATTGTTAAAATAAATCATACGAAGAAAAATAAAATCATTCAACATTCAATGAGAAAATACATAGAGTCAACCCATTTAATCGGAATTTAAATAATTTGATCCATATTTTGTGGTAGCTTCATCTTCATTCCATTTTTGGACCATTTTCAAGGAAACATCCCATGAGGGCTACATATATTCATTCAAAATTTGATAGTAAATGGATAATTGAGAAAAAGAATAAGAAAAAAAAGGAATTCAAAAATGACAAGAACAAGCAAACTAACTTGAAGAATTGTTCGGGCTTTTGGCTGAAAGAGGGAGAAATAGGAAAGTTGGGCGGCATTAGAGAAAGTAAAAAATATTATGGCATAGAAAAATGGATATTGGGTGACCTGTTCAAATAGAATGAAAGACAAAGTTTATGAGGATCACGCATGCGCACCCACAGATTCACATGTATGTGCACACACACACACAATAACCAGGTAGGTCATGATCGACATGCCTGCCTGGCAACTGCACTATTTTTCCTTTTTTGATGGTTATATTGTTTTAATTTGTGTGTCTTGCTTTTTATTTTTTTAAATATTTAAAAGTTTAGTCATCTATACTATCAATAATGATAGATATCAACCTACAATAGTTGTAAAAAATATATTAAAAAAATCGATTGATTCATAAAATTAATATATCTATGTCAAATAAAATGGCATAAAAGAAGTAACATGTAATATTTAATTTGAAAACCACATAGAAAGTATTGTAAATCTCAATTATTAACAACATTTGATTGACTTTTGAAATTCTATTTGTGCTACATATATAGGGATAAGAGAAATAACATCTATTATTAATCTTTTTCAAAGACTAGTACACTGATGATGATGATGTTGCTGTGCCTCCGCATATGAGAATTAGATAGAGAGTTTCGAGAAGAAATATGACAATTTTAGTTTGTATCGTATATGGAGGAATGCTCAAGAGAAGGAATTTGAGTCAACTAAAGGACTCAATTCTAAGGACGATTGATTTTACCAAACATTTCTTTATAATTTATTCAATTTTTTTTATTAGAAGAAAAGAAATGGTTAGGAAAAAAAGGTAGATAAAAAAGAAGAAAAAAGATCTTCTTTATTCATTGTAAATGTGACACTGATGGAATATCAATTCAATAATTTTGTCTATTTATGATTTTGTGTGTGAGTACGAATTTTAAATTAAGAATTTAAGAATTGAGATCAAACACAAAGCTTGTTAAAAATACATTAGAAACAAAGACATATAAAATGGGAAAAGACTAAAAATACGGTATTTAGGAAACCTTTAATAGATAAGTTGGTTGACTACCTGAAAATTATTTATGAGAGTTTGATTCGCCTCTACTTCCTCATTTTCCTTTTCAATAAAAATTACAAAAAAATGTTTAAATAAATCATACAAATAAAAGTCAAATCATTCAACATTCAATGAGCAAATAAATAGACTTACCGCATGTCACGCCCTGAGCTACCCCCGAGACGTGGGACACGGAACCTAGGACCACAAGTGATCAAAATCTAACCCTACTGGAATGATCATGAGCATACTAAAGATCATAAACTGATGCGGGGGCTAAGTCAAACTTTAACAAGCCACAGTTAATCTAGCAAAACCAAACTAAATGACTAAAAATAGAAATGAAACTCATAAATTTTGTCTTTGCAGAATGAGGACTCACCACTGAATCTGCTGAACTGAAGATTGAGAATCAATCTATGCGTGATTTGGATGCTGAGAACCAGAACCTACATCACGAGAAGATGTAGCACACGTATGCGTCAGTACTTTAAAGGTACTGAGCATGAATGATAGAGTAAAACTGAAATAAATCATAACTGAACAAGCACAAAAGCAAGTAAAATAATCTAAATATGATATGCTGATTTTTGAGCTAACTGGATATAATGACCAATTTATAACAAGTTCAAACTGAATACTGAAGATACTGATAATTGGTCAATGCAGAGAGTCTCACTGAACTGTGGAAGCTACTAATAACTGATAATAATACCACATGAGCTAAATATGGAGTGTGATGTATACGCCCCACCTAGAGGAACCAATATACCCTACCAATTGTATAAAGGCATGCTGGAGTGAATACTAAATTGATTGTCAACAGAGGGGACTTACAACCTACTTGGTTATTAGTTCTCGGACTAATTGGGTAGCTAAATCCTAGTTAAACTCGGTATTATGCTACTCCTAATGAATTCTATATATTTACATATTATGTAAGAGTTTCTGTAAATGCTTTATAGCTTGAAAGTAAACATGCAAACTGAGAATGCAATAATTAATATGGTAATTTTGCATTTATAACTGAGGCATGTATATCTGAAGTGTCTGAAATATCTGACCTAGCATGTGTAATTCAAGAACTAAAGAAATACAAAACTAGAGTTTTGAAATTCATGTGATAATCTGAGTAATAACATGATAATCTAATTTGGAATATATAATTAATAGGTTCATGAAGTTCTATCAAACTTCTAAAAAACCTAGATTTAGTCATGACAATAGAATAAAAAATCTGACTGAAAACTAGGGAACCAATGTGTGAAAGGAACCCACTAGTGAAATTCAACATAACTGGTGATTAACTCCATGGAAAAATACTTAAGTTTCGGGGCTAGAACTTCTGGAGCTCGTGGCATTCTTGAACTTGTGGCTTTAGCTTTTTCTCCTCTCTTGCTTCTAATTTTCTATGTATTGATTTCATGATTTGACATAGATATGTTTTAATTATGTTTCTAGTCTTAAACTGACTTATATATGATTATTTAGGGTCAAAACGACGTAAATTATGGTTTAAACGAAGTGGAAAAGGTCCAAATGACACATGGGAATGTTGATGTTGGATCAAAATGACGTCCATTACTGACTGTCAGTCATCTGACCGACACCTCGTCGTTGGGTCCGTCGACTGGGCATGTTCGGTAGTCCTTTACTAAAATGGGCATACCGTTTTACTCGGAGGTCTGATTTTAGCAAGGTTGGTGGCTATGGAAAGATAATTCAATTGTATATATGTGGTTAGGTAATGGGACACCTAATTAATTTTATGATAAGAGTTATGACCATTTGAAGTTGACCCAACTGCATTTCGCCGTAACTGTCTGCATATTTCAACATACGGTAAGACCTACACCTACGGACAATGTTGGTCATCCGTAGCTCTTGTCAGAGAGTGGGTCAAGGGATTATTGATCAACGATCACAGACAACGGACCTTCATCTGACCTACGGACCATAAGTTCGTCCGTCGTCGAAGACTTAACCAATTTTTTTGTGTTGAAATTTATCGGAGTTTTTTATCCCATCAACGGAGGTGCAGTACGAATTGTGGATCAGGCTACGGTATGGCGATGACACCGTTGGTTGCACCTGCAGATTTTTTTCTTTAAAGTTGGTTTTTGTTCTGTTTTGTCTACGGGGTGTTACATTATCTCCCCTTATGGAATATTAGTACTCGAATGAAGAGTAAACTAGCTAAAATAGAGCGAGAGAGCTGCAAACCATACTACTAAACACTGAGAACTGAGTTTTTGATAGAATTGAATTCCGAGTACATGTAATTACGCTGAAAATGCAAGTACAAGTTGAGGGACATGATTCTACAACTTAATTTACACATTTATGACTGGAAAAATGAAGAGTAAATATTACCTCTAGCTGGAGTGGAATCGAAAGGAAAGAAGTTAGGATACTTGGCTTTCATGGTTGCTTCTGCTTCCCAAGTAGCTCCCTCTATGGACTGACTCCTCCAAAAAACCTTGATTGAAGCGACTTCTTTGTTTCTCAACATTCTAACCTGACGATCAAGAATCTCAACTGGTACATCCTCACAAGAAAGACTATCTTTCACCGCCATACTTTCCAATGACATTATAGAGGTTGGATCACCCACGCACTTCTTAAAGAGTGAGATGTGAAAGCTGGATGCATTTATTCTAATTCTGCGCGCTAACTCATATGCCACCTTGCCCACGCTTTTCAAGATCTTGTAAGGGCCTACTTATCTAGGACTGAGCATCCCTTTCTTTCAAAATCTCATCACCCCTTTCATAGGTGATACTTTAACAAAAACCCAATCATAAACTTGGAACTCTAGTTACCTTCTCCTTACATCTGCATAAGATTTCTGACGACTTTGTGTTGTCTTAAGTCTATCTCTAATTAGTTGCACTTTCTCCATAGCATAAAGGACTGAATCTGGCCCTATCAAAGCTTCTTCATCTACTTCAAACCAACCAATAAGAGATCTACATCTACGCCCATATAAAAACTAATAAAGGGCCATCTGAATGTTGGAATGGTAGCTTTTATTGTAGGCAAACTCAATAAGTGAAGGTGACCCTCCCAACTACCCTTGAAATCAAACACACAAGTTCTCAACATATCCTGTAAGGTCTAAATGGTACGTTATGCCTGCCCATCCGTCTGAGGATGAAATGTTGTACTAAGGTTAATTTGAGTACCAAGACCTTTTTGTAATGAGTTCTAGAAATGAGAGGTAAACTAAGGATCTCTATCGGAGATGATAGACAAAGGAACCCCATGCAACCTCACAGTAGTCTTGACCGCTTAAAAGCGATAAGACTTAGTCATCCGATCAACTATCACCCAAATTGTTTCATGTTGTCTGCGAGTACGAGGTAACCCTCTGATGAGATCCATATTGATCACATCCCAGTTCCAAGTAGAAATATCAATCTCTTGCGTCATACCTCCTGGTTTCTGATGTTCTACCTTGACTTGCTGGCAATTGCTACACTTACTCAAAAAGTCTTCTATATCCCTCTATATGTCATTCCACCAGTAGACTTCCCACAGATCGTGGTACATCTTAGTGTTACCTGGTTGAATAGAATACGTTGAGTTGTGGGCTTCTGCAAGAATATGATGCCTCAACTCGCCCACATCAAGAGCACACAATCTACCCTGGTAGAGAAGTACATTATCTCCCCCCCGGGAGAAAACCTCCACTCTCTGATTGTGGACTGCATTCTTAAGTTCAAGCAAACTTGGATCACTGTCTTTCTTTTCCTTTACCTACACTACCAAAGAAGATTCTGCCCCATTCTGAAATGTCAAACCATTGTCTCATATGCTCATAAGGCGAACTCCTAAGCGGGCAAGCCTGTGAACATCCTTCACTAGCTCCTTCCCTTATTCCTCGACATGGACTGCACTACTTATAGATAATCTGTTTAGGGCATCTGCTACTACATTCGCCTTACTTGGATGATAATACCACTAATGTCATCATCCTTAAGGAATACAAGCCATCTCCTCTAGCGAAGATTCAACTCTTTCTGGGTGAACAAATACTGAATGCTCTTATGGTCAGTGAACACTTCTAAATGAACACAATACAAATAGTGTCTCCATATATTGAGTGCAAACACCACTGCTTCAACCTCGAGGTCAAGAGTTGGATAGTTCTTCTCATGCACCTTAAGGTGTCTAAAGGCATACTCTATTACCTTATCTCGTTGAATCAACATACAACCTAGGACAACTATGGATGCATTACAATAGATGACATAACCATCTAAACCCTCTGGTAGAGTCAAGACAAGAGCTGTAGTCAATATAGTTTTTAATTTTTTGAAGCTTTTCTCATAATCATCTAATATTGGAACTTGACCACCTTTTGAGTCAACATAGTCAATGGTGAGACTATGGATGAAAATCCTTCCACAAACCTTCTGTAATAACCTGCTACACCTAAGAAACTTTTGATATCTGCAGCAAAGGTAGGTTTGGGCCACTTTTTCACTGCTTCTATCTTCTGCGAATCCACTCGGATCCCTTCGCTTGATATAATGTGACCAAGAAAAGCAATAAATTGCAACAAGAACTCATATTTACTAAACATAGCGAATAAGTGGCGATCCTTGAGAGTCTGCAAAACAACTCTCAAATGACTTGCATGTTATTCCTCTCTCCTAGAGTAAATGAGGATATCATATATAAAGACGATAATGGACAAGTCCAAGTACTGTTTGAACACTCTGTTAATCAAATCCATGAAAGATGCAAGAGCATTAGTTAGTCCAAATGACATAACTATAAATTCATAATTACCATACCGAGTTCTAAAGGCTATTTTCAGAATGTCCCTATCTCTGACTCTTAGCTGATGATAACCCGATCTGAGGTCTATCTTTGAGAAATGGCTAGGACCCTGAAGTTGGTAAAAAAAGTCATTAATCCTGGGATTTGATACTTATTATTGATTGTGACCTTGTTCAACTATCTATAGTCAATGCACATTCTAAAAGAACACCATCTTTCTTTCTTAAAAACAATACTGGTGAACCCCATGATGAAATACTAGGTGTGATGAAGCACTTATCTAGAAGGTCTTCCAACTGCTCTTTTGATTCCGTAAGCTCTACTGGAGCCATTATACATGGAGGAATAGAAATAGGCTGAGTATATGGAAGGAGATCAATTCTAAAGTCGATTTATCTTTTGGGAAAGACTCCGGGATGATATGGAAAAACTTCTACAAACTCACAAACTATTGGAAGTGACTCAAGAATTCGGGTTTTAGAGCTAGAATCCTTAACCCAAAGATGATAGAGATAACACTTGGAGATTATCTTTCTTGATTTAAGGTAAGAAATAAATCGATCCATAGGTGCTAAGATACTACCCTTCCATTCTAAGATTGGTTTGTCTTGAAGCTGAAAATGAACAATCCTAGTTATACAATCGACTGAGGAATAACATAAATGTAACCAATCCATGCCTAGAATGACATGAAAGTCTACCATTTCAAACTCTACTAGATCTACTGAGGTGACTTTTTGAGATACTGTGACAGGGCAATTTCTTATATCCTTCTAGCTATAAGTGGGTCAGTGAGTTGAGTAAAGACTAAGAAAGGTTCAGAGCGAGTTTCTAGACTGACATTGAATTAGGCTGCTAAGTAAGGAGTTACAAAAGAAAGAGTAGCCCCTAGATCTAATAATGCATACACATCAAGGTCAAAGACTCGTAACGTACTAGTGACTACATCAGGAGAACCTTCCTACTCCTGGCGAGCCTAAATATCATACAACCTGTTCTGGCGCTAACCACCACCTGTACCAGATGAGTAACCCTGCTGAGTTGGGCGACTTGCTGGTGCTGCTGAAGTTGAATGCTGATCTATACCATTACAACCTCCTTGACCTTGTCTAGAAGGACAATTCCTCAACCTATGACATGACTGACCGCACCCAAAACATCCCTCTTTTCCTGCATGACACTCGCTCGGATGGTTCTTACCACATTTAGGGCAAGTGGGGTAAGTCTTGGTGCCTGAAACATTTCCCTGAGATTTAATGCCTAGTTCTCTACCCTTGTGGTAATACCTATTCTTGGTGGATTGAACATTAGCTGAAGAAGGGGCTGGAGTCGAAAACTTCTGCTAACCCTCCAAGCGATTTTCATGATCCGATTTCTGCTGAGAATAGTCATAGTTCCCACTCCTAACCTTCTTATTTTACTTAGCCTATTCCCTAAGATTATTACCCTAAACTTGCTAAGCATGAGTCACAAGTCTAGAGATGTTCATATCTCCAAGTAACATCGCATTTTTGCACTCAATTTTCACTAAAATCTGACACTCCATACAAAAACTTATTCATCTGAGACCTGGAGTCAACAACCATGTGAGGAGCATACCTGGAGAGTTTGTTTAACTTCAGTCCATACTCTTAGACTGTCATGTTACCCTACCTTAAGTTCATGAATTCTTGGGTTTTTTCTTCCCTCAACTTTATTGGAAAAAACCTGTCAAGAAAAGTCTTACTAAGCAAATCCTAAGTGATAGGAGCCCCATTTGCACCCCTATTATTCTTCCACTAAGTGTACGAAAGATGAGCAACATCTTTCAACTGGTATAATGCCAACTCAACCCGATCATCCCAGTTACCTGCATTACCTCAAAGATCTTCTTGATCTCATCTAATAAATTTTGAGGATCCTCATTAGTTTGTGATCCTAAGAACTCAAGCAGATTTATCCTAACAATGTAACAGACCCTTGCTGCTACTGATCCACCATTTTTATTCAAATGAGCATGAACCTGATCGTTCTTGTTACTCATACTCTGAGCCAACATCTGTATGACATTTCTGAACTCAGCATTGGTGACTTCTTGATCTAGGGCAAGAGAAGTTGCATTTGCATTTCTTACGTTCGCATTCCTAGCCTTAGCTCTACGAGGAGGCATGATCTAAAATGTAGAACGTCAAATTAGAATGGAATAAGATCATACCTCATGCATGATAAGAATACCAAGAAAGTGAAGTTTTTTTGTAAAACTCTTCATAGCCTCCCTCTCATTAGATGTGGTGTATTTCACACCCATTAAAATGACTCTACTTAGTGAGACTTTTATTACATCCTAGGACACTTAGACCTAGTGCTCTGATACCAAGTTTTGTTACGCCCCGAGCTACCCCCAAGACGCCGACACGAACCTAGGACCACAAGCGATCTCAAGCTAACCTTGCTGGCATGATTATGAGCATACAAAAGATAATAAACTGATGCGGAAGCTTAATCATAAATTTAAACTGAAATAAATAGGGAATGCTCATATTCTATAACTAAGATAAATGAAATCAATGAGTTTAATACAAAGAAGTTAGTAACTCAATACTAAGATGAAACTAACTATGTCTTAAATAAGCCTCTAAACTGGACTAGAAATACTAGGACAAGCCCCAGCTAAAGCTAGCAAAGCTGAAACTAAATGACTTAAGGCTGAAATGAAACTCATGACTGTTGTCCTCTGAGAATGAGGACTCACGGCTGAATATGTTGAACTAAAGATTGGGAAATTGATCTATGCATGATCTGGATGCTGAAAATCTGAACCTACATCACGAGAAGATGTAGAGAATGTATCCGTCAGTACTTGAAAGACACTGAGCATGTAGGATAGAGTAAAGCTGGAATAAAACATAATTGAACAAGTACACAACAAGTAAAAAATCTGGACATGATATGATGATTCCTCAGGTAACTGCATGCAATGACCAATTTATAACATGCTGAAACTGAATATTGAATATACTGAAAAAATCGTCAATGCAGAGAGTCTGACTGAACTGTAGGATCAACTAATAATTGATAATAAATCCACATGATCTAAATGTGAATTCCTATGTATATGCCCCACCGAGAGGAAACAATATACCCTACCAAATGTTTAATGGCATGCTGGCGTAATCACTAAACTGATTGCCCAAAGAGGGGATTTACAATCTACTTGGCTAGTAGTTCTGGGACTAATTGGTTACGCAGAACCCTAGTCCAATTCGGTATTAAGCTACTCCTAATGAATTCTATAAATCTACTGATTATGTCTGAGTTGCTGTAAATACTGGATAGCTCGAAAGTGAACATGCAAACTGAGAATGCAAAAATTAATCTGGTAATTACGCATTCAGAATTGTGGCATGTATATCTAAAGTGCCTGAAATATATAACCTAGCATGTGTAATTTAAAACTAAAGAAATACAAAGCTAGGGTTCTAAAATTCATGCGATAATTGAGTAATAAGATGATAATATTATTTGGAACATGTACTCAATAGGTTCATGAAGTTCTATCAAAGTTCTACAAATCCTAGTTTTAATCATGATAATATAATTAAGAATCTGAATGAAAACTAGGGACCCAATGGATAAAAGGAACCCACTAGTGAAATCCCACACACCTGGTGATAAAATAAACCGAAAAATACTTAATTTTTGGTGCTTGAACTGCTGGAGCCTGTGACGTTCCTAAACTTGGATTCTTGAGCTTTTTCTCCTCTCTTTCTTCTAATTTTCTATGTTATGATTTAATGATTTGACTTAGATATGTTTGAATTATATTATAGGCTTAAACTGACTAATATATGATGATTTAGGGTAAAAACGACATAACATAGGGTTTAAACAAAGTGGGAAAGTTCCAAAAGACATCTGAGAAAGTTACTGTCGGATCAAACGATGTCCAGGACTGACGGTCCGTCGTCTGACCGACGCCCCATCATTGGGTCTGTCGAATGGGTGTATTCATAAGGACTTTACTAAAATGGGAATAACTACATACTCGGAAGTTTTATTCTACAAAGGTTAGTGGCTATGGAAAGATAATTCAATTATCTATATGTGGGTAGGTCATGTGAAACCTAATTCATTTTTTGCTAATAGTTATGACCATTTGAGGTTAACCATAATTAATTTCCCCTTAACTCTCTGAAACTTTCCCCCCTACGGACTGTATGTCCACCTACGGATCGTGCTTGTCATCCGTAGCTTCTTTTCATAGAGTGGATGCAGGGGGTATTGATCGACGGTCACGGACTATGGACCATTGTCTGACCTAAGGACCGTAAGTCCGTTCGTTTTCCAAGACATAACCAATTTTTCTGGGCTGAAATTTTTGGGAGTTTCTGATCCCATCGACGGTTGTGCATGACGGACCGTGGGTCATTCTATGGTCTGTCGATGCCACCGTTGGATACACATGCAATTTTTTTTCTATAAAGCTGGTTTTTGGTCTGTTTTGTCTACGGGATGTTACACCCCATTTGGCAGATATTTAAATAATTTAAATCATATTTTGTGATATTTTCATCTTCATTCCTTTTTTGGACAATTGTTGACGAAACATCCTCTCAGGGTTACGTATATTAATTAAAAATTTCATAGTAATGGATAACTGAGAAAAAAGAAGAAGAAAATGAAAAAAAGGAATTCAGAATTTACAAGAACAAGCGAACTGACTTGAATGTTGTTTCAGCTTTTAGCTGAAAGAGGGAGAAATAGGAAAGTTGGGCGGCAATTGAAGAAAATAAAAAAATTGGACCTTAGAAAAAAGAAAAATTGGGTGACGTGTTTAAATAGAATGAAAGGCAAAGTTTACGAGGATCGCGCACACACGCACGAACACGCACTCGCGTGCACACATCCACGGGCGCACTCACATATATTTGACGCGCACGCACACACAATAACCATGTAGGTCATGATCGATATGCCTGCCTGACAGCTGCAGTTTTTTTCTTTTTTGATTGTTTTTTTGTTTAATTTGTTTGTCTAGTTTATTATTTTTTTAAATATTTAAAAATTATGTATATACACTATAAATAATGATAATTACCAACTTAAATTACTTCTTAATAATATATACAATATTCAATTGATTCAAAAAATTAATATATCTATATCAAATAAAATGGGATAAAAGAAGTAACATGTATTATTTGATTTGAAAGCTACGTAGAAAGTGTTGTAATACTAAATAATTAACAACATTTGATTGACTTTTGAAATTCTATTTGTGCTCCATACATCGGTATATGATAAGTAACATATATTATTAAAAATTTTCAAAGACGAGTACACTTATGATGATGATGTTGTTGTCCCTACCCATATGACAATTAAATAAAGAGTTTTGAGAAGAATGATGACAATTTAAGTTTGTATCATCTATGGAGAGATGCTCAAGAGAATGAATTTGAGTCAACTAATAGACTCAATTCTAAGGATGATTGATTTTGTCGAAACATGACTTTATAATTTAGTCTTTTTTTTGCATTAGAATTTTCATTGTAAATGTGACACTGATGGAATATCAACTCAATAACTCTGTGTAATTATTATTTTGTGTATGAGTATAATTTTTAAATTAAGAAATTTAGAATTGAGATAAAAAACAAAGCTTGATAAAAATAAATAAGAAACGATGACATATAAAATGGGAAAAGACTAACATGCGGTATTAAGGAGAATTTTAGTAGAAATGTTGGTTAACTACCTGAAAATGTTGACGAGAGTTTGATTCCTCACATTGTAATCTCCTTCCTCATTTACCTTTTAAATAACAATTAAAAAATATTGTTATAATAAATCATACAAAGAAAAATCAAATCATGCAACATTCAATGAGCAAATAAATAGATTTACCCTATTTAGCCGGTATATAAATAATTTGAATCATATTTGTAATATCTTCATCTTTATTCCTTTTCTGGACAACTGTTGAGGAAACAAACTGTTAAGGAAACATCCTCTCACGTTTATGTATATTCATTTAATATTTCATAGTAAATGGATAACTCAGAAAAAGAAGAAGAAAATGAAAAAATGAAATTCAGAAATGACAAGAACAAGCCAACTTACTTGAAGAGTTGTTCGGCCTTTTGGCAAAAAAGAGGGGGGGGGGGAATAGGAAATTTGTGCGGCAATTGGAGAAAGTAAAAAAATTAGGGCTTAGAAAAAAAGAATATTGGGTGACCTGCTTAAATATAATGAAAGACCAAGTTTACGAGTATCACACATGATGCGCAGCGCGCGCACACTCACGCGTAAGAGCGCACACACACGTTTACCAGGTAAGTCATTATCGACATACCTGCTTGGCAGATGCACTATTTTTCCTTTTTTCATGGTTATTTTCTTTTAGTTTTTTATTCTTGTTTTTTTAATTTTATTAATATTTAAAAATTATGTAATCTATACTATAAAAAATGATAATTACCAACTTAAAACACTTGAAAAAAATGTATGAAATATTCGATTGATTCATAAAATTAGTATATATATATATATAGATCAAATAAAATTGAATAAAAGAAGTAACATGTATTATTTAATTTGAAAACTACTTAGAAAGTATTCTAAATCTCAAAAATTAACAATATTTGATTGACTTTTGACATTCTATTTATGCTACATACATCGGGATAAGATAATTAGCCTATATTATAAAAAAATTTCGAAGACGAGTACACTGTTGATGATGATGTTGTTGTTCTTCCCCATATGATAATTAGATAGATAATTTCAAAAGAATGATGGTATTTTTCACTTGTATCGTCTATAGAGGATGCTCAAGAGAAGGAATTTGATTCAACTAAGGGCATGAATTCTAAGGATGATTGATTTTACCGAAGTATGAAATTATAATTTAATCTATTTTTTCGTATTAGAAGCAGTGAAATGGTTAGGAAAAAATGTAGGCAAAAATGTGGCACTGATAGAATATTAATTCACTTACTTTTTGAATTTATGATTATGTGTATTACGAATTTTAAATTAAGACTTTTAGGAGTGACATCAAACATAAAACTTGTTGAAAATAAATAACAAAATGTAGACATATAAAATTGGGTAATTACTACACATTTGGTATTAAGGAGAATTTTAGTATTTAAGTTGGTTGACTACGTGAAAAATTATTGACGAGAGTTCGATTCCCCCACATTGTATTCTCCTTCCTCATTTTCCTTTTCAATAACAATTAAAATTTATTGTTATAATAATCATACAAAGAAAAATCAAATCATTCAACATTCAATGGCTAATAAATAGAGTTACCCCATTTAACCATTATTTAAATAATTTAAATCATATTTTATGATATCTTTATCTTCATTCCTTTTCTGGACAATTGTTAAGGAAACATCAACTCATGGGTACGTATATTCATCAAAAATTGCACATCAAATGGATAGCTGAAAAAAAGAAGAAGAAAGTCGAAGAAGGAATTCAGAAATGACAAGAACAAGCAAACTCACTTGAAGAGTTGTTCAGGCTTTTGGCTGAAAGGGGGAAAAAAAGAATGTTGGGCGGCAATTGGAGAAAATACAAAAACATAGGGCTTAGAAAAAATGAATATTGGGTGACCTGGTTAAATTGAATAAAAGACGAAGTTTATGAGGATCAGGCACTAAAACACACAATCACACATCCACATGCGCGCGCACACGTTTATCGCACACACATGCACGCATGCACATGAACACGTGCGCGCACACGCGTGAGTGCACACGCACACGTGCGCACACACGCACACACGACACCTTCCCTGCACACACAGTTACTATCCTTCTGGAAAGGACATTTGAAAATCTAAACAATGTTTGTATAACACAAAATTGTAAGAAATAGGAACAAAATATAAGTGAGGAAAAAGCTACCTCGCGAGGAGATTTTCGAACTCAATGTTTTTATTTGTTTTCAGTTGCTTGAGTCAATGTTTGTGACAGAAACACTTGGGGCATGTCAATTACAAAACCCTGTAAGGAAAACTGATGAACTAAGAAGTTTTTCCTAACTTTGAGTGCGATAAATAAAAATGTCAACTTTTTTGTGGAATTGTTCAGTTTTAAAAAGGTGTGAATGAAAAATAAAGAGTTGTGAGTTTTATGAAGAATTGTGACTTTTATTAAATGTTGCGACTTTTATGAAAAGTTGTGACTTTTATGAAATGTTGCGACAAATATTGTTGCTTTTAAAATTCTTTAGTTTGCTAAAATGAGAGATGCATATTTTTGTTTGATAAAATAGTATGTCAAAATGTTATAGTTGGAAGATTATTTGATAAGAAAAATATTTCTATGTGATAAAGAATGTGTGTTATTCTGTTTTGAGAAAAAAATACTTTTGTAGTTTTTTAATCCATGAGAAATGTTACTGTCTCTGATTTTTATAAACTAAAAACTTGTATGGTTTTATACTCTGGATAAATTGGACTATGCAATTGCTTTGAACAATATAAGAAATTCACATAGTAAGTGATGTTGTACTTATGATTTTCTATAAACTTCTATGTAATGTAGAAATAAATGTACAATTTTTTTGTCCTTATTGTTCGTATTTAAAATACAAAGTGGTATGTCTATTTATGATAGAGGAAAAATGCCAGTGACTTAGAATTTGTGATTTTTTGTCTCATTGGATATAACTTTGACATTGTGTAAACATTGTCAAAGAGAAGTGCAACACTATAATTCTTTTGTAGAATAATGTTTCAAACATTAAAATATGTGGAAAAACTATTTTCAAATACTTGAAATATATTTTTGAGATCACATTTGAAATGTGGGGGTTATTTACTTATGATTATACTTGGTGTCTTATTTAACTTTGGAGCAAAAGATATGAAACTCAATGATACTTTTGTTATATGTTATACCCACAAAATTCTTGTAGTATATTTGGTATTGTGGTTGTTGAGTTTCTCCATTTCTAGTATATAGTGTGACTAGTATGAAACATCCAAATTATGTATATACTTCTTCAAAATAATTGTGTTCTTTTATGGAAAAAAATATCACTTTAAAATGTTGTGATTTTTCATGAAATGATATGTCTATTATAATAAAAGTATTTGCATATACATTAATATTGGTGAATAGTCATTTGTTATGTTATTGTAAAAATAACATTTGGACTATATTGTTGTTATTGAACCCGATGAAACTTTGTTCATGGGTAGTTCTATAACAATCATATTGAAAGTTATGGAAATGTCCTTCGGAAAAGGACATTTGACAATCCAAACAATGTTTTTATCACACAAAATTGTAAGAATAGGAACAAAATACTAGTGAGGAAAAAGCTACCTCGCGAAGAGCTTTTCAAACTCAATGTTTTTACTTGTTCTTACTTGCTTGAGTCAATGTTTGTGACATGAACACTTGGAGTTAACACCATCTCATGGTGGGAAAAATTATTTGTTAATTTTATTGAGAATTGCATTAGAAATGACTATGTCTATTTGCTGAATGGTAAGGATGAAGCAATAGAAATGTCAAGACAATGTAATATCGAAGTTGAAAATTAGTGTGAAAAAATATAAGAAGTGATAAGAATGGAGACTATAAATCTCATGGTGCAGAAATATGTTTGGAAAGTGGAATATCCATCAAACTACTACTATATTCACCTCAATCTAATGAAAAACCGAACGTTGAAAGAAATGATGGATGCATTATTTATAGGTTCGGGTTTACAAAAAACTTGTGTGGATGAACTATCATTACTTCAAAAGGGAACAACAAAAAGTTTTGTCTTTTTAGAAAGAAAGCTATTTTGTTTGATCAGAATACAATCTTTTCCATATGAGAAATGGAAAGGAAGGAAATCCAATTTGAAATATTTTAAAGTGTGGGGATATCTAGTCAAAGTCCAAGTTCCTATTCCTAAAAGAATCAAAATAGGACCTATGACTGTGGACTCTAAAATTAGACTTGAGTAGTCTCGAGAAGGATCTAAAAGGCCTAGGAAATGAAAAGGATAATGTACTTAATAAACAGATTCTGAGGTTTTGTAAATGTTAAAGGACATTTACTTTTTCCGAATAAGATTTTGTAACATCTCCTGTGTCTTTTGTAGACTCATTCTTTGGAAAGATGGTGTCCATAAACATTTCGGAAGTTAATTGATCTTCTTCAAGAAAATAAACCTTTGGGTTCAAAGTGAATCTTTATAAGAAAAATAACAGTTAATGGAACTATTGAAAAATATAAAGCAAGACTTTGTGTCAAAGGCTTTAGACAAAAAAAAACAAGGTTTTGACCTTGTAAATATATATATACTTGTTAGTAATTAGAATTATATCCATTCGGATTCAAAAATTATTAGTGTGGTATATGACCTTCAAATTCATCAAATGGATGTGAAAAGAACTTTCTTATATGTCGAATTGGAGGAAGAAATTTACATGAAACAACCCGAGGGTTTTGTGGTTACTGATGTGCGAACTTGTTAAGTCACATTACGGAAGCAACCAAACAATGACATAATTTTATCAAACCATGTCGTCAAATGGATTTAAGAATGATGGAAGTGATAAATGTGTTCACATTAAAATCATAAGGTCATTGTTTGTTTGTATATTTGTGATATGTTGATAATCAATAGAGACACTCATGACATAAATGTTACTAAATGTATGCTATAAAGCAAGTGGAATGAGAATTATTGGAGTTGCTAATGCGATCGCAGATATAAGAATTCGTAGAACTCTATAATGTTTAGCATATTCACGGTCTCATTGCATTGAAAACGTACTTAACTAGTTCAAATATTTGGATGTCAATAATGTCAAGTCTCCAATAAATGTGAGCTTTGCATTTCAAAAGAGTGAAAACAAAAGTGACTCACAATTTTATTATCCTAGACTTTTGGGTAGCATGATCTATATCATATAGTGTGTGCGATTAGATATAGCATTTGCTATTTTAAACTGAGTAAGTTCACAAGTGATTCCAAATAAATTCATTAGATTACAATAAATAGAGTTTTGGAGTATCTAAAATAATACATAAAACTGTGTCTTGCATTATAAAAATATCCAACAATATTGAAAGATATAGTGATGCAAATTGAATCATCGGAAAAATGAAGTAAAATTCACGAGTGGGTATGTATTTACTATTGGTAGAGGAGCTGTATCTTAGAAATATTTCAAAAGAGACATGGATCGCTAGATCTACAATTATCCTTGAGCAAGGTGCTCTAGATAAGGTCGGTGAATAAGTTGAAAGACTCCGTAATTTTTTAATAGATATTCTATTTTGGCCCTAACCATTGGCATTAGTATGCATACACTTTCACAGTCAAGATGAAATAGGTAGGGCATGGAGCATGATGTATAAAGGAAAGTCTCGTCATATATGACATAGACATGATACTATTAGAAAACTACTCTCTAGTGGAATTATCAGAATTCACTATGTAAAGTCAAAGGATAATGTGTCGGATCCACTTACAAAAAGGCCTAACTAGAGAGGAAGTTAAAAGATCATCTAAGGGAACGAATTTATGGCTTAGGACAAGTCATCATGGCGGTAACTCTATCTAGAAGACTGGAGATCCCAAGAGCTAGATTCAAGGAGAAAAACAAAGTTATGAATGACGGTTTGACATTGTCAACAAACACAATCTATTCTCATGATGAAGACAATGCTGAGGGACAAGGATAAAACATTAAGGCTTGCTAAGGAGTTAATAAAGCTTAATGATTTTAATGATTTGCTAAGTTTCGCAGAGTTGACCAAATAGTACATCTACGCGACAACACGATTAGGAATCACCTATGTGAGTGTGAAGTGTAAGCCGCTTCAAAGAAGATGATTGTCAAAAGCCCATCTCTCTATACACTCATGAAACCATGAGGTGTTCATGGCTAAAACGAACACAACCGTTAGAACCATAAATGGTAAAAGGGTAAATTGTGTGAGATATGGTTGTCTTGGTATACACCAAAATTTGACAATTCAAAGATATAACATCTACCGATTGACCGAGTAGATCCGAGATATGTTCACTAACGAAAGTCAAAGGGGAAACCTACTTATCCAGATGCAACTAATTCTTGCTTGTAAAGTATACATACCTGTCCGTTTCTATGTCTTCGATTCATTTACCATTCATGCGGGGGATTGTTGGGTTTTAAAAAGGTGTGAATGGAAAATAAAGAGTTGCGACTCTTATGAAGAGTTGTGACTTTTATGAAATGTTGCGACTTTTATGAAAAGTTGTGAATTTTATGAAAAATTATGAATTTTATGGAAAGTTGTGACTATTATGAAAGGTGACGACCTTCCTGAAAGATAGTGACTTTTCCAAAGGTTTGTGACCTTTCCGTTAAGGCACAATAAGAACCTTTTCGCACTACCCTTTGTTTTTATAATTTGAGGAATTTCCTCTCATTTTAATATAGAATTCATGGACTTCTTATTCAACTACTAAATCTAGTATTCTAAGTGTACTTAAATGCCGTTGAATGGTTCGCTGACGCTGGACTTTTTGGTATCTATACTCTGGTGATTGAGATCATTTTACCTTGGGAGGTCATATTGAAAATCAAACCTCGGATACTAGAGGGGAATATTTTCCTTTAGGGGACACTATGAGTTCCGTGGACTTAATATTTTTCCTCTTAATATTTTTCCAGATTCTTGTACGTGTTTTACAAATTTTAGATTTGTGAATTAATTTCAGCTCTTCAATTCTTTTGTTCTTCACTGGTTCATTAAACATGGAAACTTCGTGTTTCTGCAAAGTTTGTTTGAATCAGTAAGATTCTTTAGACACATATTAATAACAATTCTTCTTTTTAAAAAAAACGTAATTTTTTTAAATCTTTTTCGAATTCTAATTTCGCTACTATTTTTAATTTTCTAGTTGTGAAAATGTTCTTAAACATTGTTGTCTTACAAATATATTCAAAGTTTTGTTCTAAGTATGTTTGAAATACAAGATGAACAAAAATAACTAGTTAGGTCATGATCAACATGCGTGCCTGGAAACTGCACTATTTTTTTAAAGGTTTTAATGTTTTTTTTTGTTTGTCTTGTTTTTAAGTTTTTTTAAATATTTAAAAAAATATGTAATATGTACTTTAAATAATGATAATTTCTTAAAATACTTGTAAAAATATATCAAAATTTTGAATGATTCATAAAATTAATATATCTATGTCAAATAAAATGGGATAAAAGAAGTAACATGTATTATTTAATTTGAAAAGTTCATAGAAAGTATTGTAAATCTCAATAATTAACAAAATTTGAATGCTTTTGAAATTCAATTTGTGCTACATACATCGGTATAAGAGAAGCAACATATATTATTAATATTTTACATAAAAAGTACTATAAATATAATAATCAAAAGGAGTAACATGTTTTCCTAATATTTAATTTGAAAACTAGGTAGAAACTATTGTAAATCTCAATAATTAACAATATTTGATTGACTCTTGAAATTCTATCTGTACTACATACATTGGGACAAGAGAAGTAATATATAATTTAAAAAATACAGAAAAATACTACAAAATACAATAATTAAAAACTTAAAATACTTAAAGCCAATTTAATTGACTATCTAAATTCTATCTATGCCATCTAAAGGGAGAAAATAAAATAGATATTGAGTCTGTGCTAACACAGACAATTGTGACTAGTGTCACATCTAAGGCCTCAAGTTTACTCACAAGAGATAATCCGTATTTTTGAGTTAAATTTATATATTGATTAGGTGTTGTGGATTAATATAAATACTCCAACTGAAAATTTTGAGTAAGCAAAAAAGTCTTTTGATAAAAACGTTATATTATGGCTTAAAATTTTGTAAAAATTAGAAAACTCACTAAAAAATTTAACGTAAATGGTATGATATATCTCAAAATTTTCCATATGGAGTTGATCCCTTTGTTAAAAAAGTGATTCATATATACCCTTATCATTATAAAAAAGACCCATATACACCCACCACATTTACAAAATTAGTTCACATATACCCTTCATTTAACATAAAAATGTAGCATCTCCAATTCTAGATAAACTAAGGTTAAGCTAAGAAAAACAAGAAGAATCAAATTATGAAATAAGTAAGGAAATCTGAAAATTTCCATATTTCAAAAGTGACTTTTGTTCATTTTCAAACGGCCATAATATCCAGCTCATGAGGAGTTTGGGTGAGTTCTTTATATAAAATATCGTCGGAAGATCTTTTCAACAACGCCAAGTGTATGAATTTCTGTCACGACCCATAACGAGCCGCGAGTGGCACCCACATTTATCCTCCTATGTGAGCAAACCAACCAATCTAAACCCCAGTCATTTACCAATATTCTAACCATAATGAACAAAATATAATGCGGAAGACTTAAAACTCATTAATATATCCAATAAATAACTTCTAAAATTTAATACTTATTATTCCCAAAATCTTGAAGTCATCACCACAAGAACATCTATCCTCAAATTACTAAATCTAAGAGTATCTAAGAAGCAAAAATAAGTAAACAGATGGTCCATGTCCGAACTTCAAGGACATCAAGACATGAGTGAGAGATAATCCAGTCTGAGCTAGGAACAATAGCTCACCCTAAAATCTGATATGCTGAGGACTGGCTAGAGTTGCGGACGAGTCGAAGTTGATGGCACGTTTGCTGCATTTCATAAATAACAAAGAAAAAGAATACAAGTAGGGGTCAGTACAGGAACACGTACAAAGTAGGTATCATCAGCCAACTCAAATAGAAAGCAATATATATCAAATAATAATATAAAATCAACTACATACTCAGCAGGTGATAACAACAAATACCATAACCATTGGCCACAACACCAAGCACATCTATGAGGACTCAAGCCTCCCCACCATACTCATTTGGGAAATAGTTATTTAAATTTGAGTATAATAAAAATTATTCAAGATTCATTCTCTTTATTTTCCTGGTGTCGGAACGTGACACTCTGATCCTCTACTATCCTGGTGTCGGAACGTGACACTCCGATCCTCTACTATCCTGGTGTCAGAACGTGAAACTCCGATCCCCTAATTCTACGTGTCGGTTCGTGACACCCGATCCCCGAATACTACGTGTCGATTTGTGACACCCGATCCCCTAATCTCATTATTTTCCAGTTCATCAACCTTCCTTTATGTCAAGACATCATCATTAATAGAGAGGGGTTTAAGGTTTAAGACTCAACAGCCTCATCATGTTAATTCATCACAATTATATAATCACATCATGCAACCACACAATTAAGCATATAGAATACTTTACAATACTACCCAATACATATCAATCGCTATTTTGAGTTTACTATGAGATAGCATAAACCATAACCTACCTCCACCGAAGAATTCATGATCAAGCAAGCTACTCCTCAAAGTCTTTGCTTTCCTCTTTGTTCTCTCTTCTCTCGCTCGTTCGTTCCCCCTTTCTCACTGTTCTTTCTATTTTTCTTATTCAAACCCTTTTTCTTTTACCCTAATTGTCATATAATTAAGTATAAAAGATGATAAAAATAACCCACTATTTATTTCAAGGTTATCTCCTTTAACCCCCAAGTAATTGAATTATAAACATTAACCCACTGACTTTATAATTATAAGCATGAATAGTCCAAAACGCTCCTTTAAAACATTTAACAGAAATCCAACTCAGTAAGGGTTACGTAGCCTGTGACGGTCCGTCATGACTGTGACGGTCCGTCATGACTGTGACGGTCCGTCCTGCAGGTCCGTCATAAAGTTCAGAGAGTTAATTCTGTGTAAAGATTTGTGACGGTCCGTCGTGGCAATGACGGTCCGTCCTGCCATTCCGTCGTGAAGTTCTGAGAGTCGATCTCAGTACCCAAATTTTCAGAATCTAAGTGTTTTGGAACAAGACCCCCTCAACGGTCCGTCGTGCCCATGACGGTCCGTCGTGGGATCCGTCGACCCAGACAGTTATTACCAGAAATAAACTCTACTGCTCAAAACGACTAAACAGGTCGTTACAATAGATACCAATTTACCCATCGTTCGTCCTCGAATGATCAAAAAAAGAAAAACAAGGGCGAAAAGGAGTACCTGAATCTGTAAACAGGTGTGGGTATCTTTCTTGCATATCAGCCTCCTTCTCCCAAGTGGACTCTTCAACTGGTCGATTCTACCATTAAACTTTGATGGATGCAATCTCCCTTGATCTCAACTTGCGGATTTCTCTATCTAGAATGGCACAGGTTCCTCCTCATAAGACAAATTCTCATCAAGAAGAACTGAATCCCAATGAACAATGTAGTTTCCATCCCCATGGTATATTCAGCATAGACACATGAAATACCGGGTGCACTCCTAAGAGTCCTGGAGGCAAGGATAATTCATAAGCCACCTCCCTTACTCGCTAAAGTACTTCAAATTGTCCAATATACCTTGGGCTTAGCATACCTCTATTACAAAACCGCATCACCCCTTTCATGGGTAAAACCTTCAGCAAGACTTGTTCACCCTCCATGAACTCCAAGTCTCTAACCTTTCGATCTTCATATTCTTTTTGCCTACTTTGCGCCGCTAAAAGCTTTTCTTGAATGAATTTCACTTTCTCTAATGATTCCCTCAGAAGATCAGTACCCCAGGGCCTCACCTCGAATGCATCAAACCAACCAATGGGAGACCTACATCTCCTCCCATACAATGCTTCGAATGGGGCCATATCAATACTTGAGTGATAGCTATTATTGTATGAGAACTCTTCTAAGGGTAAGAAGTTATCCCAATGACCACCAAATTCTATCACACATGCACGAAGAATATCTTCCAACACCTGAATCATTCGCTAAGACTGACCATCGGTCTGAGGGTGAAATGCAGTACTAAGGTCCAACGTAGTACCTAATTCAGCATGCAATGTTCTCCAAAACATAGAAGTAAACTGCGTACCTCTATCTGATATGATGGAAAGTGGAACTCCATGCAATCGAACAATTTCTGAGATATAGAGTTTGGCTAACTTCTCTGCATTGTAAGTCACCTTGACCGGAATGAAGTGAGCAGACTTAGTTAATCTGTCCACAATTACCCAAATAGAATCAAACTTACCCAATGTCTTTAGAAGACCAACCACGAAGTCCATTGCAATTCTCTCCCACTTCCATTCAGGAATGGGCATTCTCTGAAGTGTTCCTTCGAGCCTCTGGTGTTCATACTTTACCTGAGTGTTCCTTCGGGCCTCTGGTGTTCATACTTTACCTGCTCAAAATTCAGGCATTGGGCGACAAAATCAACAATGTCACGCTTCATCCTACTCCACCAAAAATGTTGCTTTAGGTCACGATACATCGGTTGCACCAGGATGTATACAATATCCTGAACTATGAGCCTCTGTAAGAATAGTGTGGATCAAATCATCAACACGAGGTACACATACCCTTCCATTAATCCTCAAAACACCTTCTTCATCGATTTTTGCTTCTTTAGCCTCTCCTCGCAACACCTTATCTCGGATCCGAATCAGTTTCTCATCAGTAAACTGCTTTCCCTTAATCTTGTCAAGAAAGGAAGATCTTGCCTCCACACAGGCCAAAAATCCTCCCTTCTCTAGTACTTCCAGCCTCATAAAGTCATTAGCCAGAGTATGAACCTCTCTAGCCAATGGGCGTCTAGAAACCTGCAAGTGAGCTAGACTTCCCATGCTCCCTGCCTTTCTACTTAAGGCATCTGCCACAACATTAGCTTTTCCTGGGTGATACAAGATAGTGATATCATAGTCCTTCCATAGTTCCATCCATCTACTCTGTCTTAAATTTAAATCTTTCTCAGTAAAGACATACTGTAAACTACGATGATCCGTATAGACTTCACACTTAACCCCATATAGATAATGTCTACATTGCTTTAATGCAAACACTACAGCAGCCAACTCCAAATCGTGGGTCGGATAATTATGTTCATGCACCTTTAATTGCCTCGAAGCATAAGTAATTACATTCTTCTCTTTCATTAGCACTGCACCCAAACCAGAATAGGATGCATCACAATAAACAATGAAATTCTTGCCTTCCACTGGCATGGTAAGAATTGGTGCAGTAGTCAACAAGGTCTTGAGATTCTGGAAGCTTTCTTCACATTCATCCGACCATACAAATGGAACATTCTGCTTAATAAAGTTTGTCAATTGGGAAGCAACCGAAGAAAATCCCTTGACAAATCGACGGTAGTAGCTAGCTAAACCAACAAAGCTCCTTACTTCTGTAACGTTAGTAGGTCTTACCCAACTCTTCACTGCTTCAATATTAGAACAATCCACCATCACTCCATCCCTAGAAACTACGTGCCCCAAGAAGGACACTGAATCTAGCCAAAACTCACACTTGGAGAATTTTGGCATAAAGCCTTTTCTCCCTCAATACTTCCAACTAAATTCTCAAGTGCTCCTCATGTTCTTTCCTGCTCTTTGAGTATACTCGTATATCGTCAATAAACACAATGACAAAGAGATCCAGATATGGATTAAAAATCCCGTTCATCAGGCTCATGAACGCAGCAGGGGCATTCGTTAGTCCAAAAGACATTACCAAGAATTCATAATGCCCATACCTGGTCCGAAAAGCAGTCTTTGGCACATCCGTTGCCCGTATTTTCAACTGATGATAACCAGACCTCAAATCAATTTTTAAGAAGGTACAAGCACCTTGTAACTGATCGAACAAATCATGAATGCGAGGAAGAGGATACTTGTTCTTAACAGTTACTTTATTTAGTTGCTTGTAGTCTATGCACATCCGAAAGCTCCCATCCTTCTTCTTCACAAATAAAACCGGAGCACCCCAAGGGGAAGCGCTTGGTCTAATGAAGCCTTTACCTAACAACTCTTGAAGTTGGGCCTTAAACTCCCTTAACTTAGCGGGATCCATTCTATAAGGGGGTATGGAAATGGGGCGAGTACCCGGCTCCAGATCAATGCAAAAGTCGATATCCCTATCCGGTGGCATACCATGAAGGTCTGCAGGAAACATATCCAGAAACTCACGGACTATCGAAACCGACTCAATTGAAGGTACTTGGGTATTATCATCCCTGAGGTGTGCCAAGAAATCTAAACACCCTTTACTAACCATTCTCTTAGCACGAACAAAAGAAGATGATACGAACTGGAGTGGAAGTGTAGTCACCCTCCCACACTAACGGATCTGTCCCAGGCTTGGCCAACGTTACAGTTTTAGCATTACAATCTAAGATTGCAAAATTTGAAGAAAGCCAAGTCATACCCAGAATTACATCGAAATCAACCATTTCTAAGATAACTAAGTCTACATGAGTATTGCTCCCCACAAAAGTTACAAGACAAGACCTATACACCTTTTCAACTATCACAGACTCACCCACCGGAGTAGAAACACAAATAGTCATGTCAAGCAATTCACAATGTAAATTAAGACCAGTAGCAAATGAGGAAGATACATATGAAAATGTGGAGCCAGGATCAAATAATACAGAAGCCATGCAATCACAAAACAAAAGATTACCTGTGATAACAGCATCAGATGTCTCCGCTTCAGACCTCCCAGGGAAAGCATAACAATGGGCCCTATCACCTGTCTGCCCGTTGCCCCTACCATGTTGTGCTGTAGTATCTCCAGTTTGCCCGTCACCCCGGCCGTTTTGGTGACCACCATTACCTCGGCCACCACGTCCTCCAGAATGACGGCCTCTTCCATGACCACCTCTACCTCTGACTATTGGGGGTCTGTAACTCTGTTTTGGACAATACCTCCTAATGTGTCCAGTCTCCCCACATCCATAACACTCTCTGGATTCAAGCATAGGTCTTTGTGAGAATGACAAAGTCTGGGGGTAACCTCCAAACTCACATGAATGTTGGCTGGTCTGCGATGGACCCCCAGCTACAGCCTGCAGTGAAGACTGAATAGGTCGGACTGGGTAACCTCCTGAACCCTGCCCTCTGGAGTAAGAACCATTAAACTCACCTCCCTTAAAAAACTTTTTAGATGCCGATGCCATGGTGAAGTCGTCTGGCTTCACCCCCACCACTTTTATGACAAAATCTACCACCTCCTGAAAGGATTTTGCTGTAGCAGCTACCTGTAAGGCTGAAATCTGCAAATCTGACCTCAGCCCTTTCACGAAACGGCAAATCCGCTCTTGTGGACTGAAGCAAAGTTGGGTGGCATACCTGGATAGCTCACGAAACTTAGCCTCATAAGCAGTAACCGACATCCTGCCTAGCTCTAGGCTTAGGAACTCATCTCTCCTCCTATCCCTCATAGTCCGGGGTATGTACTTCTCCATAAATAAGCTAGAGAATGACGCCCAAGTCATAGGTGGTTCCTGTGCTGGTTAACACTCAACATATGACCGCCACCACATTTTGGCGTTCCCTTGAAACTGATAGGTCACAAATTCAACACCAAATCGTTCTACTATGCCCATCTTATGTAGCAACTCATGACAATCAACCATAAAATCATAGGCATCCTCAGATTCAACACCCTTGAAGACTGGAGGTTTCAACTTCAGAAATTTAGTGAAAAGCTCATGTTGATCACTCGTCATTATAGATCTTGTAGTCAATCGAGGGAACGTGCCTATTTCCAATGAGGCATCCATGTGGGGAGCCACAGGAGCTGCATGTTGTACTCCCAGAACCTGGGGTGCTGGTGCAATAAACACTGGAGGTGTCTGTCCTTGATCAGATAACCCGCTAAGATAAGCAAGAACCTGATTAATCATCTCTAGGGTAGGCTGGGGTGGTAATTACTCATTTTGAACCTGCTCATTTTCCCCTTCCTCACCCTCTCTTACTACCTCATCAGTCGGTGGAGAAGTCACTGCCCTAATACTAGTTGGACCAGGTGTTTGTCCTCTACGTCCTCCCGCGACCTCTACCACGGCCTCTTGCCACTGTTCCTCTTCGAGTTACAGCCCCAGTGGCTGGCTCAGACGCATCCTGTCTTGCCGGTGTTGGTGTTGGCGCAGTTGTTGCTCTAGTTCTAACCATCTGCGAAATAGAGTGAAGATGGTCAGATACCAATTTGTATCACCTAGATACCAATTGGATCCAAGTAATAGCATGAAAGAAATAAAGAATGGAATTTTCCTAAAGTCCTATAGCCTCTCAAAGAAAAGTAAAGGCGTCCCCCTACCGTTCCTTAAGACTCTACTAGACTCGTTCTTGTGTGATGAGACTAACGAACCTAATTCTCTGATACCAAGATTGTCACGACCCAAAACGAGCCGCGAATGGCACCCATATTTATCCTCCTATGTAAGCGAACCAACTAATCTAAATCCCAGTCATTTACCAATATTCTAACCATAATGAACAAAATATAATGCGGAAGACCTAAAACTCATTAATATAACCAATAAATAACTTCTAAAATTTAATACTTATTATTCCCAAAATCTGGAAGTCATCACCACAAGAACATCTATTCTCAAATTACTAAATCTAAGAGTATCTAAGAAGCTAAAATAAGTAAACAGATGGTCCATGTCCGAACTTCAAGGACATCAACACATGAATGAGAGAGAATCAAGTCTGAGCTAAGAACAATAGTACACCCTGAAATCTGATATGCTGAAGACTGGCTAGAGTTGCGGACGAGTCGAAGTTGATGGCACGATTGCTGCATTCCATAAATAACAAAGAAAAAGAATACAAGTAGGGGTTAGTACAAGGAACACGTACAGAGTAGGTATCATCGGCCAACTCAAAATAGAAAGCAATATATATCAAATAATAATATAAAATCAACTACATACTCAGCAGGTGATAACAACAAATACCATAACCATTGGCCACAACACCAAGCACATCTATGACGACTCAAGCCTCCCCACCATACTCATTTGGGAAATAGTTCTTTAAATTTGAGTATAATAAAAATAATTCAAGATTCATTCTCTTTATTTTGCTGGTGTCGGAACGTGACACTCCGATCCTCTACTATCCTGGTGTCGGAACGTGACACTCCGATCCTCTACTATCCAGGTGTCAGAACGTGACACTCCGATCCTTTACTTCTACGTGTCGGTTCGTGACACCCGATCCCCTAATACTACGTGTCGGTTTGTGACACCCGATCCCCTAATCTCATTATTTTCCAGTTCATCAACCTTCCTTTATGTCAAGACATCATCATTAATAGAGAGGGGTTTTAAGGTTTAAGACTCAACAGCCTCATCATGCTAATTCATCACAATTATATAATCACATCATGCAACCACACAATTAAGCATATAGAAGACTTTACAATACTACCCAATACATAACATCGCTATTTAGAGTTTACTATGAGATAGCATAAACCATAACCTACCTCCACCGAAGAATTCGTGATCAAGCAAGCTACTCCTCAAAGTCTTTGCTTTCCTCTTCGTTCTCTCTTCTCTCGCTCATTAGTTCCCCCTTTCTCTCTGTTCTTTCAATTTTTCTTATTCAAACCCTTTTTCTTTTACCCTAATTGTCATATAATTAAGTATAAAAGATGATAAAAATAACCCACTATTTATTTCAAGGTTATCTCCTTTAACCCCCAAGTAATTGAATTATTAACATTAACCCACTAACTTTATAATTATAAGCATGAATAGTCCAAAACGCCCCTTAAAAACTTTTAACAGAAATCCGACTCACTCAGGGTTACGCAGCCTGTGACGGTCCGTCATGACTGTGACGGTCCGTCCTGCAGGTCCGTCATAAAGTTCAGAGAGTTAATTCTGTGGAAAGATTTGTGACGGTCCGTCGTGCCAACGACGGTCCATCCTTCCATTGTGTCGTGAAGTTCAGAGAGTCGATCTCAGTACCCAAATTTTCAGAATCTAAGTGTTTTGGAAAGAGACCCCCTCGACGGTCTGTCGTGGGATCCGTCGACCCAGACAGTTATTACCAGAAATAAACTCTACTGCTCAAAACGACTAAACAGGTCGTTACAATTTCCGAGGTCGTATGATGGAGATATGACTTTCGAAAGTTGGGTTGTTGAGAATGGAAAGTTACATATCCGGATTTGTTAAGGGTGTTTTGGTATTTTCCTAAGTTAATTATTAAATTCATTTTTGGGGAAATATGTTAGCGTCTAAACTAATCTGATTAAGTTTACATACTTATAAAATAAGCTAGGGATGTGAAATAAAGAAAAATAGAGGAGAAGCGAGAAGAAGAAACAAGAATGCCAAGAATTCGATCATGGATTTCGTCGGGGGTGATCCCTAACAAGGTATGTGAGATCATTTGGTGTTTGGTCCTTTCACCTACACTCATATTTGATTCATTACTAAAATTTATTGTTAATTTAAAAGAAATCTTGAAGTTCTTGAGGAAAAGTTTAATGTTCTTGTCGGTCAAATTAATGTTGAGCTCTGTCGGTTTTAATACACTTTCCGGATTGTTCTGAGGTTTAAACTATTGGATTATAAGTTATTTAGGGATCATAAGTGCTTGGGGTAGGATACATGGGAATTTTAGAAGGTTTAGAGATGAAAAAAGAAGAAGAAAGTTGGAAAAACCCGTAGAAGAGATACTGGGGCGCCGCGCCTCAGGACAGAGTTTGTTCAGCAGGCTCTGGCACGCCGCGCCTCTCAGAGCGCCTGAGGACAGCCTCTGTTCATCATGTTGTGGCGCTCCGTTCCTCTCGGTGCGCCAGGACCCCTAGAGACCGCAATTTTTCCCTATCTCATTATACTAGTTCCCAGGTGATATGCCCTTCTTTTTTAGTTGATTCAAACATTCTAGAGTACATCTAAATGTCATGAAATCATCCATAAACATGATATCATTATCCTTGAATCCATAATTCATATCATGTAAAGTTACATCAAAGTCAAGGAGCTTAAGAGTAAAGTCTAGGAGTTAGGAAGCAAGTCAAAGTAAAGTTATCAAGTATTCTGAAGTCATTAACAAGCGTTTTTACTTTATTTTAAAGACTTAAAGTTCAAGTTAAGAAAGAGTAAAGAGTTGAGTTCATTTCTCAAAAGATATAAGGGAATTATGTATGTTAAAGTTTCAAGTAAGCACAGAGTATCAAGTTGGGTTCACTTCTCAAGAGTTATAAGGGATCTAAGTAGTCCCTAAGGATTTAAATAAAATGCTTTCATACTTTTGAGAAGGAAGGGAAGCTAGACTTCAATAGAGCCTATGACTAATTTTAATAGAAGAAAGAGAAAACTTTACTTTCCAAGAGAGCTTTTTAAAAAGCTAACTTTTGAGCACTAATCTCAAACAACAGAATCAATATGTTTTTATGCATAAGTTCCAATATATTTTTGGGAGTAGTATTGATCACATATATGGGGGAGAATTCAAATAACTCATAGCCCCCATAAACCATGTTTGCCACCATGGGTAGAAAAGGGTCATTACTTTTTAGATGATTTCTTTTCTTAATTTACTAGTGGATCCATTTGGCAGTTCAGGTCTTAAACCTTTGGTCGGGTATAGGATGCGCTGACAGCGTGCGGTAGATCGTTCTATCATTACTGTAGCTTTTAAGTGATGGTTTTTGATTAGAGAATCTCCCTCAGGTAAATTGTACTTTTATACACAACAATATTTTATTTTCATAATACATCAGTATTGTATTTTATATACATCTCACAATCTATTGTGTAGTTATATATATATATATATATATATATATATATATATATATATATATATATATATATATATATATATATATATACTCATAGGATTAAGCATTTTTCAGTCAGTATTTCTTTATAATACGTATATTTTAACTACTCATAATGAATAAGAGTTCGTAGATCATGAGTTGAACTGAGTCAAGGGTAAGTATTCATTCTTACTCCCTTTCAATCCTATGTTATGTATAGTTTTCCAACTTGCATACTCATAAACTAAATGTACTGATGTCAGTTGGCCTGCATCATTGTATGATGGAGGCGCAGGTAACCAAGATCAGCACGCGGCTTTCGTTGATCCAAATCGAGCTCCTGAGTCAGGTTGAGCCTCCTTGCATTCTGGAGGACATCCAAATCTTTTACTTTTAGTAGTTTATTCTTACGATGTTGTGAATTCTGTCCCAACATCCCTCTTCTCTCAGTTTAGAGGCTTCATAGACATTAATATTTCAAATTAGAGTTTATTGTTGCGTGTTGAGACTTGAAGTCTTCATGGCCAGATATTATATTAAGTACTTTCCTTTAAACATGTATTATGTCTTGTTTAATATAAGTTTAGCCTTATGTTGAGTTATGTAAGCCAGACCAAGGGTTCGCTTAAGGGCAAGCAATGGCCTTTCAATGCCAGTCCCGCCCAGGGTATAGGCTCGGGGCGGGGCGAACTTGGTATTAGATCATAGAGTTCAAGAGTCCTAGTGATTCTATAAATCTGTGTCTGTAGAGTCTTAGTTATCGGTGTGAAGCACGCTTCTTTATATTACGTATATTTTAACTGCTCATAATGAATAAGAGTTCGTAGATCATGAGTTGAACTGAGTCAAGGGTAAGTATTCATTCTTACTCCCTTTCAATCCTATGTTATGTATAGTTTTACAACTTGCATACTCATACACTAAATGTACTGATGTCAGTTGGCCTGCATCATTGTATGATGGAGGCGCAGGTAACCAAGATCAGCACGCGGCGTTCGTTGATCCAAATTGAGCTCCTGAGTCAGGTTGAGCCTCCTTGCATTCTGGAGGACATCCAAATCTTTTACTTTTAGTAGTTTATTCTTTGGATGTTGTGAGTTCTGTCCCAACATCCCTATTCTCTCAGTTTAGAGGCTTCATAGACATTAATATTTCAAATTAGAGTTTATTGTTGCGTGTTGAGACTTGAAGTCTTCATGGCCAGATATTATATTAAGTAATTTCCTTTAAACATGTATTATGCCTTGTTTAATATAAGTTTAGCCTTCTTTTGAGTTATGTAAGCCAGACCAAGGGTTCGCTTGAGGGCAAGCAATGGCCTTTCAATGCCAGTCACGCCCAGGGTATAGGCTCGGGGCGGGGCGAACTTGATATTAGATCATAGAGTTCAAGAGTCCTAGTGATTCTATGAATCTGTGTCCTTAGAGTCTTAGTTATCGGTGTGAAGCACGCTTCTTTATATTACGTATATTTTAACTGCTCATAATGAATAAGAGTTTATAGATCATGAGTTGAACTGAGTCAAGGGTAAGTATTCATTCTTACTCCCTTTCAATCCTATGTTATGTATAGTTTTCCAACTTGCATACTCATACACTAAATGTACTGATGTCAGCTGGCCTGCATCATTGTATGATGGAGGCGCAGGTAACCAAGATCAGCACGCGGCGTTCGTTGATCCAAATCGAGCTCCTGAGTCAAGTTGAGCCTCCTTGCATTCTGAAGGACATCCAAATCTTTTACTATTAGTAGTTTATTCTTAGGATGTTGTGAGTTCTGTCCCAACATTCCTCTTCTCTCAGTTTAGAGGCTTCATAGACATTAATATTTCAAATTAGAGTTTATTGTTGCGTGTTGAGACTTGAAGTCTTCATGGCCAGATATTATATTAATTACTTTCCTTTAAACATGTATTATGTCTTGTTTAATATAAGTTTAGCTTTCTGTTGAGTTATGTAAGCCAGACCAAGGGTTCGCTTGAGGGCAAGAAATGGCCTTTCAATGCCAGTCCCGCCCAGGGTATAGGCTCGGGGCGGGGAGAACTTGGTATTAGATCATAGAGTTCAAGAGTCCTAGTGGTTCTATGAATCCGTGTCCGTAGAGTCTTAGTTATCAGTGTGAAGCACACTTTTTTATACTACGTATATTTTAACTGCTCATAATGAATAAGAGTTCGTAGATCATGAGTTGAACTGAGTCAAGGGTAAGTATTCATTCTTACTCCCTTTCAATCCTATGTTATGTATAGTTTTCCAACTTGCATACTCATACACTAAATGTACTGATGTCAGTTGGCCTGCATCATTGTATGATGGAGGCGCAGGTAACCAAGATCAGCACGCGGCTTTCGTTGATCCAAATCGAGCTCCTGAGTCAGGTTGAGCCTCCTTGCATTCTGGAGGACATCCAAATCTTTTACTTTTAGTAGTTTATTATTAGGATGTTGTGAGTTCTGTCCCAACATCCCTCCTCTCTTTGTTTAGAGGCTTCATAGACATTAATATTTCAAATTAGAGTTTATTGTTGCGGGTTGAGACTTGAAGTCTTCATGGCCAGATATTATATTAAGTACTTTCCTTTAAACATGTATTATGTCTTGTTTAATATAAGTTTAGCCTTCTGTTGAGTTATGTAAGCCAGACCAAGGGTTCGCTTGAGGGCAAGTAATGGCCTTTCAATGCCAGTCCCGCCCAGGGTATAGGCTCGGGGCGGGGCGAACTTGGTATTAGATCGTAGAGTTCAAGAGTTCCAGTGATTCTATGAATCCGTGTCCGTAGAGTCTTAGTTATCGGTGTGAAGCACGCCACATCAATGATTAGGAAGTTACAACATTTAGGAATATTTTTCTTCTTTCATGTTTTTTTTATGCGAAGAGTATATCTCTAAAGTCTCTCTCTAATTCGTGCATACAAATATTTTTTCAAATCATCATGACTTCAAGAAGATCATTCAAAGGTCGACCACAAAGAAATGTTGAGGAACAAGATGTTCCAAATGCACCGTAGGTGAAAATATAAAGAGAGGTTAACAATGCCGAATTCCAGGAAGCTATCTGGATGCTAAGTCGGGTTGTGACAAACCAGGTTGGGCTACAGAGAGAAGCTTGACAATAACGAGCGGATACCTCCAGAGTTCATGAATTTATGAGAATGAACCCTCCTAGTTTCATTGGATTCAGCCGTACTGAGGATTAGGAGAACTTTGTGGAGGATCTAAAGAAGGTGTTTGACGTAATGCTTGTGGTAGATGTTGAGAGGATTAAATTGTCTTCATATCAACTAAAGGGTCTGGGTAGAACCTGGTTTGATCAATCGAATGATGGTAGAGATGAGAATGCACCACGTCCAAGTTGGTCTTGCTTCGAAGAAGCCTTCTTTGGGAAATTCTCTGCTCGCGAACTAAAGGAAGCCAAAGTGATGGAGATGTTTACTCTAAAACAGGACTCCATGAGTATACATAACTATGGGATGAATTTCACCCAGCTATCTCACTATGCTCTGGATATGGTCAAAAACATGAGGAGCGGTATGAGTCTATTTGTTACAGGGTTGGGTCACGCTTCAAGTAAGGAATTTAGGGCTTCCATGTTGATAGGTGACATGAACATATTCAGGTTGATGGTATATATGTTCAACAAGTTAAAGAAGAGAAGCTCAAGGATTGAGAAAAGTACCGAAACAAGAAGGCCAAGAGTGGAAACGAGTCTGGCCAATAGAAAGGTGGTTCAAGCCAACCACAATTCTAGAAACAAAAGGGGCATGCACCATCATATGCTAGTGCACCTACACCCAGAAACCGAAGTGAGTATAGTGGCCAAAATTCGTATCACTTCAAGGGTAGGCCTGCTCAGCCACAAGGTAGTGTGGCACATGGAGGTACTAAGCCTCCTTCCAGTGCCAAGTGATGTAGGAATCATTCTGGCAGCTGTCATGAAGGATTCACAGGTTGTTTCAAGTGTGGTCAAGAGGGCCACTTCATGGGAGAGTGCCCCAAGGACAGGCAAGGTGGTGGAAATATGGGCAATATAGCTCAATCTTCATCATTTGCTCCACCAAACATGACTGCACCTAGGAGAGATACTTGTGGTAGAGGCGGAGGAACAAACTACTTGTGGTGCTATTAATAATCGCCATGAACAAGAGAATTTGCCAGATGTTGTCACTGGAATGATTTGAGTCTTTGACTTTACTGCTTATGCATTATTATACTCAGTATCTAGTTAATATTTTGTAACTCTTTATGTTGCTAAGCACTTTGGGATTTCTCCGAAGCAAATTAACGAACAATTAAGTGTATCAAGTTGAGTTCACTTCTCAAGAATTATAAGGGAGCTAAGTAGTCCCTAAGGATTTAAACAAAATGCTTTCATTCTTTTGAGAAGGAAGGGAAGCTAGAATTCCATAGAGCCTATGACTAATTTTAATAGAAGAAAGAGAAAGCTTTATTTTCCAAGAGAGCTTTTTAAAAAGCTAAGTTTTGAGCACTAACCCCAAACCACAGAATCAATATATTTTTAAGCATAAGTTCCAATATATTTTTGGGAGTAGTATTGATCACATATATGGGGGAGAATTCAAATAACTCATAGCCCCGATAAACCATGTTAGCCACCATGGGTATAAAAGGGTCATTACTTTTTAGATGATTTCTTTTCTTAATTTACTAGTGAATCCATTTGGTAGTTCAGGTCTTAAACCTTTGGTCGGGTAAAGGATGCGCTGACAGCGTGCGGTAGATCGTTCTATCATTACTGTAGCTTTTAATTAATGGTTGTCGGTTAGAGAATCTCCCTCAGGTTAGCATAATGAATAAGAGTTCGTAGATCATTAGTTGAACAAAGTCAAGGGTAAGTATTCATTCTTACTCCCTTTCAATCCTATGTTATGTATAGTTTTCCAACTTGCATACTCATACACTAAATGTACTGATGTTAGTTGGCCTGCATCATAGTATGATGCAGGCGCAGGTAACCAAGATCAGCACGCGGCGTTCGTTGATCCAAATTGAGCTCCTGAGTCAGGTTGAGTCTCCTTGAATTCTGGAGGACATCCAAATCTTTTACTTTTAGTAGTTTATTCTTAGGATGTTGTGAGTTCTGTCCCAACATCCCTCTTCTATTAGTTTAGAGACTTCATAGACACTAGTATTTCAAATTAGAGTTTATTGTTGCGTGTTGAGACTTGAAGTCTTCATGGCCAAATATTATATTAAGTACTTTCGTTTAAACATGTATTATGTCTTGTTTAAGATAAGTTTAGCCTTCTGCTGAGTTATGTAAGCCAGACCAAGGGTTCGCTTGAGGGCCAGCAATGGCTTTTCAATGCCAATCCAGCCTAGGGTATAGGCTCGGGGCGTGACAAACTTGGTATTAGATCATAGAGTTCAAGAGTCCTAGTGATTCTATGAATCCGTGTCCGTAGAGTCTTACTTATCAGTGTGAAGCACGCCACATCAATGATTAGGAAGTTACAACATTTAGTAAGGTTTTTCTTCTTTCATGTTTTTTTTTATGCGAAGAGTTTATCTCTAAAGTCTCTCTCTCTCATTCGTGCAAACAAATATTTTTTCAAATCATCTTGACTTCAAGAAGATCATTCAAAGGTCGACCACGAACAAATGTTGAGGAACAAGATGTTCCAAATGCACCGTAGGTGAAAATCTAAAGAGAGGTTACCAATGCCGAATTCCAGAAAGCTATCTGGATGCTATGTCGGGTTGTGAAAAACCAGGTTGGTCCACAGAGAGAAGCTTGACAAGAACGAGCGGATACCTCGAGAGTTCGTGAGTTTATGAGAATGAACCCTCCTAGTTTCATTGGATCAAGTCGTACTGAGGATTCGGAGAACTTTGTGGAGGATATAAAGAAGGTGTTTGACGTAATGCTTGTGGTAGATGTTGAGAGGATTAAATTGGCTTCATATCAACTAAAGGGTATGGGTAGAACCTGGTTTGATCAATCGAATGATCGTAGAGCTGAGGATGCACCACGTCCAAGTTGGTCTAGCTTCGAAGAAGCCTTCTTTGGGAGGTTCTCTCCTCGCGAACTGAAGGAAGCCAAAGTGATGGAGATGTTTAGTCTGAAACAGGACTCCATGAGTATACATAACTATGGAATAAATTTCACCCAGCTATCTCACTATGCTCTTGATATGGTCAAAAACATGAGGAGCGGTATGAGTTTGTTTGTTACACGGTTGGGTCGCGCTTCAAGTTAGTAATTTAGGGCTTCCATGTTGATAGGTGACATGAACATATCCAGGTTGATGGTATATATGTTCAACAAGTTGAAGAAGAGAAGTTCAATGATAGAGAAAAGTACTGAAACAAGAAGGCCAAGACTGCAAATGAGCCTGGCCAATAGAAAGGTGGTTCAAGCCAACTACAATTCCAGAAACAAAAGGGGAATGCACCATCATATGCTAGTGCACCTACACCCGGAAACCGAAGTGAGTATAGTGGCCAAAATTCGTATCACTGCAAGGGTAGGCCTGCTCATCCACAAGGTAGTGTGGCACGAGGAGGTACGAAGCCTCCTGCCAGTGCCAGGTGATGTCGGAATCACTCTGGCAGCTGTCGTGAAGGATTCACAGGTTGTTTCAAGTGTGGTCAAGATGTCCACTTCATGGGAGAGTGCCCCAAGGACAGGCAAGGTGGTGGAAATATGGGCAATAGAGCTCAATCTTCACCATTTGCTCCACCAAACATGACTGCACCTAGGGGAGCTACTTGTGGTAGAGGCGGAGGAACAAACTACTTGTGGTGCTATTAATAATCGCCATGAACAAGAGAATTCGCCAGATGTTGTCACTGGAATGATTTGAGTCTTTGACTTTACTGCTTATGCAATATTATACTCAGTATCCAGTTAATGTTTTGTAACTCTTTATGTTGCTAAGCACTTTGGGATTTCTCTGAAGCAAATTCACGAAACATTAAGTGTATCCACACCTGTTGGTGAATTTATTCTAGCAGAAAGGGTCTATCATGATTGTCATGTTTTCGTAAGTCACAAAAGTACCATGACTGATTTAATAGAGTTTGACATGGTAGATTTTGATGTCATTCTAGGTATGCATTGGATCCATTCCTGTTATGCATCAATAGATTGCAGAACTCGAGTTGTCAAGTTTGAGATTAATGATGAGCCAGTCAAAGAGTGGGCTAGTAGTTCAGCAGTGCCTATGGGTCGCTCATTTCGTACCTTAAGTCTAGGAAGTTTTTTTCTAAGGGGTGTATCTATGACTTAGTCAGAGTTAATAACTCAAGTGTTGAGGTACCTTCCATTTAGTCAGTTCCTATAGTGAGTGAGTTTCCAAAAGTCTTTCCTGATGACTTACCTAGAGTCCCTCCCGAAAGAGAGATAGACTTCGACATAGACATCATCTCAGATACTCGTCCGATATCTATTCCGCCCATACAGAATGGCACTAGTAGAGTTAAAATAGGTAAAGGATTAGTTGAAAGATCTATTTGATAAACGCTTTATTAGACCGAGTGTCTCATCTTGGGGCGCTCTGGTCTTGCTTATTAGGAGGAAGGATGGGTCCCTTAGGATGTGCATAGATTACCGTCAGCTTAATAAGGTGACTAACAAGAATAACTATCATTTCCAAGGATAGATGACCTTTTTGATCAACTTCAGGGTGCTTCTTTCTTTTCAAAGATTGACCTCAGATAAGGCTATCATTAGTTGAGACTAAGGGAATGTGATATTCCCAAGACAACTTTTAGAACAATGTATGGGCATTATGTATTTTTGTTATGTCCTTTGGTTTGACAAATGTACCTACAACGTTCAGGGATCTTATGAACATAATATTCAAGACTTATTTAGATTTGTTTGTCATCGTCTTCATCAATGACATACTAATTTATTCAAGAAATGAAGAAGATCATGCAAGTTACCTAAGGGTTGCTCATTAGATGTTGAGAGATAATGAATCATATACCAAGTTCTCCAAATGTGAGTTTTGTCTTAAGTTTGTGGCATTCTTAGGCTACACTGTTTCTGGTAAAGGTATTAGAGTTGACACTAAGAAGATTGAGGTAGTTTTGAATTTGCCTAAATTCACATCTCCAAAAAATATAACGAATTTATTGGGTTTGGCTGGCTATTGAAGAAGATTTGTTGAAGGATTATCATCTATCTCCTTCCTTTTACCAAGTTAACACAGAAGGCATTCAAGTTTCAATGGTCTGAAGCTTATGAGAAAAGGTTTCAGGAGTTGAAAAGGAGATTGGGTACCGATCTTGTTTTGACCTTACCATAGGGTACTCAAGGAATCGTGGTGTATATCTTATGCATCAAGAGTTATCTTGGACTGTGTATTAATGCAGAATTACAACGTTATAGGTTATGCTTTGAAACAGTTGAAAGTTCATGAAAATAATTATCCAACTCATGACTTAGAACTAGTTGTAGAACAGTTTTAATTGAATATATGACATCATTATTTATATGGTGTTGATATGGATATAATAACTGATCACAAGAGTCTTCAATATGTGTTCACTCAAAAAAGCTCAACCTCAGATAAAGAAGGTGGTTGGAATTACTCAAGCATTATGACATGAGTATTTTATACCACCCAGGTAAGGCTAATGTGGTTGCTGATGACTTAAGCAGGTTGTCCATGGGCAGTACTTCATATGTCAAAGAAAAAAAGAAGGAGTTAGCAAAAGATGTGCACAGACTTGCACGTTAGGGAGTCTGGCTTATGTATTCCACAGAAGAGGCATAGTGGTGACAAATTAGGCTAAAACATCATTATTGCCAGAGGTGAAAGAGAAGAAAGATCAAGACCCTATTTTGCTTGATTTGAAGGCAAGTGTCCATAACCAAACAGTATTAGCCTTTGAACAAGGGGGAGATGGTGCGCTGAAGTATCAAGGTAAATATGTGTACCTAAGGTGGATGGACTCCAAGAGAGGATTTTGAAAGAGGATCATAACTATAGATATTCCATACATTGGGTATCCACAAAAATCTACCATGATTTGATAGAGGTATATTTGTGGGAAGGCATGAAAAAAGATATTTGTGTTTGTTTCTAAGTGTTCAAATTGTCAGCAAGTGAAAGTGGAACACAAAAGACCTAGACGTTTAACTCATAATATAGAGCATCCGGGAATTGAAGTGGGATATTATTAATATGGACTTCATCAAAGTATTTCCAAGATCGCGAAGGTAAGATGATTCCATTTGGGTGATTGTCGAAAGAATGACAAATACAGCCATTACATGCTGGTCAAGAGTACCTATTCAACCAAGGATTATGCACAGTTGTACCTTCACGAAGTGGTAAGACTTCATGTAGTTCCGATCTCCATTATTTCATGTAGAGGTGCACAATTTACCACACAATTTTTGAAATCTTTCCACAAAGGTTTGGGTTCCAAGGAGAATTTGTGCATTGCTTTTTATCCTTAGACAGATGGACAAGCAGAGCGTACTATCCAGACCTTAGAAGATATGTTGAGAGCTTGTCTGATCGACTTCAAGTGAAATTGGGATGATCACATACCTCTCATTAAGTTCGCTTACAATAATAGTTATCATTCGAGCATCCAAATGGATCCATATGAAGCTCTTTATGGTAGAAGATGCCAATCTCCAATTGGGTGGTTCAAAGTTGGTGAAGCAGGGTTGATAGGACCATATCTAGTTCACCAAGCTATGGATAAAGTGAAAGTGATTCAAGAAAGGTTGAAGACAACACAAAGTCGGCAGAAGTCCTACATAGCTGTTAGAAGAAGGTCATTAGAGTTTGTGGTAGATGATTGGGAATATCTTAAGGTTTACCTATGAAGGACATTATAAGGTTTTTAAAAAGGGAAAACTTAGTCCTTGATATATTGGACCTTATAGGATCTAAAAAAAGTGGAAAATGTTGCGTATGAGTTGGAGCTTCCCAAAAAGTTAGCAGCGGTCCATCCGGTATTCCATATTTCTATACTGAAGAAGTGTTCGGGTGATCCTTCATTGATATCACCAACAGAGAATATCTGGTCCATATTTTTTAGCGCCAAGTTTGCAAGTTGAGTACAAAAGAAGTTTCTTCAGTCTAGGTCCTTTGGAGGAACCAATTAGTTGAAGAACAGACTTAGGAAGAAAAGGAGGATATGAAGAAGACATACCCATATATCTTTTAATCTGGAGATAATGCAAATCAAGGTACTAAACTCTCTTCTTAGCACTTTATATGATTATGTATAGGCATGTCATCAATTACTTTTGTGGTTGACTACTGAAATAATATTACTTACTATGCTTAGCTTAGAAAAAGAATTCTCATTCGTTGACGACTGTTACCAAGGGGGGAGATATTGGAACATCTTGAGTTCTAGACAAACTAAGGTTAAACAAAGAAAAACAAGAACGAATATTTGGAAATAAGTAAGGAAATCTTGAAAATTTCCAGATTTCAAAAGTAAGTTTTGGTTTTCAAACGGCCATTATTCCCACCTCAAGAGGAGTTTTGTCGGAAGATATTTCCAACTACACCAAGTTTGCAAATTTCTAAGGTGGTATGAGTGAGATATGACTTTAGGTAGTTGGGTTGTTGAGCAGGGAAAGATCCAAATCTGGATTGTTAAGGGTTTTTGTCTTGCCCTACGTTAATTATTAAATTCGTTTTTGGGGTAATATGTTGGGGTTTAAACTGATCCCATTCAGTGTACAAAATTAGAAAATAAGCTAGGGCTCTGAAAGAAAGGAGAAAAGAGGAGAAGGGAGAAGAAGATGAAAGAACAACAAGAATTCGTTCATGGATTTCATTAGGTGTGATTCTTAACAAGGTATGTAATATCATTCGGTGTTGGGTCATTTCATCAACCCTCCAATTTGATTCATTAATGAAATTTATAGTGAATTGAAAGGAAATAGTAAAGTTCTTGAGGAAAAGTTTGATGTTCTTGTTTGTCGAATTAGTTTTAATCTCTATTAGTTTTAATCCATGTTTTAGGACTTTTGTTGGGTGTTAACTATTGGGTAATAAGTTATTTAGGGATCCTAAGTGTTTGGTGTAGTATCCATGGGAGTTTAGGTAGGAATTAATTTAAAATTAAGTATGTCTTAGTTGGTTAGAGACTCATGCTGATAACATGTTATAAAACGAGATAAAAATGCAATAATACTAAACAAGAAATGGAAGGCAAATAATAATGAGAAATATAGAGTAGACAATATTATTTTATCACTTTTGTTGTGCATTTCCTAAGGGTGAAGATCGTCCTTTTATAGAATGTTTAAATCATCCTTTTACAATATTTGATAATATGTTTCTATAATATATACTAAATATAATAAATGTATACATTACGTTAGGATAGGTTAAAGAAACATCCACACAATTAAGTGGATTTTTAACAAAAACTATTTTTTACTATATTGTTATTTAATTTTGTATTTGAAAAAATAATTGGGCCGTATATGACAAAGTTTACCAGAAATTAGTGAAAAATAAAAAAATTGACCATAATAATAGATTTATGAAAAAAAGGACAAACATATCCAAACTATCATAAATGGTATACAAATACCCTCTATCATATTTTTGGGACATTGATGCCCCTGACATCCAAATTTTAATGCGTATATACTAAAACAGGAAACATTTAAGAAACTAATCAAATATGAAAAAAGTATTTTGTAATTTCTATATTTTATGAACAATTCGTGGAGACCATTGTATTTACACACAATTGGAGAAAAAAGGTAAAATAAAAGGTAAATAATTACACTTTTAGGGAGTCGAGTTATTAAATGGTTTTAATGAATATTTTTTATTTTATTTAAATTTTAATAAGAAATAAAAATTTCATGTTAATAAGTTTTAATGAAAAAATTAAATTAAATAGGTTGGGTCACTTTGTAAGTAAAACATTCATAGTTGAGTGACTTAGAAAGTGAAACTTATAGTAGAGTAATTTCTGAGAAAAGAACTAATAGTTGAGTGACTTTTGCATTTAAAAATATAGTTGAGTGACTTTCTGAGCAAAGAGTTCTTAATTGAGTGAACATATGAGATATTAACTCTTTTTGTCACTATGAACACCTTTCTTTTGCAATCTTTCGAAATGTCTTGATGTTGATCAACATTCTACATAATAACTTGAATCCTTTAGAGTGAAGGAAAGCGAAGAGATTACAAAATAATATACACAAAATTCAGAACAAAAAGTTTGAAAGTAGAAATACTGCACTTTCTATATCCCTCAGTCTACTAAAACAGGAACCATCTAAGCAACTAATATAATACGAAAATAAATAAAATTATCGGACTGTTCGAAAATGGACAATAATCAATCAAGCAATGCCAGACGTGTGTAATTGCAACTCAAGTGATGAAAATATCTGTTACTTCCTATTTTCTGAGTTCGAAAATGGACAATAATCAACCAAGCATTTGAGTTGTATTATTCTTTTCTATCAATAGTGACATCAAAATTCCATATTGGTGCACAGGGAATGTGTTCATACAAATTCAGATTGTGTATAGATATTTGATTTTCTTATTCACCATCCATATACAGAGGTGGTGTAAACAGGGGCGTACTTAAAAATTACGTCGTACATTTAAGGTTTTTTAAAATTTTTTTTATGTTTGTATATTTATTTTGAACCTCTTGAATATAAGATTAGAGATTGACTTAGTGGTTTAGGGGTTCAAATAAATACTCTTTTTTTGGACCACCTTAATGAAAATCCTTGATTCACCACTAGATGTGAAGATATGAAAGATAAAGGATTTTAGTTCTTTTAAAATATTGATTAATAACCTGTAAATATTCAAAATATGTATGTCATATAGGAGCGTGATGGCAAAAAAGAACATTGTGTGAGTGTGTGTAGGCGCTTGGACATTATTTGGAAATATTTCTCTCTGAATAATATTTAGTGGAACAGAGGGAAGTAATTCGCTATACATATAAATTTTTTTTTATAATTCGCTATACATATATAAAGAAATCAGTTGTATAATTCGCTATAGATATACAAAAAATCAATTGAATAATTTGTTTATGTATAAAACGAGAAAGAGAGAAAGACAAAAAAAATGGGCAGGGGAATATTGTGTTGTATAATTATAAGTGTATAGGATGAAGATACATGTATTTCGATGTGTTTATATAATTTTCTCTTGCTTTATACAAACAGATACACAATTAATACATTTCGTTTCTGTTTGTATAAGCGAAAGAGGGGAGGGTGGCGAGCGAGATCTCAGAGAGAGGGGAACGAAAATATATGTTTATATCCGATTTTTTCCCGCTTTATACAAAAACAAGCGCATTTTATACATTTGTGTTTGTATTAAAGCGAGAGGGAGCGAGTGAGAGAAGGAGCGAGAGAGGGAGAGTGGCGTGCGAGAGTTTGAGGGAGTGAGGCAACCGAAAAACAATTTTCTACATGACACAATAAATCAAAGTGTAGTTATAGCATTTAATTTGAATTATTAGTTTGCCATTATATACAATTTTCCCATAAATAATTATGAAATGAACTCAAATTTTGTGGGCTTGGAATTGTGGTCCAAAATTATCGATCAACTGCGTACGCAAATTTTGTTCATATTTGAATAAATTTCTAGACAGTGCAAAATATCAACATTAATATTAACAAACGTAACAAAAAAAATGAATCAAAAAAATATAATAAACGTAACTAATGACATGTGAAAGTGCACTTTCAAAATTTACTAATAAAAAATCCTAAATTTTGATAAATAAAGATAGTTATCGATAAACTTATTTAAAATTATAAAAAAATCATTTTGAACTATTAAATAAATAGAACTTAAAATTTATGAATTTTGAAAATGTTAGGCGCTACACACAAGAATGAATTGTTATGCGGTCGGTAAACTCTTTCCTTTCTGCGGGCAGCCTATCAAATCGTATCACGTATTTTGGAATATGTCGTTACATCATGTAAATGGTAATATTATTGTTATGATAATAATAATAATAATAATAATAATAATAATAATAATAATAATAATAATAAATTGAAGGATATTAAGGTAAATCAACAATAAGTGTGTACCTTGTAATTCACAGCGAAAGTCGTCGATCTGCTTCTTTGACATGTTGGTTCTCAATTCCATCTTTGAATCACTTTGAAACAAAGATATGTGTTCACAAACTAGTTCATTTAATCATCTTCCCTTTCTACTCGAATCTCTCTCTTCCATATCAACTTCTTTCCTAGACATGTACTACATTGTCAAATTGCTCATGTCTATTAGTAACATGCTAAAGTAGCAACACCAATTGAAACTTCATGAAACAACAAAAGGCCAAAGAATATTTTATTGAAAAGTTAATTTAACTTATTTGGGTCTCCCACAATAAAGAAGCAGAGAATATTCTTTCATTGACTCATTGATCACTAGATACACGTGGTATGAAACCCGTGCTACGATGTTTACACCTTAAATTAGTGTATGTATCTCATTCTTTTCATTATTCAACATCGTACAGACTTTGGTCTAAACACCTCTAGATGTTTAACCCTAGTTTCTCTCTTCAGTGATCCTTAAGCTCATTTCTTGGTGAAACTTCTTTTTGGATCATAAAACAAGTTATAAAATGGTGTTCAAACTCATCTCTTCACTTTCCCCGACGTAAAAGTGATTGCTCGTGTGAGAGAGTCAATCTCGCGACTTGATCGACACATTTTATATCTTACATACCATCACATGGATACTACATTTAAACATAAATTTAATAGTTTTATACAGAAGAGAATATCATTAAAAAAAAACAAGTCATTTTACAATACTGAAATATCATCATACTCTACATAAACCTAGAGCCTTAGTATGTTTTCAAACAAGTCTCTAAAGATGGCCTTAAAAAAATCAACTATCATTTCACGTGTATGAATGTATTGTAAAGTTATTTCTCCACTTGCCACTGTATATCTTACAAACTTATAATTGATGTCAATGAATTTTGTTCTTACATGATACTTAGGATCTTTTATGTATGCGATAGTCGCTTGATAATCATAATATAGAATCATTAGACCCTAAGAATTTTTTGCAATGTTCAACGAATCTCTTTGACCAAATAACTTTTTTTAATGCACACACACATGCCACAAATTCAGATTCCATGGTTGAAAGAGTTGTGCAAGTTTGCTTCTTACTTTTCCATAAAATAGTACTACCGTTTAGTAAGAAAGCAAAATCGACTAATGATTTTCTATCATCATGGTCACCAACCCAATCAGTATCAATATAACATTTTATGAATAAATCAGAGTCACTATAACACAATATATAATATGCATTCCTCTTCAGATATCGGAATATTCTCTTTACTGCTTTCTAGTGATCTTTTCTAATATTGAATTGATATCTGGTAACAAGACTCACGACATATCAAATGTTTGGACGAGTACACATCATAGAATACATCAAATTTTTGAGCGCACTAGAAAAAGGAACTCGAGACATGTTTTTCTATTGATCCTTATGATTTACGTTTAACTTTAAGAAACATTTATTCCCAATAACTTAACGTTCTTTAGGAGGGTCAACTAATTCCAGACTTTGTTTGTTTTTATAGACTACAATTCTTCTTTCATTGCTTTTAAACATTCATTTCTTTTAGCGCTTGATAAAGTCTCAGTTACAGAGTTAGGTTCATCCAATTATGTAGGAGATACCAAAATAACATAATCTTCAATCTCATAAGATCGTTTAGGTACACCTTTTGTTATAATCTTATGAATTTGAAGATCAAATTCCTCTATAGGATTTTGGGATTCACAACTTCCACTTAGACCCAAAATCATTTCTTGATATATTGAACTATCAAGTTAGTTTTACAACATCATCTGATCTTCTGAATTCAGTATTTCGTAAAGAGATTAAACTTAATCTATTTTAGTCTTTTTTGGAAAAATAGCATTTCGGGGTATAGGTCTAACCACCTCAACTCCCCGTTTCTGGCATGCTATAGTTATTAAAGTCTCTCGACGGCGGGAATGTGAGATTACCGGTAAGCCAGATGCTTCGCGAACCACATTTTCTAAAAATCAGACATCTTGTGATACAATTAAGTAATACTTATATCCTCTCATTCATTGATGAATAGATACTCTTTGGAGCGTTAAGAGTACCTTATAAATATACATGTCATTCCTTTTGGACTTAATTTATCAAACTCACCAAAATGATCTTTAATGTATGTTGCACAACCCCATGGTGTAGATCATTCAGATTTGTTTTATGACAATTTCAAAGTTCATCAATAAATATATTGAAGTATGTCCCACCAGGCCTTGCCTTTACATTCATTTGACCACAAATATCATAATGAATTATTTGATTCGCCTCTCTTAGCATCCCAAATGGTTTACGAGTTATCTTTCCAGCAAGACAATTTTCATAAAATGACATTTTAATTTTTGTGAAAGAAACTAAATTCCCTTATTTAGCCAACTTTTTCATTCATTCTTGTCCTATGTAATCTATTCAAGAATGCCAAGTCTGTTATTGACATATAATTAGGAAAAAATCTTAATAATTATGCATGTGACTTACACATTTAAGCAAATCAATTCCCATAAAGGTTTCATATTTAAATGTAAAATCGAAAAAGATACTTAAGTATTCATTAATTATCTACAAATTAAATATTTAATTAAAATTTGAAATTAACTTCTTAATGTGTACAATAATTTTAGATTATAATCACACAGATTTGAATGCACAATTATTCAACACCATTTGAAATTGTGCAATAGCATCATCATTCACTTATTCAAAAATAAAAGAGAATAAAACTCAAATATTCATATTAAAGCACAACTAAAGATGTCTACTTCAAAGTTTAATAAAAATAAAAAAAAATAAAAAATTATTCTGATAAAAAAGGGAGTATGTGGATACACCGTGGGTGAAGTTTTACCCACTTAACTCCTACTTTTACATAATATTTCCATAATTTTTCATTATCTCCAATTTCGATTCTAACTTCATTTGTTTCATTCTTTTAGTATTCTGGTAAGGAATGATGCAAAACATCGTACCATTCCATTTCAGTAACTTGAATGTCACTTTCATTAAGCTTTTCAAATATTTTGACAAAGATCTGGATGAATCTTATTAAACAACCAAGGAGTACCATATTCAAAGACTTAAACTCTCTTAGATCTTTTTCTCTATTTCTTCGAATAGTCTCATTCCTTAACATATTTTGTGTCTCTTTTGGGACACCAATCCATACAATTTCTCGCCCTCAGATACATATCTTATGGCGGGTTGCTCTTCGACTTCGTTTTTTTATCGACTTTGTGAACTTCCACTTGAAGTAATTTGAGCATGTTCCTTTTCAGCCATATCTCAAATTGAAACATTAAAAATATGTTTAATCAATTTAATATGACATATGTCACAAATTTCTCATACAACACAAGCAACTTTTTAAGGAACATAAGAGCTAAACGAATACACAACACTAATAAGATCATAAATAGGACACATATAAAATTAGTTCTAAATAGGACTCGAATCTAAAACCAGAAAATATATTTTTTTTCAGCCCAACTTACAAAGTTCATATCTTACTCGTTTTATGTTTGTTTCTACATTATAATATATTTTAAGAAAGTTTTAAAAGGGTAAATTATTAAATTAATAAGTTTCTACCAAAGAACTGCACAACAAATTTCTATATTGCTCCAGATAAATGCAGTTTTTTGGAAAACTATCAAAAACAACAAATTTTCAACAATTCGTATCTTACAACTCTTAATTCCACTCCTCTATTATAAAATATTTTCCACAAGCAGATTATGAGAAAATAAGTTTCGACAAAAAATATCGTCCAACCAATTTTCAAATCGCTATTATATAGAAGTAGTTCATTTAAAAAAAAATTGTTTTCATAGTAGGACAAGTAATCCTATCTATTTTATGATTCACAATTAAATATGATTCTAAATCATATATTCGATATTATTAATTCATAATTAAACGTCAAAACTTCTTTAAAATGATTTTAAAATGAAATATACTCAATTTACTTTCTTATATACATACAAAGTGAATAGCAAAGAATCCAACACATAGTGAGATTAATAACAATGGATCTAATACCATTGAAGAAATATTAAGGTAAATCAACAATAAGATGTGTACCTTTTAATTCACGGCGGAAGTCGTCGATGTGCTTCATTGACAGGTTGATGCTTAAGTCTTTCTTTGAATAATTAGGAAATAAAGATATGTGTTCACAAACTAGAAGTCCATTTTGTGTGTTGATAAATTAGTCCGAGAAACTCAGTGCTTTTGTTTCTGGACTTAATGCTTGTTTTTTGATATTTTGTTTCACACGTTTTCCCCTCTATTTCACGTTTCAGATCTCTTTTCAAATACTCCCATTAGAAATATTTTAAGAAGGGGTTGAACAGTTACATTGTAATTGTTCTACCTTATCTTCTTAAAAGATTTATACAAATTTATTAATTAATTAATTGGATAAGGCATCAAAAACAGATCAAATCGGTCAGTCCACGTGGGCGACTCACGACACAAAACTTACATCTTAATCCACAATTAAACGTTAATTTTTTACTTATTCCAATTATTTTTTCTTTCTTTTCACTTATTTTTAAAAGAAATAGACTCAAGTTACTTTCTTATAAACATACAAAGGTAACAATTAAGAACTCAACACATACTAAGATTAATAACAATGGCTATGATACCATTGAAGAACATAAAGGTAAATAAAAAATAAGATGTGTACCTTGTAATTCATAGGGGATGTAGTAGATCTGCTTCTTTGACAGGTTGGTTGTCACGCCCCGAGCCTACACCTTGGGAGGGACCGACACTCGAAGAGCATTGTTGGTCCCCAAACGAACCCTTTGTCTGGCTGACTTAACTCAACGGAAGATTAAACTCAGCTTAAGCAAGAATGAAACATAATTAAAAAAAAATTATTCATATCATAAATCTGGCCAAAATGACACTTAAGTCCCAATAACTGAAAAACAAACTCTAGACAGATTTCCTACTGTCCACGAAGCCTCTAAACTGACTGAAGAGGGATGTTGGGACATACCCCACAACATCCTAAAACTAAACTACTAAAATTAATTGAAATGGATTTCCTCCGGAAAGCAAAGAGGCTCACCACTAACTCTAGAGTTCATCTGGACCAACGAAACTCCGCGTGCTGATCATAGTTACCTATGTCGAATCATAAAACAATGCATGTGAACTGACATCAGTATATTGAATGTACGAGTATGCGATTTGGAGAACTAACAAAACATAGGCTTGAAAGGCAGTAAGAATGCGTACTTACCTTGGCTCTACTCAACTCATGATCTACTAACTGTTATTCAATATAGATATTTAAAATAAATGCAATATAAAGAAATGTTGACTCAAAACTGTCTCTGAGTGTTTATATATATATATATATATATATATATATATATATATATATATATATATATATATATATATATATATATATATATATATATATATATATATATATATATATATATATATATATATATATATATATATATAATGTATGAGATGTATTTAAAATACAATGGTGATGTATATGAGAATAGAATAGTGTTGTGTATTAAAATACAATGACTGCTGTTTATAAAAATACACTACTCTGTGGGGGATTCTCTAATCGACAATCATCACTAAGAGCTACAGTGATGATACAACATTACTTGGCCACGTTGCCCGGCTATCCTAACCTTGCTAGAGTATAGGGTTTAGGGTGCCTAATGGATCCACTAGTCAATTATGAAGAGGGTTCATCTAAAAAGTATGACCCTTTCCTACCCATGATGGCTACATTGTTCACACAGAGACTTGAGTTATCTGAACTTGCATCCTCACATCGGTGCTCATTGCTTAATACTACTCCCAAACAAATATATATATACTGACTCTTATGTTTTTAAAACATAATAATTTTGAATTGAGATTAGTGCTTAAAACTTAACTTTTAAAAATCTCTCTTCGAAATCATAGTTTTCTCTTTCTTCTATTAAAACTAGCCATAGGCTCTGTGGAAGTATACCTTTCTTCCTTCTCAAAGTTTGAAAACATTTTGTTTAAACTCTTAGGGACTACTTAGTTTCCTTATAACTCTTGAGAAGTGAACTCAACTTGATACTCTTATCATACTTGAAACTTAACTCTTAGGGAATACTTAGTTTCCTTATATCTTTTGAGAAATGAACTCAACTCTTTACTCTTTCTTGACTTGAACTTTAAGTCTTTTAAAACAAAGCGAAAGATTTTAGAAAACTTTATAAATTTACTTTGATTTACTTCTTAACTTCTAGACTTGGCTCTTAACTTCCTTGACTTTGATCATAACTTTCCTTGAATTGATGGATTTAAGGAACATGATCTCATGTTTATGACTGATTTCATGATGTTTAGACGTACTCTAGAGTTTTGGAATCAACTAGGAATGAAGGGTACATTAATTAGGAACTAGTACGAAAATATAGGGTAAGAATGGGGTCTCAAGGGGGTCGGGGCGCTATGAGAGGCGCAGAGTGCCAGAGCCTAACGGAAAGAGGGTGTCCTCTGGCGCTCAGGTAGGCACGGCGAGCCAGAGCCTGACTGAAAGACTCTATCCTTAAGGGCTTTGAAGGTGCAGCGCCCCAGTGCCTATCAGACGACTTTTCCGACTTTATTCTTCGTTTTACCTTTCTAAACTTTCCCAAACTCCCATGGATTCCACCCCAAACACATAGGATCCCTAATGAACTCATTAACCAATAGTTTAGACCTGAAACAAAAACCTAAACTACTAGAGATCAACTACAAATTAAACAACAAGATTTCAAAATGTTTCATCAAGAACTCCATGTTCATCATTCACTAATTCAAACTTTACCGAACTGAAACAATTTTTATGTGGGTGAAAGGAACCGTCATCGAACGATCTCATATACCTTGTTAGGGATCACCTCTGACGAAATCGACGAACGTATTCTTGGCGTTCTTGCGTCTTTTTCTCCCTTCTACTGTTTTGTCCTTTATCTCAAAGCCCTAATTTTTTTTCTAAATGTGAAAACTGATAGGGATCAGCTTAGACCCAACTTATTTCCCTTAAAACAAAAATAGCAATAAATATAGGAAAAGATAAAAACACCATTAACAAATCCAGATTTCGAATTTCCTCTACTTAATTGACCAACTTTCGGAGGTCATATCCCCCTTATACGACCTCGGAATTTTTCGAACTCAATGTCGTTGGAAAGATATTTCGACTAGCTTTAGATCCATATAATAATTCACCCATACTCCTCCTGAGTTAGAAGTTATGGCCATTTTAAAATGACCAAAATTCATTTTTGAAATCTGGAAATTTTCCAAATTTTATTACTTATTTCTCAATTTGATTCTTCTTGTTTCTTTTAGTTTAGACTTAGTTCATTCTAGAATACGAGATGTTAAAATATCTCCCCTTGGGAAAATTCGTCCTCGAATGAGAATTATTTTTCAAAGTTATTGGCATTAACATCATTTCAGCACTCAACAATACAAAAAATAATGATATGTTCATACATAGTCTTATAAAGTGATAAGAAGAGAATTTATTACCTTGATTATCATTCTCTACGGATTCAAGAGATGTGGATCTCTCTTCTTAATATCCTTATCTTCTTCCCAAATCGCTTCTTCGACAAATTGGTTCCTCCTAAGGACCTTGAGTAAAGCAACTTCTTTTGTCCTCAACTTGTGAACTTGAAGATAAAATATCTGAAACGAAACTTCTTCATAGGATATGCTATCCTTAATTCCAACATTCTCTATTGGTACAATCAATGAAGGATCACCCAAGAACTTCTTCAACATAGAAATATGGAATACCGGTGAAAGCAACTGCTAACTCTTGAGGTAGCTCAAACTCATAAGCCACATTGTCCTCTCTCTTGGAGATTCTATAAGGTCCAATATACCGGGGACTAATTTTTCCCCTCTTACCAAACCTCATAACTTTTTTCATAGGTGAAACATTAAGATACACCCAATCATCTACCTCAAACTCTAATGGCCTTCTTCTAACATCTGTGTAGGTTGCGACTTTCTGATGTCTTCAACCATTCTTGAATCACTTTCACCTTCTCTATAGCTTGATGAACTAAATTTGGCCATATCAACCCTGCTTCGCCAACTACGAACCACTAAATAGGAGATCTGCATCTTCTTTCATAAAGAGCTTCATATGGGGTCATTTGGATGCTCGAATGATAACTATTGTTGTAAAAAAACTCAATGAAAGGTAGGTGATCATCCCAATTTCCCTTGAAATCAATCACACAAGCTCTCAACATATCTTCTAAGGTGTGTATAATACGTTCGACTTGTTCATCTGTCTGAGGATGCAAATTAGTACTCAAATTCACCTTTGAACCCAAACCTTTCTTGAAGGATTTTCATATTTGTGAAGTAAATTGTGTACCTCTATCTGAAATAATGGATACTGGAATCTCATGAAGTGTTACCACTTCTTGAAGGTACAATTTAGCATAATCTTTAGCCGAATAGTAGTCTTTAATGGCAAGAAATGGGCTGACTTTGTCATTATGTCGACAATCACCCAAATAGAATCATGGTGTCTTCGCGATCTTGGCAAGCCTATGATGAAGTCCATCTTAATCATCTCCCACTTCCATTCTAGAAGTTCTATGTCCTGAGCTTAACCTCCGGGCCTTTGGTGTTCCTTTTTCACTTGCTAACAATTTGAACACTTGGCAACAAGCTCAGCAATATCATTCTCCATGCCTTCCCACCAATATACCTCTCTCAAATCACGTTATATTTTGGTGGAACCTGGATGAATGGAATATCTAGAGTTATGAGCCTCCTCTCAGATCCTCTCTTGGGGTCCATCAACCCTAGGTACACATAATGTGCCTTGACATTTCAGCACACCATCTCCTTCTTGTTCAAAAGCAAAATACTCTTTCGTTATGGACACTTGCCTTCAAATTAAGCAAAATAGGGTCTTGGTATTGCTTCTCTTTCACCTCTAACACTACTAATCGTTCAGCCCAATTGGTCACCACTACACCTCTTTTTTTGAAATCTGTAAGTCTGACTCTCAAACATGCATGTATGTGCACATCTTTTTCTAACTCCCTCTTATCTTCTTCGACATGGGAATTACTTCCAATGGACAACCATCTTAAGGCATCAACAACTACATTAGCCTTAACTAGGGTAAAGAATAATCATGTCATAATCCTTGAGTAATTACAACCACTTTCTTTGTATGAGGTTGAGTTGTTTATGAGTGAACACATATTGGAGGCTCTTGTGATCCGTGAATATATCCACATAAACACCGTACAAATAATGACGCCATATCTTCAAAACAAACACTACTACAACCAATTCTAAGTCATGAGTTGAATAATTCTTCTAATGAACCTTCAACTGTCTAGAGGAATAAGTTATAACTCTGCCATTCTGCATCAACACACAGCCTAAGACAACTCTTGATGCGTCTGAATACACCATGAAGCCTTGAGTACCCTTTGGTAAGGTCAGAACTGGAGCAATAGCCAATCTCGTTTTCAGCTTCTGAAAGCTTTTCTCACAAGCTTCAGACCATTAAAACTTGACTGTCTACTGAGTTAAGTTGGTTAAAGGATAGGAGATAGATGACAATACTTCAACAAACCTCCAGTAATAGCAAGTCAAACCCAAGATAGTTCGTATATCTGTTAAAAATGTGGGTCTAGGCCAACTCTGAACTGCCTTAATCTTTTAAGTTTCAACTCTGATCCCTTCACTAGAACAATGTGGTCTAAGAAGGCCACAAACATAAGACAAAACTCGCACTTGGAGAACTTGGCATACAATTCATTGTCTCTTTGTGTCTGAAGAACAATCCTTTGGTGACTAGCGTGATCTTCTTCTTCATTACTTGAATAAATTAGTATGTCATCAATGAAAACAATGACAAACAGATCGAAATAAGGTTTGAAGACTCTATTCATAAGATCCATGAACGCTGCAGGTGCATTTGTCAAACCAAAGTACATAACCAAGAATTCATAATGCCCATACCTTATTTTAAAAGATGTCTTGGGAATATCATATTCCCTTACTTTCAACTAATGATAGCGTGATCTGAGCTGAATCTTTGAAAAGCAAGAAGCACCCTAAAGTTGATCAAAAAGATCATCTATCCTTTGAAGAGGTTATTTATTCTTGAGTGTAACCTTATTCAGCTGACGTTAATCCATAAAGATTCTAATAAACTCATCCTTCTTCCTAACAAACAAGACCGGAGCGCCCCAAGGTGAGACACTTGGTCGGATGAAACCCTTATCTGACAGATCTTTCAACTATTCCTGTAGCTCTTTTGACTCTATTGATTCCATTCTGTATGGAGGAATAAAGATAGGACGAGTATTTGGATGACGTTTATGCTAAAATCTATCTCGCTTTCTGGAGGGACTCCGGGTAGGTTATTGGGAAAGACTTCTGGAAACTCACTGACTAAAGGAACTGACTTAAGGGAAGGTACCTCAACACTTGAGTCATTGACTCTGACTAAGTGATAGATAGATCCCTTAGAAGCTAGCTTTCTCACCTTAAGGTACGAAATGAAACGACCCTTAGGCACTACTGAACTATTAGCCCACTCTATGACTGGTCATTTGGAATTTGGAACTTAAAAACTCGAAATCTACAATGTATTGATGCATTACAAGAATGGAGCAAGCCCATACCTAGAATGACATCAAAATCTACCATGTCTAACTCTATTAAATCAGCCATAATAGTCTTGTGACTGATGAAAATAGGACAATAGCGATAGACTCTTTCTACTAGAATAGATTCACCAACACGTGTGGACACCCTGAATGGTTCATAAGTTGCTCAGGTGAAATTTCAAAGTTCATATCAACATAGGGAGTTACAAAAGATAAACTACCTCTTGGGTCTACTAATGCATAATTAGTAAATTCAAAGACTAGAATCATACCAATGACAACATCAGTGAATTTTCTTTTGCATGTCGATTATTAAGAGCATAGAAGCGGTTTGTTCCTCCGCATGTACCCGAAGCAGCTCCCCTAGGTGCAACTCTGTCTGGTGGATCAACTGATGAAGACTGAGCTCTATTGCCCACATTACCACCGCTCTGCTTACTCTTGGGACATTCTCTCATGTAATGCCCGATTTGATCGCACTTGAAACAGCCCGCGAAGCCGTCGCATCAGATGCCAGAGTTATTCCTACCATACTTGGCACAGGCAGGCAGGTTAGTACCTCCTTGCGCCACACTACCTTGAGATTGAGCTAGTCTAGACTTGAAGTTCTGTGAATTATGACCAAAATACTCCCCTTTGTTTCTGGGCGCAGGTGCACTAGCAGATGATGGTGCATGCCCTTTGGATTTCTGAAATTGTGGTCGACTTGAACCACCATTCTGTTGGCCAGAATCATTTCAAGTCTTTGCCTTTTTTTCTGGTACTCTTTTCTGTCCTTCACCTTCTATTCTTCGACCTTTTGCACATATACGATCAGCCTGGATATGCCCATGTCACCTATAAACATGGAGCCCCACCTTCCTTATTTGAAGCACGACCTAACATGCAACAAATACTCATTCTTCTCCTCATGTCCTTCACCATCTCCGGAGAATAGCAAGACAATTGGGTGAACTTAAACCCATATTCATGAACACTCATGGAGTCCTATTACAAAGTAAGGAACTCCCTCACCTTTGCTTCCTTTAGTTCTTGAGTAAAGAACCTCCCAAGAATACTTCTTCAAAGCAAATCAAACTTAGATTGATCAAACTATGTTCTAGACACACCATTCAATTGATATGCAGATAATTCAACCCTCTCCACATCGACTACATGCATTACATCAAATACCTTCTTAAACTCTTCTACGAAGTTCTCTGGATCTTCATTCGTGTTTGATCCAGTAAAACTAGGGGGATTCATACTAAGGAACTCACGAATTATCGAGGTGGTAAACCCTTCATGTCGAGCTCCTCTATGTTTCCAAACTTGGTTAATCACCACTTAGCTCACCATTCGGATAGCCTCGCGGAACTCTGCATTTGTAACCTCTCCTTGGAGTTGTACCTCAGGTGCATTTGGAACCTCTTGTTCCTCAACATTTCTTCTTGGTCTACCTCTTAGTGCTCTTCTTGGAGGCATGATGATCTTAAGTAAGCACGAATTAGAGAGAGAGACTTTCGATATAAACTCTTCGAATGAAAGAAGATGAAAGAAGGGAAACATTCCTAAATGTTGTAACCTTCTAATCATAGATGTGGCGCGCTTCACACCAATGACTAAGACTCTAATGACACGACTTCATAGACTCCCTAGGACTTTTGAACTCTGTACTCTAATACCACGTTTGTCATGCCCTGAGCCTACACCATGGGCGGGGCCGACACTCAAAAGACCATTGTTGGTCCCCAAGCAAACCCTTGTCCTGATTTACTTTACTCAGCAGAAGACTAAAAATTCAACTTTAGAAAGAATGACACATAATTAAAAGAGATACTTCATCTGATAAATCTGGCCAAAATGACACTTAAGTCTCGATAACTCAAAAACAAACTCGAAACAGAATTTCTACTATTTACGAAGCCTCTAAACTGTATAAGTATGCAAGTTGGAAAACTAACAGAACTTAGGCTTTAAAGGGAGTAAGAATGAGTACTTAACTTGACTCTGGTCAACTCATAATCGGCTAATTCTTATTCAATATAGACAATTAAAATAAATGCAATATAAAAATATGTTGACTGAAAACATGCTTAATTCTCTGAGTATGTATAAATATATATATATATATACAAGTATACAATAATGTCTGAGATGTATTTAAAATACAATACTGATGTATATGTGTAATCATTTAAAATTTATTGAATATAAATTTATAAAATAATCCGGATTATATTGAATTCATAAATATGTTCACCCAAATGAATATTATGGATTGATATAATTGAGTTAAATATTTAAGTCCAATAAATATAAATTTAATTAAAGTCTAAATTAATTGATTTGGACTACATTGGAAGAACCCAATTTGTTAAACTCAACTTGATCTCATTCTAGAGCCCATCTTGGCGCCACGTGTGAAGATGTTGTGATATGGCAAGTCAAATAAGAAAACCAATAGAATCATGACATGTGTCAAAGATGACAAGGCCGCTCCATAAAGCCCAAATGCCATGTCACTTAAATCTGATTGGCGGAACGGAATCCTATTCATATTGCAACTCCTATATTCTAAAACTATAAATAGGGGTCCTCATAATTCAAAAAATGGACAGAAAATTCTAAACAAGAAGCAAGAGAAACTTCGTCGTACAAACACCATTTAATTCTCTACAAATCTACAAGTTTAAGAATTCAATCATTCAAGTTCAAGAACGATCAAGATCAAGACAACCGAATTCAAGAACAAGCTCGAAGCCCTTGAATTTAAATAAAAGTCAAGATCAAGATAAAGTTCAAGTTCAAGTTCATCATAGATTCAAGAACAAGCTTTAAAACCCTTGAATTTATATTTGAAAAGGCGAATTCAGAGGAATTATAGAGATTGTAACACTCGCATTTGAAATAATAAAATTGAATGTTGCTATAATTTTCCGTTCTTGATTATTATTTTCTTGACGCAAATATTATTGTCTACAATATGAGAATACAATACAGCTGTGTATGAAAATACAATGACTAATTTATATGAAAACACACTACTCTGTGAGAGATTCTCTAACTGACAACCATCATTTAAGAGCTACAGTGATGATACAGCGTGGGCTCCACGCTGTCCGACCATCCCAACCTTGCCAGAGTATAGGACCTGAAGTGCCTAATGGATCAACTAGTAAATTATAAATAGGGTTCATCTAGAAAGTATGATTCTCTCTGTGTAATAATGCTTTTATAGTCCTTCGTGGAGACATGTAACAATTTGAGGGAAAAGGAAATCCGAAACAACATGTCGCGCACTTCGTGGAGACATGTAATAATGCTGGAACATTTGTAAACTATCTTGTCAAACAGTTTGTCCGCTCTCTAAAAGGAAATGCCTTCGATTGGTACACGGATCTCGAACCTAACTTTATTGATAGTAGGGAGCAACTAGAACATGAGTTTCTCAATCAAATCTATAGCACAAGGCGCACGACGAGCATGATAGGACTCACGTATACTCGCCAAAGGAAGGATGAACCGGTCATAGATTTCATAAATCAATGGAGGAACGCGAGCCTAAATTGCAAGGAAGGCTTAGTGAAGCTTCTACAATCGAAATGTGTATTCAAGGAATGCACTAGGAAGGGACAAGCAAGAAACCAAGAGATGGAGCAAGTTTCTGCCAAGAAATGACAACAAAGAATCCATGAGTGTAAATGTGTCACCCGCAAAGTTCACCACGAATGAGGGCGTAAAACAAAATATGAGAACGACTTTCCAAGTACGTTCACATCAAAAGTTGACGCTTAGGGAGATGCAAGGAAAAAAGTACCTCTTCTTGGATTCTGACATCTCTGAAATTTCTGATGAATTGCTTGAGTTAAAGCTTATTGACTTGCCAGAGATGAAGCAACCCGATTAACATAGAAAAACTGATGACCCAAATTATTGCAAGTATCACAGACTTGTTGGTCATCCTCTTGATAAATGTTTTGTCTTTAAGGATAGAGTGATGCGATTGGCTAATGAAAATACGATTATCCTTGATGATGATAAGGCTAGTTCTAACCAGATCTCTATCACGTTTGGGTCACTGGATCCGGTCAAAATATATATCTCTGAAAAACATGAAGAAGAGCCAGTAGACCAGGACGTTAACATAGATGGTGATGAGGGTTGGATTCTTGTAACTAAGACAAGAGGAAACAAGTCAAGCTTAAGAAAAGAATTATCCGAGCAACCGGTTAGAGGAAAAATGGTGAAGAAATCACAGAAGCAAAAATCTATCAAGCGCCCCAAAAGGGCAAAGGTTTAAGTGCATCACTACAAAAAACCTCAATGTCTTGTGACTCTAGAGGAATTCTTGCCAAGCTCGTTCGACACAAAGTCTACTCAAGGCAATGTCGAGGCATCATGTTTCAATGTGGATAAAGAACAAATAGCGAAGGTGCCTCCTACTGTAAAAGAAGGAACGAGTGAATCCTCACCAAAAGTGTCTCCTAGGGAAGAAGAAAAGGAAACAAAGGAAATCTAAAAAATGATGTCTCTTTTATCTTCTGAAAAATCTATTTTGACTTTCTTCCTAAGAAGCACATGTCTGTGATACTAAAATCACATTTACAGATAACGATCTTCTATTTGGTCAAACACTACACAATCGTCCACTGAATATGGTGGGTCATGTGCTAGAGAAGAAGATATATTGAATCTTAGTAGATGAAGGATCTGGAGTCAACATTTTGCCTATCCACGCATTGAAGGAACTTGGAATCACGATGGGGAACTTAGTTAAAGTCGTCTGTTGATACAAAGATTTAATCAAGGTGGGCATAGGTCTGTAGGCTCTATTAAATTAGAGATCCACATGGAATATTTGCGATCAAGCGCATGGATGCATGTGATTAACGCAAAGAAATCATACAATATATTACTTGGCAGGCCTTGGGTACATGAGAATAGAATTGTCTCATCTTCTTACTATCAATGTTTGAAATATCTTGAAGGTGGAATTGAAAGAAAAATAGTTGAAGATGATAATCATTTCACCGAACTGGAGACATACTTTGCGGATGTGAAATTCTATTTGAGAAGTTATGTTGTTAAAAAGGTCAAATCCAATTACGTCAAATCAATCAAGATTGAAAATATCATAAGCAAAAGAATTGATGCGGCTATCGAAAAGGTGAAAATTGACACTAAAGACTCTTGCCCCATTCTTAATGAAGGGAAGATCCTATCTTCAAAGAAAAAGCTGACTTTTAGGCTTTGCTATGTTCCAAAAGCGAAGAAAGAACAAGATCAGCCATCTAACCTTGAAAAAATGCATTGAGAGGTCTAAATTTTCCTATCAGACGGATTGATGCAATAAATTTGTCTTCAAAGTTGCCAGAACAGTCACTCGCTCAATATCAAGTGCTAGATATGGATCTCCCTACAAAACGCACAAGAGAAGGTTTTGATCCCAATGCCTACAAGTTATTTGTGAAGGAAGGATACAACCCTAGTGAGCCATCAGCGCTACGGAAACTCCCATCAGAAGATACAACTATGAAAGCGCGTGAAGGCCTAGGTTATATCCAGCCGCCGCCAATTCACATTTCCATAAGAAGGGCCAGTAATAATCATATAACTTTTGAAGAGGACGTCACTGCTCCCAATAAAAGGCCTTCCGTCTTTGATCGACTTGGTGAAACGACAACAAGAATTTCTGTGTTTGAGAGGTTAGGTCATCTGAAGAAGAATAACAAAAACTTGGGAAGTTATTTAAAAGTTACAATGCCTACTTCACATTGGATTCAAAAGAATTTCAGAAGTTTGATTCCTTCTAGGATAAGGCGACGAGTGGAAATTGTGGTATCCTGTAAAGAGGAACTCAAGGCAAAGGTTCATACTGTGGTTTACACCAAAGAGCGCGAGGAAGATGAAGAAAGTGTAGGTTCCTCAAATCATGTTACAATCCAAAATGAGTACGATTCTTTGCCTCAAAAGAAGATTGAGGAAGAGGTAGAAGATATTGTCTCGTGTTTTCATATATTGGTCAATGATAACGATCCTATGGAAGCGGAAGATGCTAAAGATGCGCCACCAGAACTTGAAGAAGGAGTAAAGATCACAATAGATCCTTTGAAGGAAGTTAACCTTGGCACTGATGAAGACCCAAAGCCAACTTACTTGAGTGCGTTTCTAGAAATTGATGAAGAAGTCGCTTACATGAATATACTGAAAGAATATAGAGATGTCTTCGCTTGGATTTATAAAGAAATGCCTGGATTGAATCCTAGAGTAGCGGTCCATCAATTGGCAGTCACAAATGGTTCTCATCTTGTTAAACAAGATCAAAGCCGTTTCAGACCAGACTTGATTCCGTTGATAGAAAATGAAGTTAACAAACTCATTGAGGCAGGCTTTATTCGTGAGGTAAAATATCCTACATGGATTTCAAGTATTGTTCCCGTGAGGAAAAAGCATGGTCAAATTCGAGTTTGCGTTGACTTTAGAGATCTCAATAATGCATGCCCTAAAGATGAGTTTCCCCTTTACATTCCAGAGTTAATGATTGATGCCACCACTGGTTATGAGGCAATGTCAATCATGAATGGTTCTTTTGGATATAATTAAATCCGCATGTCACCAAAAGATGAAGAACTCACTGCATTTCGCACGCCAAAAGGTATTTATTGCTACAAAGTGATGTCATTTGGTTTGAAGAATGTTGGCGCCACATATCAAAGGGCTATGCAAAATATCTTTGACGACTTGCTCCATAAAAATGTTGAATGTTATGTTGATGATTTTGTAGTAAAGTCGAGGAATAGGGGTGATCATTTGAAGACATAAGGATGGTGTTTGAGTAACTCCGAAGATATCAACTAAGGATGAATCCATTGAAATGTGCCTTCGGAGTTACTTCTGGCAAGTTTCTTGGATTTGTTGTGAGACATCGAGGAATTGAAATTGATCAAGCCAAAGTGGATGGAATATAAAAGATGCATGAACCTCGAGATATTCATGAGTAAATAAGTCTCCAATGAAAATTAGCCTACTTGAGAAGGTTCATCTCAAATCTAGTGGGGAGATGTCAACCATTCAGTTATTTCATGAAGAAAGGTACTCCTTTTAATTGGGACCAAACATGTAGCGAAGCCTTTAAAAGTATCAAATCGTATCTAGCGAAACCTTCGGTTTTTGCAGCCCCTATACCTGGAAAACCATTGATACTCTACATTGCAACACAAGAAAGATCTGTAGGAGACCTGTTAGCTCAAGAGAATAGTGAAGGCAAAGAAAATGATCTTTATTATTTAAGTAGAACGATGACGCAAAATGAGCTAAATTATTCGCCAATTTAAAAGTTATGCTTGGCACTGGTCTTCTTAAGTTTGTTATGTCAAAACCTGTCCTTAGTGACCGACTAGCAAAATGGTACCTCAAATTCCAATAATTTGAGATTGTGTGGATCCCTCAAAAATCTGTGAAGGGACAAGAACTAGCGGATTTCTTAGCAGACCATCCTATACCAAAGATTGGGAGTTAACTGGTGAGTTTACTGCTGAAGATGTGATGTTAATTGAAGTTCAACCTCCTTGGAAAATGTACTTTGACGGGGCTGCACATCGCGGCAGAGCTGGTGCTGGCGTGGTGTTCATCACTTCCCCAGAAGAGATTCTACCATTCTCTTTTACTCTAAAACAATTCACAAAAAAAGATTCTACCATTCTCTTTTACTCTAAAACAATGTTGCTCCAATAATGTCGCTGAATATCAAGCACTGATACTTGGACATGAAACAATTACATTTACAGGTCTTTGGTGACTCTCAATTGGTGATTAATCAACTCTTGGGAAATTATGAGGTAAAAAAGCCTGAATTGCGCCCTTATCATGATTATTCTCAAAAGTTGATAAGATGTCTTGGAGATGTAACCCTTCAACATGTGCGTAGAACAGAGAATAAGAAAGTTGATGCATTGGCTACTCTAGCTTCAACACTAACCCTTCCTGATCAAATGCAAGTAACTGTCTGTCAAAAATGGATAGTACCACCGTCAAATGAGGAAGTATATATTGAAAATAAGCTTGATCATATCGTCTCCATTGATGAAGCCGCGAAGGAACATTGGAGACAACGCATGATTGACTACCTATGTTATGGGATACTTCCAGAAAATCCCAGAAGAAGATATGACATACGTCGTCATGCCCCTCATTTCCTCTACTACAAGGACACATTATATACGAGATCATTTGAGGGTATGTTATTACGATGTTTGGGAGAGAAAGAAGTGATTCAAGCTCTGCAAGAAGCACACTCAGGAGTATGTGGATCACATAAATCTGGACCAAAACTTCCCTTTCACATAAAGAGGATGGGGTATTACTGTCCAGCCATGGTGAAATATTGCTTATATTACGCCAGGAGGTGCGACGCTTGTCAATTTCATGCAAATTTCAATCATCAGCCACCCAAAGTATTGCTCCCAACCATCGCATCTTGGCCATTTGATGCTTGGGGACTGGATATTGTAGGACCATTACCAAAGTCTTCTGGTGGACACTTAAACATCTTGGCTGCAACTGATTACTTTTCAAAATGGAATGAAGTTGTCGCTCTTAAAGAGGTGAAGAAAGAGAATGTTGCAAATTTTATCCGAGTAAATATTATATATCGCTTTGGCATCCCTTGCTATATAATAATAGATAATGAGAAACCATTTGATAACAAGTTAATGAACAAGATTTGTGATCTTTTTGACTTTAAGCAGCGTAAAACTTCTATGTACCATACTGCCGCTTATGGTCTTGCTGAAGCATTCAATAAGACTCTATGCAACCTGCTCAAGAAAGTTGTCTCCAAATCCAAACGGATTGGCATGAAAGAATGGAAGAAACTTTGTGGGCATATAGGAAAACATATCGCACACCAACTCAAGAACCACCATATTCACTTGCTTTTGGAGTTGAAGCAGTCCTTCCACTCGAGCATCAAATACCCTTGAATTTATATTTGAAAAGGCGAATTCAAAGGAACTATAGAGATTGTAACACTAGCATTTCAAATAATAAAATTGATTGTTGCTATAATTTTTTGTTCTTGATTATTGTTTTCTCGACGCGAATTTTATTGTCTACAATATGAGAATACAATACTGTTGTCTATGAAAATACAATGACTAATGTATATAAAAATACACTACTCTGTGAGAGATTCTCTTACTGACAACCATCACTTAAGAGCTATAGTGATTATATAGCGTGGGCTCCACGCTGCCCGACCATTCCCAACCTTGCCAGAGTATAGGACCTGAACTTCATAATGAATCCACTAGTAAACTATAAATAGGGTTAATCTAGAAAGTATAATTCTCTCCTACCCATGATAGCTGCATGATTTTACACAGAGACTTGAGTTATCTGAACTCGCATCCTGACATCGGTGCTCATTACTCAATAGTATTCCAAAAATACACACACACACACGCGCGCGCGCGCGCGCGCGCACACACACACACTAGATCTTATGTTTTAAAAAAGTACTTATTCTGAATTGAGATTAGTGCTGGAAATCATAGTTTCCTCTTCTTCTATTAAAACTAGTCATATGGAAGTCTAGCTTCCCTTCCTTCTCAACAGATTGAAAACAACAACAACAATGACAACGAGAACGACGACGACGACGACGATGACAACGATGACGACGACGACGATGACAACGACAATGACGACGAAGACACGACAACAACAACAACAACAACAAAAATAAAAACAACAACAACAAATATTTTTGTAACTTATATTTTTTTAATTCGACACCATCTTTTAACTAATTTACATTTATCAATTACTCAAATATATATTGTTTAAAAGTTATTTTATTTTCATTGAAAAAATTATAATAAACTTAAATAACATTATACGACCGCGTGAAGCACGGTGAAATTCACTAATTTGTTAAATAACAACAAATATAATAAAACCAATCTAGCACCCTTTAAATGTTTAAATGTATATTGACTGAAGTGTATGTAAGATTGGCCAAAATTTAAACAAGGACCGTTTGATTTTCTTTTTCTTGAAAACTTATAATCCCAATAATCCAAAATGTGAAACATAAATTTCATAAATCACAAAAATAACAAATTCCATTCATCAATTTGTCCAAAAACAATAAATTAAACAAATTAATTTTGCAACAATGATGATTTCCCATTGTTTTTCAAGATCTAGGAAAATTTCTTCAAAACATTATATTTTAATTGATATAAGTTTTCAAAACATTATTGTACAACAAATAAGAAGGAGACCAGAAGAAATGTACAACTTCATCTAAATTACTAAATATTGAGTGTCAATTGAATCATCATATATCATCCCATAATAATAATCTATACTATATTAAAAGGATAAAGGTCCTTAATAATGTTATTTGAACTTTGTCTTTCGTTAAAAGATTTTACTTTTAGATAAAATCCTTTTCATCATTTTCCTAAAATATATTTTGTTAAGAGTTCTAAAACTCATGATATACTAATAATAAATTTTACAATATATGATAAGAGAAATATATATTGAAATTAATGTATCCTGAATTTACTGTAATAATTAGTTATAAGTTTTCTCCATAATGGAGATTGTTTGCTAGAATCTTTGATTTGCTTAAACAGATATCTTATGTGCATTTTATTTTGAAAATTTGAAAAATTCTATTACTAATATATGTATTAAATTATAATATACTAGGTAAATAATTTGTGCTTCGGGTGGTGGATCATTACGTGAATAATTTACTTTTGAATAATTGATAATATAAGTGTTTTTGAGAGGGTACAATCTCACGATAAATTGTTAAGAATATGTTATCCAAAGAAAAAATTAAATATTTTTTATATCTTAAAATCAAAAAGATTTGATTTAAGTGTTTATGAATTTTGTTATTAATTATTCATTTTACTATAGTTGTTAATCACCAAAGTCTAGAAAAACTATGTAATTGTTTCATTTTCTATATTTGTATTTTCAAAAAGTGGTACAAACTTTTTATTCATCAATTGCGAGAGCTTTTCTCCTATTCAAGTTCTCTACATACAAAATTTCTATAATTAGTTGTGTACTTGATAATTTAATTAAGATTTAAAAACACATCAAGAAAGTACAAAAAAAAAGTCTATTATCCACTCATTTAAATTTCTTGAAAATTTCTAAGTTTTAATTCATCTTTTTTGAGATCATATTTAATAAAAATAAAATTGTAACTTCACTATGTTAATTATTGTTATCTTAATATGCGTATCTTTTCTAAAGTAGACAACTAAATATGGATAAAACACCTTTTTCTTAGGACAAATAAGTAAATAAATACACATGTTTTGGCATTTTTTTTCCTACAATAAAATAATACAATTATAGCAGCTTTTGATACAAGTCAAATTTTTAATTTATTATATACCAACATTATCCCTTGGTAGGCAAGCAAGCATGTCGATCAAGTGGTGCTTGCTCTGAGACACTTCTATATAGTCTATCTATAATAATATAATATAAGTAACGATAAGAACATTCAGAAACTCATAATTAAAGAATCCTAAAGTATATGGTAAACATAAAATTTGTTTACTATATATATAAAAAAGGAGTAATTAATATCGTATTACATATTTGTACATATAATATGTTTAAATTAATACTTTTTTTGTCCGAATCATAATCTATATAATAATTAAGCTTTTTGTTTGTGTTTTAATGAAAAAAACTGCGAAATATAAAATTGACTTTTTTAAAGTATATAAGACGCTAAATAATTAGAAAATTTATTAAATATTTCTTTATTTGAAGTAATTTTTAATATTTATAACTTTAAGGTCAATTACGTTTTGACCACAAATCATTTCCAATTTTAACTGTGTAACTTAAATTTATTTTCTCCCATAATACTTGTGATATTGAAATCAATTGAAAGATTATTCTCTATTAAAATTAAACATCATCAGTCGTAATCGGAAAAACTCCCTAAGCTTCATCTAATTTACGCTAGATAGTTGTGTGCGCAAAATTAAGATGTTAGTTGAAACTTGTATATTAATACTCTTTTGTTTCAATTTGTTTGTCCGATTTTAATTTAACACAAAATTTTAAAAATTGAACAAGATTTTTATCTTGTGGTCTTTTATCGAAATGGACCGAAAAAAGTAAGACAAATAAATTAAATTAATTATATAAAATTATAGTTTAACTATTTTCTTAAATACGTAAGATGTCCCGATCGACTTATACAAATGGCTTAAATTATGTGATGGTGACTCTGATTTCATCCAAATCTCATTTTAAGACATTCATTGTAAGAAAATTAATGAACAATATTGAATTGAATAAAATAAAGTTACACACCAGTATTCTCTTAGTTGCATTAATATGTCTCATCTTGATTGTTAAGCTATTTTCTTAATACTAAAATTAAATGAAAAAGCAAAATAGTGTCCCCCCTACTGGTTAAAAGATGAGGAAAAAGAGACCCAAAAATAATTGAAGATCAAAGTTAACATATATCTAATATAATAAAGAGATGACAAATGCTAATCAAACCACCAGTATATAGGTGCACTACAAGGATTTTTTTTATTAAAAGGAAAAAGGATAAATATACCTCTAAAATATCGTAAATGGTATACAGATACCCTTCGTTATATTTTTGGGACATAGATACTCCTGTCGTTTAACAACTAGAGAATATATACCTTTTATACTAACGGACATACACATGTCATAATCTTATTCACCGATCCGACATCAAATCGATGGATAAGATTGTGTCACGCATCGCTATTTAATCTTCCGTTAGAGTGGAGGACATCTACACTCTAATTTTGGGACGGCAGGGACATCAATGTCCCAAAAATATAACGAATAATATCTGCATGCCATTTACGATAATTTAAGGGTATATTTATAATTTTTCCCTTTATTTAATGCCAAAATGAGATTCAGATAGAATCAAACTCACTGTTACATGATCTAAATTTGACTAGATAAAATAAAGAAGCAAATCCATATTATCTCAGTTGTGTCTTCACAAGTGTATGATTTCTAGGCTATGTCAAAATGAATTCAAATAGTTCCAAAAGAGTTGAAAAAATCAGTATTTGAACAATTAAATTCACTACCTAAGTCAATAAATGTTGGTCGCTCGTAGACTTTGACAAAATAAGTTTAAACTATTTTCACAAAATTCAGTTGAACAATCAAACTCACTACAAACTTCATGTAGGTTACAAATTAAGATAATAATATTTTTTCTTTAATGTAAGGCATTTGTAGTTATTTCGCTCTAAAATTTAAGTTTTTTATTTTCCATTTTTTTACTCTTTGTCACCTCTCTATAAAATTTGATATATATATATATATATATATATATATATATATATATATATATATATATATATATATATATATATATATATAATCAACAATGGCAGCACAAGAAACCATATGCTCAGAAGTTTGGTAAGGTACATTATAACAATATCCAGTTTGAATATACAAAGCGATTGTAAATCATTCTAAAGATCTGGCTTCAGATGTAAATGCTATTGAGTATGAAATGTTCATATATTTTGAGGCATAGCATCATTTTCAAACAGAAGAACAATTATATTTTCAACTGTCAAACTGCTAAGTTCTGTAATAAATGTAGATCAGGTGTAGTAATGAGCTATAAATAAGAAGAATAGATAATTCTTACACCAAAACAGGACGAACATGTAAAACATTTCTAGATGGCAAGTCGAACATAGACAATAAGGGGGAAAAAGTAACTATTAGAATATAAGAGTTAATTGACATGAAAAGTAGGTTTTGAAGTACCTCTGCATAGAATCTTTTAGACCAAAACAGGACAAGTGTAGTGATGAGTTAGAAATAAGAGGAATAAGTAGGTTTTGAAGTACCTCCGTATAGAATATTATGGAGCATCCTCTCTTTATTGATAGTCCGATGTAGATATGCAGTAACTCCTTTTAGACTTAGGGGACATAGTATCCGAGAAGGCCTTGGCCAAAAAATCGCGGAGATTCATGATAGTGGTAAATAATAAGGATGAACAATTCGAGAGAATAATACACCATTAAAAATGATAAATACAAGTGATAGAAAAATAATATTCTATGGAGAATAGAATTACCTTGAGGCATGTTATAGAAACCACCCTTAAGGATATATTAGGAGTATCCCACAAAATTCAACAAGCTTTTTAAATGATTAACTGGAAGCAGCAAAAATAAAAAACTTGAAGAAAGAAAGCTCAAATTGGAAAAGAAGAAAGCAAATCGATAAAGTTGTCTATTTAGTGTTCACCGATGTGGTACATATATATATCTATATCATATATTTATATAAAAGAGAACCCTAAGTTCGCCTATGTGGAGTCACCACAAGTTAGGATTCTCTTTTAACTTATTTATTTTTAAAATTAGTCATCCTTTTTATGAAAAGTTCTTTATGAAAAATTGTGATTTCTTATGAAGAGTTGCGACTTTTATGAAAGACTGTGACTTTTACAAAAGATTGTGACTTTTATGAAAGATTTTGATTAGTCCAAAGAGTTGTAATCTTTGAGATACTTTATTGTCTATAAATAGAGGGATTTCCTCTCATATCAACACAACGAAAATTCAGGACTTCTTCTTCTTCTGCACAACTAAATATTCGTGTACTTTGCTCCTGACTTACTAACACCATTGTTTTTCTATCAACACACTGATGAATAGAGTCGTTCTGTCGTGAGAAGATTTATTCCGGTAAACCTCGGGCACTAAAATAAAATAATTTCCTTAAAGAAATAATGTGCATTCAGTGGCCTTGATATTTTCCTTTATATTTTATTTTGTTATTAAGATCCTTATATGTTTTTTGTGATCATTAATTTATGGTTATTTTTTATTTTTGAGTACATGTTTTAAACTTTTTTTTTTATGTTTATGCTTCTGATCATTATGTTAAAGTAAAGATATGTTAATCAAGAATTTCATGTAATCATTAGACTATTGGTGTCATGCATTAGAATTCGTAAACTTGTAAAATACATGACTTTGATCTTTATAGAGTTTTCAGTGGCTAAAATATTCATGGGATGTCGAAGAAGCAACTTTGAGTGTTCAAAAGTTATGATGGTCACACTACCTTGGAAAATTATTTAACAATTGTTTATCATATCGAAGCATTCAATCGATTAGTGACATCCAAAAAATAAAGATGTTTGTACGACCTTTCAAAAATGCAAATAGAATTCACAAAAAATTAAAATTTTATTCACAAAAAACTAAAATCTGTAAAACGTACCAGAATCTGAAAAAAATTTAACCGGAAACAGATCAAGTCCACTGAACTCACATTGTCCCCTTAAGGAAATTACTCCCCTCTAGTATCCGAGGTTTAATTTTGAATATGTCCTCCCATGGTAAAATGATCTCAATCGCCAGCGTATAGGTACCGAAAACTATGGTGTCAGCGAAATACTCAACAACAGTAAAGCAAATGAAGAAAATCTTATACAGAAGAAGAAGAAGAAAATCTGAAAATTCGTAAGAATTTTTTTGAAAAGTGAATGGTATTTATAGGCAAGAGGAAAGGATTCCAAAAGGTTGCAACCGTTTCAGAATCTACATGACTATTAATGAAAGTTTACAACCTTTCAAATGGTACCGAGTGTTCCTAAAAGTTACAACATTTTAGAACAGTTTTTTTCGAAACAGTGGGAAATTTAAATAAAACTGAAAAGTTTTTCAAATTAAATGGGTAAAGTGTGAATTCGAGTCGGGTTGGGTTAATCAACTAAGAAGTTGTGGTTGCCGTAGCCGAGCCGAGCGGCGACGACGACGGCGCGAGGGGAGTCCTTGTTTCCAACTCTTTTAACAATAAATAGGAGTGTTTCAATCTTTAAACTCTCCTATTTTTCTTTCCACTATCGGTGAGGGACAAATGCCTTCTCATTAAAGCATAATAGGACTTTTCAAGTTCTCAACTCTTTAAGTTCTCAACTTTTCAAGTTCATTTCTCTCCCCCTATTTCCCGTCAATTCTTGCTACATAACCAGCAATCCCCCGTATTGATGAGGAATGTTTATACCATAGCAATGCACAATCAAATGTGTACTTTACAGAAAAGAATTTATTGCATGTAGATAAGTAGGTTTCCCCTTGGACTTTCCGTAGTGAACATATGTCAGATATACTCGGCCAATCAGTAGATGTTATATCTTTGAATCGTCGAGCTTTTGTGTATACCTAAACATCCATATGTCATACAATTTACCCTTTGATGTTTATGGTTCCTTCTATTGTGTTCGTTTATCAATTATCACCTCCTGGTTTCATGAGTGTATAGAGAATATGATTTTGACAAAAAATTTTCCTTGAATTGGATTACACTTCACACTCACAAAGGTGATTTCTAACCGTGTCATCTCGTAGATACACTATTTGGTCAAATCTTCCAAACTTAACAAATCATTAGAAAAAATTAAGTTTTATTAACTTATTCACAAGCCTTAAAGTCTTAACCTTGTTTTTAAACATTGTGTTCATCATGAGAATGAATTGAGTTAATTGACAATGTCAAACCGTCAATAGTAAAAAAAAAAATTCTCCTTGAATCTAGCTCTTAAGATCTTCAGTTTTCTAGATAGAGTTACCATCATGCCGACTTATCCTAAACCGTAAACCCATTCCCTTAGATGATCTTTCAACTGCCTCTCTCACTAGGCCTTTCCTTAGTGAATCTGATACATTATCGCTTTACTTTATATAGTCAATTGTTATAATACCACTAGAGAGCAGTTGTCTTACAATATTATGTCTCTGTCATATATGACGAGACTTCCCATTGTACATGACGCTCCCTGCCCTACCTATTGATGCTTGATTATTGCAATGTATGCAAATAGATCCAACAAGTTTGGGCCATAATGAAATATCCTCTAGGAAATTCTGGATCCATTCAACTTCTTCACCAGCCTTATCCAAAGCAATGAATTCAGATTCCATTGTGGAGCGAGCAATACATGTTTCTTTAGACGATTTCCAAGATGCTGCTCCTCCACCAAGTATGAACACATAGTTACTCGTGGATTTTCCTTCATTTGACCTGGTGATCCAATTTTCATCACTATATCCTTCAATCACAACACAATATTTATTATAATGCAAAGTACAGTGTTGTGTATATTTCAAATACCCCAATACTTTCATTACCATCGAGTGAGTTTGATTCGAATTACTAGTGAACCGACTCAGTTTCTAATAGCACATGCTATATCTGGTCACGTACAATTCATAATATACATTAAACTTTCCAACACTCTGGCGTATTACAATTGAGAGTCACTTTGGCCTTCACTCTTTTGAAATGTACAACTTAAATGAGTTGGAGTTTTGACAACATTGAAATTCATGTACTTGAACTTATCTAATACTCTTTCAATATAATGAGATTGGGATAATGCTAGTCCCTGGGGAGTTTTGATAATCCTGACCCCTAAGATCAAATCAACAACTCCTAAGTTCTTCATATCGAACTTGCTTGACATGATGCACTTAGTAGCATTTATATCATCAATGTTTTTACTCATTATTATCATGTCATCAACATACAAACAAACAATGACTTCATGATTCATAAATTTTTTAATGTAAACACATTTATGACTTTCCTTAATCTTGAATCCATTTGCCAACATTGTTTGGTTAAATTTAGCATGCCATTGTTTAGGTGCTTGATTGAGTCCATAAAGTGACTTCACAAGTCTGCACACTGTCTCTTCTTTACAAGGAACTACAAACCCTTCAGGTTGTTCCATGTAAATTTATTCCTCCAACTCTCCATTTAAGAAGGCTGGGTTTACATCAATTTGGTTGATTTTACGATCATGCACTGCTGCTAGTGCTATTAACATCCTAATTTATGTTATCCTTGCTACTTAAGAATATGTGTCAAAGTATTCCATACCTTTATTTTGTCTGTATCTTTTGACTACCAGTCTAGACTTATATTTGTCAATAGTCCCCACAAGTTCCATTTTCCTTTAAAGATCCACATTGATCTTAATGGTTTAATTCCTGGAGGAAGATCAACCAATTCCAAAGTGTAATTACTTAAAATTGATTTATCTCACTATTGATTGCTTCTTTCCAATAAGTTGACTCAAACGAAGACATAGAGACTTTAAATGTTTGAGGCTCATTTGCAAGAAATAGAGCCACAAAATTTTGTTCGAAAGAAGCAGGTTTCCGTTGGCAAGTACTACACCTAGGATCCTCACTAGTTATTCTATTTTCTGTTGATTCTTTTCGTGGTCGTTTTGGTCTTTCACTTGTTGACTCACACTTAGTTTTATATGGAACAATTTTTTCAAAAAACTCTGCGTTATCTGACTCAATTATTGTATTAACATGAATCTCAAGATTATCAAATTTTTGAACCAAAAATTGGTAGACCATACTGTTCACATCATATCCAATAAATACATAGTTCACTGTTTTGGATCCAACCCTTTTAGGTAAATGAACCTCTACCTTGGCTAAACACTCCCACACTTTGAAATATTTCAAGTTTGATTTCCTTCCTTTCCACAACTCATATGAAATTTATTGTAGCATGATTTCCATTGTAAGTTTTGAGGAATACTCAATTTCAATTCATGCATGATTTTTCCAAAAAAATAAAATAAAATTATTGAATAAATGAACCATGATGACCTATATGCATCAATGAGGAACACTGATACTCGATGAAAAGGTTGAAGTAATATTTTCACTGATAAAATTGTTGAACTAGAGTTTGGTCATATTACTTATAAAAAAATATCAGATATGACCTTAAGCTCTAAAGACTTTTCTTGATAAAGATTGTTGACACTACTATCTCCACTTGTTCCATTCTTTTCTTTACATCCAATGTTAGTGCCTTTGCTTTATTCTACTAATGGCAAGTATTTGTTATTTTTATTAGTGCTCAATAGTTTTTGCTTCATTCAGTATGACTTCGATCTTAGTTGTCTCAATTACATCGATCCTGAACTACGTCCAGACAAGTACATAAAAAAAATTCTGATAGTTTAATGGATTGATTATTGATTGATTTAATGGATCATGTTCTTTCTCTCTATAATACATTATTATGTTGCATGAAGTCGTTATATGATTGTCTTGGTGATATCCAGTGGCCATGAATAGTTTAACTGATCAATCTAGCTTGTCATTATAGGATTGACATAGTTTTTCAATGATGCCAAAAGGGGGAAGATAAGAGTTGTGCAGTGTTTATAACCCATTGACTAACTTGTTTCATATTAGTATTTCATGTTTCAGTGTCTAAAGATAAAACTATTTGAATGCACAAAGAAAAGAGGTTTGTCATCATCAAAAAAGGGGAATTTGTTGGGATTTATGAAGTTTTGATGATTGACAAAGAAAGAAGAAACATGTCAGTCAACACGGTCCAAAGGTACACTGTCACGAGCTATTGAATTCGAGAAAGCTTCTAAAATGAATATAGACAAGAGTTAAGAAATAAAGGAATGGATAATGTTAATTTCATGAGAAACCCCAAGGAAATAAACATCTGATGAATTGAAACGAAAGAATCAGTGAGTTCGATTTAAAGAAGGATATAAGAGGCAAGTAATTTCAATTGGTGAAGAAGTCTCACTTAAAGTAGAACTCTTAAAGTTACTTTTAAATCGAAGTTTTGGAATTCGACTACAATAAAAACAAAATCAATTAATGTAATTTGAAGGAGAAGTCCAAATAAGGTAGGAGTTTGAATTGAAGAAGGAGTCTTACTTGAAGTAGAACTCTAAGTCAAGAGAGTTCAAGTAAATAAAGAGTTTGAAGTGAGCAATAACTCTATGATAAATTGTTCTTGAATAAAAGTGAAGTCATTTAGAATAGGTGTGCACTTATAAAGAACAAAAGCGATTGAGAAATTCACTCCGTAAGTGCTACCAGTGAATTTAAGGAACACATCAAAGAACCTGATCCTTACAGAGTTTATGTAATATGAGTTTTTCTTTGTGAATGAGTCTTGATGTAATCTTAGTTCAGTGAGTTATAAACTAAATGAGTAGTGTTGTCTTAGGGTTGTGATAACTCAAAGAGTTGGGAACACATACCTTGGAAGGTTTGTGTTGAAGGTTAGGAATTAGAGTTAGTTCCTAAGATTACAAGAGTTGTAGTTCAAATTTATAACTTGAAGTTAAGGTAGATTACAAGGTTTGTAATCAATGTTTTATGGAGGCTCGTAGTTGATTTAGTGAAGTTGGAGTTAAATCCTGTAAGGATACAGCTCGTGGTTTTTACACCTTTTGAGTCGGGTGTTTTTACGTAAAAATAGTATGTTTTTACTTATTGTCTTTACTGCTTTGTTGGAACACATTAGGCAACCTGTTTCATACTTAGGTGAAAAGTTAAAATCAGTAAATTATTAGGTCGTGTAGAATATCATTACCTATTACAACTTTATCACTAACTAGGACACACTTAAACCCAATCTTAACGAGTAGTGCAACAGAAACGAAATTATTCCTAATAATAGGGACATGTAGAACACTGTTCAAAATCAACACTTTGCCGAATGTCATTTTAACATTACTTTCCCTGTTCCTGCAATCCTGTTGTTGTTTTGTTTCCCATGAACAAATCTTCATCGTACTCAGCAGGAGAGTGTGTTGCAAAGGCTTCCTTTGTAGAGCAAATATGTCGAGTGACACCTGATTCGAGAAACCACTCCTTGGGATTTCCAAATAAGTTACACTCCGATATCATTGCACACAAGTCATCTGCATCTTCCATTTCATCAACAATGTTTGCTTGAGTTTTGCTTTTGTGTTTGTTTTCTTGGAGCACGACAATCAGAAGACCTATGACAAGTCTTATCACAATTGTAACAGTTGCCTTTGAAATTCTTCTTGGCATGTTCTGACTTCTGCTCTTTGGACTTCTTTCTCTTTTTGTCTTTGATAGGAACTTCTTCAACAATATGAACTCTAGTGATTGTTGAACTCTTACGAGACTTCTTTTCATAGGTTTTGTTATCTTCCTCAATCTTGAGTCGAATCACAAGATCTTCAAGATTCATTTCTTTACTCTTATGCTTTAGATAATTCTTGAAGTCATTCCAAGAATGAGGCAAATTCTCGATCATTGCAGTCATTTGAAAAGCTTCATTTACTACCGTATCTTCAACAATGATCATGGAGAATAAGTTGATGTTTTTGCACTTGTGATCCAACACTTTTACTATATACCATTTTATAGTCTAAAAAGTTTGCGATCACAAACTTTTTCAAGCATGCATCTTCTGTCTTATATTTCATTTCAAGTGGATCCGACAACTCTTTCGAAGTTGACATTGCACTATACACATTATATAAATCATCCTCTAAAGCACTCAAAATGTAGCTCGTACATAGAAAGTTTGCATGTTTTCATGCTATAATAATCATGAATTTTTCTCTGTCTAGCATATCAGCAGCAGGCACTTAAGTTTCTTCACTGATAAATTTCTGCAGAACAAGAGTGGTAAGCCAGAAAAATACCCGTTGTTGCCATCCTTTGAAATTCACACTAGTGAATTTACCCGGTTTCTCTGCTTGTGGCATAACAATTTGGGTTGGTGCAGTAACAGCCACTGTAACAGCGTTGATTGGCATTTCTGATAATAAAAAATCAATACACTCTTAGTAAGCAATAACTAATAACTGTAAACTTCAATGAGTATAAAATCACAAAGATTTTTTTCTGCAGTAGATACACGGATTAATATATAAAAAATAATTTCCTTACGATTGTTTCCAATCTGTGTTAGAAAAACAAGAATTGCTGATTCTAATAAATTTTGTAGAAACACGAAGTAACAAAAATTTACTGAACTAGTAATAAAGATGAACATAAATTTAATTCACAAAAAACTAAAATTTGTATACCGTTCCAGAATCTTTAAAAACTGTAAGAGGAAAAAGATCAAGTCTATTGAACTCACAGTGTCCCCTTAAGGAAATTATTACCCTCTAGTATCTGAGGTTTGATTTGGAATATGTCCTCCCAGGATAAAATGATCTCAATCACCAGCGTATAGATACTGAAAACTCTAATGTTAGCGAAACACTCAATAGCAGTAAAGCAACTAAAGAAAATTTTGTGCTGAAGAAGAAGAAGAAAATCAGAAAATTCGTAAGTAAAAATTCTGAAGAGTGAATGATATTTATAGGAAAGAGGAACGGGTTACGAAAGGTTTCAACCCTTTCAAAATCTACACAACCATTAATGAATGTTTGCAACCTTTCAAATGGTACTGACTGTTCCTGAAAGTTGTAGCCTTTCAGAACACTCTTTTCCAAAATGGAAAAACATTTTTAAATCAAACTGGTCACTCGCGGATCCGAATTGGGTCGGGTTAAATTAACTAAAAAGTTGAAACGTTTCAGTTAATTTCAACTAAAAAACTGAAAACGTTTATCTTATCAACTAATTAATTGAATGTTTTTGGACATTTAATAAAATTAAATAAATATATAATAAAAAAATTAAAACAAACTTTATCCAAAAATAAATGTCTCGATCGTTTTCTAAACTCGAAGCCAAGCCGAGAGAGCGACGACGACGGTACGAGGCGTTCCCTTTTTCCAAATATTTTGACAATTAATAGGAGTGTTTCTATATTTAAAATCTCCTATTTTTTTTTTTTTGCACCACCGATAAGGGACAAATGTCTTATCATTTAATCATAAAAGGACTTTTCAAGTTTCAAACTTTTCAAGTTCCTCTCTTTCCCTCTATCTCCCATCAATTCTTGCTACATACCCAACACCCTTTTAATCTATAATAAGGAAAAGATTTACTTAACAAGAAGGTCACTAAGAATGTGGTAAATTTCTCTCAAGCTAAATAAATATTATATCAACGAAATAAATTTCACATCTCATGGCTAAACATCCATGTGGCCAAATTCCGTCACAGCCACAACAAAAATTTCCATGAAGGGGACAGTGTGATAAAATCTAAGCTTAGTACAGTAAAGGAAAGCAACCCACAAATTCAACATAATGAATATAAAATATTAATAAGAAGAGGTTAATTTGAATGTTACTTTCCAAATTGTTTTCATACTCATGCCATATCCTCCAAACTCCAAAGTGCACATATTTTTGTCAGAGCTAATTTAGAACCGTGACCGGCGCTAAGGAGTAGAGTTTTATAGCAAGCCTTAATCATAAATCTACAGAAAATCGGACAGAGTTTCTTCTATTTTTGGACTTATCTTGAAATTTCATGTATCATATATCAATAATGCAACCAACCAATCTCATCACTTATCCACCTTATTCATCAATAAACTATTCAAAAAGTAAAAATACTAATTTCAACTCCAAATCGTAAGTCTCATATTAGACACCAGTTAACAATAGGAAAGAATACTCATAAATTCTAATAAAAGAAATGATTATGGGGCGACTCTAACAATTCCCAGATATGTTTATAACAACTAATAAGCTTATCGTCCAAGCGAACAAGTGCAGGTCTCACCAGAATCATCAATTCATAAGCTCTTGTAACATCTCGTAACTCGTAATAGCCAATAATAAGCTAAGAAACTTAAAATTAGCACTTTTGGAAATAAAGGGGAAAATATGGAAAAAAATTCGTAAGTTTATTTTTTTAAAAGAGTTTTGGTCATTTTCAAAAGGCCATAACTTCTAGCTCAGGATGAGTTACACTCAGTTCTTTATATGGTTGGAAAGAACTTTCCAATGTTATCGAGTATGCACGATTTCGATATCGTATGAGAGAGACATGTCTTTCAGAAGTTGGACTAATGGATTAAGGGAAGTCCAATCCGGACTTTAGTAAGGGTAAACTAGACTTTTCACCTAACTATTTCCTAATTCATTTTAAATGTTTATTAGAGGTAAAACTAAGCCTTAAGTTAGTCTAAGAAAAATAGATACACTTAGGGAGAACAAGGTGAAAGGGACAAGAATTCATCAGAAACGCCAAGATCTTTGAGTGGAATTATTCAGGGGTAATCCCTATTAAGGTATGTGGGGTCTTTATTGTTGGGTTAATTCACGCACACACCAATTTGATTCAATTCAGCAATCTATGAGTTGATTTCATATTAGAAGTTATGTTTTTGCAGAAATGTTTTGAGTTCTTGTTGATTGAATTGTTGGATTCGAATGTTGGTTGAATTCTTGTTTCTCCAGGTTCATTTTGAGTTGAATTTGATGGTCATTGAGAGTACCAATGGTCCCAGGTATTTGGTGAAAGAACTAGGAAGTTTTTGAGGGTTCAGAGATGAAAAATGAGTTGAAAAATTAGTCAGGCGCACCTAGGTAGGGGAGGTGCGGCGCGCCTATAGTGCGCCAGAAACTAGCCTCAATCAACTGAGGCCTTGCGCGGCGTGCCACCAGTGCGCTCGTTTAGTCTTCTAAGTCCTTGTAAGGTACATTAACACCTTCCAATAATTCTAATAACTTCAATTAAATTCTTAACACCTAGAAATCACTAAAAAACTCAAATATTAACCTTGAATCCATAATCTAGTTAAAGGAAAGTTAGGACCAAAATCAAAGAAATTATGAGTTAAGTTTAAAGGTTAAGAAGCAAGTCAAAGTGAGTTCTTAAAGTATTCAAGAGTCTTTACCAAATATTTTAACTTTGTATTAAGGCTCAAGCAACAAATTGACTAAATAGTAATGAGCTGAGTTTAATTCTCAAAAGTTATAAGGAAACTAAGTATTCCCTAAAGAGTTAAGTCATAACTTAAGAGAAGAGAATAGAGGTGAGTCATTTCTCAAAATTTATAAGAGAACTAAGTATTCCCTAAGAGTTACAAAATGTTTTCACTTTTTGAGAAAGAAAGGAATCTAATCTTCTAGAAGAGAATTTGGCTAGTTTTAGTAATGAGGAAACTATGATTTCCAAGAGGGCTATTAAAGCTAATTTTTAGAGAATTATCTCAAACCAGTGAAGAAGTGTTTTAAAAAATAGAGGAGCTAAGCATTTTCAGAGTAGTATTGAGCATCGATATGGGGACGAGTTCATATTAACTCAAGTCTCCATAAACAATGGACAGAAAAGTATCATACTTTTTAGATGATTCCTTAGCGTTTTTTTAGCATATACTAGTGGATCCACTTAGTAGTTCAGGTTCTATACCGATGGCAAGTATAGGATAATTCTATTACAACGTGAGGTAGGACGTTGTACCATCGCTTAGGCTCATAGTGATGGTTATCAGTTAGAGAATCTCCTATAGAAACTATTTTAATTTCATTATAAGTAAGATTGAGTTTTTATTGCATTATCTTTAACAAACTAAGTTGTTTACACTGTTTTACAAGTTTTATATATAAATTTCATGTGTCTTTACTATTTTATATTGAGTTAGTATTTCATGAGTTGAGTAGATCCAAGGTAAGTTCTTCTTAATCCCTTAATGCCTTAAGTTGTTGTTAGCATTCCAACTAGCATATTCGTTCATACAATGTATAAAACAAGTTGACCTTCATCGTCTTATGATCCAAACACATGTAACCAAGATCAGCACGCAGTTCCTCGTTGATCCAGTTTGAGCATCCAGAGTCAGTGGTGAGCTTCCTTACATTATAGAGGATACATATATATCGCTTATCCGTCTTTCATGTTATGGGATGTTGTGGGGTCTGTCCTAACATCTATCTTAGTATTATAGAGGATTCATAGATAGTCCTACAATTTAGTTTGAGTTTTTTATTTCTGTATTTCAAATACTTTGGTATGAGATTTAAGTTTCTTTTTGTCAAGAATATTGTGTTTTAAGTATTTTTATTGAGAATGTTTTTTTACTTCGTAATTGAGTTAGGTTAAGTCTTTCGCTGAGTTGAGTAAGTCAAGCCAAGGGTTAGCTTAAGGTCAGGAATGGTCATTGGGTATCGATCACATCCAGGGTGAAGGCTCGGGGCGTTACAACTTTAGTTAAAGAAATCATTACCTATGTCACATGTATTCTCTGTAATTATAGTGAGGAGTGAGACTCTAGATCAATGAGTAATAAGACTTTATGGCAACTATTTTAATAAGGGACAAGTGAGATAACGTGGTAGTACAATAATCATAATGATGAAATAATGATCTTTCAGAAACAGTAACAATATTCAATCTTTTGTGCCTCGTATAAGTAGAAACAATATAAATATTTAAAAGTAATTAGAGAAACCTATTCTTATCAAATTATATATTTTTAATCTCAAAAAAACACTTCCATATCAAATCCTAGTAATAACCTCAGAATTTTACTTTCAATTCAAATCTTATATCTGGGAGGTTCCAAGGATGAATTATGTAATTAGAGTGACCTTCTCTTTAAGAAATAACCAACAACGGTGAATTCTTCATAAATGAGTTAAATATTCATTTCAAGAGATCCCTACTCGAGGGATATCAGTAACAATATACTAGTTCTACCTTCCAAGCAAGGCTTGATTAGAAATCAGTAAGTACAAGGTGAGCCAGGTCCAATGTACCCGTCGTTAGCTACATAATTCATCAAGGTCTACTACCATTTATATTTTTCTTGTGATTTAGTAGAAGCATTTCAAAATCAAACAATCCATTTAAATCATATCAAATAATATCCTTTCAAATTTTAACTATCACCTGTAAAAATACTATTTCTCAAATAAGTGTAAAGCCTTTTCAATAACAGTAATCATATCTTGTAAGAATAAGATCATCTCAAATAATCTTTTTATTATTATATTCTGTAAAAGATTTATCCCACATGTAAATTCAAAACATTTGGTAACACATTTACTTTATGAACCATTTGAAAATCATGAAAATTATAAAAAACATCAATTGTGGTAAGATTACTACTCACAGTACTCGTGTTGAAATATAAAACTATCATTGCAACCAATCCATATGGACCCCTTCAATCAACTCGTGTTGAAATATAAACCTATCATTGCAGCCAATCCATATGGCCCCCTTCAATAAATGGATAATAAAGTTCATATCGATCTCCAGTTAGATGCTATGTTTAAGCTAATTCTATAACTATTTAAAATACCCAATCATCAAATTTCTTCTTTGACTCTTAATGTCAAAGTATCTTATTTCGTAACTATATATTCTTTCAATTTGAGTGGTCACAAGTAAAAATTCTAAGTATTGTTGCTCAAACAATTTTCTTGGCCATTCCTACCGTCAACCAACTCAAACTCAATCATAACAATGTAATTCCATCTAGTGCTACTGTAAGCATGTTTGGTAGTAGGAGTAGTATAAAATATGCTTCGATCTATTAGTATTATCATGCCCCAAATCCATTGGTCAATCATGTATCTTTATACTCATAAAATAGATAGAAAATATATAATTTTATTTGTCTATACAACCATTGCTTCCCAAATCTTTATCCTTTAGTAATTATATTCCAACACCTACCGTGAACTAACTAACTAATAATCTCGGAGAGGTTGCAAAAAACAAAAGCAACAAGGATTTACCTCAAACCTGTTAGAGAAACCTTCGAATAAGTCTCTTTTTCCTTCTTCTCCCTACCCCTTCCATTCTTTCTTCTCTTTCATGGTCCTTCGCTCGAAACAGAAACAATTTGTTTTTCTTCTCTGTTTTTTTAATGCTGAAAGTTGCAGCGTCTCCGCCTAAGGGTTTTAGCCCAATCCTTTTTTTTTCGTTTAAAGAAAATAGCTTAAGTAATTCCTTTTTTCATAAACAAATTACCTATATAACCTTATTTAATTATACAGTATTATGATTTTGGAGAATCCAATACACATCCAATGATATTTTCTTTGAAGAATTCGAGCAACATAGATAAGTAACGTAAACTTTTGCCATGTTTGTGGAATTTGAAGTTCAAACTTTTTACAACTACAAATTCATTAAGTGACACAGGCGAGGCAGAAGTTTTTCAAGTATGTGAATAATGAAAAAATAGGTTGAAAATGGATCTTATCAAAATCGGGAAATACATTGACAATGTTACAGTGAAATGCAGATTACATTTTATAGGTTACATAGCAAAATGCTTTATTATAGGAAAAAGATTATTAACAAAGAATAAGTTTTCTTTTATGTCTTATATTTTACATAAGCCTTTGATCCATGCGCTCCAAGCCAAGTTGCTTTGTACATGAAGGATCTTGGACTATAATAGCGCATCCACACCCGAACGGTGATGCTAGTCATGCAATACTAATTAATTCAATATCAAGTTCAGGAAAATTTCAATTGATATTGAAGACACCGGTATAGTGATCATACTGAGGTTTACACAATTGAGAAGAATATGTATGTTTTGATAAGGGTATATGTGTGATAAAAATGTGTCAATATAAACAACACTTATGCGTTTATTCCAACAAATTGGTAAATTTTTGTTGGAATTTAAGCATCAATGTTTAGTCTTTCGAAATTATCTCTTAGTTTTTCAAGAAAACTTATTAGAATTTCGTAGTATATGTATCTAGTAAATTGTGATACATATATTTAGTTATTTCTGCAAGACTTTTTGTTTTCTATTTTGAGTAGTATAAATAGTGATGTAGTTGATGATTGTAATCATCTCAAGTAGCCTTAAGTAGCCTATAATAAACTTGAGCATTCTCTATTGATAATATTTTTCCTTCCATATTTCCAACAAATTGGTATCAGCGAAGATTTTCGTTCTTAATCTGGAGTTAGGTGAAGAAAAAAATATGGCATCCAAAACAAATAAAGGTGTTGATTCTTCAGTTGTTCTAAATCCATTTTTTATGGAACTGATTTTGAATACTGGAAGATAAGAATGAGAACACATTTAAAAGTTGATGGTTTGTGGACTATTGTTGTAAATGGCTTTGAAGAGCCAGACAACGATGGTGATCTTACAGCAGCAGAGATGAAAAATCTTGAGGCTAAGTATTATCAAGATGCAAAAGACTTGAGCAAAATCCAAATAAGAGTGTCAAGAGCATATTTTGCAAAAAATGCTACTTCTGTGAATGCAAAGGAAGCTTGGGATTTTCTGGAAACTGAGGTGTATGGTGACTAAAGGTACGCGCTATAAATCTTCAAACTCTTAGAAGAGAGTTTCAAAATTTATGGATGATAGAATCTGAAAAAATTGATGAATATTGCACAAAAGTCATGAATATTGTTAATGAAATGAGAAAACATAGTGATACAATTTCTGACCAACAAGTTGTGGAAAATATTCTAATTAGTGTCACACAAAAGTATGAGTACATCGTTGCTATCACTGATGAGACGAAAGATCTTTCGAAGCTTTCCATCAAAGAGCTAGTTGGATCATTTCGTGCACACAAGAAGCGACGACTTTCCAGTCTAAAACAAATGAGAATTCTCATAATTTCTCAAAAGATCTTCAGAAGAAGAATCACAAGCCAAAAAAGGAGCAGAATCATGATGGTTCTGCCAAAAAGGTTGAAGAAAAAGTTGAGAAAAAATCTAGTCTTTTTTGTAAAGTTCACAAAAAGACTAATCACAATGCAGAAAAATATTGGCACAAAGGCAACCCCCAATGTAAATTTTGTAAAAAGTTTGGCCACGTTGAAAGGGATTGCACAAGAAATGGGAGCAAACAAATTTTTGTGAAAAATAGGAGGAACAAAACCTTTTCTTTGCTTCTAAATTTGATGCTTCAACAAAAAGCAATGAATGTGTCACGACCCAAAACGAGCCGCGATTGACACCCACACTTATCCTACTATGTGAGCGAACCAACCAATCTAAACCCCAACATTTCAACCATAATAAATAGAATATAATGCGGAAGACTTTAAACTCATTAATATAACCAATAAATAACTTCTAAAATTTAATACTTATTATTCCCAGAATCTGGAAGTCATCACCACAAGAACATTCTACCCTCAAATTACTAAATCTAAAAGTATCTAGGAATTTAAAATAAGTAAACAGGTGGTCCATGTCCGAACTTCAAGGACATCAAGACATGAATGAGAGAGAATCCAGTCCGAGCTAGAAACAATAGCTCACCCTAAAATCTGACGTGATAAAGACTGGCTAGAGTTGAGGACGAGTTGAAATCGATGGCACGTTTACTGCACTCCACAAATAACAAAGAAGAAAATTACAAGTAGGGGTCAGTACAAGGCACAAGTACTGAGTAGGTATCATCGGCCAACTCAAAATAGAAAGCAATATATATCAGATAATAACATCAAAACGACTACCATACTCATTTTGGGAATAGGTTCTTTAAATTTGAGTATATTAACATAATTCAAGATTCATTCTCTTTATCATCCTGGTGTCGGAACGTGACACTCCGATCCCCTCAAGATTCCTTCTCTTTATTATCCTAGTGTCAGAACGTGACAGTCCGATCCCCTACTACTATGTGTCGGAACGTGACACTCCGATCCCGTACTATCCTGGTGTTGGAACGTGACACTCCGATCCCGTACTATCCTGGTGTCGGAACGTGACACTCCGATCCCCTAATTCTACGTGTCGGTTCATGACACCCGATCCCTTAATCTCATTCTTTTAGTTCATCAAGCCTTCTTTTATACCAAGTCATTATCATTAACAAAGTGGATTTAAGGTTTAAGATTCACAGCCTTATCTTTCCAATCCATTACAATTACATAATCACATCATGCAAGCACACAATTAAGCATATAGAAGACTTTACAATACTACCCAATACATATCATTCTCTATTAAGAATTTACTATGAAATAGCATAAACCATAACCTACCTCCACCGAAGAATTCGTGATCACGCAAGCTACTCCTCAAAGTCTTTGCTTTCCTCTTCGTTCTCTCTTCTCTCGCTCGTTCGTTCTCCCTTTCTCTCTCTATTCTTTCTATTTTTCTTATTCAAACCCTTTTTCTTTTACCCTAATTGTCATATAATTAAGTATAAAAGATGATAAAAATAACCCACTATTTATTTCAAGGTTATCTCCTTTAACCCCCAAGTAATTGAATTATTAACATTAACCCACTAACTTTATAATTATAAGCATGAATAGTCCAAAACGCCCCTTAAAAACTTTTAACAGAAATATGACTCAGTCAGAGTTACGCAGCCTGGGACGGTCCGTCTTGCAGGTCCGTCATAAAGTTCAGAGAGTTAATTCTGTGGAAAGATTTGTGACGGTCCGTCGTGCCAATGACGGTCCGTCCTGCCATTCCGTCGTGAAGTTTAGAGAGTCGATCTCAGTACTCAAATTTTTAGAATCTAAGTGTTTTGGAACGAGACCCCCTCGACGGTCCGTCGTGCCCATGATGGTCCGTCGTGTGATCCGTCGACCTAGACGGTTATTACCAGAAATAAACTCTACTGCTCAAAACGACTAAACAGGTCGTTACAATAGATACCAATTTACCAATCGTTCGTCCTCGAATGATCACAAGAAGAAAAACAAGGGCGAAAAGGAGTACCTGAATCTGTAAACAGGTGTGCATATCAGCCTCCTTCTCCCAAGTGGACTCTTCAACTGGTCGATTCTTCCATTGAACTTTGATGGATGCAATCTCCCTTGATCTCAACTTGCGGATTTCTCTATCTAGAATGGCAACAGGCTCCTCCTCATAAGACAAATTCTCATCAAGAAGAACTGAATCCCAACGAACAATGTAGTTTCCATCCCCATGGTATCTTTTAAGCATAGAAACATGAAATACCGAGTGCACTCCTGAGAGTCCTGGAGGCAAGGCTAATTCATAAGCCACCTCCCCTACTCGCTTAAGTACTTCAAATTTTCCAATATACCTTGGGCTTAGCTTACCTCTTTTACCAAACCGCATCACCCCTTTCATGGGTGAAACCTTCAGCAAGACTTGTTCACCCTCCATGAATTCCAAGTCTCTAACCTTTCGATCTGCATATTCCTTTTGCCTACTTTGCAACGCTAAAAGCTTTTCTTGAATGAATTTCACTTTTTCTAATGATTCCCTCAGAAGATCAGCACCCCAGGGCCTCACCTCGAATGCATCAAACCAACCAATGGGAGACATTCATCTCCTCCATACAATGCTTCGAATGGGGCCATATCTATACTTGAGTGATAGCTATTATTGTATGAGAACTCTGCTAAGGGTAAGAAGTTATCCCAATGACCACCAAATTCTATCACACATGCACGAAGCATATCTTCCAACACCTGAATCGTTCGCTCAGACTGACCATCGGTCTGAGGGTGAAATGCTTTACTAAGGTCCAACCTAGTACCTAATTCAGCATGCAATGTTCTCCAAAACATAGAAGTAAACTGCTTACCTCTATCTGATATGATGGAAAGTGGAACTCCATGCAATCGAACAATTTCTGAGATATAGAGTTTGGCTAACTTCTATGCATTGTAAGTCACCTTGACTGGAATGAAGTAAGCAGACTTAGTTAATCTGTCCACAATTACCCAAATAGAATCAAACATACCCAATGTCTTTAGAAGACCAACCACGAAGTCCATTGCAATTCTCTCCCACTTCCATTAAGGAATGGGCATTCTCTGAAGTGTTCCTCCGGGCCTCTGGTGTTCATACTTTACCTGCTGACAATTTGGGCATTGGGCGACAAAATCAACAATGTCACGCTTCATCCTACTCCACCAAAAAGGTTGCTTTAGGTCACGACACATCTTGGTTGCACCAGGATGTATAGAATATCCTGAACTATGAGCCTCTGTAAGAATAGTGTGGATCAAATCATCAACACGAGGCACACATACCCTTCCATTAATCCTCAAAACACCTTCCTCATCGATTTTTGCTTCTTTAGCCTCTCCTCGCAACACCTTATCTCGGATCCGAATCAGTTTCTCATCAGTTAACAGCTTTCCCTTAATCTTGTCAAGAAAAGAAGATCTTGCCTCCACACAGGCCAAAAATCCTCTCTTCTCTAGTACTTCCAGCCTCAGAAAATCATTAGCCAAAGTCTGAACCTCTCTACCCAATGGGCGTCTAGAAACCTGCAAGTGAGCTAGACTTCCCATGCTCCCTGCCTTTCTACTTAAGGCATCTGCCACAACATTAGCTTTTCCCGGGTGATACAAGATAGTGATATCATAGTCCTTCAGTAGTTCCATCCATCTCCTCTGTCTTAAATTTAAATCTTTCTGAGTAAAGACATACTGTAAACTACGATGATCTGTATAGACTTCACACTTAACCCCATATAGATAATGTCTCCATTACTTTAATGCAAACACTACCGCAGCAAACTCCAAATCGTGGGTCGGATAATTAAGTTCATGCACCTTTAATTGCCTCGAAGCATAAGCAATTACATTCTTCTCTTGCATTAGCACTGCATCCAAACCAGAATAGGATGCATCACAATAAACAATGAAATTCTTGCCTTCCACTAGCAAGGTATGAATTGGTGTCGTAGTCAACAAGGTCTTGAGATTCTGGAAGCTTTCTTCACATTCATCCGACCATACAAATGGAACATTCTGCTTAGTCAAGTTTTTGAATTGGGAAGCAACCGAAGAAAATCCCTTGACAAATCGACGGTAGTAGCTAGCTTAACCAACAAAGCTCCTTACTTCTGTAACATTAGTAGGTCTTACCCAACTCTTCACTGCTTCAATATTAGAAGGATCCACCATCACTCCATCCCTAGAAACTACGTGCCCCAAGAAGGACACTGAATCTAGCCAAAACTCACACTTGGAGAATTTGGCATAAAGCCTTTTCTTCCTCAATACTTCCAACACAATTCTCAAGTGCTCCTCATGTTCTTTCCTGCTCTTCGAGTACACTAGTATATCGTCAATAAACACAATGACAAAGAGATCCAGATATGGCTTACAAATCCCTTTCATCAGGCTCATGAACGCAGCAGGGGCATTCGTTAGTCCAAAAGACATTACTACGAATTCGTAATGCCCATACCTGGTTCGAAAAGCAGTCTTTGGCACATCTGTTGCCCGTATTATCAATTGATGATAACCGGATCTCAAGTCAATCTTAGAGAAGACACAAGCACCTTGTAACTGATCGAACAAGTCATCAATGCGAGGAATGGGGTACTTGTTCTTAACAGTTACCTTATTCAACTGCCGGTAGTCTATACACATCCGCAAAACTCCCATCCTTCTTTTTCACAAATAATACCGGAGCACCCCAAGGGGATGCACTCGGTCTAATAAAACCTTTACCTAACAACTCTTGAAGTTGAGCCTTTAATTCCCTTAACTCCGCTGGGTCCATCCTATAAGGGGGTATAGAAATGGGGCGAGTATCCGGCTCCAAATCAATACAGAAATCAATATCCCTATCCGGTGGCATACTAGGAAGGTCTGCAGGAAACACATCTAGGAACTCACGGACTACGGAAACCGACTCAATTGAAGGTACTTGGGTAGTATCATCCCTGAGGTGTGCCAAGAAAGCTAAACACCCTTTACTAACCATTCTCTTAGCACGAAGAAAGGAGATCATACGAACTGGAGTGGAAGTGTAGTCACCCTCCCACACTAACGGATCTGTCCAAAGCTTGGCCAACGTTACAGTTTTAGCATTACAATCTAAGATTGCAAAATTTGGAGAAAGCCAAGTCATACCCAGAATTACATCGAAATCAACCATTTCTAAGATAACCAAGTCTACATGAGTATTGCTCCCCACAAAAGTTACAAGACAAGACCTATACACCTTTTCAACTATCATAGACTCACCCACCGGAGTAGAAACACGAATAGGCATGTCAAGCAATTAACAATGTAAATTAAGACTAGTAGCAAATGAGGAAGATACATATGAAAATGTGGAGCAAGGATCAAATAATACAGAAGCCATGCAATCACAAACCAAAAGATTACATGTGATAATAGCATCAGATGTCTCCGCTTCAGACCTCCCAGGGAAAGCATAACAATGGGCCCTATCACCTGTCTGCCCGTTGCCCCTACCATGTTGTGCTGTAGTAGCTCCGTTTTGCCAGCTTGGAAGCTTTTCGGGTTTCCCGAAAGGGAAACTTCACTCTGTTCTAATAATGTAAGTTTTCATATCTATGTTTCTGTTAAACTTCCCATATATGTAAATTATGTGTGTTTAATTTTTTGTAAATATATGAATATTATCATGAATCTATTTTACCTAGTATATGGCTAAGTAAATATATGAATATTATCATGAATCTATTTTACCTAGTATATGGTTAGTCTCTTAGACTCTTAAAAGTATCGATGGATTAACTTGTAAATTCCTAAGACGAGTCAGGTTAAATGTTCTAAGAAAAAAACTGTGAATAACCAATTCCGGGGTGGGGTTAAAGAAGATCACTCTTAAGAACAAAGGCTAAGGGAAAGTGATGAACAATATTAATAGATTCATGAATGGACAGAGTCCATAAAAAAAAAGAAAAAAAAAGGGAAGTTTAAACTAGAAAGTAATATGATAATTACATATTTAGAACAAGGGAGTGAAGGAGTACTGAGTAGGATTTTACAACATAAAGAATTAAAACAAATTAATCTACACATTTTATTGAAACATAGTTGCTCCAGTTTGCCCGTCACCCCGGCCGTTTTGGTGACCACCATTACCTCGGCCACCACGTCCTCCAGAATGACGGCCTCTTCCATGACCACCTCTACCTCTGACTATTGGGGGTCTGTAACTCAGTTTTGGAAAATATCTCCTAATGTGTCCAGTCTCCCCACATCCATAACACTCTCTGGATTCAAGCATAGGTCTCTGTGAGAATGACGAAGTCTGGGGGTAACCTCCAAACTCAGAGGAATGTTGGATGGTCTGCGATGGACCCCCAGCTACATCCTGCAGTGAAGACTGAATAGGTCGGGCTGGGTAACCTCCTGAACCCTGCCCTCTGGAGTAAGAACCATTAAACTTACCTCCCTTACGAAACTTCTTAGATGTCGATGCCATGGTGAAGTCGTCTGGCTTCACCCCCTCCACTTCTATCACAAAATCTACCACCTCCTGAAAGGATTTTGCTGCAGCAGCTACCTGTATGGCTGAAATCTGCAAATCTGACCTCAGCCCTTTCACAAAACGGTGAATCCGCTCTTGTGGAGTGAAGCAAAGTTGGGTGGCATACCTTGATAGCTCACGAAAATTAGCCTCATAAGCAGTAACCGACATCCTGTCTTGCTCTAGGCTTAGGAACTCATCTCTCCTCCTATCCCTCAAAGTCCGGGGTATATACTTCTCCATAAATAAGCTAGAGAATGACGCCAAAGTCATAGGTGGTGCCTGTGCTGGTTGACACTCAACATATGTCCGCCACCACATTTTGGCATTCCCTTGAAACTGATAGGTCACAAACTAAACACCAAATCGTTCTTCTATGCCCATCTTATGTAGCAACTCATGACAATAAATCAGAAAATCATAGGCATCCTCAGATTCAGCACCCTTGAAGACTAGAGGTTTCAACTTCAGAAATTTAGTGAAAAGCTCATGTTTATCACTCGTCATTATAAGTCCTATAGTCAGTCGAGGGAACGTGCCTATTTCCAATGAGGCATCCATGCGGGGAGCCACAGCAGCTGCATGTTGTACTCCCGGAACCTGAGGTGCTGGTGCAGAAAACACTAGAGCTGTCTGTCCTTGATCAGATAACCCGCTAAGATAAGCAAGAACCTGACTAATCATCTCTGGGGGTAGGCTGGGGTGGTAATTCCTCATTTTGAACCTGCTCATTTTCCCCTTCCTCACCCTCTCTTACTACCTCATCAGTCGGTGGAGGGGTCACTGATCTAGTACTTCTAAAATGTAATACTTATTATTCCTTGAATCTGGAAGTCATCACCACAAGAACATTCTACCCTCAAATTACTAAATCTAAAAGTATCTAGGAAGTTAAAATAAGTAAACAGGTGGTCCATGTCCGAACTTCAAGGACATCAAGACATGAATGAGAGAGAATCCAGTCCGAGCTAGAAACAATAGCTCACCCTAAAATATAACGTGATGAAGACTGGCTAGAGTTGAGGATGAGTTGAAATCGATGGCACGTTTAATACACTCCACAATTAACAAAGAAGAAAATTACAAGTAGGGGTCAGTACAAGGCACAAGTACTGAGTAGGTATCATCGGCCAACTCAAAATAGAAAGCAATATATATCAGATAATAACATAAAATCGACTACCATACTCATTTGGGGAATAGGTTCTTTAAATTTGAGTATATTAACATAATTCAAGATTCATTCTCTTTATCATCCTGGTGTCGGAACGTGACACTCCGATCCCCTCAAGATTCCTTCTCTTTATTATCCTGGTGTCGGAACGTGACACTCCGATCCCCTACTAATATGTGTCGGAACGTGACACTCCCATCCCGTACTATCCTGGTGTCGGAACGTGACACTCCGATCCCCTACTATCCTGGTGTCAGAACGTGACACTCCGATCCCCTAATTCTACGTGTCGGTTCGTGACACCCGATCCCCTAATCTCATTCTTTTAGTTTATCAAGCCTTGTTTTATACCAAGGCATCATCATTAACAAAGTGGATTTAAGGTTTAAGATTCACAGCCTTATATTTCCAATCCATTACAATTACATAATCACATCATGCAAGCACACAATTAAGCATATAGAAGACTTTACAATACTACCCAATACATATCATTCGCTATTAAGAGTGTACTATGAAATAGCATAAACCATAACCTACCTCCACCGAAGAATTCATGATCACGCAAGCTACTCCTCAAAGTCTTTGCTTTCCTCTTCGTTCTCTCTTCTCTCGCTCGTTCGTTCTCCCTTTCCCTCCCTGTTCTTTCTATTTTGCTTATTCAAACCCTTTTTCTTTCACCCTAATTGTCATATAATTAAGTATAAAAGATTATAAAAATAACCCACTATTTATTTAAAGGTTATCTCCTTTAACCCCCAAGTAATTGAATTATTAACATTAACCCACAAACTTTATAATTATAAGCATGAATAGTCCAAAACGCCCCTTACAAACTTTTAACAGAAATTCAACTCAGTCAGGATTACGCAGCCTGTGACGGTCCGTCATGACTGTGACGGTCTGTCCTGCAGGTCCGTCATAAAGTTCAGAGAGTTAATTCTGTGGAAAGATTTGTGACGGTCCGTTGTGCCAATGACGGTCCGTCCTGCCATTCCGTTGTGAAGTTCAGAGAGTCGATCTCAGTACCCTAATTTTCAGAATCTAAGTGTTTTGGAACAAGACCCCCTCGACGGTTCGTCGTGCCCATGACGGTCCATCGTGGGATCCGTCGACCCAGACAGTTATTACCAGAAATAAACTCTACTGCTCAAAACGACTAAACAGGTCGTTACAAAATGATATGTCGATAGTGGTTGTAATAATCACATGACTGTAGATGAAAAGACACTACTAAAGTGAAAATTTGTAATGAAGCCTTAGTTGATATGAAAGGTAAAGCTACTATTTCGATCAACATGAAAGGAAGCGGTAAGCAAATTCATCATGTTCTTTATGATCCTGACGTGGAAGAAAATTTGCTTAGTGTTGGTCAACTCATGGAAAATGGTTATTCTCTTGTGTTTAGAGATAATTATTGCAGGATTTATGATAAAATTGTGCCAAATCAAGTCATTGTTGAAGTGAAGATGATAAAAAGAAACTTCCCTTTGCAATTTCATTACAATGCATTAAAAAAATGAAATTGTATAGAATTCATTGCTTTGGCACAAAAGATTTTATCACTTGAATTTTCATGGTTTAAAGGTTCTCAAGCAAAAGGACATGGTGCAAGGCCTTTTTGAGATACATACTGACGTAGATACATGTGAAAATTATATAATGGGAAGCAACACAAGAAGTCTTTTACAAAAGGGGTGTCTTGGAGAGCAAGTGTACTTTTGGAACTAATTCATACCGACATTTGTGGACAAATAAAGACTCCATCTCTTGGAAGTCAAAGGTATTTTTTAATCTTTATTAATGATTTCTCAAGAATGACGTGGGTTTATTTCTTGAAATAATAGTCAGAAGCATTTTCTACATTCAAGAAATTTAAAGCCCTTATTGAAAAGCAAAAAACTTGCAGCATCAAAATCATTCACAGTGATCAAGGAGGTGAGTACACAAGTCGAGAATTTGAAGTATATTGCAAAAATGAAGGCATTCAGAAACAACTTACAGTAGGTTGTACTCCTCAACAAAATAATGTATCTGAAAGAATAAATAGAACAATTGTTGAAATGGCCAGAACTATGATGAATGAGAAAGGGATGGCAAAATATTTTTGGGCAGAAGGAGTGCATACATTCGTTCACATCTTTAATAGGTGTTCAACAAGGCACTAAAGGACAACACACCAATTGAAGCTTGGAGTGGAATTAAACCTTCTGTAAGTCATTGTAAAATTTTTGGGTGCATTTTTTATGCTCATGTACCTGCTGAGAAAAGAACAAAGTTGCATGAAAAAGTCAAAAATGTATATTTCTTGGTTATAGTGATATGACAAAAGTATATAGGCTTCTCGATGTCAAAACTAACAAACTTATTTTTATTAGAGATGTCATTTTTGATGAAAAAACAACATGGAATTGGGAGGATAAAAAGATAGAGAATACTGTTATCTTATCTTCAAATCAAGAAGAGGATGAGAAAGAGGAAGATGTCTCTCAACGGGGAGAAATCCCAGATTCAGATGATGAAGAACAGCCTCCAAGAGGAACAAAAATATTGACTGACATTTATCAAAGATGTAGTTTTGCCGGTGTTGAGCAGAAAATTATGAAGAAGCAATAAAGAATGATGTTTGGAAGAAAGCCATGGAAGAAGAAATTCGAATGATTGAAAAAAAAAATATACTTGGGAGCTTGTGGTTATACTTAGAGAAAGAGAACTTGTAAGTCTAAAATGGATTTACAAAATCAAACTCAATCAGGAAAGAGATATTCAAAAGCACAAAGCAAGGTTGGTTTCTAGAGGCTTCATGCAAAAACCAGGTAGTGATTTTTATTGAACTTTATCTCCAGTTGATAATCTTGAGACAATTATAACTGTAATTATTGTTGCTGCAAAAAAGAAATGGAAGATATTTCAACTTGATGTTAAATCAGCATTTCTGAATGGAAAACTTGATGAATAAATTTTGTTGCGCAACCTCAAGTATTTTTTGTTCACGGGGGAGAAGAAAAGGTGTACATGCTAAAAAACTTTCTTTACGAGCTGAATCAAGCTCCAAGAGCCTGGTAGAATGAAATTGATACATATTTTTCTGAAAAATAATTTTCTGAAAAGTTAAAGTGAAGCCACTTTGTATGTGAAGAAAGAATATGGTAGCATTATCATTGTTTGTCTCTATGTGGATGATTTGCTCTTTACATGAAATGATGTAAATATGATGCAAAATTTCAAATAAGATATGATGCAGGCTTCTGAAATGAGTGAATCTTGTTAGATGACATGAAGAGTACATCTAGTTATGCTTTCTTATTTGGATCAATTTTTTGTTCTTAGTTATCAAAAAAGTAAAGTATTATTGCTCAATCCACTGCCGAAGCAGAATATGTTTCAGCATTCAAGGCTACTTCTCTATTTGGCTTAAGAGAATATTTGAAGACATTGGTGAAAAACAAAAAAAAAAAGGATTGTTCTGTATTGTGATAACATATCAACAATTGCAATTGCCAAGAATCCAGTCAGCCATGAAAGATCAAAGAATATTTCCATCAAGTATCATTTTATTCGAGAAGGAAAAGATAAATACGAAATTCAGTTGCATTATTGTAAGACAGAAGAATAACTTGCTGACATCTTCTCCAAAGCACTTCCTAGAGAAACAATTTGCTATCTTCGAGAACGCATTGGAGTTATCAAACAAATGCATTAAGGGGGAGTGTTGGAATTAATACATCAATGTTTAGTCTTCCAAAATTGTCTCTTAGTTTTTCAAGAAGTCTCTTTAGAATTTCGTTGTACATGTATCTAGTAAATTGTGACACATGCATTTAGTTATTTGTACAAGACTTTTTGTTTTCTATTTTGATTAGTATAAATAGTGATGTAGTTGAAAATTGTAATCATCTCAAGTGGCCTTAATTAGCCTATAATAAATTTGAGCATTCTCTAAAGATATTATTTTTTCTTCAATATTTTCTATAAGTTTCTACTGGCATATTAAATATCCGACTACATAAAAGATTCACATAGACACATTTTTAAATAATTGTATCCCTCAGATAGATCTTTTCCTACCATTGTACTTGGACTCAAGATATTGTATTGCAAATGTGATTTCACAATATCGTGTTTGCAATGGAATATAAAAAAGTGAAAAAGAATACATGAGATGCTTTCTTATAAAACGGGATAAAAGATCAGGATATCTCATGAAATAAAGGATTATAATTCATTGAGGACAAAGAATGGGGAAATAAGGAAGAATAAGAATTATTTAAGTTAAAATCTTACTAAAAAAGTTCATAGTGAGAGACACTAAGTACCACAACATACGAACACAATTTCATAAGTGTAGTCTAGAGTGCAACCAATTAACTGTGAAATAGAAAGAAGAAAAAATAATTGGGATGACTCTTCTTTACCATAGACATAACTTTGACAGGCTCATCACTTTCTCTCACCGTTCATATTTAAAATGATCAAATTCACCGTTTTCTGTCTTTTATAAGAAATAGATTTAATGCCGCAACAACAAACTATTCATTATTAGTGATGAAACAACATTACTTTAAAACAAGGTTGCAAAGTTCCACAAACATTAACCATTGAGTTTTTTAGAGCATAGTCCTAGCTCAAAAGCTAGAAACCCATTTGATTTTTTTGAAACTAGAAAGTTTAATAGGACAAATCTCAACAATAAAATTAGGGGTCAATGTATCTCCACTTCCTTAAGAACTATTCAAGAAAAAACCACTATGAGTTAAGTCAATGCATTTTGATATTGTCATTCCGTGTATCTTATGTCATCTACACTTAGATACATGTGGCAATAGATAGAGATGGTCAATTAAAATATGATACTACCTCAACTATTACTATTGTATCTTAGTTCCAAACAAGTAGGATCTGATTATATGAATCCTCACAGATCATGTTTCTCTATTATAATTCATCTTATGCAACACATTTTAAGTATAATAAAATACACACATATGAGGAAAGAACAGTCCTTATAACATAATATTAGACATCTCAATCTAAGTAACATTGAATGTGACGCTAGTTCCTCAAGTAGAATACGTAAATTACACTCTTTTTTTTAAAAAAAAAAAATTGTTATTTTTTATTTTGGCAAAAAATATTTTCTATCATACTGTTTTTTTAAGGAATAAGTTGCGACACAAGTTGAGAACTTTTGACATTGTATTGCTTGGTCTTAATCAAGTTCTTTCAAAATTTAGTTTTAATGTTTTTTAAATTTTCTATTCTTTAATCTCCATTCTAGTTCAAGGTCCTCTAAGTAATTTATATATATTAACACGATAAACTATCATAAGTTTAAACATTTTGATTTGGGGTTATGAGGAGTTATAGAGATTAAGAAATATAAGTTATGAAGATAAACAGATGCATATTTCTTAGTTTAAGAAGACATAATTAATGAGATTAATTTCAATGTGAATGATAAATTTTAAGTTCTAATTATTTTTGTAGGATTAGTTTCTCCCATTATTTATTAATTGGATAAAATGAAGAGGCAAAGGTTTTACCAAATGAAGAAACATAAAATGTGATAAACAACAAATTCCAATAATGAAAGTGTTCTACTCAAAATTAGTTTTACCATTTACAATTTTATATATATTGTCATATGAGTTTATTACTCAATTAATTAACATTGTCATGTGTTATTCATTCACATTAAAAATATATCAACTTTATATGTTTAATTAAAATAATTTACAAAGTGATATCGGGTGTGATAATTTAGAAAATATTATTATAAAAAATTTTATACTAAAATAAAATTTATTTATTTATTTTGTGATTGATTACTAATATGATAGATCATATCATATATTTTAAGGGGAAACAATATCCAAATAGATATAAAAAAATGTATCCTAGGTAATATATATATATATATATATATATATATATATATATATATATATATATATATATATATATATATATATATATATATATATTTATATATATCAAGTGCAGCTTTTCATCTTCAACGACCACAAAAATGAATATAATATTCTTTTTTGTTCAAAACGAAGAAATAAAATAAAATATAATAGAATAATATTATTTGGAATCAAAACAATACAACAATGAATCTTCAAAATGTTTGAAAATCATTCAAACTTTTATATACTATGACTCTATCTTCCGGAATATCCAAGATAATCAAACTTCCTTCTTTATTTTGTTGAACTTGTACCAAATAATGTGATGAATCTTTGAAGAATATATATATAATCTTCATCAAAGTGGAGGTCATATTGTGACATCATCTTTTCTATCTCTTCAAATTTATTATTAAGTACATGATTGATGAATAAAAAGACGAAGAAAAGAAAATTAAAAAACCTATACTACTAAAGAGAAAGAAAGAAAAAATGGAAATGAACATTCAACATCTCTACATATGATTGATATTTATAGATCGAATAAACCATAAAAATAGTAAAGAGGAAATTTAAAAGACATGTTATTTAAGTTAAGAATATCAATAGATGAAGGTTTTTTTGTAACACATTATATATAATCACTATAATAAATATGCTTGAATTTTTTAACGAATAAACAAATCTATCTATCTATATATATATATATATATATATATATATATATATATATATATATATATATATATATATATATATATATATATATTTATAGATATGAAAGTGTTGATGTGGCAACCCTCATAGGCCAGCATTAGAATTTATATATTTTATTATTTTTAAAGATCTCTTTTCTCTTATTTTTATCTTGATATATTAGTTAAATTAAATAAATATCCTCTATTGATCATTTTTCTTTAAATTCCACCATTAATACATTTATTATTTTAGGTATATATACGTTACACCCCTTTAATATTTAAACCGTTCTCTATTCCTTCTTAAAAGTATTACTGAATTATAATTAAGACACTAATGACCAATATAAGTTATAATTGTAGGTATTGATTACTCCATTACTCTTTTAATTTGTTTATGCAATAGTTAAAAGTTTATGGATTACTATAAATACTAAAACCATGTCATCTTCACCAATGCAAGAATTTTTTATTTTATTTTTCCTTTCTTCATCATATTTATACTAAAGTACATCACTTTGGTTATGTCTAATTTTATAATACATAATTTATTTATTACTAACTTTTACAACGTGAAAGATAAGATGAGCATTTGACAATTTTGGGAATTCAAATTCAATGAGAACAATATATAATTTGTGTTACCAAGATACATCACTTTGATTATATCTAATTATATATATGTAGATTCTTTGTGACTAACTTCTATTGTTAACACTTAACAGTGTGGACGAGTAGACGAGTATATGACAATTTTGGAAATTCAAATTCAATTTTGATGAGTACAATATTTCACTGATGTTGCTCTTTTTATTTCAATTTGTTTGATGTCTTTTATTTATAATTTTTTTTTTGTTTTTATTGCTTTTTTCCTCATTATTGATGATTTTAGTGTACGTATTATTTTGCGTATATTTTTTTAAAAATAATCTTTATTGTTTATAATGGAAGACAATATGAACATATGACAATATTTAGATATTTAAGTTTAACTTTCATAAAACTTACAAGGAAAAGGAACCCTACATTAATGTTTATGTTCATTAATCTTCAAATGGTGTAGTGAACATTGAGAGTGTGTACAGATTGAATAATTAGAGGCTAGGATAATTTTCTTTGGTAGTCCTACAAAGATTATTTTATTTATTTATTTAATTTTAATTTATTTTAATTTTCTTTGGTACTCCAACAAGGATTCTTTGATTAATTTATCTAATTATAATTTATACCTACACT
>CM064963.1:18664824-18722127 GCA_032847665.1 Solanum chilense
AAATCTGTCCAGAGCTGAATGCGGAGATTTTGAGAAAAAAAATGCAGAAGAGACCACCTACGGAGCTTATGACGGTCCGTCGTGCTTGTGACGGTCCGTAGGTGGCGGCGTAGTGCAGCTGCTGAAGGAAGATGGGGAAGTCTGACCAAGTGTGGGATTACGTAGCTTGTGACGGTCCGTCCTGCAGGTTCGTCGTGAAGATCAGAGAAGTGATCCCAGTACCCAGATTCCAAGAGTTGAAGTATTTTGAAACGAAGACCCTCGAGGACCGTCGTGCCTATGACGGTCCGTCACACTTGCCATCGAGGGGAATAAGAGAGCAGCAGAAGAAATGACCAAGTATGGGACGACAGAGTCCACGACGGTCCGTCGCGAGCACGACGGTCCGTCGCGTGGTCCGTCGACCCAGCCGCGTTTTGGCAGATTTCCAGCAATTAGAATCCTTGTTTACTTAGGTTTTTATTATTTATAAATAGTTCGAAAAACCTCGTTTTTGAGGTTAGACTCTTAGATTATTAAATTCCTTATAGTTAGACTCTGTGAGATTAGACTTTGTGTAATAGTGTTTGATTTTTGGAGATTCTTACAAGTGATTTTTGGTGATTAATCAAGCAAATTTTCGGACTTTATTCTTTCTCATTGAAGTAAGTACATGAATTCTGATTTAACATCTTTGAATATTGTGTTTATGGCTATGAGTAACTAAACTCCATAACTAGGATTGTGGGAACCATAGGCAAATAATGAGATAAACCCTAGCTAAAATAACAATTCTAGCATAGTGTCTTGCATGTATTAATAATTCTTTCGCTTAGAAGTCTTTTTAACGGATGATCAACGTTAGAACTCGCCTTAATGCTACTTGCCGGACCAAGGAGGTAGATAATAGGAAAAGAATTATTAACATAGATTTAGTGTATACTATCTAATAGGCTAGTATTGATTGGTATGAGGTAATAACTTAGTCAAATATCGAATCCGATGCTTAATATGAGGTAAAGATAAGGGTTAGGAAAGCAACACACGTATCCGGACCAAGGTGCGGAGTGAGATTTTCTAGATGCCGGACCAAGGATTTAGAAATACATAACTTATCACTTTGCATGCAAGATACTAGGAAAGAATTGTTATAGTTAGAATTATCAAGTTATGAACCTGTGGGGAACACGTAGGCCCTACTTACTTTGATTCATTGATTAAAACCCAATATTAAAAGTTGTCAAGTGTCACTTTCAATTTCGATAGTTATTTTTACTCATTAGGAAATACAAACCCCCCTTTTTATATTTTTAATTTCCAAGAAAGTTATCGACCAAACGATAGTAATACTAGGTTAAAGTTAAGTCTAGACTATTTTCCTCGTGGGAACGATCCCAACCTCACTAGTTGGGTTATTTACTTGACACGACTGCTTTACTTCTCATTTGAGAAGTAAGTTTGAGCGTATCAAATTTTGGCGCCGCTGCCGGGGAATTTAGCTTTTAGATTAACTTGAACTTATTTCTATAGTTTAGTTGATATTTTCTTGATTTTACTTTGTTTTATTATTTTTGATTTCTTTTCAGAATAATTCTCCTTGTATGACAAATACACGGAGAGGCCGAGAACCCTTGTTTCCCTACGATCACGAGCTAGAGCGTACACTGTGCAACATGAATCAAAACTTGGGAATAAATGACGAGGATCCAAACAAGAACATCCCAAATCCAGTGGATGTTCATGGTCAGATGTTACCCGACGCTCCGGGTGAACATCAACAAAGGGGACAAAATCCCGCTCCACGGCCTCAAGCATACTACAGAGGGTATGATAACATAGAAGACTCGGATGGACTTGTCTTGCCCCCTCTACCCACATGCCACACTTTTGTGGTAACTAGTAGCCTAATGCAAATGCTCACTGCCAGAGGTTTGTTTTCAGGGCTACCTTCTGAGGATCCACATGCCCATATAGCTAAGGTAAGGGCAGTGTGTAAAAGTTGTGTGGGGAGGCCTGATTTGGATCTAGATGTGATAGGTCTCAGAGTGTTTCCTCTCTCACTGACGGGAGAGGCTGCTATGTGGTTCACTGAGCTCCCATACAACTCCATCTTCACTTGGAACCAACTACGGGATGTTTTCTTAGCACGCTACTATCCGGTCTCCAAGAAATTAAACCACAAAGACAGGGTGAACAACTTTGTGGCACTACCAGGAGAGTCAGTTAGTAGTTCTTGGGATAGATTCACCTCCTTCTTGAGAAGTGTTCCAAATCACCGAATTGATGATGAGTCACTGAAAGAATACTTCTATCGGGGACAAGATGATAACAATAAAGCAGTGTTGGACACTATAGCAGGTGGATCTTATGGAGAATGCCCTTATGCTGAGATTGCCGAGAAATTAGAGAAAATCTCCCGTAACAACAAAGCTTGGAGTACTAGGAAGTCCGATACAGGGAGAAACACCTTCGCAGTACAGTCCACTCACAACCCAGCCACAGATGATATTCGTGAAGAAATGGCTCAGATGAGAACTGAGCTTGGGTTGGTACTAAAACATGTCACTGGGGGTGCAGAAAAGATTAATGCAGTCAACTACTTGGCTAAACCACCACCTCCAAACGATGAGTGTTATTATGAGGAGGATTCCTATGCAGTAAATGAACAGATGGGGGGTTTCCGACCAAGTTCCCAAGGATCTAATCAGTAAAATTGGCGCCAAGGTCAAGGGAACCAAGGTCGGAACTATGGTAACTACAATCGTGAGGGTCATTATGTTCGAGATGGAAACTACAATCGCGATAACAACTTCAACAGGGGTAGCTATGGTAACAGAAACGACAGGAATGGACCCTATGTTCCTCCTCAAAATCGTGAAGTTACTCCTAGGGATGGTGGAGGTAGTATGTCGCGAGTTGAGTATATGTTGCATAAGATTATGAGGAGGTTCGATGCTAGTGATGAGCACAATAAAGAGTTGAGGAATGATTTAGCGGGTATTGGGCAAAAAGTTGATACACACGCAATATCGATTAAGCAACTTGAGTTACAATTGGCCCAATTATCTGCAACTGTGAACACACGGCAACCGGGCACCCTTCCTAGCAACACTGTCCAAAATCCGAAAAATGATGGACATTGTATGGCAATTACTACTCGCGGTGGAAAGCAAACCATTGAACCACCCATGCCATCTAATGAGAATAAGGTGACAAAAGATACTGATAAAGTGGTAGATGTTGATGCTGAATTAGAGGATGAGATTGAGAAAGATGCTGAAGTGCCCAAAAACGTAATTCCTATGCCTAGGCCACCACCCCCATTTCCTCAAAGATTAGTGAAAAAGACCGAGGATGGCAAATATCGGTGTTTTATAACTATGTTGAAGCAACTTTCTATCAATGTCCCTTTGGTAGAAGCTTCAGAACAAATGCCCGGTTATGCCAAGTTTATGAAAGATTTGGTCACCAAGAAAAGATCGGTTACTTTTGAGGATGATGATAGAATGCAGCATTGTAGTGGTATTGCTACAAGATCTCTGGTCCAAAAGAAAGAAGATCCGGGTGCGTTCACTATTCCTTATACAATCGGGCTATTACATTTTGCGAAAGCATTATGTGATCTGGGGGCAAGCATAAATCTCATGCCCCTCTCGATTTACAAGAAGTTGGGTTTGGGTGACCCAAAGCCCACTGGGATGCGGCTACTGATGGCTGATCAAACAGTAAAACGACCCATAGGGATACTCCACGATGTGTTAGTAAAAGTGGAGTCGTTCATATTTCCAGCAGATTTTGTTATTCTTGATTGCGAAGTCGATTTTGAAGTGCCCATTAATCTTGGGAGGCCATTCCTTGCTACGGGAAGAGCCTTAATAGACATGGAAAAGGGGCAGATGAAATTTCGGTTGAACAATGAGGAAGTGACCTTTAATATTTGTAGGTCCATGAGGCAGAGTGGTGAGCTCCAATCGGCATCTGCTATATCCTACAACATGGGTGAGACATTTGAGACACAAATAGAAGAACGTCTAGGTGTCGAAGCATTAGCGGCAGTGATAATGAACTTTGATAGCGATTGCATTGAAGAGTATGAGTCATTAGTCGCTGCTCTTGACCGAGGTGATGTTCAGTTTAAACCAAAGAAATTTGAGCTTGATATGAAGAATCGCGAGTCCCCACCCGCGAAACCATCTATAGAGGAAGCTCCAAAATTAGAACTAAAAGCTCTCCCACCTCATCTCAGGTATGAATTCTTAGGAAAGGGTGACACTTTGCCGGTAATCATTGCATCAGACTTGGATGCACAACAGGTTCAGAGTTTGGTGACGGTACTAAAAAGGTTCAAATGAGCTATTGGGTGGACTATTGCGGACATTATTGGGATCCCTCCCGGTATTTGCTCTCATAAAATCCAACTCATGCCTGATCATAAGCCGAGCGTTGAGCACCAGAGACGCTTGAACCCTCCTATGCAAGAAGTTGTGAAGAAGGAAATCATCAAGTGGTTGGATGCCGGAGTAATATATCCAATCGCTGATAGTAGTTGGGTATGCTCGGTTCAGTGTGTACCTAAGAAAGGGGGAATGACTGTGGTCTCCAACGAAAAGAATGAACTTGTTCCAATGAGACCGGTTACTGGATGGAGGGTGTGTATGGATTACTGTAAACTGAACTCATGGACTGAAAAAGACCATTTTCCTATGCCCTTCATGGATCAGATGTTGGATAGACTTGCCGAAAAAGGGTGGTATTGTTTTCTTGATGGGTCTTCGGGGTATAATCAGATTTCTATTGCACCAGAAGATCAAGAGAAAACCACTTTCACTTGTCCATATGGGACCTTTGCGTTCAGAAGAATGTCGTTTGGGTTGTGCAATGCACCCGCAACCTTTCAGAGATGTATGATGTCAATATTTTCTGACATGGTGTAGGATACTATAGAAGTTTTTATAGATGATTTTTCTGTGGTTGGTGATTCATTCGAGCGGTGTTTGGCCAATTTATCTGAGGTCCTTAAGAGATGTGAAGACTGCAATTTAGTACTAAACTGGGAAAAGTATCATTTCATGGTGAAAGAGGGTATTGTGTTGGGTCATCGCATTTTAGAAAAGGGCATAGAGGTTGATCGAGCTAAAGTCGAGGTAATCGAGAGACTTCCCCCGCCGATCTCTGTGAAAGGTGTGAGAATCTTTCTTGGGCATGCAGGTTTTTACCGGAGATTCATCAAAGACTTTTCAAAGATTGCACACCCATTGTGTAAATTGCTGGAGAAAGAATGTAAATTTTGTTTTGATGAATCCTGTCTTAAAGCATTAGGTGAGCTAAAAGAAAAGTTAGTGTCTGCACCTATCATTATTTCTCCGGATTGGAACAGTCCATTTGAGGTAATGTGCGATGCTAGTGGGGTGGCTCTTGGTGTAGTATTGGGACAGAGAAGAAACAAAATCCTTCACCCAATTTACTATGCTAGTAAAGCCCTAAATGAAGCCCAGAAGAACTACACAGTGACTGAGCAAGAACTCCTTGCAGTAGTCTTTGCTTTTGAGAAATTTCGCTCCTATTTGCTAGGTACTAGAGTTATAGTGCATACTGACCATTCAGCATTGAGATATTTGATGGCGAAGAAGGATGCGAAACCTAGGCTGATTCGTTGGGTATTACTGCTGCAAGAATTTGACTTTGAAGTGCTGGATAGAAAAGGAACTGAAAATCAAGTTGCTGATCACTTGTCTCATCTAGAGGATGAATCTATGAGAGAGTTAGGGGATAAGACTGACATTGATGATACTTTCCCCGATGAACATGTATTGGCTGCTTCATAAGACTTGATTCCATGGTTCACAGATTTTGCGAACTATCTGGCTAGTGATATTGTTCCATCAGACTTGTCCTTTAATCAAAGGAAAAATTTCATGTACGATATGAAGAAGTTCTTTTGGGATGAAGCATACTTGTATAGGAGTTGTGCCGACGGGCTTATTCGGCGTTGTGTGCCAGAATGTGAAATGTTGAGTGTGTTGGAGGCATGCAATTCTTCACCTGTTGGCGGACATCACAGTGATATCCGAACCGCTCATAAGATATTACAATGTGGTTACTATTGGCCAACTCTTCATCAAGATGCTCATGGGTTTGCTAAAGCATGTGACAAATGTCAATGAGATGGTAGTATTTCAAGAAAGCAAGAGCTCCCTCTAAACCCCATTCTTGTGATTGAGTTATTTGATGTTTGGGGTATTGACTTTATGGGCCCTTTCGTGAGTTCTCATGGGATAAAGTACATTCTAGTAGCAGTTGATTATGTGTCTAAATGGGTCGAAGCCATATCCCTCGCAAACAATGAAGGGAAGAGTGTCACTGCATTCTTGAAAAAGAATATATTCTCCCGTTTTGGCACCCCAAGGTCCATTATTAGTGATGGGGGCTCCCACTTCTGCAACAGATTATTCAAGGGGTTATTGGAGAAATACGGGGTTCGCCATAATGTGGCCACTCCTTACCACCCTCAAACTAGTGGGCAAGTTGAAGTATCGAATCGGGAGATCAAACAGATATTGTCCAAAACAGTGAATGCTAGTAGAACGGATTGGTCAAGGAGGCTTGATGATGCTCTTTGGGCCTACCGGACAGCATATAAGACTCCCATAGGTATGTCTCCATACCAACTTGTATATGGGAAAGCTTGTCATCTTCCGATTGAGTTAGAGCATAAAGCCATGTGGGCTATGAAGAAGTTAAAAATGGATTGGAGCGAAGCTGCAGAGCAACGGTTAAATGGGTTGAATGAACTTGATGAATTTCGCTTGAAAGCCTATGAAAGCTCAGCCCTATACAAAGAAAAGATGAAGAAGTATCATGACAACAAAATTGAAAAACGAGAGTTCATGGTCGGGGATTTGGTGCTTTTATTCAATTCCAGATTGCGCTTGTTTCCAGGGAAACTCAAGTCCAAATGGACTGGTCCTTACACGGTTACCCAACTATTCCCTCATGGAGCAGTTGAGTTGGAAACTAAGGAGGGTGTGCGGTTCAAGGTGATTGGACAACGCATAAAAATCTATCTTGGGCATGCTGAATCGACGAATGAAGTAATTGAGGTATACGATCTTGATGAAGTCTGAGTAATCAAGTGGCCCCAGTCGTGCCGCGACATTAAATCAGGCGCTTGTTGGGAGCCAACCCAATACTTATCGTCTTTTTAATAATGGTAGCATTTTCTATTAATGGGTTCTAAATTTGCAGGCACATCACCAGGAAATTCTGCAGAAAACTACTCCGCAGCAGCCACTGACGGATACATGGACGGACCGTTGCGCATGCGACGGACCGTCGTAAGCATCCGTCACACCAGGTACGTTTTTTTGTCAGTTTGAAATTAGGGCACACACGACGGAACCCACGATGGGGCGTCACATCTGCGACGGACCATCGTCGGGGAACCGTCGCGTGATTAATGAATTCTACCCGACCCGACCGGGCTGGACCCTTTTCAAAATCTGACCATTTATACTCCCCACCCCTCCATATTTCCCCCATTACTTCTTTGTTCCTCTCATCTCCCCTCTCTTTTCAACTTCCACACTTCCCCCCACTGATCATTGCCCCCAAAATCCTCCTAAGCCTTATTATTATCATCTACTAGTCGGTGCTGCTGCTGTAGGTGTCTAGATTGCCAATTGAATCATTCTCCATTTGCTTTTTCTACATTTCCAAGGTATGTGTCTCTAAATTTATACTCATTTATCTTGTATTTTTGTTTATTAGTTAGTATTAGCTTAGTTCTTAGTCGTATCGTGTTTGCTTTATATGATTATGTCTAAACCTAGGCTCAAAATGTTTGAATTTGCCATGTTAACAACCCTAGACCTAGGTGATTTCGTATTAATAGTTTCCTAGGTAGTTGGGATAGACACATATAGTTCCAAAACACTACAAGACCATGTGGGTTCATCGGGGTTGCTTAGGGTCCCTACAGTTCTATCTCTGTCATTCAGAACGAGACCCCAATGACGGACCGTCGTAGCCACGACGGACCGTCGTAGGGTTCGTTGCACAAGCCCTAGCACCCCTGTCCAACTGACACTTGTGACGGACCGTCGTACTCACGACGGTCCGTCCTGCATGACCGGCGTACCGGTCAGAGACCCCTCTCCTAAGGGTCTCCATTTTTTTTCTCAAGTGTCCTTCAACAGACACTTGTGACGGACCGTCGTACCCACGACGGTCCATCCTACACGACCGTCGTACCGCTCAGAGACCCCTCTCTTAAGGGTTTCCATTTTTTTCTCAAGTGTCCCTCAACGGACACTTGTGATGGACCGTCGTACCCACGATGGTCCGTCCTGCACTACCGTCGTACCTGTCAGAGACCCCTCTCCTAAGGGTCTCCCAACATTTTCTAAGTGTCCTACGACGAACACTTGTGACGGACCGTTGTACCCACGATGGTCCGTCCTGCATGACCGTCCTACCGGTCATGCAGGACGGACCATCGTGGGTACAACGGTCCGTCACAAGTGTTCGTCGTAGGACACTTAGAAAATGTTGGGAGACCCTTAGGAGAGGGGTCTCTGACAGGTACGACGGTAGTGCAGGACGGACCATCGTGGGTACGACGGTCCATCACAAGTGTCCGTTGAGGGACACTTGAGAAAAAAATGGAAACCCTTAAGAGAGGGGTCTCTGAGCGGTACGACGGTCGTGTAGGATGGACCGTCGTGGGTACGACGGTCCGTCACAAGTGTCTGTTGAAGGACACTTGAGAAAAAAAATGGAGACCCTTAGGAGAGGGGTCTCTGACCGGTACGCCGGTCATGCAGGACGGACCGTCGTGAGTACGACGGTCCGTCACAAGTGTCAGTTGGACAGGGGTGCTAGGGCTTGTGCAACGAACCCTACGACGGTCCGTCGTGGCTACGACAGTCCGTCATCGGGGTCTCGTTCTGAATGACAGAGATAGAACTGTAGGGACCCTAAGCAACCCCGATGAACCCACATGGTCTTGTAGTGTTGTGGAACTATATGTGTCTATCCCAACTACCTAGGAAACTATTAATACGAAATCACCTATGTCTAGGGTTGTTAACATGGCAAATTCAAACATTTTGAGCCTAGGTTTAGACATAATCATATAAAGCAAACACGATACGACTAAGAACTAAGCTAATACTAACTAATAAACAAAAATACAAGATAAATGAGTATAAATTTAGAGACACATACCTTGGAAATGTAGAAAAAGCAAATGGAGAATGATTCAATTGGCAATCTAGACACCTACAGCAGCAGCACCGACTAGTAGATGATAATAATAAGGCTTAGGAGGATTTTGGGGGCAATGATCAGTGGGGGGAAGTGTGGAAGTTGAAAAGAGAGGGGAGATGAGAGGAACAAAGAAGTAATGGGGGAAATATGGAGGGGTGGGGAGTATAAATGGTCAGATTTTGAAAAGGGTCCAGCCCGGTCGGGTCGGGTAGAATTCATTAATCACGCGACGGTTCCCCGACGATGGTCCGTCGCAGATGTGACGCCCCATCGTGGGTTCCGTCGTGTGTGCCCTAATTTCAAACTGACAGAAAAACGTACCTGGTGTGACGGATGCTTACGACTGTCCGTCGCATGCGCAACGGTCCGTCCATGTATCCGTCAGTGGCTGCTGCGGAGTAGTTTTCTGCAGAATTTCCTGGTGATGTGCCTGCAAATTTAGAACCCATTAATAAAAAATGCTACCATTATTAAAAAGACGATAAGTATTGGGTTGCCTCCCAACAAGCGCCTGATTTAATGTCGCGGCCTGACTGGGGCCACTTGATTACTCAGACTTCATCAAGATGGTATGCCTCGATTACTTCATTCGCTGATTCAGCATGCCCAAGATAGATTTTTATGCGCTGTCCATTCACCTTGAACCGGACACCCTCCTTAGTTTCCAACTCAACTGCTCCATGAGGGAATAGTTGGGTAACCGTGTAAGGACAAGTCCATTTGGACTTGAGTTTCCCTGGAAACAAGCGCAATCTGGAATTGAATAAAAGCACCAAATCCCCGACCATGAACTCTCGTTTTTCAATTTTGTTGTCACGATACTTCTTCATCTTTTATTTGTATAGGGCTAAGCTTTCATAGGCTTTCAAGCGAAATTCATCAAGTTCATTCAACCCATTTAACCGTTACTCTGCAGCTTCGCTCCAATCCATTTTTAACTTCTTCATAGCCCACATGGCTTTATGCTCTAACTCAACCAGAAGATGAAAAGATTTCCCATATACAAGTTGGTATGGAGACATACCTATGGGAGTCTTATATGCTGTCCGGTAGGCCCAAAGAGCATCATCAAGCCTCCTTGACCAATCCGTTCTACTGGCATTCACTGTTTTGGACAATATCTGTTTGATCTCCCGATTCGATACTTCAACTTGCCCACTAGTTTGAGGGTGGTAAGGAGTGGCCACATTATGGCGAACCCCGTATTTCTCCAATAACCCCTTGAACAATCTCTTGCAGAAGTGGGAGCCCCCATCACTAATAATGGCCCTTGGGTTGCCAAAACGGGAGAATATATTCTTTTTCAAGAATGCAGTGACACTCTTCCCTTCATTGTTTGCGAGGGCTATGGCTTCGACCCATTTACATACATAATCAACTGCTACTAGAATGTACTTCATCCCATGAGAACTCACGAAAGGGCCCATAAAGTCAATACCCCAAACATCAAATAACTCAATCACAAGAATGGGGTTCAGAGGGAGCTCTTGCTTTCTTGAAATACCACCATCTCGTTGACATTTGTCACATGCTTTAGCAAACCCATGAGCATCTTGATGAAGAGTTGGCCAATAGTAACCACATTGCAATATCTTGTGAGCGGTTTGGATACCACTGTCCGCCAACAGGTGAAGAATGGCATGCCTCTAACACACTCAACATTTCACATTCTGGTACACAACGCCGAATAAGCCCGTCGGCACAACTCCTATACAAGTATGGTTCATCCCAAAAGAACTTCTTTACATCGTACATGAACTTTTTCCTTTGATGAAAGGACAAGTCTGATGGAACAATATCACTAGCCAGATAGTTCGCAAAATCTGCAAACCATGGAATCAAGTCTTGTGAAGCAGCCAATACATGTTCATCGGGGAAAGTATCATCAATGTCAGTCTTATCCCCTAATTCTATCATAGCTTCATCCTCTAGACGAGACAAATGATCAGCAACTTGATTTTCACTCCCTTTTCTATCCAGCACTTCAAAGTCAAATTCATGCAGTAGTAATACCCAAAGAATCAGCCTAGGTTTCACATCCTTCTTCGCCATCAAATATCTCAATGCTGAATGGTCAGTATGCACTATAACTCTAGTACCTAGCAAATAGGAGCGAAATTTCTCAAAAGCAAAGACTACTGCAAGGAGTTCTTGCTCAGTCACTGTGTAGTTCTTCTGGGCTTCATTTAGGGCTTTACTAGCATAGTAAATTGGGTGAAGGATTTTGTTTCTTCTCTGTCCCAATACTACACCAAGAGCCACCCCACTAGCATCGCACATTACCTCAAACAGACTGTTCCAATCCGGAGAAATAATGATAGGTGCAGACACTAACTTTTCTTTTAGCTCACCGAATGCTTTAAGACAGGATTCATCAAAACAAAATTTACATTCTTTCTCCAGCAATTTACACAATGGGTGTGCAATCTTTGAAAAGTCTTTGATGAATCTCCGGTAAAAACCTGCATGCCCAAGAAAGATTCTCACACCTTTCACAGAGATCGGCGGGGGAAGTCTCTCGATTACCTCGACTTTAGCTCGATCAACCTCTATGCCCTTTTCTAAAATGCGATGACCCAACACAATACCCTCTTTCACCATGAAATGATACTTTTCCCAGTTTAGTACTAAATTGCAGTCTTCACATCTCTTAAGGACCTCAGATAAATTGGCCAAACACCGCTCGAATGAATCACCAACCACAGAAAAATCATCTATAAAAACTTCTATAGTATCCTACACCATGTCAGAAAATATTGACATCATACATCTCTGAAAGGTTGCGGGTGCATTGCACAACCCAAACGACATTCTTCTGAACGCAAAGGTCCCATATGGACAAGTGAAAGTGGTTTTCTCTTGATCTTCTGGTGCAATAGAAATCTGATTATACCCCGAAGACCCATCAAGAAAACAATACCACCCTTTTTCGGCAAGTCTATCCAACATCTGATCCATGAAGGGCATAGGAAAATGGTCTTTTTCAGTCCATGAGTTCAGTTTACAGTAATCCATACACACCCTCCATCCAGTAACCGGTCTCATTGGAACAAGTTCATTCTTTTCGTTGGAGACCACAGTCATTCCCCCTTTCTTAGGTACACACTGAACCGGGCATACCCAACTACTATCAGCGATTTGATATATTACTCCGGCATCCAACCACTTGATGATTTCCTTCTTCACAACTTCTTGCATAGGAGGGTTCAAGCGTCTCTGGTGCTGAACGCTCGGCTTATGATCAGGCATGAGTTGGATTTTATGAGAGCAAATACCGGGAGGGATCCCAATAATGTCCGCAATAGTCCACCCAATAGCTCATTTGAACCTTTTTAGTACCGTCACCAAACTCTGAACCTGTTGTGCATCCAAGTCTGATGCAATGATTACCGGCAAAGTGTCACCCTTTCCTAAGAATTCATGCCTGAGATGAGGTGGGAGAGCTTTTAGTTCTAATTTTGGAGCTTCCTCTATAGATGGTTTCGCGGGTAGGGACTCGCGATTCTTCATATCAAGCTCAAATTTCTTTGGTTTAAACGGAACATCACCTCGGTCAAGAGCAGCGACTAATGACTCATACTCTTCAATGCAATCGCTATCAAAGTTCATTATCACTGCCGCTAATGCTTCGACACCTAGACGTTCTTCTATTTGTGTCTCAAATGTCTCACCCATGTTGTAGGATATAGCAGATGCCGATTGGAGCTCACCACTCTGCCTCATGGACATACAAATAATAAAGGTCACTTCCTCTTTGTTCAAACCGAAATTTCATTTGCCCCTTTTCCATGTCTACTAAGGCTCTTCCCGTAGCAAGGAATGGCCTCCCAAGAATAATGGGCACTTCAAATCGACTTCGCAATCAAGAATAACAAAATCTGCTGGAAATATGAACGACTCCACTTTTACTAACACATCGTGGAGTATCCCTATGGGCCGTTTTACTGTTTGATCAGCCATCAGTAGCCGCATCGCAGTGGGCTTTGGGTCACCCAAACCCAACTTCTTGTAAATCGAGAGGGGCATGAGATTTATGCTTGCCCCCAGATCACATAATGCTTTCGCAAAATGTAATAGCCCGATTGTACAAGCAATAGTGAACGCACCTGGATCTTCTTTCTTTTGGACCAGAGATCTTGTAGCAATAGCACTACAATGCTGCATTCTATCATCATCCTCAAAAGTAACCGATCTTTTCTTGGTGACCAAATCTTTCATAAACTTGGCATAACCGGGCATTTGTTCTGAAGCTTCTACCAAAGGGACATTGATAGAAAGTTGCTTCAACATAGTTATAAAACACCGATATTTGCCATCCTCGGTCTTTTTCACTAATCTTTGAGGAAATGGGGGTGGTGGCCTAGGCATAGGAATTACGTTTTTGGGCACTTCAGCATCTTTCTCAATCTCATCCTCTAATTCAGCATCAACATCTACCACTTTATCAGTATCTTTTGTCACCTTATTCTCATTAGATGGCATGGGTGGTTCAATGGTTTGCTTTCCACCGCGAGTAGTAATTGCCATACAATGTCCATCATTTTTCGGATTTTGGACAGTGTTGCTAGGAAGGGTGCCCGGTTGCCGTGTGTTCACAGTTGCAGATAATTGGGCCAATTGTAACTCAAGTTGCTTAATCGATATTGCGTGTGTATCAACTTTTTGCCCAATACCCGCTAAATCATTCCTCAACTCTTTATTGTGCTCATCACTAGCATCGAACCTCCTCATAATCTTATGCAACATATACTCAACTCGCGACATACTACCTCCACCATCCCTAGGAGTAACTTCACGATTTTGAGGAGGAACATAGGGTCCATTCCTGTCGTTTCTGTTACCATAGCTACCCCTGTTGAAGTTGTTATCGCGATTGTAGTTTCCATCTCGAACATAATGACCCTCACGATTGTAGTTACCATAGTTCCGACCTTGGTTCCCTTGACCTTGGCGCCAATTTTACTGATTAGATCCTTGGGAACTTGGTCGGAAACCCCCCATCTGTTCATTTACTGCATAGGAATCCTCCTCATAATAACACTCATCGTTTGGAGGTGGTGGTTTAGCCAAGTAGTTGACTGCATTAATCTTTTCTGCACCCCCAGTGACATGTTTTAGTACCAACCCAAGCTCAGTTCTCATCTGAGCCATTTCTTCACGAATATCATCTGTGGCTGGGTTGTGAGTGGACTGTACTGCGAAGGTGTTTCTCCCTGTATCGGACTTCCTATTACTCCAAGCTTTGTTGTTACGGGAGATATTCTCTAATTTCTCGGCAATCTCAGCATAAGGGCATTCTCCATAAGATCCACCTGCTATAGTGTCCAACACTGCTTTATTGTTATCATCTTGTCCCCGATAGAAGTATTCTTTCAGTGACTCATCATCAATACGGTGATTTGGAACACTTCTCAAGAATGAGGTGAATCTATCCCAAGAACTACTAACTGACTCTCCTGGTAGTGCCACAAAGTTGTTCACCCTGTCTTTGTGGTTTAATTTCTTGGAGACCGGATAGTAGCGTGCTAAGAAGACATCCCGTAGTTGGTTCCAAGTGAAGATGGAGTTGTATGGGAGCTCAGTGAACCACATAGCAGCCTCTCCCGTCAGTGAGAGAGGAAACACTCTGAGACCTATTACATCTAGATCCAAATCAGGCCTCCCCACACAACTTTTACACACTGCCCTTACCTTAGCTATATGGGCATGTGGATCCTCAGAAGGTAGCCCTGAAAACAAACCTCTGGCAGTGAGCATTTGCATTAGGCTACTAGTTACCACAAAAGTGTGGCATGTGGGTAGAGGGGGCAAGACAAGTCCATCCGAGTCTTCTATGTTATCATACCCTCTGTAGTATGCTTGAGGCCGTGGAGCGGGATTTTGTCCCCTTTGTTGATGTTCACCCGGAGCGTCGGGTAACATCTGACCATGAACATCCACTGGATTTGGGATGTTCTTGTTTGGATCCTCGTCATTTATTCCCAAGTTTTGATTCATGTTGCACAGTGTACGCTCTAGCTCGTGATCGTAGGGAAACAAGGGTTCTCGGCCTCTCCGTGTATTTGTCATACAAGGAGAATTATTCTGAAAAGAAATCAAAAATAATAAAACAAAGTAAAATCAAGAAAATATCAACTAAACTATAGAAATAAGTTCAAGTTAATCTAAAAGCTAAATTCCCCGGCAGCGGCGCCAAAATTTGATACGCTCAAACTTACTTCTCAAATGAGAAGTAAAGCAGTCGTGTCAAGTAAATAACCCAACTAGTGAGGTTGGGATCGTTCCCACGAGGAAAATAGTCTAGACTTAACTTTAACCTAGTATTACTATCGTTTGGTCGATAACTTTCTTGGAAATTAAAAATATAAAAAGGGGGGTTTGTATTTCCTAATGAGTAAAAATAACTATCGAAATTGAAAGTGACACTTGACAACTTTTAATATTGGGTTTTAATCAATGAATCAAAGTAAGTAGGGCCTACGTGTTCCCCACAGGTTCATAACTTGATAATTCTAACTATAACAATTCTTTCCTAGTATCTTGCATGCAAAGTGATAAGTTATGTATTTCTAAATCCTTGGTCCGGCATCTTGAAAATCTCACTCCGCACCTTGGTCCAGCTACGTGTGTTTCTTTCCTAACCCTTATCTTTACCTCATATTAAGCATCGTATTCGATATTTGACTAAGTTATTACCTCGTACCAATCAATACTAGCCTATTAGATCGTATACACTAAATCTATGTTAATAATTCTTTTCCTATTATCTACCTCCTTGGTCTGGCAAGTAGCATTAAGGCGAGTTCTAACGTTGATCATCCGTTAAAAAGACTTCTAAGCGAAAGAATTATTAATACATGCAAGACACTATTCTAGAATTGTTATTTTAGCTAGGGTTTATCTCATTATTTGCCTATGGTTCCCACAACCCTAGTTATGGAGTTTAGTTACTCATAGCCATAAACACAATATTCAAAGATGTTAAATCAGAATTCATGTACTTACTTCAATGAGAAAGAATAAAGTCCGAAAATTTGCTTGATTAATCACCAAAAGTCACTTGTAAGAATCTCCAAGAATCAAACACTATTACACAAAGTCTAATCTCACAGAGTCTAACTATAAGGAATTTAATAATCTAAGAGTCTAACCTCAAAAACGAGGTTTTTCGAACTATTTATAAAAAATAAAAACCTAAGTGAACAAGGATTCTAATTGCTGGAAATATGCCAAAACGCGGCTGGGTCGACGGACCACGCGACGGACCGTCGTGCTCGCGACGGACCGTCGTGGAATCCGTCGTCCCATACTTGGTCATTTCTTCTGCTGCTCTCTTATTCCCCTCGATGGCAAGTGTGACGGACCGTCATAGGCACGACGGTCCGTCGAGGGTCTTCGTTTCAAAATACTTCAACTCTTGGAATCTGGGTACTGGGATCACTTCTCTGATCTTCACGACGAACCTGCAGGACGGACCGTCACAAGCTTCGTAATCCCACACTTGGTCAGACTTCCCCATCTTCCTTCAGCAGCTGCACTACGCTGCCACCTACGGACAGTCACAGGCACGACGGACCGTCATAAGCTCCGTAGGTGGTCTCTTCTGCATTTTTTTTCTCAAAATCTCCGCATTCAGCTCTGGACAGATTTCTTGCAAAACAAAGAGAAACTTATATCAAAATTAGCACAAAAAGGCTTTCGAACACACTAAACTTAAGGAAAAAGTATTAACTATACCGTGAAACCATGGTATATCATGTGTCAAACAGAGGTTGTATTACCATAGTCCCAAATTAAAGAAACGAGCTTGTTCCAATGAGATTATTGACCGGAGGGAGGATTTGGATGGATTACCAGAAGTTCAATGCTTGGACAGAGAAGGACCACTTCCCTATGCCCTTCATGGATAAGATGTTGGATAGATTTTTATTAAAGGGATGGAAATTCTTCCTTAATGGGTATTCGGGCCACAATCAAATCTCTACATCCCCAAAATACAAAGAGAAAACCACCTTCACGTTCCCCAATAAGAGTTTTGCTTCGACATTCATGCCATTTGGGTTGTGCAATGTCCAGAAACCTTCCTGCATTGCATGATGTCAATTTTCTTGGACATGGTTGAGGACACTATTCAGGTGTTCATAGAAGAATTCTGGGTGGTTAATGACTCTTTTGATAGATGCTTCAACAATCTGGCCAAGGTAGTGAAAAAGTGTGAAGATTGCAATTTGGTGCTGTTTAGGAGAAATGTCACTTCATGGTAAAAGAGGGCATAGTATTGGGGCACTAGATTTCTGAGAAAGATATTGAGGTTGATAAGGCCAAAGTGGATGTATTATAAAAACTCTCTCCACCTATGTTGATAAAATACGTGAGAAGTTTTCTGGGGCACGTAGGTTTCTATTGAAGGTTCATAAAAAATATTTCAAAAATTGCACATCCATTGTGCAAGATGCTTGAAAAGGAGGGTAAATTTGACTCTGATTATTCTTTTCTGATAGCATTTGAATAGTTAAAGAAGTTTATTTTTTCCCCCATCATTGTTTCTACAAATTAGGGGCAACCTATTGAAGTCATTTACAATGCAAGTGGGGTAGCGCTTGGCGTGGTACAGTGGAAAAGGAATGAGAAGATACTTCATCCTATTTACTATAAAGAAAATCTCTATATGCATCCCAAAAGTATTAAACGGCTACAGATCAAGGACTGCTTTGTGAGATATTTGAATTCGAGAAATTTCACTATTATTTGCTTCTTACTGCTGTCATAGTACACGTGGACCATTCAACGTTAAGGTATTTGATGGCCAAAAAGGATGCAAAACCATGACTTATTAATGGATGTTGTTGTTGTAATAATTTGATTTTGTGGTTAAAGACCGCAAGGGGATAGAGAACCAAGTTAACGATACCTTGTCTAGATTAGAGAATGAAGCCTTTCTTGATCTTGGTGAAAATAGTGAGATTAATGATGTGTTCCCAGATGAAAAAGGTAATGAATTTCTCCCTTGAACTCATTCCTTGCTTTTCCGACTTCGCTAATTATTTGGAAAGCAATTTGGTACCTCTGGATCTTCCTTCTCACAAAAGGAAGAAGTCCATGCATGATGTATAAAATTCATTTTGGGATAAGTCTTACTTGTATCGTAGTTATGCTAATGGGATTTTTCGTCCTTGTGTGCCCAAGGTTAAGATGTCCAGTTTTGTTGAGGCATGTAATTCATCGCCTGTTGGTGGGCATCGTAGTGGTGTTCATAATGCGCATAATCTTTTGAAGTGTGGATACTATTGGCCAACCATCCACCAAGACTCATATGATTTTGTCAAGTCTTGTAACTGTTGCCAAAGAAAGGGTGGGATTTCAAAGAGGCAAGACCTTCCTATGAACCCAATTATCCTAATCGAGTTATTGATGTATGGGGAATTGATTTTATGGGGTCATTTGTGAGTTCATATGGGATGAAGTATAATCTTGTTGTGGTTGATTATCTATTGAATTTGGTGGAAGCAATTGCGCTCCCCAACAATGAAGGCATGAGTGTTACAATGTTCTTGAAGAAAAATATCTTCTCTAGATTTTCCACCCCAAGGGAAATTATCAGTGATGGAGGTTCCCACTTTTCCAATAAGTTGTTTAAAACACTGCTTAAGAAATATGATGTCCCCCACAATGTATCTACTCCTTACTATCCAAAGAATAGTGGGCAAGTCGAAGTGTCAGTTAGAGAGATAAAACAAATTTCGGCAACAACTTTGAATGAAAATAGAATCTATTAGTCAAGGAAGCTTGAGATTGCTCTATAGGTCAACCACACTTCATACAATACTCCCATATGCATTTATACCAAATCTTATGCGGGAAGTCTTTCCATTTGCCGGCAGAGCTAGTGCACGAAGACATGCGGGCAATGAAGAATATTAACTTAGATTGGGGCAACTCATCAACTCAAAGAATGAATGACTTGAATTTGCTCGATGAGTTTCACCTAAAATCTTATGAAAGTGCAGCCTTGTAAAATGAGAAGATGAAGAAGTACCAAGATCAAAGTATTGAAAATTGAGATTTTGTTGTTGAAGATCTTGTACTTCTATTCAACTCTAGGTTGCGCCTATTTATGGGCAAGCTCAATTTAAAATGATCCGGACCATTCTCACCCAAGCAAGTCCCACATGAAGAGGTGAATCTTGATAATAATGAAGGAACAAGGTTCAAGGTGAATAAACAGAGGATAAAGATTTATCTCGAAAATGCAGAGAATGTGAAACAAGTGATTAAGTCCTATTACATTGATGAATTCTGAGTAATCAAGAAGCCTGCTTAGTGCCGCGACGTTAAATCAAGAGCGCTTGGCTGGAAACCCAAGGTGTAAAATATATCCAACCATAAGTTTACAATTTCTGTCAGGTAGTTTTACTTTGATTATTTGATTTCTTGTACTAGAGTAGTTTTGTATTTCAGTTTCCTAAATTTATATTCGGTTTTAATCTTTTCATGCTTGAGTTTATCTTTCGTATGTACTCAACCAGGATGAGGGTTCGCTTGAGGACCAGCAATGGTTCTTGAGTACCGTCCACGTCCAGGGTGCAGGCTCGTGTCGTGAAAAAATACAACTTAAAAACTTCAAATTAATATCCAGAAAAAACTTCAACTTCAAACTATGACTTTATATCGAATGTCTAAATAAGTTAAAAATTACTGTAATCCCCTCCAACGTAGCCAAAGAAGAGAGGTGGTGCTTTTGGTACGAAAAAAAATATTTTTTTTAAAAGTAAGTAATTAATTTAATATTTATTTTCTAGTGTTTGGTAAGTAACAAAAAAAAATCACAAGTTTTTATATATAACATTTCAAAACACCTACTGGGTAGCAGGGGTGGGGAGTAGGAGTTTGGGGGGGGTAGATTGTCAAGGAGTGAAGGAAGGATTAGATGAGTGCGTAGGAGATAATGAACTTGGACGGTCACTTCTAGAACTAATTGTTTTTCCTATTTTCATTTGGAAAATCATTTTCCTATTTTTTTTAACTTATTTTTCTTGAGAAAATATTTTACCAATCAAATATGAGAATATCGGAAAATATTCCTACATACCAAACTTACTCATAAAATCGATCCATTATTTTTAAAGGAGAAACTAAGCTAATGCGCCATAAAAGTAAAACAAATATCTCTTTATAATTAATATCCCAAAACTTCAATAGTGGAAGATGGATCTCCTCTACAATTACAATCCCTTTCATAATAGGAAAAATTTTATGAATAGCAAACTGTTAATTAAAAATAAATGTTATGTTTTACTTAATTCTAATTCGTGCTCTTCAAAATTCATACTCACCTCTCTCCCAAGAAATGTCTCTCGACTCTCCAAAATTCTTGCTCACCACTCCCTCGCCTCTCAAAATTTATGTATACGTAAATGTATGAAATGTGTTTGTGTTTGGATAAAGTGAGAGAATTGTATATGCAAATACAAATACACATATTTTTGTCCAATACACTCATAATTATACAAATATAGATCTTTCCCTACCGTTTCTCTTTTGCCTTTCTCTCTTTCTTACTTAATAAAAACACAAATTTTATAAAATACAATGTATAATTTCTATTGTGTATATAGAGAGATAAATACTTGATATATAATTTTTTTTTATTTTGATTCAATTTTTTACAAATTCTAATTTTATACATATATGTACAAATATAATAATTAATTTACATACATAGTGGTTATATATATATATATATATATATATATATATATATATCCAGCAGAAGCAATTGTCGCAGCTCCAGCTGAAGCAATTGTAACTGCTCCGGTGGATCAGAGCTACTCGAAAACCGTGATAGGTGCTTGAGATCTACTTCTAGTTGACTGCTCTAAGACGGGCTTCCCTCTTTCCTTGGCTCTGCTCGCGCGTCTATGCTCCGCCCCAGCAAGTAATAATTGAAAAAACGAATGAATGACCTCTTCATTTATTTTCAAGCTTGCTCTTCGCTTCGGGGTGGTGAGACGAGGTGTAGCGCAGTCTGGTCAACGCGTCTGTTTTGGGTACAGAGGGCTACTACGGATCATGCTCCTTATTTGCGCTTTCCCACCATTATATGGTGTGGCTAGCTGTGAAATATGCATATATATATATATATATATATGTAGACTGCTCTATGACGGGCTTCCCTCTTTCCTTGGCTCTGCTCGCTCGTCTATGCTCCGCCCCAGCAAGTAATAATTGAAAAACTAATGAATGACCTCTCCATTTATTTTCAAGCTTGCTCTTCGCTTCGGGGTGGTGAGACGAGGTGTAGCGCAGTCTGGTCAACGCATCTGTTTTGGGTACAGAGGGCTACTACGGATCATGGTTCCTATTTGTGCTTTCACACCATTATATGGTGTGGATAGCTGTGAAATATGCATATACATATATATGGTGAGACGAGGTGTAGCGCAGTCTGGTCAACGCATCTGTTTTGGGTACAGAGGGCTAGTACGGATCATGGTCCCTATTTGCGCTTTCCCACCATTATATGGTGTGGCTAGCTGTGAAATATGCATATATATATATATATATATATATATATATATATATATATATATATATATATATATATATATATATATATATATATATATATATATATATATATATATATATATATATATATATATATATATATATATATATATATATATATATATATATGTTTATATATACACACAATCTGTGCTCTATTATACAACTTAGATGCCCTGCGTGTGATTTATACAAATTTGTCGTCATTGAACATTTCCAACAAGCAATTTTTTGAAATTTTGAAACAAATTCTTGACAAATCTTTTTTAGGTGTGGCTTTAAATATTTTAGCTCTCTCACATCTGAATCTTTATACATTGAAGTTAAAAAAAAAAATTCTCTAGCGGAATTTATTATGTATTAAATAGCTTTGAAGGACAAATATGTCATATACAGTTTAGGACGAGACTTAACTTGTGTTTCTTGTCCCTTCAACTACATGGATGATCGATGTTTTCAAAATTTTGATCATTAATCAGGGTCTATTAAGGCATAGTTTGTGTATGGAATAGTTAAGGATACGTTGCTGTTTGTAGTTCGTTCACAAGAGATCATGCCTTTCTTCCTAATTCATTGACGAAAAAATATATAACATTTCAATTACAAGTCTCTCTTTAGGGTTTGATCCCACCAACAAGAAATCCATAGTATTGAAGGAAAACTTGGTGGTAATTAATACACTTCAAGCGTGTTTCTAGATTTTCATCATTGGGGTGGAAAAATCACGGATGGAGGCATTCATAAATATTCCCAAATTTTTTTCTTAAGAAGGATAGTGTTTTTATCAACAATGTTATTTATTTTTGTAAATTTATTCAGACTACGTTATTCTACAATTGGATTCAATATTGGAGATGGAGAGTTTAAGTAAGGGGATACTCACCAAGATTAATAGATGTAAAGGTGCAAGTTGCACTAGTAAGTATTTCAAATTTCCTATCACACATTTACATGTTCTACAAAATTAGACAACATGGATAAAATAATCGATTGAGATTCCATCAAAATTATCATTAGACCCATATTTATCCTTTGTTTACCACTAATTTTAAGGGAGAGCTTTTAGCAATTTTAACTTGTGGGCTTTACACTTGTTTATACATTGAAAAGAAAAAATAGAAGTAGGAATCACTTTGCTGTTGCGCTAAATCTTATGGATAGTATTTGGCCCTTGAGATGATCTAACTGGAGCTAGGGGAGAATAACACCATGTACATAGTCAAAATTATTTTTGTGTATATACGTTGACTTCAAATTTCCTTTGTTTCTTGGTATGTTTAGCTTCTTTATGGTTAAGAATGTTCAGAAAATAGTTGTGCATCCTGTTTTCATTATTTTTAGACACCTTAAGTAAGAGTTGTTGTCTTTCAAGCTAATAAGAGTATTAGATTATTCTTTGAATCTTTGTTTGCAAAATGTACTTACAGATTTCAAATCTCGAAATGTCCATTTCTTGTAATGCTTTCATTTCTATTACATTTTTTTGACGATTCTTTCTTGAGTGGAGGATATATCAAACAACCTTTCTACTTTTTAATTATAGAAATAAGACACTATATTTTTATGGCACTCAACAAATTTCATAAAAATTAATCAGTGATATAATTCAAAAAAATCTTGAAATAATAAGATTTTGAAAACAAGTGAATTAAAAAAAGAAAATTTTTTAGAAATAACAAACATAAAATATATAATAAGTATCTTTATCAATAGTTTTGATAAATGCATTTCATAATTATAATTTTGTTTGCTATAAATTTTGGATGCATACAAATAATGCAAAATTTCGAATAGAAAGAATAAGGGAAACTATAGTCTCACATTACAATTTTCTTAAATTATAGTTATAATACCCAATATAGCCTATATATTTGTTATTCTACTGATCTTTCTCTAAAATATATAAGAACTATAATCGTAACGCAATGGGTGAAAACTTGGGGAAAATGTAAAGAAAGAAAATTTAATTTTTAATTTATTTGATCTATTTAATCCCTTGACAACTTAGTAAAGGGGGAAACGAAAGAATATAGACTCAAGTTTTATATGAGAATTAAAAAAGAATGTCAATAAAAAATTTGTAACCCTCACATTGGCTAAATAATTATATTTATCCTTTTTGGTAAAGATTATGTAGTTTTTTAAACTCTAAATATGCATAAATATTACCATAGAATCAATGTATTTTTTTTATATTTAAAACAGGGCCTTAAAATATGGTCATTGCTTATAATAAAATGACTTCCACAATTATCGACCTAAGCATCAATTCCTAATTATTTTTTTCATAGGTAAGAAATTTATTTTCACAAATACAATATTTTAAAATAAAATATTATAAACTGAAAATATTTTCATTCATATCAAATACATCCTTCGAACATTTACGTAAATATTTTTCAGAACAATGATTTTTACTATGCATAAATATCATTGGAAAAAATTAAACTAACAAAATTCCATAGTTTAGAGTATTTATATAAACACTAGTGACATTTTCCGCACTTCTCGCGACTATATAAAATATTTATAAGATAATAATATGTCATATGTAATATTTAGGTTAGTATCAAATATCTAGATATTATTAATATCTATCTTCATCTGCAATTTCATAGGTTTTTCATTTTTGTTAACATATAAAATATAATTTTTTTTTGTTTATGTATTTAGTAGAACAAAATATTAAATGGAATGAGAGATAATATGTTGAAATAAAAATATATTGTATTACGCTGCAAATATTTTATATGTATCACGATCCAAACCGCCGCGATTTGCATCAACACTTACAAAATGGGAGGAGTACTACTATATTACCTAAAGCAATTAGTCTAAACTAAAACATTTAAGTTACAGATGCAAGTTAAATGATTAAATCGAAGTCCATTACTTAAAAAATGATCTAATTACTAAAATTCGTGAAAGAAAAATCTAGAATCTGAAAGTCAATGTACCAAAACATCTAACAAGATCCATAAATCTAAACAAGAAGGGATACATCCCCATCTAATGAACTATTCAACTATATAAAACAATGCATTAGTCAAAAAACAGTAACATAGACGAAAGAGAACTACATAACAACCCGGAAGATACAACTCACCCTTAAAGTCGATGTGATAATCTCTAGTCTCCTAGGCTTGTCAATAGCCGCTTGAAGATGCTCGGTACTAACAAAAATAAGAGAAAATGCAGAATCAGTACAAAACCACCATGTAATGGTATGATAACATAGTTATCCCACTAGTTGAATATAAACAAGTCAAACAAATATTATAATCACATACATACATACATACATACATATGTATATATATATATATATATATATATATATATATATATATATATATATATATATATATATATATATATATATATATATATATATATATATATATATATATATATATATATATGTATGTATATATATAGACACACACACACACATGGGTTGAGAAGGAAAAAATGGCCAAAATTTGTTGTACAAGTTAGTTTACTTTTGGTACAATTGATCCACGTGCTAGCGGACATTTATTTTGAATTCAATAATTTTTGAAAAAACATTTCGATATATTTATTTTGTTATTATGAGAATCGATCCTACTACTTCTGGTTCTGGGGTTTCCACGCTTGAAAAAAAAACTCGGGGCGTGTCATCCAAATCATCGGTCTGGTACTAGATGTAGCCTTTCCTTCGGGCAAGATGCCAAATATTTATAACGCTTTGGTAGTTCAAGGTCAAGTTAGTGTTGGTCAACCAATTAATGTGGCTTGTGAGGTACAACAAATTTTAGGAAATAATCGAGTAAGAGTTGTAGGTATGAGTGCTACAGAAGGTCTAACGAGAAGAATGACAGTGATTGACACAGGAGCTCCTATAAGTGTTCCAGTTGGGGGAGCAACTCTGGAACGAATTTTTAACGTGCTCGAAGAGCCTGTATCTATATCGATATCTATATCTATATATGTATCTATCTATATATTACCCTTATACATAAGTGAACAAGAAAAGTACTATCACAACATCAATCAATTGTACCAACAGTAAAGTAAATTGTACAACAAATTTGGGCCATTTTGTTCCTTCATATTCCTTCTCAACAATGTGTATGCATTTAATTTTGTCATCTTCCTCTTACCTTTTGGCATGTATTAATTACATTTTATATCTTTGTGAAAACATTTGGCTTCCACCCAAAACACAATTTCATCTTTTCTACGTCCCTCAAGACTTCTTTCTTTTCTGCCACTATGTTATATGTTTTTCATGCAGTTTCATCACTTCAAGACGATTCTTCTTCATTGTTGGTCTTACAACTCTTCATGATTATCTTTGTACAGGTTAGATTTTTCCATTTCAATTACTTATATTTTCAAAAATTTTACGAGTCTTTTATATTGATAAAGATTGAATCAAAGTAATGTGCATAAAGTTCCATAGCTTGGGGAACTAACACACCAACAGATGGTTGTACCAATAGCAACCTAATGTGTACATTTAAGCTTAGGTTTCAAACAACTATGGATTCTCTTTCTCCTATTCTCTTCTATTTAAATTTCAAGTTTATGTACTTCTGAGTTTTTGTGAGTTTTTTTTATTAAATTTATTTAGAGGTTTTTGAACTTGATAATCGAATTTCGTTGTTCAAATAGTTTCCAAAGCGGACAAATTAAAGTTGAGAAGCTGAATTTGGTCTCAAAGGATTTTAATGGAGATTACAAACCCTCTCGTCAAAATAAAATTGGGAATGTGTTATTTGTAGTTTTGATGATTTGACAAACTTAGGGACCTCATAAAGGTACCGGGTTTTCTACTTGAGTATTGCAGGTGTCTTGTTTGAAGTATTTGCAGATGAAACTAACCCAGGGACCTAGTAGAGGTACCAGGCTCTCATGATGATGAGCCAGTCAACTGCTAGCTGGAGATGGTACAGAAAGTAGGTGCACACTTCCCGATGGCGTCAGAAAGTGTGACCTTTCCAGCCAATGGCAAAGAAGTTTAGGAAAGTGACTTGCCCATATAAAAGGCACTTTCCTAAACACTTTTCTTTATTTTTTTGCAACTTGATAAAAACTTTTCAAGAAGTCTTGCAAAGGCTAATAGAAAGCAAAGACAGAATCATTCCAAGAACAACAGCAACATCTGGAGCATTTCGTCTAGTTGTTTAGGAATTTATTCTCTTGTTTTTAAATTGTAAACCACTCCTGAATCTATAAAGGACTTGGTGTGTTGTGTTAGAAGTCTAGGTTGTCCAAGTGGGACAGCTTAGTGGGTAGATTGTTTTCTACTTAGGCTTGTTGAGCAATAGAGGACTATTGTTCAACGGTAAGATTGATAACTCTTTCTTACGTTTGGTGTAATCGTGTTTTACTTTTGCTTTTGAAGATTAGTGAAAACGATTGAAAATCCTATGGAACAGGTCATGGTTTTACTCCCTTAAGCAAGGAGGTTTCCACGTAAAATCATTGTGTTGATTTTACTGCATTTAACTTTCTGGTAATTTTCTGGAGTGTAGTAAGGGACCTGGTCCATTACTTGTTAAGTGAAGGCATACATTCTATCAAGTTGTATCAGAGCAGGCACTATCTATTTGGTTAACACCAAGGAAGTGATTTTGTTCTAGAATGGCAGCTCCACTTAACCTCGAAGAAGGTCAGTCATCACACAGACCTCCTCGTTTCAATGGACATTTCTACAGTTGGTGGAAAGTTAGAATGCACGATTACCTTATGGCTGAAGATAGCGAGTTATGGGACATTATACTAGACGGACCCTTTGTTCCAATGATGGAAGAAAAGGATGGAGAAAAGACCATTACTGTTCCAAAGCCCAGGCAGAAATATGATGATGCTGACAGGAAAAAGATTGAAAAGGGTTTCAGAGCTAAAACTCTTCTGGTCTGTGGGATATGACCTGATGAGAACAACAGAGTGTCAGCCTGTGAGTCTGCTAAAGAAATTTGGGATTCCTTGTTGACTTCACATGAAGGAACTGAACAAGTGAAAGAATCTAAGATTGACATGCTCACCTCACGATATGAGAACTTCAAAATGAAGGAAGGAGAAACAATACATGACATGTTCACCAAGCTGTCTTCCATTACAAATGAGTTGCAAAGTCTGGGTGAACCCATAAGCATGACCAAACAAGTCAGGAAAGTGCTTCGAATTCTTCAAAAGTCTTGGGAGAGCAAAGTTGATGCCATTACAGAAGCCAAGGACTTGAAAGTGCTGACCATGGATGCCTTGATTGGTAATCTTAAAACACATGAGATGAATCGAAGCTATGATTTGTCAAAAAAGGAAGCCAAGAAGGACAAGTCATTGATGTTGAAGTATAAATCAGATGAAGATTCAAGTGATGATGATGATATGGCATATCTCATCAGTAGATTTCAAAAGGTTGTAAGAAAAAACAAAATCTTTAAAAGAGGAACAAATGGGACTCGAAATGCTGCTCAAAGTGATACTTGCGACAAGTGTGGAAAATCTGGGCACTTCATCAGAGAGTGTCCTTTGCTCAAGAATGAAAACAAGGAACATCAAAAACACAGGGGTGACAAAGAAAATAGAAGGGACCTGGTACCTGGTAACAGAGATCGTAAAGCTGCTGCTGATATGGTAGTCAAAAGGGCTCTTGCTGCATGGGGGGATTCTTCAAGTGATTCATAAGATCCTGATGAGCCAAAAGATATGTCTATGGTTGCTGTGCATGAGGAGGAAACTGTCTGCAATGAAATGTTTGCTCTCATGGCACACACAGAAAATGAAGAAGAGGACAATCAGGTAACTCTTTTTGACATGAAAAATGATTTGGATAAATATTCTCTTAAAAAATTGAGAACTTTGGCAAAAGTCATGCTAGATTCTGTGATAGAGTTAACATCTGAAAGAGATACCATGAATGCTGAACTTGAAATTTTAACTGAAAACAAAGTTCAATTTGAAGGGACAATGTCAAGAATGGTGTCTCTAGAGTTAAATAACTCTGATCTTAAGAACCAATTGTGTCAAATTACTGAAGAAGCTTAAAAGTTGAATGTAAAATCAAATAGTTTGCAAGCTGAAATTCAAGAAAAATTGAAAAACTCTGAGAAAAATCTTAGTCTGTCACTTGAAAAGAGTAACAAATTAGAACAGGATATTGTGAAACTTAAGGAAGAACTTAAAAATTCCCTTAAGTGGACCAAATCCTCAAAGTTGCTGTCAAATGTGACAAATCAGAGTAATTTCAATAAGAAAGGACTAGGAAGTTTGAACATAAGTCCTCCTTATAATCCTCACAGTAAGTATGTGTTTGTGTCTGACAATCTGCTGTGTCTTCATTGTGGTAAGAATGGTCTTTTGAAGTATGAGTGTGTTAGCTGGAGAAACTCATGTGAAAGGTACTCTAATTATGCTGAAAGACAAAATGTACCAAAAGAGAGACCTGGTCCTACATAGCATGTCTCAACTCACAGATTTTCAAAGAAAAAATCTGTTCCTGCTCCTATGTCTTTTGTTAGAAAGCTTCAAAGTCTACCATATTGGACCAAGTACAATCTGATCACTCCTTTGTCTGCCTACTGGGAACTCAAGCTGAAATGGGTTCCCAAGCTTAACAAGTGATTTTTGGTGCAGGTGAGTGAGAGGAGCAGCAGTCAATGTTGGTATATGGATAGTGGCTGCTCTAAACATATGACTGGTGATGTAAAGAACTTCCTCTCACTCAAGACCCTCCAAGGAGGAGGTGTCTCATTTGGTGATGGCAAGAAGGGGTACATTTTGGGAGTTGGCAAAGTAGGAAGATCTCTTGAAGATTCAATTGACAATGTTTACCATGTGGATGGGTTGAAGTACAGCTTGTTAAGTGTGTCACAAATCTGTGATAAAGGAAATGAGGTTAAGTTTACTTCTGAGAAATGCACTGTAGTGAGTTTAACTACAAACAAAGTAATTCTCACTGCAGACAGAAGTAAAAATATGTATGTGTCAAACTTGGAAATCTCTCATGGAGATGACTTAACATGTCTCAGTGCTCAAAATGAAAATGCTGATCTCTGGCATCGTAGGCTGGGACATGTGAGTTCATCTTTATTGAACAAGTTGATTTCAAAGGACCTGGTCCAAGGCTTGCCCAAAATGAAGTTTGCTGAACATAAAATATGTGAAGCGTGTGTTAAAGTAAAGCAAATCAGATCATTATTTAAGCCCAAGAATCAGGTAACATCATCAAGAACCTTAGAGCTGCTTCATATGGACCTTTGTGGACCATTGAAGGTTCAAAGCAGAAATGCCAAGAAGTACATTTTGGTGATTGTTGATGACTATTCAAGATACACCTAGACGAGATTTTTGAGATCAAAGGCAGATACAGCTGATGAGCTAGTGGTATTCTTCAAAATGATTCAAACCAAATTGAATCAAGTTGTTTACAACATTAGATCTGATCATGGGACAGAGTTTGAAAACTCAACATCGGATAGATTTTGTATGGAAAATGGTACAAGCCACAATTTTTCTGCTCCAAGAACTCCTCAACAAAATGGAGTAGTGGAGAGAAAGAACAGAACCTTGGTGAACATTGCCAGAACTATGATTATTGAATCAAATCTTCCTCAAAGTTTCTGGGCTGAAGTTGTTAACACAGCTTGTCATGTTACCAACAGGTGTCTAATAAGAGCTGTGTTGAACAAGACTCCATACGAACTGCTCAACAACAGAAAGCCAATGCTGAGCTATCTTAGAGCTTTTGGATGCAGATGTTTTGTGCTGAACAATGGGAAGGATGATCTGGGAAAATTTGATCCCAGAAGTGATGAAGGAGTATTTGTTGGATATTCTTCATCCAGCAAAGCCTACAGAATATTCAACAAACGAACACAATGCATTGAAGAAATCATTCATGTTATTTTTGATGAAAATGGAAGCTTGAAGAATGATGGATCAAATGATGATGATGATGTGCTGAAAATGTTCAAATCCAATCAGATTGAAGGAGCTGAAGCTGATGTAGATCAACAACTGAAAAATGATTGTGATGATCAGAATCACAGTCTACCTGAAGAGAATACTGAGGTTGAACAAGATGATATGGTACCTGGTACCACTCAAAACTCCAGCCAGAGTACATCAAACTCCCCAGAAGATGATGTCACTCTTGGTGAAGAAGATCATGCTGATCCGCCAAATCAGTCTGCTGTAAAGTCAGGATGGAAGCATAGTTCATCACATCCTCTTGATAATCCTATTTCTCCCTTGAATTCTGGAATTCAAACTAGATCAAAAACAAGAAATCTAGTTGCATTCTCAGCATTCATATCATCTATTGAGCCTAAGAATGTCAAAGAAGCATTGGGTGATGCAGACTGGATCAATTCTATGCAAGAAGAACTCCATCAGTTTGAAAGAAGTAAGGTATGGTACCTGGTTCCTCGACCTGAAGGCAGAACAATAATAGGAACCAGGTGGGTATTCAGAAACAAACTTGATGAAAATGGAGTGATTACTAGAAATAAATCCAGGCTGGTGGTGCAAGGATACAATCAAGAAGAAGGAATTGACTATGATGAGACTTTTGCACCTGTTGCTAGAATGGAAGCTATTAGAATCTTAATAGCTTTTGCTGCTTTTATGGGGTTCAAGCTGTATCAAACGGATGTGAAGAGTGCATTTCTAAATGGAGATCTCAAAGAGGAAGTGTATGTCAAGCAACCTCCTGGTTTTGAAGATGCAGAGCTACCAAATCATGTGTTCAGATTGAATAAGGCACTATATGGTCTGAAACAAGCTCCAAGAGCATGGTATGAAAGGTTGTCAAAGTTTCTTCTGAAGAATGGTTTCAAAAGGGGCAAGATAGACAATACATTGTTCTTATTAAAAAGAGAACAAGAATTGCTTATCATTCAAGTATATGTGGATGACATAATTTTTGGAGCTACTTCAGAACATCTTTGTGAAGAATTCTCATCACTGATGGGAAGGGAGTTTGAAATGAGTATGATGGGTGAGTTGACATTCTTCCTGGGACTGCAAATCAAGCAATCATCAAATGGAATTTCAATATGCCAGGAGAAGTATATCAAAGAACTGCTGAAGAAATTCAATATGTTTGATTCCAAACCTATTGACACTCCTATGGGAACAAATTCCAAGATGATAGTAGAAGAATCTGATCCCCTTGTGAATCAGACAATGTACAGAGGAATCATTGGCTCCTTGTTATATCTGACTGCTAGACGGCCTGATATTGTTTACAGTGTTGGAATGTGTGCCAGGTTTCAAGCATGTCCTCGTGATTCACACCTAAAGGCTGCAAAACGTATTCTAAGATACCTGAAGACCTGGTTCTATTTTATCCTGCAGGTGATACTTTTGATCTGGTTGGTTTTGCAGATGCTGATTTTGCAGGTTATCAAGTTGACAGGAAGAGCACCTCTGGAACGGCTCATTTCCTTGGATCATCACTTATCTCTTGGGGCACTAAGAAGCAGAACTCTGTGGCTCTTTCAACTGCTGAAGCTGAATATGTAGCTGCTGCAGCTTGTTGTTCTCAATTGCTGTGGATCACGCAACACTTAGAAGATTTTGGAATCCACATCAAAGCGATTCCTCTAATGTGTGACAACACTAGTGCTGTGAGTATGGGAAAGAACCCAGTTCATCATAAGATAACAAAGCACATTGATGTTGGACATCATTTTTTGAGAGATCATGTTGAGAAGGGAAATATTGTGCTCACATACTGTCCAACGGAGGAACAGATTGCAGACATCTTTACCAAGGCTCTCAGCAAGGATCAATTTGAGAGAAATCGGCTAAAGTTGGGGATGTTGATCTCCAAGTGATGTTTTTAGCCTCCAACAGTAGAACTCCCTTGATGGTTAGAATTGTTGTGCAGGTATCCTTTGTGTGAATTTTAAATATTTGAACAACATCACTTTTTGTACCTTTCGTAGGTATACTCTCAATAGGGACCTGCTCAGCAAAAGAAGAGACTAGAACAATTAAGGAATGAAGTTAAACTCTATCATGTTACCTGGTACCTGTCTAGGTTCGCATTTTTACATTAAATTTAAACTAAAAATTTGACCGTCGAAAATGCCATATGTCAGTCATCGGTTACTCTGACCGATCAGTCCAGTCGTTTCTCTCTCAAACGACGCATCTAATCAAGGACCTGGCACCCTTTCACTTCTTTTAAAAAGGGGTCTTTTCTTCTTGAAACTCTCATCCGTCTCTTAACTTTATCTCTCTCATTTATCACAAGGCTTATCACATTCAAAGGCAAATCTGTCTTCTTCTTATTCTTTTTTGTTTTTCAACGAACTCTTCCAGTATCACAAACATGTCTTCCTCTTCATCCTCTTCTAAGCAAATGTTGGACGCACTTAGTGAAATTGCGCCTCTTGCATTCTATTCTCCAACACCTGCTCAAGCCAGCATTCCTCCCCCACCCAGTCCTCCACAAAATACTCCTGATAACCCTTTCTTCTCCATAGATCTAAATGCTTCTGCAGTACCTACAATACCTGGTACATGTGAAGTCATGTTGCCTGACAACATGTTTGAGGGAGATCTACCAAAACACAGGGCTTCCGAGTCTAGTATACTAGCAGCGAGTGAGGAACTCATGATTGAGAGCCTGTCAATGATGAGAGAAGAGGCCAGAGCAGAACACACTGATGCCCTGGAAAGAGAAGAGGTAAGGTCTTCTCAACCCATTTTCGATAAAACCCCAGATTTGGGGCGGTATTCTTCTTCCTCGTCATCTGAATCTACAAGTGAAGAAGAACCATTAAAATGGAAGGTGGAGAGTCGAAAGGGAAGGAAAAGGTTGTGGAGGAGGCTCCTAAGAGAAGACCTAATACAAGGTCTGCTGCACAAAAGTTGATGGTAGATGCCTTGAAGGCCAGTGCACGCTCTGCTGCTGCAGTCAGAAGGGCACGAACCTTCAAGGTATCAAATTTTAGGATACCTGAAGAAAAACTAGTTGAGTTGTCGTGTGAAGAGGCTGAGAAGAAAAATAAGAAAAGGAAGTCAGAAAAGAAAAGGGACCGGGCTACAAAAAGGGTGGAAAAATCACAGTCAAAAGGGAAGAGGAGAAAGCAGTCAAAGGAACCTGGTCCTCAAGCCAGGAAAGTGGAGCATGTCCTTGCAGGAAGTAGTTGACAATCTGAGGAATCAGGAAGTTCTAGCAGGAAGAGTGTTTGATATGGGGATTATTACTCTTCCTGGCATGGATTCTCTACATGACATGGTGGAGATCCAATCTTGGCTGCACATGTTCAACAAGAAATCCCCCATCCTCCATGAAGAAGAGGTTCGTGAATTGTATTACAATGTTAAATTCATGGAAGATGGGAGTCTCCTCACACGTGTGAACAATATTGCTATTTATTTGGATGAGGAGATGTTGGGAAAAATCCTTAGAGTGCCTACAGAGGGTACCCGGTCCGTGCAGGGAAAAACTTGGTCTTCAGAATTTGCATCTATGATTTCTAAGACTCCTACAACCAAGGTTGCTGGGATCTATAAGAAAATTATGAAGAGTGAGTATCAGCTGGTCTACGAGTTTGTCAACAAAGTGGTCCTTCCTCGCACAGAAAAGAGGACACTTGCTACTGCTGCTGACCTGGACATGATGGAGATGCTGTGCAGTTTTGAAGCTCTGAGCCTTCCTAGTCTCATGATTGAACACATTCACAAAACAGTTATTGAGAGGAAAGGAGTACATGGAATGGGGTATGGATACTTTCTAATTGAAGTATTCAAGCATTTTCGGATTCCTCTTAGTATTGGAAAGCTGGGGACAGTTAAACAGACTATCTCTGAGCACACCTTGTTTGAATGTGAATGTATTGAAGGCAAAGGCTTACCAAAAAGCAAGATGGCTCAACTTCTTGAGGACCTGGATAAGTTTAAACATGAAATTGAAGAACTCTCTGTGCGGTTGAGTAGTAAAGAGGCTGAAATTACTGTACTCAAAGGACCTGGTTCTTCAGTTGTTCAATCTATGGAGAAAGAGAATAGTGAGTTGAAGGCGAAGATAACTGCCCTGCAAGAAAAGGCCATCAAGGATAATGATGCTGCCAATGCACGACTCACTCTTGTTATCCAGTCCCTATCTCAAACTCCCCCCTCTTTCTAAACTGTCAATCAATCCTTCCTTGTGTCTTTTTTTTTGTTGTGGCTAATCATCGTGTTGATCGGTTTTTAGTTTGTTTTTAATGTATTTATGTTATATTGGCATGTTGGTTACTTCATTCCTTTGCTGTTCTTCCTATTTTCTTTTGTGAATGCTCTTCCTCTACTGTTTGATTGCTTATTAGCTTTGATCTTGTTCATTATTTATGTTGACATCAATGGTTTAGTGCATATCTTTTTTATGATGCCAAAAGGGGGAAGTAAACTGTTGTAAGTAGCTAAATAAAGGGGGAATATACAGTAAGGGGGAACATACAGTAAGGGGGAATATACAGTCAGGGGGAACAATTCTGTGAAAATCTCAGATTATATCATTGTTTGTCATCATCAAAAAGGGGGAAAATGTTATTTGTAGTTTTGATGATTTGACAAACTTAGGGACCTCATAAATGTACCGGGTTTTCTACATGAGTATTGCAGGTGTCTTGTTTGAAGTATTTACAGATGAAACCAACCTAGGGACCTAGTAGAGGTACAAGGCTCTCATGATGACGAGCCAGTCAACTGCCAGCTGGAGATGGTACAGAAAGTAGGTGCACACTTCCCGATGGCGTCAGAAAGTGTGACCTTTCCAGCCTATGGCAAAGAAGTTTAGGAAAGTGACTTGCCCATATAAAAGGAAATTTCCTAAACACTTTTCTTTAGTTTTTTGCAACTTGATAAAAACTTTTCAAGAACTCTTGCAAAGGCTAATAAAAAGCAAAGGCAGAATCATTCCAAGAACAACAGCAACATCTGGAGCATTTCGTCTAGTTGTTTAGGAATTTATTCTCTTGTTCTTAAATTGTAAACCACTCCTGAATCTATAAAGGACTTGTTGTGTTGTGTTAGAAGTCTAGGTTGTCCAAGTGGGATAGCAGTGGATAGATTGTTTTCTACTTAGGCTTGTTGAGCAATAGAGGACTATTGTTCAACGGTAAGATTGATAACTCTTTCTTGCGTTTGGTGTAATCGTGTTTTACTTTTGCTTTTGAATATTAGTTAAAACGATTGAAAATCCTGTGGAACAGGTCGTGGTTTTACTCCCTTAAGCAAGGAGGTTTCCACGTAAAATCATTTTGTTGATTTTACTGCATTTAACTTTCTGGTAATTTTCTGGAGTGTAGTAAGGGACCTGGACCATTACTTGTTAAGTGAAGGCATACATTCTATCAGAATGTGCTTTTTTTGGTACCTCATTTCATTGGATGTTATAAATATGCATCTTTTGGTTCCTTTGGAAGTCTAGGAACTGTAAAAAAAACATTTATGTAGGAAGTACCTACTTTATACATTTTAGGTATTTTAAGGGCATTTTCATCTCCAATTTTCTCTGGGTATAATGAGCAACCCTAAATATAACTTCAATGCTTCCAATCTTAGAGCTGCTCTGAATGCTGGGGACAGAGCAGACCTTGTTAATATTCTCAAATATAAACTTCAAGACCTTACTGGGAGCATACAAACTTTCTTCGAAATCTCTGGTGCAATGTTAGTAAGTGTGTTGAAGTTCTGAGAGAGATTCTGTCTCTGATGATTTGTAGGAAAAACTTTTTGAAAAGAGAGCTGCGCTTGAAGCCAAATACCAAAAGTTGTACCAGCCTTTATATAAGAGATTTGATATTGTGAATGGAGTTGTTAAAGTTGATGGTGCAGTGTCAAAGGCAACAAAAGTGGACCAGAAAGAGGACAACGATGCAGCAGGGAAATGAGTCCCTGAATTTTGGTTCACTGCAATGAAGGAATAATGTAGTGTTAGCTGAGGAGATTTCAGAATGAGATGAAGGCACCCTCAAATTTATCAACGTATAAAGTGGAGAAGGATTGATGATTCTAAGGGATATATGTCTAGTGCCATTTTTTTAATGTAGTTTCAGGTAATATAAAGGACAAACACCCCTTATGAACTTTGCTTGGCTGGAGTGTCAAGTATGGTAAATTTCTTTTGCATAGACTTTCAGAAATCAATGAGTCCACAATATTTGAAATAGTGTTATAGACTAATGCGATATCTTAGATAGAGTATAGAATTATAGATGTTTTGACATTAAGAACTAGATAAAAATTATTTTAATGAACAGTGGTTGTCTTAGACATGAAATATATCCAGCATAGTATATATATGTGGCCATAAAATGTTTCTCATAAAAAAAAGTGCTTTTCAGGATGTTGTGCTTGGTTTGTTCCCAAATATGACAGAATTGTTCTCTATCATTAGTGAAAAGCAGCTCATTGTAGAGATCTAAACTAACTCTAATTATTTACAACGACTAAATTCCTTTCATGGTGAAAAATGATCATTCTCTAGCAAGGTAATATAAGAGGTCTAGATCTTCAATTGATTGTTTATAAAGTCACTATTAAATAAACACGTGTGCTGGACTCCTCCTTTAGCAGATCACATGTGTAACAATTTAAAGTAACATATAATAGTAACTCACTCTAATTTCTTTCTCTCATTTATTGCGTCAAACTAGTATCTTATTGATGTTCTTCTTCTACTGTATAAAAAGTTGAAAAAATGTGTGTTATGATGTTACCTTTCTTCTTCTGCTAGTTCTCCGATCTTTTACTTTTTTGTCTATTTTTATGATACTTTTTTTACTTTGTGAATTGTTGCATGTATAAAAGCATATTTGGTTTATAATTTCGTTATTTACTAATTTGAATTTTTTACTTTGAATTTTATATTGGAGTTGTAATGGTGAAATCAATCTCTCATTTGCAGATGGAACAAACTAACTAAAATTTTTGAATGCAAACAAAGGTTATTTGGAGTTTCAAGTGGAAGAGAAGGGAAAGGACGGTAAAGAAATTGATGTACTGATCTAGCATAGCTCATATTGAGAGGTAAGGACTGAAATTTTACTGGTTGAGAAAATTATAAAATTGTGGTTAATCAATTGAGTTCTCTTCCTCTCTTGCACTGAGGCGGTATGTTTTGGCTAATTTGTGTAAGAAAAAAGAAAATTTGTCTTTTTTTTTGTAATCATTTTTTGTATATGAGTTGGCCAATTGGAGAATTTCAGAGAATTTGGATGTAATTTGGAGTTCGGTAGACAGGATAATGGTTTAACTGCTAATGCAAATAAATTCACTTTTCAAATGAGGTATGCCCTTCTCCATATGATGTAATACTTGATATGATTGCTCACAGATAACAATTATAAAAATAACCCTAAGATTACACATTGTTTCATGTATGCTTTGTCTTCTATAGTTACAAGACATGAACTAAGTATTTATATCACTTTGTGAAGTTTCACACGATAATGAAAAGCTAAAAATGAATGCCGAGGTTTCTATTCAGTGTTTTTAGATATATGTCCTGCTTAATTTGTGGCCTTGAGCTATGGGTTTGTTTATAAATTTGGGAACTCTTATTAAATGAATTTGCTGAACACTAGATACATTTTATAGATATTCTTATTGGAAGACTTTTGTAAAATCCCAAGTTCTTTTTTTTGTTGTTGTGTCTTTAAAAATTTACTTGTAATGAAATCACTTTGAGCACGATAAAAAAGGAATACAACTTCACATATACACTACATGACAATGTCATCACACGTATCCTTTTATTTAGTTTCTTAAGATTATAAACTGGCTAGTGTTAGATTTTGTATTTCAGTGAGATGAGATGTACACTCATGTTGTTCCAGTGGATAATTCTTTTGTTAATTGCAAAAGCTAAAGGAGTAGCGATTTACTAATTTCTGTGTTGCTATCATCGTCAAGTTGCAAGTTGAACTTGTAACAAGGGTTATACATAATCTACATGAGGTCACTGCATTTGAGCTGATTTTACGAACTGTTGCTGAGTTGTTTCATGATCAATTGATTGATGGTAATTCTACTATATTCTAGAAAACATATACTCCATAGAACAATTTCTGTCAACATAACTTAAACAATGCCCATTCACTTTCTATGTGAATTTCGTCATATTCTGATATTTACAAAGTAAGATCTAAATTCATGTTCAACTACATTATTGGCTTGGATTAGATAAACTTCAAATCCATTTTTTCTTTTCTAAAAAGGTATGTAACATTCCTTTCTAAACCAGAGAAACAACTTAACAGATTTGTTTTGCCTTTAAAGATAACTTTAATGAATTCTAACTCAATGTTTTACAGAGAAACAACTTAACTGATCTATTTTTCTTTTCCACACAGGATTAAAAAAACATCAACTGTTTGTTTCTCTGTATGGAAGTAGAAAAAAAGTATCTTAGATAACTATATAGCATATTCAGATCCAATCAGCAAGTCACACAGTTTTGGACCCTTAACTTTGTCATACAAATAATTGTCCGCTTTCCTTATTGTTTAAGAATAAGATATTGGAAAAAATAGTTATAAATTGGTATAGACATGTCGTTCTTATTTTTTTAGTAGGAAGGATGCTATCAAGCCTTTCTATATATTTGCTTCAGAATTATATCGATATACATTTACTTGAATTAAAAAATATGTTTGTTATCCAATTCAGGTCATTCACAGTCTAAATTGGCAGGGTTGCTCCAGATACGACTGTTGATTGTGTAAGTAATCTAAATCTATTTTCTACATTGGATAAATTAAATTAGTTGCAAAATAAATTATTCTTATCTTTCCAAGAAAGAAAATTTCATTGCTATCTTATACAAAAAAATTCATTTTATTTCACAAATGACGTGTATTTGATTTTTTTTCCTCAGATATAAATAGATGTTCGAGGCTTATGTACATTTCTCGCTAATTTTTAAATCAACAACAATAGAAGGATATTGAAGCAGATTACAGTATCGAGTAATATTGTTTTAAAATTGTTATGGCTGACCAATTTTTGTATGCTTTTTAAGGGAAGTGTTAAAGTTATTCGAGAGAGAAGATTTCAAGATGGAATGAAATTTCAATGATATATGCAAATGATAGTGGATATATTATTCTTGAAGAACTGAAAATGAGTTTTGAAAGAGTTGGTGCGAAGCAAAAAGATTCAGAAATAGGTGATTGGAAGCAAATTGGAAGTTTTGCTTAGTAAGTCGATTTTTTATGTCTGCTTTGAAACCTCACAGGTCGCTGAGGTCTCTATTAGGTAGGCGTGCTGGAGTTTGCAGACACGATAAAAATGAAGGTTGCATCAACTTTAGAAATATTTTCAGTTTCTACAATTTCAATTTGTAACTATAACTCTATGTCAGGATATATAAAACACTTTTAATTTGTAAATGTCGTCAAAATTCAATTAATGACAATATTTACATAGAAATGTTTTGTATAGGTATTCACCAACTTTTTATTGAGAATTTCACCGCTATTTTGAATTTTGAAAACCAATGTATTATAGTGGGACTGTGCATCGCAGGGGCTTGCTGATATGCTCAAACTTACTTCTCAAATGAGAAGTAAAGCGGTCGTGTCAAGTAAATAACCTAACTAGTGAGGTTGGGATTGTTCCCACGAGGAAAATAGTCTAGACTTAACTTTAACCTAGTATTACTATCGTTTGGTCGATAACTTTCTTGGAAAGTAAAAATATAAAAAGGGGGGTTTGTATTTCCTAATGAGTAAAAGTAACTATCAAAATTGAAAGAGACACTTGACAGCTTTTAATATTGGGTTTTAATCAATGAATCAAAGTAAGTAGGGCTTACGTGTTCCCCACAGGTTCATAACTTGATAATTCTAACTGTAACAATTCTTTCCTAGTATCTTGCATGCAAAGTGATAAGTTATGTATTTCTAAATCCTTGGTCCGGCATCTAGAAAATCTCACTCCGCACCTTGGTTCGGCTACGTGTGTTGCTTTCCTAACCCTTATCTTTACCTTATATTAAGCATCATATTCGATATTTGACTAAATTATTACCTCGTACCAATCAATACTAGCCTATTAGATAGTATATACTAAATCTATGTTAATAATTCTTTTCCTATTATCTACCTCCTTGGTCCGGGAAGTAGCTTTAAGGCGAGTTCTAACGTTGATCATCCGTTAAAAAGACTTCTAAGCGAAAGAATTATTAATACATGCAAGACACTATTCTAGAATTGGTATTTTAGCTAGGGTTTATCTCATTATTTGCCTATGGTTCCCACAACCCTAGTTTTGGAGTTTAGTTACTCATAGCCATAAACACAATATTCAAATATGTTAAATCAGAATTCATGTACTTACTTCAATGAGAAAGAATAAAGTCTGAAAATTTGCTTGATTAATCACCAAAAAAATCACTTGTAAGAATCTCCAAAAATCAAACACTATTACTCAAAGTCTAATAATATGATGTCTAATCTCGCAGAGTCTAACTGTAAGGAATTCAATAATGTAAGAGTCTAACCTCAAAAACAAGGTTTTTCGAACTATTTATAAAAAATAAAAACCTAAGTAAACAAGGATTCTAATTGCTGGAAATCTGCCAAAACGCGGCTGGGTCGACGGACCACGCGACGACCGTCGTGGTCACAATGGACCGTCGTGGACTCCTTCGTCCCATACTTGGTGCAATTTCTTCTGCTGCTTTCTTCATTCCCCTCGAAGGCAAGTGTGACGGACCGTCATAGGCACGACGGACCGTCATAGGCACGACGGACCGTCGAGGGTCTTCGTTTCAAAATACTTCAACTCTTGAAATCAGGGTACTGGGATCACTTCTCTGATCTTCACGACGGACCTGCAGGAAGGACCGTCATGGCCATGACAGACCGTCACAAGCTTCGTAATCCCACACTTGGTCAGACTTCCCCATCTTCCTTCAGCAGCTGCACTACGCTGCCACCTACGGACCGTCACAGGCACGACGGACCGTCATAAGCTCCGTAGGTGGTCTCTTCTGCATTTTTTCGCTCAAAATCTCTGCATTCAGCTCTGGACAGATTTCCTGCAAAACAAAAAGAAACTTATATCAAAATTAGCACAAAAAAGCTTTCGGACACACTAAATTTAAGGAAAAAGTATTAATTATACCGTGAAACCACGGTATATCAACACCCTCAACTTATATTCGTTGTTTGTCCTCAAGCGACGCACTATGACTCACTACACAATCTTTGTACAATAGTGTTCAGGTTTTATCCTTTGCAATCATTTGGCTATCAATCCCGATTAATCTCATCAAATCTATGCATGCTATCACTATTAGGCTTGAATTTTGTGGGATTCGAACATGACACAGACTCACCATGAACTAACACCTATCCTCTTCAATTTCTCACCGAGGTGCTAACAATTCCGGTATTGCAACTAGTGTCCTCACTTCAAAACAAAATCCTCATTTTTCACACAATGATTTCAGTTTGAGTATAAGGATTACTTTTCAACACTCGCTCTCAGAACAAAGTCACACTCATTCATACCTATTGCCATAAGCTTGCCCTTATTTTCACTGCCTTAAGTTCGCTATACAACCCTTAGGATCACGATAGGACTTACTTAGCTTGTAACATAGGCTCAGAGTCAGGTAGGGTATATTTAGGTATACTTTAGTGACTTTTTGCCCTCCTTGACATATCGGCTAAACCTTCCCCTTTCTATCACTTTATCTCGCCCAGTTTCTCCCATTCTTTCATCTTGCTATTTTCCCTTCTTTCTTCATTTGTGTAAGTGACTCTTTTCCCTTTTTTTTTACTTCTCTTTCAACGAGTTCTTGAGTCACGTTACATTTGTTCTTTCTCTCTCTTTGTTCTTTCAACCCCACTTTCCAGAGCATTCCTCAAAACAACCACCCTCAACTCATGGCTTTGCTATGAGTCAAGGTACACAATACCCAAAGTTGGGTCAGGGCCATAACAAAGGTTGTCTATGCATTAGCCACGCTCAACTTATGCTTTTGGCATAAGTTGAGGTGCACATGTCCAAGGAGGGACCAGGGTCAACATATTGTTCCCAAAAAAGATTAGTTGGGGTGAAAAAGAAAGGTCTAATTTTAAGCTCAAATTATTTGGATCAAAGAAGGATAACTTTCATTTGGTTTCTTTTATTTAGTCTAGAAATGGGCTATTTTGAATAAGGGCCTATGATCCTTTCCTAATTGTCTGTTACAACTTACTTTTAGCAGGACTAACCAGGCAAGTTCTAGCTCAGTACCAATAGTGGACTATTCAAATTTCCTCACACTCACTTGACATCTCATCACTATACCAGATTATGAGACACCTAGTTCGACTTGAAGATTTAGGGTAATGCAATGGTGTAACTCTATTTCATGCTTAGAGCCACACAATTATCAGTTACTACGCCTAGTCATGCAACATTTTCTAGTTTTATCAGGATATCATTTTAGCCATCATGCTTCATAGTTAAACTATGTACAAAAGATGTAACGTGCCGGTTCAACAGAAAAAGTAATCAGTCTTTTGGGGAAAAAGAACACAGGCAAGAAAACCCCAAAAGAGGATAGTGAGTTGGGCTACTAAAACTTCACCCTAACACTCACTTTCCATTTACCCCACCCCCAACAAAAAAGCATGCAATTGTCCCCAATGCATAAAAAAAGTCTATATATTAGAGTGATAGGTAAAGCAAACCTGTGGCGCATAGCGCCGTCGATCAGCAAGCTGGTGGGTCCGGTGTCCCGGAACCCACGTCCTCTGCAATCTGGATACCCTCAGTGGTGTCCTCAGCAACAAACGCACCATCAGTAGTGCCGCCAATACTGTGTCCTCAGCAGGCTCGACAGAAGGGGCCTCAGAATCCGGCACCCTCGCCGCTAGTATCGTGGCGATGTCTGCACGAAGACTGTCGACAACAGCCTGAAGAGTCGACACATCTACCGGAGGGGCTGGTCGAGCTAACACTCTCAACTCAAAGGCATCTATGCGCTGGTTAACCTCAGCAATCTTCCACTGCATCATCCTCTCTGTACGCGCTTCCGACTCAGTAATAGACTTCTGCATCCATGGATGGATATGATGCAGAAGAGTGGCCATTTGTGCCTCTAGTTTTTGGACCCTAGCAAGCGGGGCAAGTAACGGTAGAGGGGCTGTGTGAGAGGAGCTCGGGGCTGTGCTACTACCCGGGATAGACTCGACCGGGGTAGTGTCAGTGGATGCCTGTGTAGATGTGCGGGCCTGGGCAACCGTATCCACAAGATCATCAGCAAGAGGGGGCAGCTCTGGACGGGGCCCCTTGTGTGGCGCCAACTCATTGGCCTCGTCTCTGATGAGGACGACATCAACGGTGCCCTGCGGGGTCTTCAACTGATCTATGTGCCATATGGGCACAGCTGCAGACCTGCAAAGGGCAAAGATCATACACGGGAAGGGGTAGGTAGTAGTGACCTTGAATTCCCTCTCGTGCATGACTGCCTGGAGAAGCCATGCGAAGTCCACCTCAAAGCCGGCTATCATCGCCGCCATCAACACTGCTCGATCCGAGGTGACGATGTTATCAGCACCTGTGAGGGAAAGGCAGTGACGGACGAGCAGCCACAAGAACTTGGCGACGAACGTGAGGTTGGCCTTCTTGATGGCCCCCTTCAGCTCAGTGACCCATTCGGCACCCTCTCCGTTGACTGATAGGTGCAGGGCCATCCACCTCTTGGTGGTCTCTCTCAGTGCCTGCTCGCGCAAGAACTGTCCATCCTTTACTATCTGCCAGCGGTAGTCAAACTCGGCAGTGATGGGGGTCCGCTTAGCATCTGCACTCTCGCCGTATAGGAACCGGTGGATAGCTGGCAGGGAAATGTCAACCTGCATGCCCCGGACTCAAACCTGCTCCAGTGGGGCTTGCTTAGCGGGAGCAGCCCGCCTATCAATCTGTGATCGGAGAGTCGCTACGTAGGATGCGTAGAACTCTCGGACAACCTCCTCACTGTATCGTCCCAACGGACGGGCTGTCCACTCTAAGCGATGCCTGGTGAATAGGTTGTGGATCTCCGGCATCGATGGGAGACTCCCTGTAAGTACCCGCCGCTCCAAGGTGAGTGTCCGAGTCATTACTCCTTTATCAGTCAGGAATTTGGCGTCGGAGTAAACTTGAAACTGGCCTTCGACACACCACCGGTTTGGCTGGTCAGAGGCTGGGGTGGGGACCTGGGTTGGTACGCCGGATGTAGAGTCTGAACTGTCAGCCTCATCAGACGAGGCCGACGCTGCAGCAGTGGCGGGTGCGGGAACCTCAGCAGAGCCTGAAGCTTCCTCGGACCATGATACTCCTAAGGAGCCAGACTCTCCTTCCTCATTTGTGGCTGACCCAAGGGGTGTGCCGGTCAGTGTGCCCTCCTCATCAGACTGGGAGGCAGTGACTACGCCGGACGCCACCGTCTTGGGTGTGGCTCTGTGGGCACGTGCAGCACGGGAAGGTGCGGAAGTGCCTAGGGGCACATATTCAGGGTCCAGCTCATCATCAGAGCCGATTATCAAGCGTTCAGACAGAGCGACAGACTTAGATCGCCCGCGTGCGTAGGTGCGGTCTTGCTTGGGTGCCATAGTAGATAGTACCTATAAAAGGATCAATATTAGTATGAGTAGTGGCAAACAAGACAGGCAAGCCCATACGACATAAAACATTGAAAATAGTGTGTTAGTGATATTGAAACTGTATCACACGAGGGGCCAGATGACGGCTCGTCGTGGCTACGACGGACTGTCATGAGGTCCGTTGTGTTGTACTTATTCTATGTATATATAAAGAACCTTGAAAGAGGGGTCTCTGACCATCATGGCGGTCGAGCAGGACGGACCGTCGTTGGTACGACGGTCCATCATAAGTGTCCGTCGTAGGACACTTAGAAAATGTTGAGAGACCCTTATCAGAGGGGTCTCTGACCATCATGACGGTCGAGCAAGACGGACGACGATCTGTCGTAAGAGTCCATCGTAGGACACTTAGAAAATGTTGGGAGACCCTTAGCAGAGGGGTCTCTGACCATCATGACGGTCGAGCAGGACGGACCGTCGAGGGGACAACGGTCCGTTGTAAGTGTCCGTGGTAGGAAACTTAGAAAATGTTGGGAGACCCTTAGCAGAGGGGTCTCTGACCGGTAGGACGGTCATGCAGGACGGACCTTCGTGGGTAAAACGGTCCGTCACAAGTGTCCGTTGAAGGACACTTGGAAAAAAAATGGAGACCCTTGGGAGAGGGGTCTCTGACCGGTACGATGGTCATGCAGGATGGACCGTCGCGAGGACGATGATCCATCACATGGTTCCAGTAGGACACGGGTGCTAGGGCTTGTGCAACGAACCCTACGACGGTCCGTCGTGGCTACGACGGACCGTCATCGGGGTCTCGTTCTGAATGACAGATATAGAACTGTAGGTACTCTAAGCAACCCTGATGAACCCACATGGTCTTGTAGTGTTGTGGACCTATATGTGTCTATCCCAACTACGTAGGAAACTATTAATGCGAAATCACCTAGGTCTAGGGTTGTTAACATGGCAAATTCAAACATTTTGAGCCTAGGTTTAGACATAATCATATAAAGGAAACAAGATACGACTAAGAACTAAGCTAATACTAACTAATAAACAAAAATACAAGATAAATGAGTATAAATTTAGAGACACATACCTTGGAAATGTAGAAAAAGCAAATGGAGAATGATTCAGTAGGCAAGGTAGACACCTACAGCAGCAACACCGACTAGTAGATGATAATTATAAGGCTTAGGAGGATTTTGGGGGCAATGATCAGTTGGGGGAAGTGTGGAAGTTGAAAAGAGAGGGGATATGAGAGGAATAAGGAAGTAATGGGGGAAATATGGAGGGGTGGGGAGTATAAACGGTCAGATTTTGAAAAGGGTCCAGCCGGGTCGGGTCGGGTAGAATTCATTAATCACGCGACGGTTCCCCGACGACGGTCCATGTCAGATGTGACGACCCGTCGTGGGTTCCATCGTGTGTGCCCTAATTTCAACGAAGCAGAAAAATGTACCTGGACAACGGATGCATACGACGGTCCGTCGCATGCGCAACGGTCCGTCGATGTATCCGTCAGTGGCTGCTGCGAAGTAGTTTTCTGCAGAATTTCCTGGTGATGTGCCTGCAAATTTAAAACCCATTAATAGAAAAATGCTACCATTATTAAAAAGACGATAAGTATTGGGTTGCCTCCCAACAAGCGCCTGATTTAATGTCGCGGCACGACTGGGGACCCTTGATTACTCAGACTTCATCAAGATGGTGTGTCTTTATCGCTTCGTTCCCTGATTCTTTATGCCCAAAATAGAGTTTTATTCTATCGCTATCCCTCTTAAACCGCACTCCCTCCTTGGCTTTTAACTCAACTGCTCCATGAGGTAATACTTGGGTAATCAAGTAAGGGCCAGCCCATTTGGATTTGAACTTGCCCGGAAGACAAGGTGACCCAGAACTGTCTACAAGCACCAAGTCTCCAACCATAAACTCTTGTTTTGCAGTTTTTTGTTCATTCCCCTTCTTCATCTTTTACTTGTGGGATATGGCAGATACCGATTGGAGCTCACCACTCTGCCTCATGGTCCTACAAATGTTGAATGTCGCTTCTTCATTATTCAACCGAAATGTCATCTGTCCCTTCTCCATATCAACTAAGGCTCTACCTGTAGCAAGGAATGGCCTCCCAAAAATGATAGGCACTTCAAAATCGACCTCGCAATCAAGAATAACAAAATCAGCCGGAAAGATGAATGACTTCACTTTTACTAGCACATCATGGAGTATCCCTATAGGTCGTTTCACTGTCCGATCAGCCATCAGTAGCTGCATCGCAGTGGTTTTTGGATCCCCCAAACCCAAATTCTTATAAATTGAGAGGGGCATGAGATTTATGCTTGCCCCCAGATCACATAATGCTTTCGCAAAATGTAATGACCCAACTGTACAAGGTATAGTGAATGCACCCGGATCTTCTTTCTTTTGCGCTAGGGATCTTGTAGCAATAGCACTACAATGCTGTAATCTATCATCATCCTCAAAAGTAACCGATCTTTTCCTTGTGACCAGATCTTTCATAAACTTTGCGTAACCGGGCATTTGTTCTAAAGCTTCTACCAAAGGGACATTGATAGAAAGCTACTTCAACATTGTTATGAAGCGCCGGTATTTACCATCCTCGGTCTTTTTCACTAATCTCTGAGGGAAAGGTGGTGGTGGCCAAGGCATGGGGATTACCTTCATAGGTACTTTTGCATCTTTTCCATTACTTTCCTCTGCTTCACCACTACCCTTCTCCACATTATCATTATTCTTTCTCACATTTTCCTCAGCAAATGGCATAGGTGGGTCAATGGTTTGCTTACCACCCCGAGTAGTAATTGCCATACAGTGTGCATCATTCTTTGGATTTTGGACAGTGTTGCTAGGAAGAGTGCCCGGTTGCCGTGTGTTTACTGTCGTAGATAATTGGGCCATTTACAATTCAATCTGCTTAATCGAAATTGCATGTGTATCAACTTTTTGCCCAATACTAGCTAAGTCACCCCTTAACTCTTTGATGTTCTCATCACTAGCATCGAATCTCCTCATCATTTGGTGCAACATATCCTCAACTCGCGCCATACTATCTCCACCATCCCTAGGAGTAACTTCACGATTTTGAGGAGGGATATAGGGCCCATTCCTATCATTTCTGTTACTGTAGTTACCCCTGTTGAAGTTGTTGTCACGGTTACCATCTCGGACATAATGAACCTCACGCTTGTAATTACCATAGTTTCGACCTTTCTTCCCTTGACCTTGGCGCCAATTATCCTGATTTGCGCCTTGGGCACTTGGTCGGAAACCCCCCATCTGTTCATTTACTGCATAGGAATCCTGCGCATAATAACACTCATCATTTGGAGGTGGTGGTTTAGCTAAGTAGTTGACTGCATTAATCTTTTCTGCACCCCTAGTGACATGTTTTAGTACCAACCCAAGCTCAGTTCTCATCTGAGCCATTTCTTCACGAATATCATCTGTGGCTGGGTTGTGAGTGGACTGCACTACGAAGGTGTTTCTCCCTGTATCGGACTTCCTAGTACTCCAAGCTTTGTTGTTACGGGAGATTTTCTCTAATTTCTCAGCAATCTCAGCATAAGGGCATTCTCTATAAGATCCACCTGCTATAGTGTCCAACACCGCTTTATTGTTATCATCCTGTCCTCGATAGAAGTATTCCTTCAGTGACTCATCATCAATACGGTGATTTGGAACACTTCTCAAGAATGAGGTGAATCTATCCCAAGAACTACAAACTGACTCTCCTGGTAGTGCCACAAAGTTGTTCACCCTATCTTTGTGGTTTAATTTCTTGGAGACCGGATAGTAGCGTGCTAAGAAGACATCCCTTAGTTGGTTCCAAGTGAAGATGGAGTTGTATTGGAGCTCAGTGAACCACATAGCAGCCTCTCCCGTTAGTGAGAGATGAAACACGCTGAGCCCTATCACATCTAGATCCAAATCAGGCCTCCCCACACAACTTTTACACACTGCCCTTACCTTAGCTATATGGGCATGTGGATCCTCAGAAAGTAGCCCTGAAAACAAACCTCTGGCAGTGAGCATTTGCATCAGGCTACTAGTTACCACAAAAGTGTGCCCTGTGGGTAGAGAGGCCAAGACAAGTGGCCCATCCGAGTCTGCTATGTTATCATACCCTCTATAGTATGCTTGAGGTCGTGGAGCGAGATTTTGTCCCCTCTGTTGATGTTCACCCGGAGCGTTGGGTAACATCTGACCATGAACATCCACTGGATCTGGGATGTTCTTGTTTGGATCCTCTTCATTTATTCCCAAGTTTCGATTCATATTGCGCAGTGTACGCTCTAGCTCGTGATCGTAGGGAAACAAGGGTTCTCGGCCTCTCCATGTATTTGGCATACAAGGAGAATTATTCTGAAAAGAAATCAAAAACAATAAAACAAAGTAAAATCAAGAAAATATCAACTAAACTTTAGTAATAAGTTCAAGTTAATCTAAAAGCTAAATTCCCCGGCAGCGGTGCCAAAATTTGATACGCTCAAACTTACTTCTCAAATGAGAAGTAAAGCGGTCGTGTCAAGTAAATAACCCAACTAGTGAGGTTGGGATGGTTCCCACGAAGAAAATAGTCTAGACTTAACTTTAACCTAGTATTACTATCGTTTGGTCGATAACTTTCTTGGAAAGTAAAAATATATAAAGGGGGGTTTGTATTTCCTAATGAGTAAAAATAACTAACGAAATTGAAAGAGACACTTGACAGCTTTTAATATTGGGTTTTAATCAATGAATCAAAGTAACTAGGGTTTACGTGTTCCCCACAGGTTCATAACTTGATAATTCTAACTATAACAATTCTTTCCTAGTATCTTGCATGCAAAGTGATGAGTTATGTATTTCTAAATCCTTGGTCCGGCATCTACAAAATCTCACTCCGCACCTTGGTCCGGCTACGTGTGTTGCTTTCCTAACCCTTATCTTTACCTCATATTAAGCGTCGTATTCGATATTTGACTAAGTTATTACCTCGTACCAATCAATACTAGCCTATTAGATAGTATACACTAAATCTATGTTAATAATTCTTTTCCTATTATCTACCTCCTTGGTCCGGCAAGTAGCATTAAGGCGAGTTCTAACGTTGATCATCCGTTAAAAAGACTTCTAAGCGAAAGAATTATTAATACATGCAAGACACTATTCTAGAATTGTTATTTTAGCTAGGGTTTATCTCATTATTTGCCTATGGTTCCCACAACCCTAGTTATGGAGTATAGTTACTCATAGCCATAAACACAATATTCAAATATGTTAAATCAGAATTCATGTACTTACTTCAATGAGAAAGAATAAAGTCCGAAATTTTGCTTGATTAATCACCAAAAAATCACTTGTAAGAATCTCCAAAAATCAAACACTATTACACAAAGTCTAATTATATGATGTCTAATCTCGCAGAGTCTAACTGTAAGGAATTCAATAATCTAAGAGTCTAACCTCAAAAATGAGGTTTTTCGAACTATTTATAAAAAATAAAAACCTAAGTAAACAAGGATTCTAATTGCTGGAAATCTGCCAAAACGCGGCTGGGTCGACGGACCACGCGATGACCGTCGTGGTCACAACGGACCGTCGTGGACTCCGTCGTCCCATACTTGGTACAATTTCTTCTGCTTCTTTCTTCATTCCCCTCGACGGCAAGTGTGACTGACCGTCATAGGCACGACGGTCCGTCGAGGGTCTTCGTTTCAAAATACTTCAACTCTTGAAATCTGGGTACTGGGATCACTTCTTTGATCTTCACGACGGACATGCAGGACGGACCGTCATGGCCATGACGGACCGTCACAAGCTTCGTAATCCCACACTTGGTCAGACTTCCCAATCTTCCTTCAGCTGCTGCACTACGCTGCAACCTACGGACCGTCACAGGCACGACGGACCGTCATAAGCTCCGTAGGTGGTCTCTTCTGCATTTTTTCGCTCAAAATCTCCGCATTCAGCTCTGGACAGATTTCCTGCAAAACAAAAAGAAACTTATATCAAAATTAGCACAAAAAGGATTTCGGCCACACTAAACTTAAGGAAAAAGTATTAATTATACCGTGAAACCACCGTATATCACTTGCCCATATAGTGTTTCACCTATATTTTGAATTTTGAAAACCAATGTATTATGGTGGGACTGTGCATCACACGGGCTTGCCCATATAGTATGTATTATATATATATATATATATATATATATATATATATATATATATATACATGACAATTCGATAACACATTATACATACTTATCACATCATTGGTCCTCTCACGGAACTCAAACCCAAATAGTTAGCTTGCTGGAGTAAGGCAATTTGATCCCAAAATCTGTCCGGAACATGGCAATCCAATGTAGCAACCCGATCCAAAGTTATGTTGAACGTGGAAATCGACTCAAGATAGCATGACGGAACATGGCAATATGATCTTCATTCACACACCACAATCACAATAACAAGTATATCATCAAGATTATACATTTACATCATTATTTCATGGCTACATTTTATTCATCTATCGCAGTTACAACAAGTGTGATTAATATTACAACATTCATACACATACAATTATCACAATGAAGTAACGACATGCACAGATCACATAATCATGAATTATCAACCATTACCTACCTAGAAATATTTTGAAGCCTAGGAGACTTGATACTTCCCTTTCCGAATTCGTTTCACTTGTTAGTGGTCTACGCCAATCGATAATACACAAAAATCAATAGAAAATCATTAATTACCCAAATTACTAACATTTCTATGAAAACTAGATCAAACAAATAATCCCAACTAATCAATTTAGGGTTAAATTACACCATAGAACCTATCAATAAACCCTTCCTATTAATATTGATCCATTTTATTATGTTCGAGGGATCGAATAGTGAATTTGTGAAGTGAAAAGCTTACATTTAGCCTCAACAATGATTATAAACAAGTTTGAATAGCCCAATGGTCGTTCTCTACCGCTGAAAGTCGAAAAGTGTCAAATAAGGCCGTTTAGACATTTAGTTAATGATCTAACTCACGCTCATCCTGCTACAACGATAATTGTAGTGGTGTTAGTTCAATGGCATAAAGTCCCACTGCACCGGCTTTTTTGAACCAATGAGCCCTTATTGAAAACTACGATTGTTAAGTCCCGTCTCGTCCGCCACAGCGACACCCATCCCATTGTAGAGGCGTCTGTGCAGCGGCACACTCGCGCTACAACGGCACAAATCGGGATAGACCCTTTTTAGAGGAATTTCAATTCACCCTTTTTACAACACACTCTTAACCCACTATGCTCAGAAGATTCCCTTAACGCTAAGATCGATTTGCTAATATTTACTTATCCAAATTCAATTCTATAAAGTCATATGAATTCCTGAACGAGTTTTCTATCCATTCATGCAATCAAATTCATATTTACCACATTTCCCTACACCTTGATGAATCCAATTTCCTCCAAATGTTGACATGTTTGGGAAAATCCTGCTAGTACGATAAGTTTTCCAGTCTTGATTTTCTCATGTTGACATTTCTATAACGACGAAATCCAGTCATTACAATTTTAATCTTCTCTAACTTTTGTAGGAGTGCTGATTTTCTATTCAAACTTTGATTTCGTTGAAACAAAATCAATTCTTTTATTATGTCATTATTATATTTTCTTATTATAATTTTCTTCACATTAGTTAAATATTTAAAGATTTATGAAAAATTAAACATACAAAAGTTATGAATAATATTTAAAATTAAAAGTTCCAAGTAAGATGAAGAGACATGAGTTATAAATAATTCAAATGTATAATTTTATTAGACACAATGTATTACTAATTACGCATTGATTTAAGATCAATCTATATATAAAAGTAGAAGAAAAAATGGCACATGTCATCACCACAATTTTTAAAAATTTAAAATTTTTATTTTAAATAATAAATAATTGTTTAAATAAATATTTACACATATCAATTAATTAAAATATTTTTTAAATTCATAAATTTTAAATAATCAATAACAAACAAATATTTAAATAAAATATTGGCACATACACACATTATTTAAATTATTAACCAATCAATATGTCATAAACACGCATACACATTATTTAAATAATTCAAATATTATAATTTTAAATTAATAATTAAAAATTAAATAGTTTTTGAGATAATATTTTCAATTGTGAAATTAATTTTAACTTTCTTGTATATTTAGGAGTTTAACTTCAAAGTTATCTATTTAAAATAGTTATTTTGATCAAACTCAATTTCCTTTATAAAACTCATATAACATGCTAATAATTAAAAATTTTAAATTGCAAAAAGAAAAAGGAATGATGAACAACGAAACTCCATGATATTAACTTGATTATTATGTTTCAGATGGGTAGCAAATAATTCGGGTCAGTTTTTTTTTTAAAAAAATTATAATTATATTTTTAATTCAGGGTTCTTCTATCTATTGGTGAATTCTATATTTATGTTATAACCCAAACCAACTAGACCGTGTGGGAACCACTCTAACACTTAAGTAGGTGAACGCTCATATCCTAATAGAAAAACACATGCGAAAAATTAAAGAAGACGGACAATGAGGTTAAGAGAATTAAATAAATATCATTTTTTTTCTTTTAAAATACACTTCTTGTAAAATAATTTAAAAACCCCATGGATATATTCTAACAAGTACAACAGAGCTACTACGAATAACAATGTACAATAATTAAATAAGACAAAGCCCTCACTATGAGGAAGAAAGAGTCCACATTGCTGGAGGAATTCTTCGTCTTTACCTAATGAAATATTACGAATCCTACATCCAGACTATGTCAAAACAACATTGCAAGAGTAGTATCAGTACAACCACACGTACTGGTAGGCATCATCGTCTCTCATTACTTCAATCTCTAACCCTATGTCCATTCTACTTGGGTACTTACTCAAACAACACCTCAACAATTCTCTTTTTTTTTTTTTTTTGACAAGTACACATCACCTCATTCTCACATATATACACATAGTTCCACGCACACTAAGTCATCATCATTACATGAGAACGAACTCATCACAAGTATACACACATCACAATACCAAAATATAACATGTCTTTCATTACAACGTATCACAATTAGTTGGTTCTCTCATGAAACTCAAACTCAAAGTGTTAATGCACCCGTTGTGGTACCCGATCACAGTTAGCTTTCCAAAACGTGGCAATCTGATCCAATATTTATGCAGGTTTGTGACAATTCGATCCAAGTTAGCTTACCGAAATGTGGAAATCTGATCCCCAATCACACTCCACAATCACAATCACAATCACAAGTACATCATCAATATAATACAAAAAAAGATGATTCATGACGTAGAAATATTCAATTAACCTCAATTATGATTAGGGTGACCTATAATGACACACTCACATACATACATGCATTATAAATAAGAAATTTCAAACATATATCACACAAACATGAAATCAAAATCATCACCTACTATCTTTCCCCTAGATTTCTATCAAACTAGAGTCCATGTTCAGCACTATTTCTTTATTAGGGTTTGTCCTTAGGGTTTTTAAGACCTAACTTACTAAACATTTAGCAATGGTTTACTTCAATTGGATAAATCAAGCATAGGTCTATTTCATCCCCTTCTATCTAGTACCCTTGTTTAACAAAGGAATTCTACTCAAGAAAACAACCAAGAACACTTGACCGATAATAAATATATCTACATCAAGCACTAACTCCAAATACGTTGTAACATAAAAAATTTCATAAAATTCACTCGGTGCACGAAGGTCCAAACATATCTACCATTATTAATTTCATATATTATGATATAAGAAAAACTTAGAACCATTCTATGTAAAAACCTAACCTACTTGGGCGCAAAGAAATTAGTACGATATATGATCTCTTTCCAGCTTTTCTGGATTTTCTACGGTGAATTTGGCAAAGATCATGTAAGGTTCTGCCATCCCCACTTTTTAAAGCTTCTTCTCATTTTTCCCCAAACTTGAAATAAATTTTCTGGTGTTATTAGGTTAATTTACAAGCTATATTTTATTTTTGGAAAGATGAAAAAATAAGGATTTCTTGAAAATGGATTCTGCCTTGCCAGTTCCGCCGCAGCGGGGTAATATTCCATTGTAATGCCGATGGACCACTGACACCTGTCCCATTGTAGCGCGAAAGTGTCCATTTTTTTTGCAAATTTTTATCCCATCATCATTAACGACAGTTTTTGTTGTTACAATAAATACCAGTTTACCACTCGTTCGTCCCTGAACGACTAAGACTTGGTCCTCACACTCTCACTTCAAAAAGCTCCCTGCTAGTGAAACCACTCTTACACAAAACGATGAAAGTTTGTGAACTCTAATGATTCGAAACCTTAAAGGGTTGGTACACGCTGGAATGGAGGGTTAAAATGCACTACACAGAAGGATTACTAGACTTCTACACTAGGGTAGTTTATCAAGCAACCCTAGAAGGTAGAATTTACTAAGTCTAAAATTTTCCAAGCCCTTCTTGCTGGAGAGGCAGCCCTGCAACTGTAGCGGGAGATTACAGGTAGTAAAAAGGGAAATGGGAATTGTTTCCCTTATTTTCCCTTTCTCCCTTATTCAAAGTCTCTCTCAAAAGGTCTTCTGATCACTCAGCTCTGAATCATCAACACTCATACAATTCTCTCATTTTTCATTACTATTATTTTGTTCCTTAATCACAATGGTTGCATGCATGATTAACTTAATCAATTCGAGACGATTTTGGGTAGTTGTAACAAACCTAACAATGGATATGCTAAGTAACACTTAATGTGGTTAGAATGCCTACGATTAGACCAGGTTCACACGGATTGATACGCGTAGATTCAGACCTCTGAACCATTGCGATAGCCAAGACAACTAACTTTTGGGGAGTTATTTAAGCTAGGAAAGGTTGGGTCTATCCATGTAGGGCTCCCGGATATGAAGATTTACTCGGATGAGTCTTTGTAAGACTTAAAAAGGGGAATTCTTTAGTTTGGAGGGTCTAGGGGTAAAATTGTCTTTTTCCAAGGTAAGGGTAGTATCGTAATTACCCTAAATATGTAAACAATTATTTAATTAATAAGGTGGGGGTCATTTTGGGTAGAAAGGGCCGAAATTTCCCATTGAGCAAAATCTTGCTCCACCCGGGTTCGAACCTAGGTGGGAGAAATGATTTAACTTGTTTATTTATATTGGTGAATTAATTTAATTAATTAATATTGAAATTCTGATTTAATAAAAAAACAAAATCATATTATTATTAATTAATTAATTAATTAATTAATGGGGTGATTTGGGTCGGGTCGACCTGGAGGGGCCCGTTTTCGCGATGGGGACGTCACGGGTTCGAACCTCGACGGAAGCAACATTTAAAAAGATTAAATTGAGGTTTATAATATGATTTTAAGGTCATTATGGTCATTTCAATTAACTAATTAAATCAGATTTTCAAAGTTTGAAAGTGTCCTAGTTGTCTAAGTCTAAACTACTTCACCTAATCCTAAGCCACTCACCTCTTTCACGTTTATCTCTCTCTCCTTCACGTCTATCTCTCTCTCATTTCACAATTTATTTTTTGCTGCCAAACGTGAGAAACAAACCATAAAACAAATGTTCTTCACACTTGAAGAACTAGCACACAAAACACAAACGAGAAAGCAATCCGAAATTGTTAAGCAAAATATAATGCGCTAGTCGGGTAAGGTGTGAGTTTCGGGATTGGACGTGAATTTGGAGAAGTTTTGGGCATCAAGTTCAAGTGTTGAACAATGTTAAAATCAGGTATGGGTTTTCTTACTTTTGGTCCCTTTCCCAAGAGGCACTTAAGACTCAAATAATTCTATTCCGAAACTAGGATTGTTCCCCGTTACATGTTC
>CM064963.1:18722227-18968226 GCA_032847665.1 Solanum chilense
TTCAGTAGTGAGTCCTCATTCTCCGAGGACAACAATCATGATTGTTATTTCAGTCCTTAGTCATTTAGTTTAAGTTTTTGCTAGATTTAGCTGGGGGCCTGTCCCAATATTTTCTAGTCCAATTTAGAGGCTTATTTCAGAGATAGTTAGATTCAGCTTAGTATCTAGTTAATATCTACTTTGTATTAAACTCATTGTTTACAAATACCTCAGTTATAGAGTATGGGTATTCCCCATCTTTTAAGATTTAATTCTGATTTAGCTTCCGTATCAGTTTATTATCTTTAGTATGCTCATGATCATGCCATCAGGGTTAGCTTGGGATCACTTGCGGTCCTAGGTTCCGTGTCCGCGTCTCGGCGTAGCTCGGGGCATGACAGAACTTATTAGCAGAGCACTAGGTTCAAGAGTCCTAGGATGTTTGAAAAAGGCGCACTAAGTAGAGTCTTTTTCATTGGTGTGAAGTGCACCACATCTAATAAGAGGGAGGCTATGAAGTTTTTTAGGAAAAACTTCACTTTCTTATTACTCTTATCGTGCGTAAGGTATGATCAAATTCCATTCTAACATGACGTTATGCGCTTAAGATTATGACTTTTTGTAGAGATTAGGAATGGAATGCTAATGTACGCAATGCTTATGTAGTTCCTCTAGTACTAGATAACAAAGTTCAAATGCAAAGTTTCAGAACTCCAATTCAGCTTTTGTCTCAGAGTATGACCAACCAGAAAAATCAGCAGGTTCTAGTTCCTACTTATAGAAATGAGCGATTAGTGGTAGCCAGAGTTTGTGATTTTTTTAGGATGAATCCGCCTAAGTTTGTAGGGTCGCAAGTTGGTAAGGACCCACAATAATTCATTGATGAGGTCAAGAAAATATGTGGTGTGATGTCAATAACTGATAGTGATAGGTGAGATTGACATCCTACAAACTCAAGGATGTGACTCACATATGGTTCACTCAGTTGAAAGACAACAGACGTGACTTTGTCTTTTGTAACTCAGTATAACAGTCCAATTCGGTGTTAGTCCAGAAACTCTCTCAGAGCCCTTGTTAGTCTCTGTCACAGTCTCTCAGAAAGTCACCTCTGCAGATCAAGTAGAGTTAGAAATGGTATACTATGATGTCATTCTAGGTATGGTTTGGTTGCACTCATGTTATGCCTTAGTCGATTGTAGAACTAGGATTGTTCGTTTTCAGTTTCTAGACAAACCAATCTTAAAATGGAATGGTAGTAACTTAGCATCTATGGGCCGATTTATGCATGGATTGGTTGCACTCATGTTATGCCTTAGTCTATTGTAGAACTAGGATTGTTCGTTTTAAGTTTCCAGATGAACCAATCTTAGAATGGAAGGATAGTAGCTTAGCGTCTATGGGCCGATTTATTTCTTACCTTAAGGCCAGAAAGATGATATCTAAGGGTTATCTCTATCATCTAGTTCGGGTTAATGATTCTAGACTTGAAACCCCAACTCTTGAGTCAGTTCCATTAGTCTGTGAATTTCCAGAAGTATTTCCGGAAGATCTTCCCGGAGTCCCTCCCGAAAAGGGAAATCGACATTGGAATTGATCTCCTTCAAGATACCCAACCTATTACTATTCCTCCTTACCAAATGGCTCCAGCAGAGCTTAAGGAATTAATAGAGCAGTTGAAAGACCTTCTAGATAAAGGCTTCATCAGACCTAGTATTTCACCGTGGGGTGCACCAGTGTTGTTCGTAAGGAAGAAAGATGATTCTCTCAGAATGTGCATTGACCATAAACAGTTGAACAAGGTCACAATCAAGAATAATTATACCATCCCCGGGATTGATGACTTGTTTGACCAACTTCACGATGCTAGCCATTTCTCAAAGATAAACCTCAGATCGGGTTATCATTAGCTTAGAGTCAAAGATAGTGACATTCTGAAAACACCCTTCAGAACTCGGTATGGTCATTATGAATTTGTAGTTATGTCGTTTGGACTAACTAATTCTCCTACAGCTTTCATGGATTTGATGAACAGGGTTTTTAAGTAGTACTTGGACTTGTTCGTTATCGTCTTTATTGATGATATCCTCATTTACTCTAGGAGTGAGAAAGAACATGCAAGTCATTTAAGATTTGTTCTGCAGACTCTCAAGGATCACCAATTATTTGCTAAGTTTAGTAAATGTGAGTTCTGGTTGCAATCCGTTGCTTTTCTTGGTCACACTGTATCTAGCGAAGGGATCCGAGTGGATTCGCAAAAAATAGAAGCAGTGAAACAGTGGCCCAGACCTACCTTTGCTACATATATAAGAAGTTTCTTAGGTCTAGCGGGTTATTACAGAAGGTTTGTGGAAGGACTTTCATCTATAACCTCACCATTGACTAGGTTGACTCAGAAGAGGGTCAAGTTCCAATGGTCAGATTATTGTGAGAAAAGCTTCCTAGAATTTAAAACTAGATTGACTAGATTGACTATAGCTCCTGTCTTGACCCTACAAGAGGGTTCATATGGTTATGTGATCTATTGTGATGCATCCAGAGTTTGCCTAGGTTGTGTGTTGATGCAGCAAGGTAAGATGATAGCTTATGCCTTTAGGCAGCGTAAGGCGCATAAGAAGAACTATCCAACTCATGACCTCGATCTTGTAGTAGTGGTGTTTGCAATCAAGATCTGGAGACATTACTTGTATGGTGTTCACGTAGATATGTTCACTGACCATAAGAGCCTTCACTATGTGTTCACACAGATAGAGATGAATCTTTTCTAGAGGACATGGCTTCAATTCCTTAAGGATTATGATATGAATATGCATTACCATCCTGTTAAGACGAATGTAGTAGTAGATGCTGTGAGTAGATTATCTATGGGTAGTGTAGCCCATGTTGAGGAAGAAAGGAAGGAGCTAGTGAAGGATGTTCACAGGCTTGCTTTCTTGGTAGTTCGCCTTATGAGCATATCAGACAGCACGGTAACAGTTCAGAATGGGGCAGAATCGTCTTAGGTAGTGGAGGTTATGGAAAAGCAAGACAATGACCCAATCTTTCTTGAACTTAAGGGTGCAGTCCATAATCAGAGAGTGGAGGTTATCTCCCAAAGGGGAGATGGTGTACTTCGCTACCAGGGTTGATTGTGTGTTCCTTATGTAGGCGAGTTGAGACAACACATTATTGCATAAGCCCATATATCTAGGTATTCTATTCATCCAGGTGCCACTAATATGTACCGCGATCTGCGAGAAGTCTATTGGTGGAATGACATGAAGAGGGATATAGCAGATTTTGTGAGTAAGTCCCCCAATTTCCAGCAAGTCAAGGGATGTATGTCTCAAGAGATCGATATTCCTACATGGAAGTGGGATGTAATAAATATGGATTTCATCACAGGGTTACCTCGTACTCGCAGACAGCCTGACTCCATTTGGGTGATAGTTTATAGGATGACTAAATCTTATTTCTTTTTAGCGGTCAAGACTACAGATTCGGTGGAGGACTATGCCAAGCTTTACATCAATGAAATTGTGAGGTTGCATGGGGTTCCTCTGTCTATCATCTCAGATAGAGGTCCTCAATTTACATCTCATTACCGAAGTCATTTCAGAAAGGTCTTGGTACTCAAGTTAACCTTAGTACAACATTTCATCCACAGACGGATGGGCAGGCAGAGCGTATTAATTCAGACCTTAGAGGACATGTTGAGCGCTTGTGTGATGGATTTAAAAGGTAGTTGGTATGATCACCTTCCTCTTATTGATTTGGCCTAGAATAATAACTATCATTCCAGCATTCAAATGGCCCCTTATGAGGCTTTATATGAGCATAGATGTAGATATCATGTTGGTTAGTTTGAAGTAGGTGAAACAGCTTTGATAGGGCCAGATTCAGTTCTTTATGCTATGGAGAAAGTGCAACTTATTAGAGATAGATTTAAGACAGACCAAAGTCGTCAGAAATCTTATGCAGATGTAAGGACAAGGGAACTAGAGTTCCAAGTTGATGATTGGATTTTTCTTAAAGTCTCACATATGAAAGGGGTGATGAGATTTGAAAAGAAATGGAAGCTCAGTCCTAGAGATGTAGGCCCTTACAATATCTTGAAAAGGGTGGGCAAGGTGGCATATGTGTTAGAGTTGCCAACAGAATTAGCAGCAGTGCATCTGGTCTTCCACATCTCACTCTTGAAGAAGTGTGTGGGTGATCCAGCCTCTATAGTATTAGGATCGAATTCATGCACATACACTTGATGAATGAAGAACACAAGAACTTTCAAGAGAAAGAGATGAGAGATCTAGAGAGAGAAAGAGAAAACCCAATATTTCGTGGTAACACCCTGTGACTAAACTTCCACGGCGGTGGGGTATATTTATATTAATAAATCAGAGTATTTTTTGTTACAGAGAATAAATGGAGAATAAATAGTAATGCCTAACCTAACAATTCTCCCACTTGGACACTGATTCAGTCATCCAAAAAGTACATTCTAAAAAAAAAATCTCTTCATCATCAACATCTTTACCGCACTGCAACATCTGTAGAAACAACTACAGAAGACCAGCCGAGGTTTTGTATAACCCAGTTTCCCAACATCAACACATTTCATCAACATGTCTGTCGGGTTCTTTGCACCCTCTATCTTCTCCAAGCACATATCACCATCCTCCACTACCCTGCGAGTGAAATTGTATTAGTCTTCTGATGTGCTTTGTCTTAGAATGATAGACTGGATTTTTCACCAACTGTATGGCACTATGGCTATCTGAGTAAAGAATCTTATCACTCTGCTTCTTGCCTAATTTCTCCAGATAATCTGCCAGCCATATCATCTCTTTCCCAGCTTCAGCTATTGCGACATACTCAACTTTAGTAGATGAAAGAGAAACACACTTCTGAAGCCTGGACATCCAACTCACTATTGTTCCACCTATGGTATAAATGTACCCTGATGTACTCTTGCTCGAGTCAACATCCCCACCAAGATCAGCATCCACAAAACCCTGTAGAGTCACCTTGCCTTTGCCAAAACAAAGTGAAGTACTGGATGTACCTCTCAGATATCTTAGAAGCCATTTCACAGCTTCCCAATGCTCTTTCCCTGGGTTCTCCACGTATCTGCTAACAACTCCCACTGCATGTGCTATATCAGGTCTAGTGCAGACCATAGCATACATCAAACTACCAACTGCTGAAGCATATGGAACAAGTGCCATGTAATCACGTTCCTCGGCAGTCTTGGGTGACTGCTCCTTTGACAATTTAACGTGATTTACCAATGGAGTAGTCCTGGGTTTAGCATCATTAATCCTGAATCTTCTCAGCACCTTCTCAATGTACAACTCTGAGATAGATTTAAAGTGCCAACAGATCTATCCCGGGAAATCTTCATCCCCAAAATCTGTTTCGCTGGACCCAAATCTTTCATCTCAAATGCTGCAGATAACCTTGTCTTCAGATTGTTAATCTCCCTCATACTAGATCCTGCGATCAACATATCATCCAGTGCCATTAGAGGTTAAACCGCGTAAACATTTATATATATTAATCAGGCTCCACAACCTAACATATAGTGCCATTAGAGAGTATGGTGGTGAAAGATAGTCTTTCTTATAAGGATGTACAAGTTGAGATTCTTCACCATAAGGTTAGAAGGTTGACGACCAAAGAAGTCGCTTTAGTCAAGGTTTTGTGGAGGAGTCAGTCCGTAGAGGGAGCTACTTTGGAAGCAAAAATAGCCATGAAAACCAAGTATCCAGACCTTTTTCCTTCCGATTCTACTCCAGCTTGAGGTAATAGTTCCTCTTCAGTTTTACAGTCATTCATGCGTAAATTCAGTTTTAGAATCATGTTCCCTCAGTTTGTACTTGCATTTTCAGCATAATTGCATGTACTCAGAACTCAATTCAGTCCGAAACTCAGTTCTCAATGTTTAGTAGTTGGGTTTGCAGCTCACTCCTTCTATTTCATCTAGTTTAGTCTTCATTCGAGACGGATGTTCCCAAGGGGGAGATAATGTAACACCCCGTATCCAAAACAGACCAACAAAAATAGTTTTTTCTGGAAAATCTGCAATTGCTACCAACTGTGGTATCGACGGACCGTAGCCTGAACCACGGTCAATCCTACACAACCGTCGATGGAATCAGAAACTCCCAAAAATTTCAACCCAGAAAAATTGGTTAAGGCTTGGACGAAGGACGGACTTACGGTCCATAGGTCAGACGACGATCCGTAGTCCATGACCGTCGATCAAGACTACCTTAAACCACTCTCTGACATGATCTATGGATAACCAGCATGGTTCGTAGGTGGACCTACGGTCCGTAGGTGGAAATTTGCAGATAGTTAAGGGGAAATGCAGTTGGTTCAACTTCAAATAACCTATGTCTTATCACAAAATGAATTAGGTATCCCATGACCTACCCAGAGATAGATAAATAAATTATCTTTTCATAGCCATCGAGCTCAAAAAAATCAGACCTCCGAGTAAAAAGTTATGCCTATTTAAGTAAAGGCCTATCGAGCAGGCCCTCATGACGGACCCAACAACGGGGTGAAAGGCAGACGACAAACCTTCAGTCTTGGCCGTCGTTTGTCCAGATAGCAACTTTCCTAGCGGTCTTTTTGACCTTTCCCACTCCGTTAAAACCCTAAGTTACGTCGTTTTGACCCTAAATCATCAAATTTTAGTCAGTTTAAGCCTAGAAACATAGTTTAAACATATATAAATCAATTCATTAAATCAAAAGTTAGAAAAATAGAATCAACAAAGGAGAAAAAGGTCAAGAACCCTAATTCAAGAACGAAACAAGTGTCCAACAGTTCCAGCCACAAAGCTTAAGTATTTTTGCGTTGATTTCATCACAGGTATGTGAGATGTCATTATTGGGTTCTTTTCACCCATTAGGTCCCTAGTTTTAAGTCAGATTCTTGATTCACATATTATGATTAAACCTAGGGTTTCTAGAAATTTGTTAAAACTTCATGAATTTATTAAATATATGTTCCAAATAAGATTGTTATGTTATTATTCAGATTACCGCATGAATTTCAGAACGCTAGCTTAGCATTTCTTTAGTTCTTGAATTACACATGCTAGGTCAGATATTTCAGACATTTAAGATATACATGCCTCAGTTATAAATGCATAATTACCAGATTAAATGTTGCATTCTCAGTTTGCTTGTTGAGTTTCAAGCTATCCAGTATTTACTGAAACTCAAACTTAATCAATAAATTTACAGAATCCATAAGAGTAGCATAATACCATGTTGGACTAGGGTCTAGCGTACCGAAATAGTCCCAGAACTACTAGCCAAGTAGATTGTAAGTCCCCTCTATGGGCAATCAGGTTAGTGATCACACCATCATGCCTTTATACCTTTGGCAGGGTATATTGGGTCCTCTCAATGGACCGTATACATCGGATTCCAAATTTAGTTCATGTGGTTATATTATCGGTTATTAGTATCTCCCACAGATCAGTCAGACTCTCTGCATTGACCATTTATCATTAGATTCAGTAATCAATTAAGCATGTTATAAATTGGTCATTGCATCCAGTTAGCTCAGAATTTAGTTTATCATGTTAGATTATTATACTTGCTTTTACACTTGTTTAGTAATGTTTTATTTCAGCTTTACTCTATCCTACATGCTCAATACCTTTCAAGTACTGACGCATACGTGTGCTACATATTCTTGTGATGTAGGTTCAGGTACTCAGCATGCAGATCACACATAGATAAATTTTCGATCTCCAGTTCAGCAGATTCAGTGGTGAGTCCTCATTCTCCGAGGACAACAATCATTGAGTTAATATCTCTTTTGTATTAAACTCAATGTTTACAAATATCTCAGTTATTGAGTATGGGTACTCCCCTTCTTTTAAGACTTAATTACGATTTAGCTTTCGCATCACTTTATTATTGTCATTATGCTCATGATCGTGCCAGCAGTGTTAGCTTAGGATAACTTGTGGTCCTTGATTCCATGTTCGTGTCTCGAGGGTAGCTTGGGGCGTGACAAGGTTGTTATTTTAGGTCCATCACCGGTAGTGAAAGAAGAAGAAACTTTACATGTACACTTGCTTTAAATAAGAAAAATTTATTTGAGTTGCTTAAACATGGAAGTCAAGAATTGTATGAAGCCTCCAAGTAATCAAAGTTGGAATTTTTGTTAAAGCTTTATCACATTAAGTGTTTTTATGGATTAAGTGATAAGGGAATGACTAAGATCCTTGATCTACTTAGGGATGCATTTAAATTTGCAAAGATCCATGATTCTATTTATGAGGCCAAGAAAATGATAAATAAGTTGAGTCTTGATTATATCAAAATAGGTGTTTGTCCAAATGATTGCATGTTATATTGGGAAGATGATGTTAACGCAGAGATATTTAAGTATAGTCATACTTCTAGATGAAAGCCAGAGAAGAAGAGCAATAGACATCATACACCGATCAAAAGTAAGAAGAAAACAAGAAGCAAAAAAAGAAGCCTGCAAAAAATTATGCGATACTTTTCCTTAAAACCAAGATTGAAAAGATTGTTCACGTATTCAAAAATTGCTAAGTATATGAGATGTCATGTAGAGGATGCTAACAAGGATGGAACCCTATAACATCCTAGAGATGGTGAGGCGTGAAAGAAGTTTTGTACAACTTTTTCAGAATTTTCTTCAGATCCTCAAAATGTACGATTAGGCCTAGCTAGTCATGGTTCAATCCTTTTGGGAAAATGAATACTGGTCATAGCATTTGGCATGTTATTTTGGTCCCATACAACCTTCCTCCATGGTTATGTCTGAAATAACCAAATTACATCTTCTCAATGATTATTCCAGGTCCATCCGCACAAGGAAATAAATTAGATGTATACCTCCAAACCCTTATTAAGGAGTTGAAAGAGTTGTGTAGTGATGGTGTTGACACTTTTGACTCATCAAAGAATGAAATGTTTAGAATGCGAGCGGCTCTAATGTGGATAACTAGCGACTTTCCTGGACTTGATAACTATCTTGTTGGAATACACATACTGGTCTTGCATGTCCCTCTTGTAATTTTGACCGAGAACTATGTCGATTTACTCATAGTGGAAAGTGTTGTTTTATATTGGCCATCGCCAATTTTTATCTATAAATCAAAAATATAGAATGATGAGGCACCATTTTGATGGAACTGTAGAAGAAAGGACTCGTCCAAAGAAGTTATCAATTTCATATTTGCAAGACCAGTAAATTTAAATTGTAAAAGAAAAGGAAACAAGAAAAGAAATGATGATGATGGTGGAACTCAACAATGGAGAAAAAAAGCATCTTTTTTGATCTTCCATATCGGTAGTCTAATTTTTTGCGCCACAATTTAGATGTTATATATATTGAAAAGAATGTGTTTGAAAACATCATATATACCTTGCTAAATGATAAAGAAAAATCATGGATCATATTAAGGCTCGAAAAGATCTACAATACATTGGCATATGGCGTGATCTATGGCCGGATGAGAATGGTAAATGTCGTCTTGGTGCATTTACAATTCCAAATAAGAAGAAGTTGGCCTTCCTCGGGACTTTAAAGAATATCTTAGTGCCAGATGGTTATGCAAGTAATATTTCTCGTTGCATTGATTTGGATAAAAAAGAATCTTTGGATTAAAGAGTCATGATTTTCATATCCTAATCGAACAGTTGTTACCGATAGTAATTCGAAATGTTCTTCCAAATTAGGTCATTGCAACTCTGGTAGAGTTATCCTCCTTTTTTAGGCAGCTTTGTATGAAGAGCTTAACCATCTCTTACCTCGAAAAGCTACAAAATCGAATTGTGGAAACCTTCAGTCATCAAGAGATATTGTTTCCCCCTTCATTTTTTACTTTAATAATTCATCTGATTGTCCATCTAGTTGATGAAGTAAAACAAGGTGGACCTGTACATTATTGCTGGATGTATTTTGTTTAAAGGTAAAAAATTTTGTATTCAAAATTATTGAATTTATCTGGAATAGAATTTACATATTTTCTAACGCTTCATTATTTTGATCATAGATTGTTAGGTCTTGTTAATTCCCTCATACGGAACAAATCTTAATCAACAAGCTTAATAGCTGAGGGGCATTAGGTTGAAGAAGTTCTAACTCTTTACTCTCGTTATTTTGACGAAATTGAGTCAAGGTGAATCGACCTAAACGTGTAAACAATGAACCAAATAATAATGAAGATTCTGGAAAGTCATCTATGTTTCCACAACAAGGTAAACCTGTTGGAGGCTCCAGAACAAAAACATTGACTACTTTAGAGAAAACTCAAGTTCATCGATATGTGTTACTTAATTGCGCTGCAGTGAAGCATTCATTGAGTATGAAATTTAAAGTGATTTTGATTTTTAAGAAATGTGTAGAATAATCAGGTAAAAATTTAATATACATATATAACAATTTTGTAGTAAATTCAGACAATACATCGAAAGAAGTACAATAGTTCAAAGAGTCAGTAAAGATTTTCCTGATTGGTTTCCTAAGCGAGTGAGTAAATAATTGAAGAATGTTTGTTTTGAACATATTTATTGTAAATGTAGTAACTCCGACAGATAATTATGTTTGTTTAGATTATGAACCCAGATATCGCAGAAAATATTTCTGATGATATGAAGTTTTAGCACAAGGTCCTGCACAAGATGCAAGAAGATTTAGTGCTTACAACATTAATGGATGGAAATTTCAAACTTTATATAGAGAACAAGGATCAGAAACTCAAAAATAGTGAAGTTTTTCTCATCTTTGACACTTCGTGTATTGCGTCTAGTGTAGATAGGAGACAAGACAAGCAGACCTACCATATTAAGAAAAGTTAGAAGATATTATTGACCTTAATTATTATGGGAGGTTCAGAGTTATTCTTTTCAAGTGTCTGTGGGCCGATACTACTCGAAAGAGAGGGTGAAAAATAGATGCTTGAAAGTTTAACTGTGTTAATTTTTTTTTATTAATTCACACTGGTGATCTCGAGGATCATGATCCATATGTTGAAGCATCACAAGAAAATATAGTCTACTATGTTGATGATGAGACCGATAAAGAATGGAGTGTCGCTGTACATCTAAAATCAAGATATTTGTTTTAAATGGGAGAGGTTGATGAAGAGGATCTGTATAAGAATAATTCATACCAACAACTAGAATTTGGACAATTTTTTGATGATGACTATGGGAATATCCAAATTGTAATAGAGGAGAAAATGAATGAATGAATGACTGAAATAGCAAAGATTTGGACAATATTTTGCATTTTAAGCTATTTTTTAGAAGTTTTAAGTTGTTGACTCTTCTCTTTTAAGTTTCTTGTATTTTGTGTTTGACGCTGCAATTTCTGTAATATTTTGGTAGCTGTTTTTTTTACTTTTAGCTGATGTTGTTTTCTGTTTGGAACTGTAGTTTTTACAGTTTTTGGTTACTATTTTGTTGCATTTGGGTGCACAATTTTAAAGTATTAAGTTATTCTACTGTGATTTATCTACTATTTTTCAATTTTTAGTTGCTGATTTTCTGTAACGACCTGTTTAGTCGTTTTGAGCAGCAGATTTTATTTCTGGAAAAACTGGCTGAGACGACGGATACCACGACGCACCGTCATGGGCACGACGGACCGTCGAGGGTGTCTCGTCCCAGAACACTTAGAATTCTGAAAATTGTGTACTAAAATCGACTCTCTGTAATTTGTGATGGACCTGCAGGAAGGACCGTCATAGCTACGACGAACCGTCGTGATAGACCATTCCAAAACACTTTAACTCTTGAGAATTTGGTACAGGAAATGATTCTCTGAACGTCGTGACGGAAGTGCAGGACGGACCGTCACAGAATCCTTAGAGAAAAATGGAGTTCTAAGATGTTGCGACGACCTGAATGACGGACCATCGCAGGAACGACGGGCCGTCACAGGTTGCGCAAATCCCAGGCTGGGTCGGATTTCTTTAAGTGTTTTATGGGACGTTTTGGACTATTCCTGCTTTAATTATAAAGTTAGAGGGTTAATGTTAATAAGTCTAATTACTTGGGGGTTAAAAGAGGTAACCTTAAGTTAATTAGGGGGGTATTATTGCCATCTCTTATTCTTAATTATATGTTAATTAGGGTAAAAGAAAGAGGGTTTTGAATAAGAAAAAGAGAAAGAACAGAGAGAAAGAGAAGAGTCGATCAAAGAGGAGAAAACAAAGCTTGGGAAAATTGCTTGTTTGAATTCAATTCTTCGGTGGAAGTAGGTTATGGTTGTTTTTACGTTATGCGTAGTAGACTCTTAATAGAGAATAATATGTATTGGTGGTATTGTAAACCCTTCTATATGCTTAATTGTATGCTTGTATGAATATGATTATGTGATTTTGATAAAACAAGCATGATGAAAACCCTTGAATCCCAAATCTTGAAAGAAACTTTAATATACATTATTAATGATGATGCCTTGGTATAAAAGAAGGCTTGATGAATTAAAGTAATGGGATTGATGATGCCTTGGTATAGAGAAGGCTTGATGAATTAACAGAATGAGATTAGTGGATCGGAGTGTCACGTTCCGACACATAGTATTAGTGGGACGGGTGTCACGAACCGACACGTAGAATTAGGGGATCGGAGTGTCACGTACCGACACATATTAGGGGATCGGTAGTCACGAACCGACACGTAGATTTAGGGGATCGGAGTGTCACGTACCGACACATATTAGGGGATCGGGTGTCACGAACCGACACGTACGATTAGGGGATCGGAGTGTCACGTACCGACACATAGTAGTAGGGGATCGGAGTGTCACGTACCGACACAAGAGGAAGAAAGATAATGAATCTTGAAAGATGATAATTTACTCAACATAATGAACTTAATTCCCAAATGAGTATGGTATTGAGGCTTGAGCCCTCATGGATAAACTTGATGGTACTTATTAATGATTATAGTACTTGTTGTTGATACATGTTGAGTTATAGTTGATTTATGATATTAACTGATATATACTGTTTTCTATTCTGAGTTGGCCGATGATATCTACTCAGTACCCGTGTTTTGTACTGACCCCTACTTTTATGTTTTCTTCTTTGTTATTTGTGGAGTGCAGCAAACGTTCCGTCATCTTCAACTCAGCAGTAATTCTAGCCAGTCTTCACTACATCGGAAATTCAGGGTGAGCTAATGCGTCTAGCTTGGACTGGATCTTCTTCTTCAAGTCTTGATGCCTTGAAACTTCCGGCATGGACTAGCTTTTTACGTGTTTTAGCTTCTTAGACATTTTAGTTTAGTAATTTGATCATAGATGTTCTTGTGATGATGACTTCCAGATTTTGGGGAATAATAGATGTTGAATTTTAGTAGTTATTGAATTGGTTTTTATTAATGAGTTAAGTCTTCCGCATTATTTTCTGTTGTTATACATTGAAATGTTAAGGTTAGATTGGTTGGTTCGCTCACGTAGGAGGGTAAATGTGGGTGCCAGTCGCGGCCCCGATTTGGGTCGTGACATTTTCTGAGTATTAAGTTGTTGTTTCTGCAGATTTTGTTGCTCTTTTTTTTAGTTTCAGGTGCTTATTTTTTATTGTTAGTTGTTGTTTCTGCATATTAGTTGATGTTTTTTTGGTGTTTTAAGTTGTTATTTTTGCAGTTTTTGGCCACTGTTTTTCTGCTTTTAGGTGCTGAATTTTTTTGTTTTAAGTTGTTGTTTCTGCATTATTTTATCTACTGTTATTTTAATTTTTAATTGCTGATTGTGCGTTTTGAGCTGCTTTTTCTGCAGATTTGTTGTTTTTTTTTTAGTTTGAGGTCCTTACTATTTATTATGGTTAAGATGTAGTATCTACAAGTTATCGGTTGTTATTTTTGACAATCAATTAATATTAGATACAATTTGATAGAAGTCCTTTTTTGATTAAAAACGTATTTTATTAGTAATTCTAATAAATTTGACAACGATTATATAAGAATGATATTAATGAAGATTGTATGATAATGTAATATTTTGTTAATAGCTTAGAAGCTCAACCTAATGTAATTTAAAGAAAGGAGGGTAAAAATTGCGGTTCAAGACTTGTCCCTCTTTGACCACAGATGATGAAAGAATTTTTTGGCAAAGAAGTTGACACTGTGGCTAATTCTGTCCCGACCATAAGCATTCACATGAAGTGAAAGATTAATGTGAAAACTCTTATATACCCCAAACAACAGGAGTTAAGTATAGTAGAATTCAAGAGTAGATCATTGACCATTGGTAGTGAGCTTGACTCTCAAACAAAATGTCCCAATTAACTGTTCTGAAAAAGTTCTACATTGCATTATGTCTCTTGCCTTTGCATGTACATTATTCTTCCTGTGAAGTCTAACCTACGTACCAAATAGAAATGTTTAGTAAAAGATGCACATTTCCATAACTCAATATTCAAGAAATTTAAAAAATAACATGCAGTTCTCCTATATATATTTTAAAAATAAATAAATGATAAGGCATCGCGAGATATATCATTAATAACAAATGTGCTTTGGAAGAAATTTTTAACAAATCATGCAACGGATATGTAGATTTTAAAATAAAGAAATAATTAAGAAATTGTGAGATGTCTCATTAAAGATTGATGGTTAAAATGTCTTATTAGGATGCGGACTAAAACAATATGTCATATTTGTGGGCGGACAAACACAATGTGTTCCCTCTTAGGGTTAGTAAACCCAATGCATTCTACTTTAGGTGTATACACCCAATGCGTTCTATTTTAGGGTACACAGACTTAACGTATCCTATTAATTAAGACTGGATGAACCCAATATGTCATATATTATGGTTGACAAACCCATTATGTCCTATTTCAAGATGGACAAACCCAAAATATCCTATATTATGATAGACAAGCCCAATATGTCTTACTTTAGGGTGGACGAATTCAATGTATCCTATTTTAGGGTGGATGAACCCAATATATCCTATTTGAGCGTTGAGTTACCCGAGATGTCCTCATTTATGGTGGACTTACCTCATATATCTTATTTTATGGTGGATTAAACCAATACATCCTTTTTAGGGTGGAAGAAATTGTTATCTTGCTAACTTAGTAAAATAAATTGATGCTATGCAGACGACTTGGTGCGATTTATTTGTAGTAGCAAACATGGATAATCTAATATGGAGAGTCTGTTGTAGTGCCTTTGCATTATCTTTTATATCTGTTGCAATATTTATATCCAAGGTGCGGTGAATTTTGTAGTAGAAAACACTATTTGTGCACTATTTTGTATTAGTTCATATGGTGTCCATAATTTATGAGCTTCAACTTCGATAAACCATTGCAGCATATAAATTTTGGTTGTCAAAGAAATTTATGTATTTTAAATTTGATTCTTGTTGTTGTTGCACAATCTGTACCTTGCGAATTCTTAGCTTTTTGTTGAGATTTGTGGTGTATTTGTTCAGGGATAAAAAAAAATTATCCTCTACATTACTTATAGGAAATATGTTAGTATCAAAGAAAATTAGTACTTTGCATTGAACCATGAAGCTTTTGCATTGAAGCTGCATTTTTTTCCTGCTATAGCTTTAAAGAAATTAGATGATTAAAATATTCATTGAGATATTAACTTTTATTTTTTTACAAATAATTAATTGTTATCTGCAAACTGTACTAGTCTTGCTTTTGGGGAAAATTGATTTTTTTTATATTATGTCAAGACCCCATTTATCGATTAATGATGAAACCTACAATAACCACCAGTAGAAAAGACAACCTGTAACCCAGAACAACAAGTAATAATTATAACGGTAGAAAATTATGGAAGCAGTAAATGAACATCAAAACAACAATAGGCAGAAGCAAACTAAAATATATATGATAGATCCATCCTAGAACTTGGAAGTTACAAGTATGAAGTTATCTAAACAAAATCGTAGAAGGCCAAAATGTGGAAAGACAAAGCTTGTCTCAAAATGCAAAAGACTAGCTGCACAAAGTACAGAAGGAGACATGTAAGTCCCATACACAATGTGCCAACCATAACTTCCGATCAATAGTTGCAACGAGCTCGAATGATTACCACCGATAACTAGTGCTCGGACCTGCATCAAGAAACGGATGCATGGTGTAGCATGGGTAACAGAACAACACGTACTTAGTAGGCATCATATGATGATGGAGCAAGAAAGGTAAAAACAATATTAGTAGATATAGAAATAAACAGAGGTCAGAGAGGAATAAGAATATAAATAATTGTACAACTAAACTAAATCTAACTTGACCCCATATTTAACCGCAAATTTCATAATTTTTGTTTAGGAAACTCATTAGAAGAAATTCAAAAGTTAACCAACTGTTAATCAAACGTAAGTGAAGCTCATATTATATTCTGGTTTGGCAATGAACAAGGATCTTAATGATATAAAAGTGCTTCACTTATCCTGTTTTGGCACATATAATCAAGATTACCATATGATAATAATGGGGAACGAGGAAACACAAACTAAAAAGTTACATAAAGGTAAATCATAATCAACAAAATAATGTTTTCATTATTATGTTGCTCACATGCAAATATCAGTAATAAATCACCTTTTTTGTAGCAAACACATATCCAGTACATTCCATGTATTATCCTAGAAAATTATTTTCTTAGAATATTATTTGGTCATATATTATCCAAACAGGAACACCTCCAGTACTCCTCCTTAAGCACTTAATGGAGGTAAATGACATAAAAATCCAATGGTACAATACTAGATTTTTTCCTCCCATTGTAAATAAAATTAGTTTTGCTAATATAGTTGTGGGACATTGATATACATCATATATAACTATAGCTAATAAATTGTTTGACATTCAAATCCGGAACTTAGAACCTCACATTTTATAGAGGGAAATGATATATTTTGCGTAAATTAGGAAATGATTCTCTTAATTTAGCACTTTAATGATATATCTCGTGTACTACACTTTAATGATATATCCCTTGTACTAAATTCATGCTTTTTATATAAGGAAATCATACTAGATTTGTTGATGACCGCGCATATAATTGGCAGGCCACATAATCAGTTAAGAAGTTACTTGTTGATTCTACTCTTAATCGTGCAACTAAGCTTAAAGCAATAAGTTTCAATTCCTATTGAATGACATATGTGTGGAATAAGTATGTGATGAGCAAGGATTGCAAGGATCGATTGATGACGCCACTCCTTTGGTAAGGAATGAGACTCAAAGATGAAATTGGAAGTGTAGCGAGAGAATGTTGTTAGACAAGAGTCAATTTTATAATGACTTGTTATAAGGCTTGATTCAGGCCCACGTGGTATGGATCCATCTGTCCATGAGAACAATTCTACCAAGAGATGGAGTTACAGGCGTCCTACCTCACCCTTACAATAGAGGGTAGGTGTATACACTTTAATTGATGATTATTGATTGTTCTATCACACGTTCTGCGTTTATATGCTTAGACTATCAACCATAGAGGTCTTTAGTATTTTCCCTTATGATTTTTAATGGGTCTTGGTTGGGTTATGTTTGTGGTTTGTACCTTTCAGGCTTATGAGTTGTGATTAGATTATTGTTTAACTGTATTTTGTATTCTTGTGATATTGATCTACAGTTAATATGTTGTGGTGTAGATTAATTGATATTAACTCTACAAACCCTAGGTAGTTTACTCTTGTATCATATTTTCTTTGTGAGTAGGTTGTTGGCTTGCATCTTGAAGTACTTTCTTGACTCGATTCGTTATCCTTTATATCTTGTTTCTTCTTCTAATTTCTTTCCTATCATACTATACCTCCTGTTTATTTTCTTGAGTTCTACTTTATTATCTATCGAAAATACTTGCTTTATCTTTGGAGCTCAGTCGGTCGATGTCTATTGAGAAACACTTGTTGGTATGAGTTCTTGTTGTTTGTTTTGATCTCATGCTGAGCAGGTCTTGGACTTGAAATACTAGGTGAGCTCCTAGCCTTCAGAGTTACGGTTTCCAAATGCTTTGTCTACTCTAGTATTTATTTTTCTTTAAAGATAGTTTACACTTTCATATTCTACTTGTAAAGTCCGTGTACTCTCATTTTAATAATGCTCTACTACTAACTGATGCCAGGTCTTGGAAGTTGTTCCTTGTATTATATTTGATGTTGAATTCTCTTTCTCTTTCCTATTAGCTTCTTGCTTCTATTTTTATCTTACGCATGTTGCACAATAGTTATGGTTAAGGAAGAAGGGTTAGAATTATCCACTTGTGAAATGTAGTAGGTGTTATTATGATCTGAGAATCAGGTCCTAAAATTTCAAGTCATAACATGTTTAATTTTCCAAACAATAGTAACAAATGTGTTGTGTCAGAAGTGGATTTTTCTATATGGAGATCCCATTGTTTTAAATGAAGACCTAAGAGATGATTGGTTCCATATGTGTTTTATTTAACTTTAGATTGATTTTATCTGTTTCAATTAGTACACTTCAATGGTTTCAGATTTTATTAGGTCTCCAGATGGGTTTAGGGTAGCATCAGCAGTCCCCGAATTATATCTAGAACAAGCTTCATTCTTTGGGGATTCCTCAGAGGTAATATTTCTTTTTTCTTTTCATTGATAACAATTGATTTTTTCCAGATGTACTGTTTTGGATGGAAACAAAGAAACGGATGAACATATAGCTTCCGTACATAAGCAAAGCATACAGATTTAATTAGACCTATTAGTTAAAAGAAAAAAAAGTTAAGAATATATTGTTGGAACATATGATTCTTAATATTCCAAGGAAGGCTCTTTAGAAAATATTATATTTCTGTTGGTTCTGTGATTGAGGTAATTCATCATGTTTACTACTCCCTCCATTTATTACTTACCCCTTATACCAATTATATATGTTTCATTTGACTTGTCAATATAGCAAATCAAAAGAAGTTTATTATTTTTTTTCTCATACTACCCTTAGTATTAAAAAAAATAAATGTCAGTCAAATTAAGAGTTGTGTGATAAGTATGATTGACTTTTAATTTTAACTATAAAGCTGGCTGATATTTAATTTTTTAATATTAAGGGTAGTATGATAAAAAAAGTAATTAAATTTTCATGATTTACTAAATGGACAAGCAAAATGAAACATATAGTTTTGGTTTAGAGGCAAAGTAAAATGAAATGGAGTGAGTGGTAAACATGATTAATCACCCTAATTACAAAATCAACTGAAATATAAATTTCTTCAGCAGAACCATCATTAAAATATATGGAGTTATACTTCCCAAAAATCACTATTCTCAACTAATTCTTCTTTAAAATAATCTTTCTAATTAAATCTATATTCTTTTTTTGATATCTACAAATACTATATGATCATCCTTTCTTTGTTTCCATCCATAACAGTACATCTGGAAAAATAATCGATTGTGGTGGATGTTTTTATAATGGGAAAATTAAAATAAAATATGTACCTTTAGAAAATTCTCAATGAATGAGCCTTTTTTCAATGTTACAAATATTATTTTGGGGACTTCTGATGATATCCAACATCTACCGAGTGACCTAAATGAATCGGAATCCATTGACGAGTATGACTATAAGAGGAAAAAAATCAACCCAAAGTTATTGGAAAGAGAGACGAAACCATTCATCTTTGACGGCAGAATTTAAACAGTAGGACCTCCTTAGAGGAAAACCTAATTTTCATACAAATCCGACCCCCACTTATTTTTTTTTCAACTTGAAATGTGCCACGGCCCCATAAACCCGAACCAAAAGCAATAGTGTATCATGGAGAAAAAAAATAATGGAGGCAGGGAAAAAAACAAAATAAAAGGAAGGAGATACAACGAGGAAATAAAGGAAAGAGATAGACAACAATATAAATATTAAAAAACATCCCTAAGATGTGGCATTAGTTGTTTGTCGAGCTTCTAATCAAAATAGGAGTAAAAGAAAAATGCAAATATATATCTAGAACTGTCTCTTCATGTAAAATAAAGACTAATCCTAGAAAAACAGAGGGAGATTGGAAACTGTGAACTTTAACAGCTCACCCTAGTCTACAAATCCAAAAGCTGCTCCACACAAGGAATACCTCAATGGAGAGAACCCATACTATGATGGGTGGGGTGTACAAGCATAGTGTAAGTACCAACAAGTGGTACTGCGTAGGCATAGTAAGAATAAACTCCATAGATGAATCAACCATATATTACAAGTAAAGAAAGTAGATTTAGCTAAAGAAGAAATATAACATTATTCAAGTAAAAAGAGACAAGGGAGTAGAAAAAAATACGCAAGAACCGAGATACGGGAACTTATGTGGAAGTGAGAGACCAACAACCTAACCTCTCAAGGGTCCTCTACATAAGCCAATAAATTGTGATACAACATCGGTAACCACTTATTCACCTCACAACATCCAAAAGGCCAATCCATCTTGCCAAGAACAGAAGAACCAATATAGAGACAAGTCCAACAAATTTTGTAGATAACTATCAAATCGAAATAAGATACACAATTATATACTCAAACAATAACCTAATCGATCCCACATAATTTTGAAAGGTACAAAAAAACAAACTTAACATAGAAAACCCGTCATACACCAAGTGGATGCAAATAACAATCAATTATATGTGTTACCGACTTATGAGTGTGTGAAATGCAATAGAAACAACCAGTGCAATACACCAAGTATACATATATATTTAAGCTCACATTAAACTCCCACCATACATTTCCAAAATAATCATCATTGTAACATAACTTCTTCAATCTCTCAAAATTCATCAATCTAGAAATCAGGGTAAAAATGAATGCATGCATATCTTCTATAAAAATCAGCTACAACACTATTCACTTCTTGATTATAATTATTATCAAAATGAAATTACTCAATAAATTATATCCATTTTACATGATTTTTAATAATATTTTTATAATTCAAATATGCTTCATAGCCTCCTGATTGGTCCTTATCACAAATTCCTTATACCATAAATAATGTTGTCCATTTTCTAAAACTCTCAATGGGCCAAAAATACCTTATTATAGGAACAATATTGCAATTGAGATCCACTTAACTTTTCATCAAACTAACCTAGGGGGTTTATTTCTTCCATTAAAACCACACAAATTCCCACTCCACTAACATCAAACTAAATTTCAAAAATCTTCTCAAAATTAGGAAGTTGAAGTAAAAATATGGAAGTAGGTTTTTCCTTTAAGATCCTATAGGCTTCCACTTGTTTTCTATTCAAAATGAAAGGTTATCACTACTAATGACCTCAAGTAGGAGATCCTCTAGATAACTAAAATCCCTCACAAACTTTTTAATAGAACATGCCAACTCATGAAAGCTTCTAAGATCACTAATGGACTTAGGGGTTGGACCCGAATTCGTGCTTTGCCCCTTTAATATGTAAGAAGTAGAAAATAATTTTCAAACTTACTTATTTTTATAAAATTGAAGAACTTTTATTTCCCTCAACCTTGAGTGTCATTTGATAAGATTTTATAAAAATAGGAAGATGATGCAGGTTGGATTATATTTTTATTTAAGCCCGAGATAGATTTTCCACAAGACTCAACTCTCCATCATTGACATTATCTCAAAAGTTATCATGCCCTAGCTCCTCATAATACTCTTCCACGGTCTTCATTTCTTTTTGAATATTGTAATACTTCTTGAGTGTATTTTGTTCATAGTATTTATCCATAAATGTAACGACCTGTTTAGTCATTTTGAGCAGTAGAGTTTATTTCTGGTAATCGCTGTCTGGGTCGACGGATCCCACGAGGGACCTTCATGGGCACGACGGACCGTCGAGGGGGTCTCGTTCCAAAACACTTAGATTCTGAAAATTTGGGTATTGAGATCGACTCTCTGAACTTCACGACGGAATGGCAGGACGGACAGTCGTTGGCACGACGGACCGTCACAAACCTTTCCACCGAAATTACCTCTCTGAACTTTGTGACGGACCAGCAGGACGGACCGTCACAGTCATGACGGACCTTCACAGGCTGCGTAACCCTGACTGAGTGGGATTTCTGTTAAAATTTTTAAGGGGCTTTTTGGAATATTCATTCTTATAATTATAAAGTTAGTGGGTTAATGTTAATAATTAAATTACTTGGGGGTTAAAGGAGATAACCTTGAAATAAATAGTGGGTTATTTTTATCATCTTTTATACTTAATTATATGACAATTAGGGTAAAAGAAAAAGGGGTTTGAATAAGAAAAATAAAAAGAGCAAAGAAAAGAAGGGAGAAACATGCGAGAGAAGAGAGAGCGAAGAGGTAAGCAAAGACTTTGAGGAGTAGCTTGCGTGATCACGAATTCTTCGGTGAAGGTAGGTTATGGTTTATGCTATTTTATAGTAAAACTCTTAATAGCAACTGATATGTATTGGGTAGTGTTGTAAAGTCTCCTATATCCTTAATTGTGTGCTTGCATGATGTGATTATGTAATTGTAATGGATTGGAAAGATAAGGTTGTGAATCTTAAACCTTAAATCCACTTTGTTAACGATGATGCCTTGGTATAAAAGAAGGCTTGATGAACTAAAAGAATGAGATTAGGGGATCGCGTGTCACGAACCGACACGTAGAATTAGGAAATCGGGTGTCACGAACCGACACGTAGAATTAGGGGATCGGGTGTCATCAACCGACATGTAGAATTAGGGGATCGGGTGTCACGAACCGACACGTAGAATTAGGGGATCGGGTGTCACAATCCAACACGTAGAATTAGGAGATCGGGTGTCACGAACCGACACGTAGAATTAGGGGATCGGGTGTCACGAACCGACACGTAGAATTAGGGGATCAGAATGTCATGTTCTGACACCAGGATAATAACGAGAATGAATATTGAGGGGATCGGATGTCATGTACCTACACAAGAGGAATAAAGAGAATAAAACTTGAATTATTTTAATATACTCAATTTGAAGAACCTAATTCCTAAATGAGTATGGTATGGAGGCTTGAGTCCTCATAGGTGTGTTTGGTGTTGTTGCCAATGATTCTTGACTTGTTGATTGTCACATGTTAAGTATTGTGGTCGATTTTATGTTATTGTTCAATATATATTGCTTTCTATTCTGAGTTGGCTGATGATACCTACTCAGTACGTGTTCCTTATACTGACCCCTACTTGTATTCTTTTTCTTTGTTATTTATAAAATGCAGCAAACGTTTCATCAACTTCAACTCGTCCGTAACTCTTGCCAGTCTTCATCACACCAGATTTCAGGGTGAGCTATTGTTTCTAGCTTGGACTGGATCTTCTTCTTCACGTCTTGATGCCTTGAAGTTCTGGCATGGACTAGCTTTTTATTTATTTTAGCTCCTTAGATACTCTTAGATTTAGTAATTTGAGGATAGATGTTCTTGTGGTGATGACTTCCAGATTTTGGGAATAATAAGTATTGTGTTTTTAGAAGTTATTTAATCGATTTTCATTAATGAGTTTTAAGTCTTCCGCATTATATTCTGTTTATTATGTTGAAATGTTGGGGTTTAGATTGGTTGATTCGCTCACATAGGAGGATAAATGTGGGTGTCACTCGCGGCTCGTTTTGGGTCGTGACAAACTTGGTATCAGAGCATTAGGTTCGTTGGTCTCATCACACAAGAACGAGTCTAGTAGAGTCTTAAGGAACGGTAGGGGGACGCCTTTACTTTTCTTTGAGAGGCTATAGGACTTTAGGAAAATTCCATTCTTTCTTTCTTTCGTGCTATTACTTGGATCCAATTGGTATCTAGGTGATATAAATTTGTATCTGACCATCTTCACTCTATTTCCCAGATGGTTAGAACTAGAGCTACAACTGCGCCAACACCAACACCGGCAAGACAGGATGAGTCTGAGCCAGCCACTGGGGCTGTAGGTCGAAGAGGAGCAATGGCAAGAGGCCGTGGTAGAGGTCGCAGGGGAACACCCTCTAGAGGTAGAGGACAAACACCTGGTCCACTAGTACTAGGGCAGTGACTCCTCCACCGACTAATGAGGTAGTAAGAGAGGGTGAGGAAGGGGAAATGAGCAGGTTCAAAATGAGGAATTACCACACCAGCCTACCCCAGAGATGATTAATCAGGTTCTTGCTTATCTTAGCGGGTTATCTGATCAAGGACAGACACCTCCAGTGTTCTCTATACCAGCACCTCAGGTTCCAGGAGTACAACATGCAGCTGTTGTGGCTCCCCGCATGGATGCCTCATTGGAAATAGGCACGTTTCCTCGATTGACTACAGGGCCTATAATGACTAGTGATCAACATGAACTTTTCACTAAATTCTTGAAGTTGAAACCTCTAGTCTTCAAGGGTGCTGAATCTGAGGATGCCTATGATTTTCTGGTTGATTTTCATGAGTTGATACATAAGATGGGCATAGTAGAACGATTTGGCATTGAGTTTGTGACCTATCAGTTTCAAGGAAATGCCAAAATGTGGTGGCGTTCGTATGTTGAGTGTCAACCAGCACAAGCACCACCTATAACTTGGGCATCATTCTCTACTTTATTTATGGAAAAGTATATACCCCAGACCTTGAGGGATAGGAGGAGAGATGAGTTCCTGAGCCTAGAGCAAGGCAGGATGTCGGTTACTGCTTATGAGGCTAAGTTTCGTGAACTATCCAGGTATGCCACCCAACTTTGCTTCAGTCCACAAGAGCGGATTCGCCATTTCGTGAAAGGGTTGAGGTCAGATTTGCAGATTTCAGCCTTACAGGTAGCTGCTGCGGCAAAATCCTTTCAGGAGGTGGTGGATTTTGTGATAGAAGTGGAAGGGGTGAAGCCAAGCGATTTCAGGACAGCATCGACATCTAAGAGGTTCCGTAAGGGAGGTGAGTTTAATGGTTCCTAATCCAGAGGGCAGAGTTCAGGAGGTTACCCATCCCGACCCATTCAGTCTTCACTGCAGGCTGTAGCTGAGGGTCCATCGCAGACCAGTCAACATTTCTCTGAGTTTGAAGGTTACCCCCAGAATTCATCATTTTCACAGAGACCTATGCTTGACCCCAGAGAATGTTATGGATGTGGGGAGACTGGACATATTAGGAGAAATTGTCCAAAACAGAGTTACAGACCCCCAATAGTCAGAGGTAGAGGTGGTCATGGAAGAGGTCGTCATTCTGGAGGACGTGGTGGCCGAGGTAATGGTGGTCACCAAAATGACCGGGGTGACGGGCAAACTGGAGCCACTACAGCACAACATGGTAGGGGCAACGAGCAGACAGGTGATAGGGCCCATTGTTATGCTTTCCCTGGGAGGTCTGAAGCGGAGACATCTGATGCTGTTATCACAGGTAATCTTTTGGTTTGTGATTGCATGGCTTCTGTATTATTTGATCCTGTCTCCACATTTTCATATGTATCTTCCTCATTTGCTACTGGTCTTAATTTATATTGTGAATTGATTGACATGCCTATTCGTGTTTCTACTCCGGTGGGTGAGTCTGTAATAGTTAAAAAGGTGTATAGGTCTTGTCTTGTAACTTTTGTGGGGAGCAGCACTCATGTAGACTTGGTTATCTTAGAAATGGTTGATTTCGATGTAATTCTAGGTATGACTTGGCTTTCTCCAAATTTTGCAATCTTAGATTGTAATGCTAAAACTGTAACGTTGGCCAAGCCTGGGACAGATCCGTTAGTGTGAGAGGGTGACTACACTATCACTCCAGTTCGTATCATCTCCTTTCTTCGTGCTAAGAGAATGGTTAGTAAAGGGTGTTTAGCTTTCTTGGAACACCTCAGGGATGATACTACCCAAGTACCTACAATTGAGTCGGTTTCGATAGTCTGTGAGTTTCTGGATGTGTTTCCTGCAGACCTTCCTGGTATGCCACCGGATAGGGATATCGACTTTTGCATTGATCTGGAGCCGGGTACTCGCCTCATTTCTATACCCCCTTATAGGATGGCCCCAGCGGAGTTAAGGGAATTAAAGGCCCAACTTCAAGAGTTGTTAGGTAAAGGCTTCATTAGACCAGGCGCTTCCCCTTGGGGTGCTCTGGTGTTATTTGTGAAGAAGAAGGATGGGAGTTTCCGGATGTGCATAGACTACCGGCAGTTGAATAAGGTAACTATTAAGAACAAGTATCCCATTCCCCGCATTGATTACTTGTTCGATCAGTTACAAGGTGCTTGTGTCTTCTCCAAGATTGACTTGAGATCCGGTTATCATCAATTGAAAATACGGGCAACAGATGTGCCAAAGACTGCTTTTTGAACCAGGTATGGGCATTACGAATTCGTAGTAATGTCTTTTGGTCTAACGAATGCCCCTGCTGCTTTCATGAGCTTGATGAACGGGATTTTTAAGCCATATCTGGATCTCTTTGTTATCGTATTTATTGATGATATACTGATATACTCAAAAAGTAAGAAGGAACATGAGGAGCATTTGAGAATTGTATTGGAGTTGTTGAGGAAGAAAAAGCTTTATGCCAAATTCTCCAAGTGTGAGTTTTGTCTAGATTCAGTGTCCTTCTTGGGGCACGTGGTTTCTAAGGATGGAGTGATGGTGGATCCTTCTAAGATAGAAACAGTGAAGAGTTGGGTAAGACCTACTAATGTTACAGAAGTAAGGAGCTTTGTTGGTTTAGCTAGCTACTACCGTCGATTTGACAAGGTATTTTCTTCTATTGCTTCCCCGCTGACAAATTTGACTAAGCAGAACATTCCATTTGTATGGTCGGACGAATGTGAAGAAATCTTCCAGAAACTCAAGAACTTGCTGACTACTGCACCTATTCTTACCTTGCTAGTAGAGGGTAAGAATTTCATCGTTTATTGCGATGCATCTTATTCTGGGTTGGGTGCAGTGCTAATGCAAGAGAGGAATGTAATCGCTTATGCTTCGAGGCAACTAAAGGTGCATGAACGTAACTATCCGACCCATGATTTGGAATTGGCTGCAGTTGTGTTTGCATTAATGCAATGGAGACATTATCTATATGGGGTTAAGTGTGAAGTCTACACAGATCATCGTAGTCTACAGTATGTCTTTACCCAGAAAGACTTGAATTTGAGGCAGAGGAGGTGGATGGAACTGTTGAAGGACTATGATATTACTATTCAGTATCACCCAGGAAAAGTAAATGTGGTGGCTGATGCTTTAAGTAGAAAAGCAGGGAGCATGGGTAGTTTAGCCCACTTACAAGTTTCTAGACGCCCATTGGCTAGAGAAGTCCAAAACTTGGCTAACGACTTTATGAGACTGGAAATACTATAGAAAGGAGGATTTTTGGCCTGTGTGGAGGTAAGATCTTCTTTTCTTTACAAGATCAAGGGAAAACAGTTTGACGATGAGAAACTAAGCCGAATTGAGGATATGGTGTTGCGAGGAGAGGCTAAAGAGGCAATAATTGACGAGGAAGGTGTTTTGAGGATTAAGGGAAGGGTATGTGTGCCCCATTTTGATGATTTGATCCACACTATCCTCACAGAGGCTCATAGTTCCGGCTATTCTATACATCCTGGTGCAACCAAGATGTACCGTGACCTAAAGCAACACTTTTGGTGGAGTAGAATGAAGCGTGACATTGTTGATTTTGTTGCCAAATGTCCAAATTGTCAGCAAGTAAAGTATGAACACCAGAGGCCCGGAGGAACACTTCAGAGAATGCCCATTCCTGAATGGAAGTGGGAGAGAATTGCAATGGACTTCGTGGTTGGTCTTCCAAAGACATTGGGTAAGTTTGATTCTATTTGGATAATTGTGGACAGATTAACTAAGTCTGCTCACTTCATTCCGGTCAAGGTGACTTACAATGCAGAGAAGTTAGCCAAACTTTACATCTCAGAAATTGTTCGATTGCATGGAGTTCCACTTTCCATCATATCAGATAGAGGTACGTAGTTTACTTCTAAGTTTTGGAGAACATTGCATGCTGAATTAGGTACTAGGTTGGACCTTAGTACTTCATTTCATCCTCAGACAGATGGTCAGTCTGAGCGAACGATTCAGGTTTTGGAGGATATGCTTCGTGCATGTGTGATAGAATTTGGTGGTCATTGGGATAACTTCTTACCCTTAGCAGAGTTTTCATACAATAATAGCTATCACTCAAGTATTGATATGGCCCCATTCGAGGCATTGTATGGGAGGAGATGTAGGTCTCCCATTGGTTGGTTTGATGCATTTGAGGTGAGACCATGGGGTACTAATCTCCTGAGGGAATCACTAGAGAAGGTGAAATTCATTCAAGAAAAGCTTTTAGCGGCGCAAAGTAGGCAGAAGGAATATGCAGATCGAAAGGTTAGAGACTTGGAGTTCATGGAGGGTGACCAAGTCTTGCTGAAGGTTTCACCCATGAAAGGGGTGATGCGGTTTGGTAAAAGAGGTAAGCTAAGCCCAAGGTATATTGGACCATTTGAAGTACTTAAGCGAGTAGGAGAGGTGGCTTATGAATTAGCCTTGCCTCCAGGACTCTCAGGAGTGCACCCGGTATTTCATGTGTCTATGCTGAAGAAATACCATGGATATGGGAACTACATTATTCGTTGGGATTCAGTTCTTCTTGATGAGAATTTGTCTTATGAGAAGGAGCCTGTTGCTAGTCTACATAGAGAAATCCGCAAGTTGAGATCAAGGGAGATTGCATCCATCAAAGTTCAATGGAAGAATCGATCAGTTGAAGAGTCCACTTGGGAGAAGGAGGCGGATATGCAAGAAAGATATCCACACCTGTTTACAGATTCAGGTACACCTTTTCGCCCTTGTTTTTCTTCTTGTGATCGTTCGAGGACGAACGATGGGTAAATTGGTATCTATTGTAACGACCTGTTTAGTCGTTTTGAGCAGTAGAGTTTATTTCTGGTAATCACTGTCTGGGTCGACGGATCCCACGACGGACCGTCATGGGCACGACGGACCGTCGAGGGGGTCTTGTTCCAAAACACTTAGATTCTAAAAATTTGGGTACTGAGATCGACTCTCTGAACTTCACGACGGAATGGCAGGACGGACCGTCGTTGGCACGACAGACCGTCACAAGCCTTTCCACAGAAATTAACTCTCTGAACTTTGTGACGGACCTGCAGGACGGACCGTCACAGTCATGATGGACCGTCACAGGCTGCGTAACCCTGACTGAGTAGGATTTCTGTTAAAAGTATTAAGGGGCGTTTTGGACTATTCATTCTTATAATTATAAAGTTAGTGGGTTAATGTTAATAATTCAATTACTTGGGGGTTAAAGGACATAACCTTGAAATAAATAGTGGGTTATTTTTATCATCTTTTATACTTAATTATATGACCATTAGGGTAAAAGAAAAAGGGGTTTGAATAAGAAAAATAAAAAGAGCAAAGAAAAGAAGGGAGAAACGAGCGAGAGAAAAGAGAGCGAAGAGGAAAGCAAAGACTTTGAGGAGTAACTTGCGTGATCACGAATTCTTCGGTGAAGGTAGGTTATGGTTTATGCTATTTTATAGTAAAACTCTTAATAGCGACTGATATGTATTGGGTAGTATTGTAAAGTCTCCTATATGCTTAATTGTGTTTGCATGATGTGATTATGTAATTGTAATGGATTGGAAAGATAAGGCTGTGAATCTTAAACCTTAAATCCACTTTGTTAACGATGATGCCTTGGTATAAAAGAAGGCTTGATGAACTAAAAGAATGAGATTAGGGGATCGGGTGTCACGAACCGACACGTAGAATTAGGGGATCGGGTGTCACGAACTGACACGTAGAATTAGGGGATCGGGCGTCACGAACCGACACGTAGAATTAGGGGATCGGGTGTCACGAACCGACACGTAGAATTAGGAGATCGGGTGTCACGAATCAACACGTAGAATTAAGGGATCGGGTGTCACGAACCGACACGTGAATTAGGGGATCGGTTGTCACGAACCGACACATAGAATTAGAGGATCGGAGTGTCACGTTCCGACACCTGGATAATAACGAGAATGAATATTGAGGGGATCGGAGTGTCACGTACCGACACAAGAGGAATAAAGAGAATAAATCTTGAATTATGTTAATATACTCAATTTGAAGAACCTAATTCCTAAATGAGTATGGTGTGGAGGCTTGAGTCCTCATAGGTGTGTTTGGTGTTGTTGCCAATGATTCTTGACTTGTTGATTGTCACCTGTTAAGTATTGTGGTCGATTTTATGTTATTGTTCAATATATATTGCTTTCTATTCTGAGTTGGCCGATGATACCTTCTCAGTGCGTGTTCCTTGTACTGACCCCTACTTGTATTCTTTTTCTTTGTTATTTATGAAATGCAGCAAACGTACCATCAACTTCAACTCGTCCGCAACTCTAGCCAGTCTTCATCACACCAGATTTCAGGGTGAGCTATTGTTTCTAGCTGGGACTGGATCTTCTTCTTCACGTCTTGATGCGTTGAAGTTCTGGCATGGACTAGATTTTTATTTATTTTAGCTCCTTAGATACTCTTAGATTTAGTAATTTGAGGATAGATGTTCTTGTGGTGATGACTTCCAGATTATGGGAATAATAAGTATTGAGTTTTTAGAAGTTATTTAATCAATTTTCATTAATGAGTTTTAAGTCTTCCGCATTATATTATGTTTATTATGTTGAAATGATGGGGTTTAGATTGGTTGGTTCGCTCACATAGGAGGATAAATGTGGGTGCCACTCGCGGCTCGTTATGGGTCGTGACAATAAATCTTTCATCTTTTTATCTCATTCAAACTTGTAGTAATTTATATTCACTAAAGCATCTCTTTCAATTTTCTTCCACCATGTAGAAGGAACCCTTAAGATGACTTATAGCGTAATTCTATATTCTTGTGTGCTTTTAATTCTTTACCTCTTGTCATCGCTTACTTGAAGCTTTTGTGTGCTGAGATTGGGTGGGATTCATATTGAGGTAGTCGGGAGAGTTTTGAGCAACTTTTTCCCTTTTAATACCTTTGGAAGTGAGAATTGACTTGATTAACATCTAGAGAATAGAATGTCATATAAGATTTATGACAGCTCCATCAACTCTGAATGGTCCATATTGGTCTAGTAGAATGGTTGGTTCTAGTTCTGTGGACCTTGATTTGAGTTCGTGCCGTTAGGAATTGCAATTGTGTAACTTCAGCCAACATTCATGGTAAACATAGGCAGATGAGAATTTCCTCAATGCGGTTAACTTTTAAAAATCGAGTTTGGTCTAGAATGACCTTTGGTTACGATCCCGAGGTGTTTGGGATGATTTTATTGTTAAACCCCATTTTAACTCACATCAAATAGTGTATAACCTATTGATGATTCATAAATTATTTACCTTAAGGAGCACCACCTAAATATTTTTAAGGTAAATTAGGACACCTATATTTTTAACTTAGTAATGCTAAAACTAACTTCAATTAATAGTCTATTTAACTTATGTGATTATAAATAAGGGTTCAAGTTATTAAAGGGCATTCATGCTAGTTCAAACATATATATCTTGATTTCATAATAAAGTTTCAACAAATCATGCTTTATTATAAATTTAATGAAATGAAAGTTTCTAGTTAATATAAAATTCTTATTGAGAAAGGAATCTTAACTAAAACCTAAAACAATTCAAATTAGATACGTGTATGGTTGACATCATTCCTTATGACATCCAACCAATGAAATACATGATTTTATATATATTACTTATTAGCTTTTGATAAAATGTAACTTCTGATAAACAAGAATTTATGACTCCATAATTTTAAATTCACAATTCATCAGCTTCCATTTCATGGGTATATTTAACAAACAACACAAATACTCTAAAAAGATTACACATTGACGAAAGAACAAAATGTTTACATTGACCTTTTATCGAACATTATGATTTTTGGATTGAATTTACTTGACAGTCTTCCCGTGTAATAGCAATAACACGAAAATTGAGTGACAAACCTTTGTCCATAGCTAACGAACATTGGAGTTTTATTGAAAATGGAAGGGAAGGAGTGAGAGAGTGAGGCTTCTGCGGCTTATGAATTATGAGGGACTTTGGAGGGGGGAGACAAAACCCTAATAAGTATTAAACTAAAAGGGTATTTAAGGTAGTTAAATAAGGATAAAATGGATAGTAGAGATTGTGAAGAGGGCTGATGGGTTGATGTTTGGACTTCTCCGTCTGGGCCCTTGCGTTTTAGGGTTGATTTGTAGATCTGATTTGCTTTTCGGTAACCATATTATTGATGTTTTTTTGGGTCTTTTGTTCTTTAAATCATTTCATTTGAGATTCAAATTAAATAACTAGTGGTATATACAATTACTAGTCTTATAACTTTTTTATCTAATGATTTATATTTATTTATTGAGTATGAAATTTGAAATAAGATGTCGTGAATCAATTAAATTAAATACAAAGTGATAGAAGTGACTTTATTCATTAAAAATGTATTTTATTTGTCATTCTAAAAAATTTGACAATGATTGTATAATAATGATGTAATGAAGATCAATGAAAGAGTTTTTTGACAAAGAAGTTGACACTGTGGCTAATTTTGTCCTGACCATCAACATTGAAATGAAGTGAAAGATTAATGTGAAAACTCCTACACATCCCAAACAACAGGACGTATGTTTAGCAGAATTCAAGATTAGATCATTGACCATTGGTAGTGAGTTTGACTCTAAAACAGAAAATCTCAATTAACTGCTTTGAAAAAGTTCTACGTTCCATTATGTCTCTTGCTTTTGCATGTAGATTATGCTTCCTGTAAAGTCTAACATACCAATTAAAAATGTTTATCAAAATATACACATTTATATAACTCAATTTTCAAGACATTTAAAAAATAACATGCATTTCTCCAATAAATATTTTAAAAATAAGTAAATGATAAGGCATTTCATGATGTCTCATTAATGACAAATGTGCTTTTCAAGCAATTTTTAACATATCATGCAACTGATCTGTAGATTTAAATTAATGAAATAATTAAAAATTTGTGTGATGTCTCATTAAAGAAAGATGGATAAAATATCTTATTAGAGTGTGGACTAAACCAATATGTCCTATTTGTGGGCGGACGAACCAAAAGTGTTCTCTTATAGGGTTAATAAACCCAACGCATTCTACTTTAGGGTGTATACACCCAATGCATTCTATTTTAGGGTAGACAGACTTAATTTATCCTATTAATTAAGACTAGATAAACCCAATATGTCATATATTAGGGTTTACAATCCCATTATGTCCTATTTCAAGATGCACAAACCCAATATCTCCTATATTATGATAGACAAATCCAATATATCCTACTTTAGGTGGATGAATCCAACATATCGTATTTACAGTGGACAAATCCAATGTATCTTATTTTAGGTGGGCGAACCCCATATATTCTATTTGAGCGTCGAGTTACCCGAGATGTCCTCATTTATGGTGGACTTACCTGATATATATTATTTTATGATGGATTAAACCAATATATCCTTTTTTTAGGGTGGAAAAACTTGTTATCTTGATGACTTAGTAATATAAAATGATGTTATGCGGAGGACTTGGTGCGATTTCTTTGCAGTAGCAAATATGGATAATCTACTATGGAGAGTCTGTCGTAGTGCCTTTGTTGTATTTTTTAAATCCTTTGCAATATTTATATCCAAGGTGTAGTAAATTTTGTAGTAGAAAACATTAATTGTGCAGTATTTTGTATTAGTTCATATGGTGTCCATAATTTGAGAGCTTTAACTTCGATAAACTTTGCGGCATATAAAATCTTGTTCTCAAAGAAAAATTATGTATTTTAAATTTGATTCTTGTTGCTGTTGGACAATCTGGACCTCACAAATTCTTAGCTTGATGTTGAGCCTTGTAGTGTTATTATTCAAGGATTAAAAAAATTAGCCTCTACATTACTCACATGAAAAAATGTTAGTATCAAAGAAATTTAATACTTCGCATTGAACCTTGAAGCTTCAGCATTGAATCTGCATTTTTTGTTGCTATAGCTTTAAAGAAATTTGATGATGAAAATATTCATTGCGATCTTAACTTCTATTGTTTTACAAATAATTAAGGGTCATCTTCAAACTGTACTAGTCTTGCTTTTGGGGAAGTTTTTTTTTTAATATTATGTCAAGAACCCATTTCTTGAATCATGATGAAACCTTCAATAACAACCAGTAGGTAAGACAGTCCAAAACGCAGAACAACAAGAAATAATTATAACGGTAGAAAATTGCAGAAGCTGTAAATGAACATCAAAACAACAATAGCCGGAAGCAAACTAAAAATATATATGATAGATCCATCCTAGAACTTGGAAGTTACAAGTACGAAGCTATCTAAACAAAATCATAGAAGTCCAAAATGTGGAAAGACAAAGCTTGTCTCAAAATGCAAAAGACAAGCTACACAAAATACAGAAGGAGACAGGTATGTCCCATACACCATGAGCCCACCATAGCTTCCGATCAATAGCTGCAACAAGCTCGAATGATTACCACCGATAACTAGTGCTCGACCTGCATCACCAAACGGATGCATAGTGTAGCATGAGTATCAGAGCAACACGTACTTAGTAGGCATCATAGGGTGATGGAGCAAGAAAGGTAAAAACAATTATAGAAGATATAGATATAAACAGAGGTCAAAGAGGAATAAAATAAAAGCACCTGAAGGAAGAAGAACATAAATAATTATACAACTAAACTGAACCTAACCCGACCCCATAAGCCAAGAAGTTACACTCGTGTGCAAGTTTAGGTTAGCCCAAATGGACACCATAAGCCTAATAGTTGCACAAAAAGCTAAAACTACTAAAATAAAGTATGTTGAGTACATATTAAGGGTACTGTTTTCTCCAAAATGGATAAGACCAGGAATTTAATCTTCAAAAAAGGGGTCGAGTTAAATAGGAGTATATTCTAGACCTTTTACCACGGATAGAATTACCAAGAGCCTGTAGATTTAGAAAAGAATAAGACCAGGCCTCTATTCATAGCCCAAGAGTAAACTCTAGATGAGTCAGAGGATCAAAGGATCTCATACAAACAATCATCCCTACCACAATTTAATGATATCGACTCTCAAGTAATCAATACAACAATCCAAGCTCGACTTAATATAATCTAATGTACCCCCATTAAAACCTAAAACCTCAAATATTTCACTCGAGGCCGTAGAGTGAGGGAGAATGTATAAAAGATAGTCAAAGCTTGGTGAACGCCTAAACTAAGGCTCATTTAATGACACTGAAGTATGCTACACAAGTGTATAACGAGCTAAGACATCCACATCGATGTTGAAGTAAAAAAAAAGGCTGAAAAGATCAAAAATATTACAGTCTATTTCAAGTACTAGTTTAAGCCTAGACTAAGGCCAAATATGCTCAAACATACAACAATAATAACAAAGAAGTCTAACCATACATTGAAGATGATCACATAGACCAACCTAGTTTGTTATTAACCCTGAACTTACTCAATAAAGGCTAAAACATGGTTTCTCAATATTTGTAGAATGGTCATTTATGTAGCCTCCCAAAATTCACTAAAATCAACATGAACGGACACACTCAAGCTCAATATAGTGGAATGATAGTCGTAGCATACATCAAGGCCGACCGAGTGCCCTCCAAATCACCCTTTTGGTGTTTTACTTTCATACAACCTCAGAACATTGAAACACTATCCAAAATGTAATAACAATGTTAATACAGTCATTACACAAAAAATAATTTTTAAACAAAAACTAACCAATTTGTGAATCAAAAAGGGAATTGTATGACCTACACTGGAATTGCTAGAAATGACTCTATGAAAAGGTCAATTTTAGTACCCGCCAAACTCTTGTTCCTAAATAGAAAACAATTCGAGGATCAAAACAAGGGAAATCAGATCATGAAATTAAATTCACCATTAAGGAAAAATGGTTAAGTTAAAGCATCCCAGAAACAAGGTTATTAACCTGCAACGATGCTTCCCTCACACTCACCCGACCACTCAACCACATGGCCTCAAGATTCATGAACACAATGTTTTATTTTTAAAAATATACTATTATTTTGTTTTAAAATGGTGAATATGACTAGGTTTCGGAAAATCAATTAATCTTATTATTTAAGAAAAATCAACTTTCCAAATTACGGAGTCGCCATTTGATTTTTGATAAAATCAAGAAAAAATTTCAAAAGATTTAAAATCATATTTAAAAATCGATTGAAAAGGTTCGAAGTTCAATGTACATCCCGAGAAGGTATTAGGCCCTCGGGATGCCCGCTAACTCGCGGTTGACCAGCGATTTGACTAGATGACTTTTAAAATAAAATTTTTAACTAAGTAAAGAGAAAATTCCTTTTAATATTTTTTATTTCATTTTTTACTTCTTAACGGAAATATTTAGAGGTAATTATTTTAAGAAAAATTATATGGTGATAAAAGTAAATAAAACAAAATAACTAAATAAAATAGTAAAATTTAAAATAATGAAAAAATGGCTACCCTTTAGGAGATTATGAAGATTCTACCAAAAATTAATTAACTCAAACAAACAATAAAGAAAGAGGAAAATTATTTGAAATTGGGCTTATTTGCCCAAATTCATTTAATTGGTCTTGGCCCACCTATCCTAAATTCTAATAATTGGGTCCTCTTTAGCAATTTAAGCATCCTGCAAAACAATGGTCTTTGGGCCTATTAAAAACTTTGCTGAAAAGGGCCCTCACCCAATTTCCTTGGAAAAAAAATAAGGATTATACACAAGATGTATACTACTGTATACGATGTATATTCAATCAATTTTTAGACTTTTTGAGCCCTGCATTTGTTTGAATACACATTTTCCACTATTTCCCCTGTATTTCCCATATTGTTTTTGCGTATTTGTACCTGTATCATTTTTAAACATGTTTAACAAATGTATATCGCTGCCCAAAATGTATACAACTGTATACGGGCTGTACCCTACGCACGAATTCATTGCCTAATCCTGTATTTTAATTAACATCGGCGTCCTTGTACGTTAACTTGCAATTCACATTTTTTACATATATCTAAAGTATATAATCCCTGTATATCAGTGTATACAGGCTGTATATCATCCTGTTTTTCAACTTTCGAAAGTTGAAAACTCCTTTTCAGCAGTGTATTTTCACTGCTATTAACCCAGATATTGTGTTCAGATTTCCTCTGCATTTCGACATGTATATCAGTGTATACACTGTATATAAAGCAAGTGCACAGCTTCAAAAAAGAACTGCAGTCAAGTTTCTGCAGACTGTAATTTCCAGCAACTCTTTTTTTTTAAACCTGTACGCTAGTCTTGAGGGGGGTCTACGACTCGAAGAAATATGTTTTGAGCCTTTACGGCTCAACAAGAAGGTGCAAGGAATTGGAGTGAGGTCCATGAAGACTCGAGAATAGTTTTACATGCAAACAAACAAGACAAAAGAAAAGGAATTAGGAGGGTAGAATTCAATATCACATCATAACATTAATGTCAACCGTAAACAAAATAACTATGACAATCCATGCGATTGACATCAGACAAACCCAACTAGAAAGCAAGTCGGAGACGGAGCAAGACATAACTTAAACAAAAACCTACAAACTTCGGCTATGCATGCTTGAATGTATGAAAGCGACAACATATAGCTTACTCAAAATTTCAAAAACAATACTTCAAAATCAAAAATGCAGAAATGGAACCATTAAGTATGAAGGAAGTGAGCTGCAAAATAAGAAAGGAAACAGCTACACAAGACACAGACGAATTTTGATCACGCACAATCAAACTATCAATCAAACTAGGCAAGAAAACAGTTCATTTAACTCGCTATAGGATATCGGATTAAGGCAATCAACTACAAAGTCCACTGTCCATGAAGGTGTATATGCTCCTGTTAAATATTCCTCAATGACTCATTTATATTTCCAGATTTGATCATGTATGCCATTACTACAATGCTTATTGCTTTTTCTTAACACCTCTAGTGTTCAAAATCAGTTTGGGGTTTACAACATGCAGCTCATTTGATGGGAAAGAAAGAACATGATTTATAAATATGAATTAGTTACAGCAGTAGCATAGAAAGAAATGATTGGAAGTATAACCCAACCCATGAAGAACTTTAAAACAGTGGTGCAAAAAAAAACTTGTTCATATGAATTCATAAAGAACAAAAACAACTAAATTCACATGAATTTCCAGAGATACTTCAAACTCTTTTAGTCTCTAAACATCAAACATCGAAGATGTAGCCAACAGAATCGAGTTAAACAGCAAATGAGCATGGCTGGAACCAAATTTGAGCCAACAGATTCATTATGAGAGTTCAAACATTGATTCAAAATAATGACCTGCCATCAACCTTCACCACAACATCCTCAAGACAAGCAAATAAAGACTATCTGATAAACAATACGAGAACTTATTTTGAACTTACATATTCAAGCTAAACACAATACAAGCGAAGCAAAGAACTGCATACGAGCAGTTCCAAATGGAACTTAACAAAGTTGAAGCATACCCGTCACAATCAATAATGAATCAATCACACCAAACAGTCTTTCGAAGAAGAGATAGAAGTCGAAACGAGTAAACCAAAACAGTGACGAAACAGAGGAAACAACAATATTCATCGCATCGCATTCAACACTAAAACAAGACGTAAATACAAGGAAGCATTACCTTTCTCCGAGCAGCGAACTGAATCAGGAGAGCAGGGGAATGACAATCCTCACCAAGCAGACTTCGATACAAAACAGCAACCCAGAAAGCTCAAACATAGTGGAAACCACAAAGAAACCTCGAACAATAAGCCGGAAATGCTATAACACTACCGGAACTAAACTTTCGGTCTTGAAATGTTTTTTTAGACTAAGAAAATCTTGAGTATTCTCTTCAAGAACTTTTAAGAAAACAGAAAACCTTTCTTCCTAAACAAATTTTCCAACCCCCCAAACAGTGAGGAAATGGTAATATATATAGCCATTTCTCAAAGGTGGAGAGCGGGGGGAAAATGAAAAAAGATTTGGGGAAAATACGTGATTCCATATCCCCTTTTAAATTTTAAATCCTCTCTTCACCAAAAGGATAAGGATGCCATCAAAAAGAGAACGAACCTTCAACAGAACAAGCGATCGCATCCATCGAATTTGCAAGCAAAGGACGATGGAGAAAGGAGATTTCTCCACCTGGGCCTGTCCTCCAACGCCCTCGTACGACTTGCAGAGGAGGGGAACGGATCGAGGAGTGAGGGGTAAGGCTAGACACGCGCAAGAAACGGCTAATGGGTTGCGAAATTTCTGGGATTTTTTTTACGCACATGTTCTGTTTTTTCTGGGGAATGCGGGTAGGAGAGGAAGAAGGGAATCGGGTCGAGGATGGGTCGAAAAGAAAAGGGGGAGAAGGGAATTGGGTTAGGGATTTAGGGATTATGGGCCGGGTAGGAGGAATGGGTTGGGAGAAAGGGAATGGGCTGGCTGGAAAATAAAAGGGGAATTGGAAAAAGAAGTAGGCCCAAATCTGGTCCTTAAATGAATTAAAGGGAAAATTGGTTAAAGTGGGCTGCTGAATAAAACTTGGGCTTGGGAAATAAAATAAAAAAAAGGTTTGAAAGGGAATTAGAGTGCATTTGCAAAAAGGCCAAAAATTGAATTGGAATTTTAAGAGGGGTTAATTTAATAACTAGCCATATTAAGTTATGATAATAAATTTGGCTAAATCTTAAATAAAAAATGAATTTGTATTAATTAATCAACGAGCTTCTTTATTTTAGCAATATAATTATTTTAATTCAAAATATAACCATAATTTTAGCTAAATTAGTTAAATTGAATACTTACTAAAAATTTTAAAATATTTTGAGAAAAAAATCGTAAAATATACCAACTACATACATAATCATGCAAAATACATAGGCTATCTAAAATTATAAGAAAAATGACCAATGTATTCAAAAAAACATAAAGTTCATATATTATTATAATTATTTACAAAATTTACAAAACTAATTATTTTAAATTGTTTGGAAATTTAAGAAGCTCAAAAACTAATTTATACCGGGGACGGTCGAAATTGGGTGTCAACAATTGTCCCTAATTTTACTTGGATTGATACAAGCAATTCGAGGAAAATGAAATTGACCAAGCCAATTTTGATCAACCTCATTCATCTTTAAGGGAAGGATTCGGCAAAGGTATTAGGAATTATGGTCGAACCCTTGAACGGGTTTCCGACATATCTTAGGCTATATGAGAATTCAGGCCACTTGTAGTTCGATAAGCTTGATTTAACGCACGATTTTAAAAGAATTCAAAAGCTACCTCGCTACCGAACTATGAAGGTATCGAAATGCTCGAGAATAAAATTAGAGAGCGAATGTTGGAATACAGCCGAGTTTTCAACATTGAATCCGCCTACATATCCTTAAACCTTCAGGAATCAGGCTGTGTGTAGTTCGACTCGATCGGTTGAAAAGAAAATCTATTATGCTAGATAACCTTCGGTTTTGGACAAGTGACAAATTAAACGAGCATAAAAAGGAGGATTGTAACCTCTTAGCCATGAATGTGGAGCTTTTCACATCCATAGGTAAGAACTTACACGGACATAATTTCCAAAACTCTTGGTGTATCATCACTTAGATTGGAAAGTTGCTTCCGACAAATCGAAACTTCCGGATGCGAGACTGAAACTGACAAAACTAAAAAAGAACTCACATGTCTTTTGATGGGTGTGGCTTTGATAGCGGTGGAAGTCGCTCCCCTGCTCGCATCATAAGAGTTTGACATTCCTCTTCGAACTGTGTCTCAGTTCGCCGCTAAGGAAAAGTTCCACGTGGTGATGCATCCTTTTTGATGTTGTCTGCATCTGTGGTTTTTGGAGAATTCATCCTTTTGGATGCTCTCGACAGAGACTGAGATAAAACTCGTCAGCTTAAAAAAATGCAATTAGGATGGGAGACAGTGTCTTTTTACCATGTCGACACTTCATTGTTCTCCTCCATATTCGATGTCGACTCGATCGGTCAGATGTACAACAAATAAAGATTATGTCTGGCGTTTGTAATATAATCTTCAATATACTCTTCATTTGATTTTAAAATAAATAAATGCTGATATGATGCTGGTATTTCTTTTGACGTCGTCTTTGATGTTATTCTTGATGTTTACTTTTATCAAAATAAAAGAATATAGTTGAGGTCGATGGAAAAAATATCCCTCTTGGGGTACACGATTTCCCTTTCTTTATTTGTGTATGTCTTCTTGCGGGGCATGAATATCTTCCCGCAATACGTAAATTCCTGCGAGGTATGAAATCCTCTCAATGCATAACTTTTGGCGAGGCATGAAATCGTCTCGCGATGCACAAATTTCAACGAGGCCTGGATTCTTCTCGTGATGCACGAATTTCAGCGAGGTATGAACTCTTCTCGCGATGTCTAAATTTCAGCGAGGTATGAAATCTTCTCGCGATGAATAAATTTTGACGAGGCATGAAATCTTCTCGTCATGCATAATTATTGACTCACGATGCATGATTTTCGCGATACATGATTTTCCGCGATGCATAATTTTTAGCGAGGCCTAGATTCTTCTCGTAATGCATAGATTTCGGCGAGGTATAAAGCCTTCTCGCGATGTCCAAATTTCAGCGAGGTATGAAATCTTCTCGCGATGTATCAATTTTGACAAGGCATGAAATCTTCTCGTCGTGCATAATTATTGACTCGCGATGCATGATTTCTGCGATGTATGATTTTCCGCGACACATGATTTTCAACGAGGCCTGATTTTCAACGAGGCCTGGATTCTTATCGTAATGCATAAATTTTGGCGAGATATAAAGTCTTCTCGCGATGTCTGAATTTCAGTGAGGTATGAAATCTTCTCGCGATGTATAAATTTGACGAGGCATGAAATCTTCTCGTCGTGCATAATTATTGACTCGCGATGCATGATTTCCGCGATGCATGATTTTTCACGATGCATGATTTTCAACTAGGTCTGGATTTTTCTCGTAATGCATAGATTTTGGCGAGGTATAAAGTCTTCTCCCGATGTCTAAATTTCAGCGAGGTATGAAATCTTCTCGCGATGAATAAATTTTGACGAGGCATGAAATCTTCTCGTCGTGCATAATTATTGACTCGCGATGCATGATTTTCCGTGATGCATAATTATTAACGAGGCCTAGATTCTTCTCGTAATGCATAGATTTCGGCGAGGTATAAAGCCTTCTCGCGATGTCCAAATTTCAACGAGGTATGAAATCTTCTCGCGATGTATCAATTTTGACGAGGCATGAAATCTTATCGTCGTGCATAATTATTGACTCGCGATGCATGATTTCTGCGATGCATGATTTTCGGCGAAGCATGATTTTCAACGAGGCCTAGATTTTTTTCGTAATGCATAAATTTTGGCGAGGTATAAAGTCTTCTCGCGATGTCTAAATTTCAGCGGGGTATGAAATCTTCTCGCGATGGTCGGTAATAACAATAAAATAACTATTTCCTCTGGGGTAGTGCATTGTCCTGATTGACAATGACTATCTTGCTTGATAATGTGACGCAAATAGCGCCCTTTATGGAAATCGTAAACTCTTCCTTAAGATTACTGTTTTATTCGCCTTTGATCTGGCTAGACGCTCTTTGTAAATTTCATATTGTTGGAAATTGATTGAAATAAACAATTCATATTCCTAAGTCTTCGACATAAGTGATATAAAATGCCTTTTGCTTCTAGGAAAGCCATTGATTTTGGGATAATTTTTCCTCTTTGGAGTTCTCCTTGTTCATTCTTTGGAATAATTTTGCCAATTTCAAACCAAAGCTATAAGCCTGCGTCCACAGAAAAATTTCCAATTTTAAAGATGTACTGATCTGTGTCGGTTTCTTCAGTTGTTTGCTCTTTGTATCGCTATCTCCGATTGATTTCCCGATCTCCCGACTCTTGATAGATAAGACAAAATTTTTATGCCAAACAAATGAAACGTAAAAGGGAAAATTTAAGAGAAATAAAATTTAGAGAAATAGTATCTTGAAAAGGTCACTGCCAAGTCATGTCATATCAAGCTTAACAAAATTCTTTGAGCCTGACACTTAGAGGTCTATCTGATCATTTGCCAGTGAGTCTTCAGAGTCACTCCGGACTTATAGGTAAGGCCCATAATGAATTTTTTGAGGCCATTCTCAAAATTTCTGTCCCAGTTTACTGTCTTGCTTATCTTTTCATTGTAACTGAGCAGATCGCGGAATATTTGAGATCTTCTCAAAAGTTCTGTCCCAGTTGCAGTCTTTAGTTTGACTTGCTGAAGGGGAAACTTCTTCTGGAGAATTTTGAGTCCCTGTCAAAATTTTGTCCCAGTTTCTATTGTAAAGGGGAATAGAAATCTTACGGGAGATATGACCGAACCCTTGTCGCGCCTACGTATATCGTTGAGTCAGGAATCAGATCAAACGTAGTTCCCCTGAACGGTTAACAAGAATAAAAATTACAAAGAAACCGACCGAGACTGACAAAGGCCGCCTACGTATCTCATTCTTGAGAATTCAGGTCGAACATAGTTCAGATACAAAGCAATAATTAAAGGGATAAATGGGGTGACGAAGCCGACATAGGCCGCCTACGTATCTCGTTCTCGAGAATTCAGGTCAGACGTAGTTCATTACAAGAGGGATAAGAATTCAAATGGAACAAATACAAGCAAATAAAACGATTACAAGTAAATGACAGAAAATACAAAATGAAACTTCACACATAGTATCTGTTGATAGTATCTGAGTTGGTGGGTTAGGGCCATACAGTTCCATCCATATCTGACAAGACCAAAGCACCTCAAGATAATACTTTACGAACCATGTAAGGACCCTGCCAATTTGGCGCAAACTTTCCTATGTACTCGTCTTGATGAGGAAAAATACGCTTAAGAACCAACTGGCCCACTTCAAAAAATTTGTCTCTTACTCTTTTATGAAAGGCGCGAGTCATTCTCTGTCTATACAACTGGCCATGGTAGACGGCAACCATTCTCTTCTCATCAATCAAAGTTAGTTGATCATTCTGTTTGCTAACCCATTCAACGTTACTTAATTCAGCTTTTTAGATGATTCTCAATGACGGTATCTCAACTTCAGCAGGTATGACTGCCTATGTTCCATATACTAGTAAGTATGGAGTAGCACCAGTCGATGTTCTGACCGTCGTTCGATAACCCAATAAAGCGTATGGCAACACTTCATGCCAACCTCGATGTTTGTAAATCATTTTCCTCAAGATCTTTTTGATATTCTTGTTGGCGGCCTCTACAGTTTCATTCAATTGGGGGCGATAAGCAGTTGAATTTCGATGAGTGACCTTAAATTGCTCACATATCTCTCTCATCAAATGACTGTTGAGATTTGCACCGTTATTAGTAATGATGGATTCTGGCACTCCAAATATGCATATCAGATTGTTGCGGAAAAAATCGGCCACCACTTTCTTGGTTACCGGCTTGTAAGAAACTGCTTCCACCCACTTGGTGAAATAATCAATGGCAACCAATATGAATCTGTGTCCATTAGAAGCGGTTGGCTCTACAAGACCAATGACATCCATTTCCCAAGCTACAAATGGCCAAGGTGAGCGCATAGCATTAAGCTAGTAAGGTGGCACTCGTATCAAATCACCGTGCACTTTACATATGTGAAATTTTTGCACGAATTTGCAACAGTTATTCTCCATAGTCATCCAGAAGTACCCGGCTCGTAGAATCTTTCTTGCAAAAGTTATCCCATTCATATGTGTACCACAAATTCCGGCATGTATCTATTCAATAAGCCTCACATCTTCAACAGCATCCACACATCTTAGAAGACCCAGATCTGGAGTTCTCCTATACAAGACTTCTCAACTTAGGAAGAAATTGAGAGACATACGGCGTATCAAGTTCTTCTGATTGGTCGTAGCATCTTCAGGATAAGTACCAGACTCCAGGTAACTCTTTATGTCACCAAGGCAAACTGTCTGTTTCTGATTCAACATGTGAACAATGGACTGGATGTTCTTTCAACTCTATATCCAGCGGATCAATATAATTTGTATCCAGATGTTTGATCATCGAAGCGATGATGGAAAGAGCATCGGCCAATTCATTCTGTATTATGGGAGTATGTCTGAATTCGATCTTGCTAAACCTTTTGCACAACCTTTGCACATACTGTACGTAAGGTATAATCTTGGGGTTCTTCAAAGCCCATTCTTCTTGAACCTGATGAATCAAAAGGTCTAAATCTCCAATGACCAATAACTCATAAACATTCATGTCGATGGACATTTTCAAACCAAGAATACAAGCTTCGTATTCAGCCATGTTGTTTATGCAAATAAACCGGAGCTTAGCTGCCATGGGATAGTGCTGACCAGATTCTGACACTAAGACTGATCCAATACCCTTACCTTGATGGTTTTCCGCTCCGTCAAAGAATAATCTCCGACCTGGGTATGCTTCAGAAATGTCTTCACCCACAAATGACACTTCTTCATCATGAAAATAAGTCTTGAGTGGTTCGTATTCGCATCAACAGGATTTTATGCAAGATGATCTGCCAAAGCTTGGGCCTTTATTGCCTTCTGAGTCACATACACGATATCAAACTCACTCAATAGCATTTGCCATTAAGCTAATTTCCCTGTCGGCACCGCTTTCTGGAAAAAGTACTTCAATGGATCCATTCTGGAAATGAGATATGTTTTATACGAAGACAAATAGTGTCTCAATTTCTGGGAAAGCCACGTCAGAGCACAACACGTTCTCTCCAGCAAAGTGTAACGAGACTCGTACGGAGTAAACTTCTTGCTTATATAGTAAATAGCCATTTTCTTCTTTCCTTTCTCGTCGTGTTGACCAATTACACATCCGAAGGCACTATCTGAAATAGACAAATACAGCAACAAGGGACTCCCTTCTCGCGGAGGAACCAATACCGGTGGGTTAGACAAGTAGCTCTTGATATCAACAAAAGCAGTTTGCCACTCCTCAGTCCACTTAGTCGGGGCGTCTTTCTTCAGCAACTTGAAAATAGTCTCACACACCACTGTTGATTGTGCTATAAACCGGCTAATATAGTTTAACCTCCCTAAGAAACTCATCACCTCTTTTCTTGTTTTCGGCGGAGGTAACTCTTGAATTGCTTTAATCTTGGAGGGGCCAAGCTCAATACCCCTTATGGTGACTATAAATCCCAACAACTTCCCAGCTGGGACACCAAAAGAGCACTTGGAGGGATTTAACTTCAAGTTATAGCGACGCAAGCGTTCAAAGAATTTTCTCAGGTGTGTCAAGTGATCCAAACTCTCACGGGATTTGATTATGACGTCATCCACGTACACTTCAATCTCCTTATGAATCATGTCGTGGAAAATAGTCGTCATGGCTCTCATGTAGGTGGCAGCGGCGTTCTTGAGGCCGAACGGCATCACTCTATAGTGATATACGCCCCAAAGTGTAATGAAAGCCGTTTTTTCCGTGTCTTCTTCATTCATCAAAATTTGGTGATAACCTGCGTAACACTCCACAAATGACTACATCTCATGTTTTGCACAGTTGTCAATCAAAATATGAATATTCGGCAACGAAAAATTATATTTCGGACTAGCCTTGTTGAGATCTCTATAGTCAACATAGATCCTAATTTTTCCGTCTTTCTTGGCGACCGGAACGACGTTGGCCAACCAGGTTGGATATTGTGTTACTTCCACCAATCAGGACTCTATTTGTTTGGTGATTTCTTCCTTAATCTTCAAACTCAGTTCAGGCTTGAACTTTCGAGTTTTTTTCTTCACCGGCTCGAACCCTGGGTTGATCGGTAGCTTATGAGATACGACATCAGTATTCAACCCTTGCATATCACCGACTTCCCAAACAAACACATCACTATATTCGGCAAGCAAATAAACCATGCTCTCCTTCTGGATCTCATTTAGGTAAGTGTTGATGTTAAACTCTTTGACACATTCTGAATCTCCCAAATTCACTGTTTCCGTTTCCTCTAGGTTTGGTTTATGCTGATTCTCGAACTGTCAAAATTCATCGCTGACGTAATCTAGTTCCCCACTTTCTTCTTTATAGTTGTCAACCTTGTCTTTATTTGTCTCATTTTGTTCATTTAGCTCATGACATAACATGACATTAGCGGGTCTGTAACTTATATTACTGAAATCATAAATAGACAAAATCAGGAAAGTAAAGTATAACAAACAACTAAATAAACAAAGTTAAAAAAAAGAGGCTTTCATTTAAATAATGCAAACTTTGGCCATGGCATAGGGGCCATGTTGACTTTTGAACATCACAACGCAAATTCAAAAATTTCAACAATTAAGAAAAATGCAGAAATGGTGGGTCTCGGGTTTCCTCCGGACAACCACCGATTTTAGTGTGCATAAAATAACTCCTTTCTACTAAAGAGTTCGGGACATCAGGATCGGCGTGGAAGTCCAATTCTGCAGCACCTCCCCTGGTTCAGCATCACGAATACCAGCTAAGTCGACCTCCTCCTCGACAATAGCATTGATCTCCTCGAAGTGGTCACAAATTCCTTCCCCAAAGTCTTTGGGCTCGGCATACTCCCGGATTGGAAAGGATTGATACAGATGTGGGATCGGCTCATCTAACTCTTGATCCCTTTTATTCTTCATCTTCACGTCGTCATCCGTGGGACGTACCCCAAACCATATCTGGATCCCTTAACAAGGACCGGAACAGGCTCAATAATTCATTGGGAATCTCTTCCCAATCCGAAACCTGGCTCGAAACCATTTTGCAAAATCACTGTGGCTATCATTTTGTATATGGATGGCATGGGGGTCTGTGGGGCCAAATCTTCATCGGTGGCATTCACCAGCTCCACCGTGTAAAAGTATGCACCTTGCGGCATCTCATCAATGACCGACACCTAGCTTGGCAGAGTGACTTCCCTTGCCATTTCCATACAAGCTTCATCATTTGATGGAGAGTAGAGGGGATGGCTCCAGCCATGTGGATAAACGGTCTTCCCAAAAGAAGGTTGTAGATGGTGTCTATGTCCAATACTTGGAATTGAGCGCTGAACTCTATGGAGCCCATTTGAAGGGTCAAATTCACAGCCCCTAATGTGTCTCTCTGCACCCCATCAAACTCTCTTACATTAACCTAGTTTTGCTCCAGTTTCCCAAAATCAAAATTTAGTTGCCTCAACATCGACAATAGGCAGATATTTAAACTGGATCCATCATCTACCAAAACACGATTGACAACCTTTCCACGGCATATCACGGTGATGTGTAGAGCTTTGTTATGGGATCTCCCTTCGACTTGAAACTCATCGTTACAAAAGCTGATCCGGTGCCCCAAAATAACTTAATGAATCATAGAAGCCACGTTATCACTACTTGTACCTGAGGGTACGTATGTATCATCAAGAGCTTTCATTAAGGCCTGCCTATGGGACTGAGAGCTCATCAGCAGGGCCCACTCGGAGATCTGGGCCGGAGTCTTCTCTAAATGTTTGATGATGGAATAGTCCTTCAGTTGCATCCTTTTCTAGAAATCTTCTGCTTCCCCCTCGCTTATCGGCCTCGTAGCATGGTCCTTCTTCTGTCCTCTAAGAGCAAGCTCATCAGGAGTGTAGCACCATCAGGGACCTGGTCATGCCTTGGGCCACAACAGTTTCAATGACAAATTTGGGCTTGATGAGAGTTTCCGAAGGCACCAAGGCAACAACCTTTGCAGGTGTCAGAATAACAAACTCTCTCCTTTCCTTGACGCTTAAAGAAGCGACAGCCCTTTCCAAGTCCTCATGCACAATAGGAGTAATCATCTTTGTTCCACACCCGTCTTCATCCGTTTCAATCATATCAACATCGCCACCTCCATGATTTGGAAACAGATTTGTATTGACGTTTGGTGCCACCGGTTGAAAGAAACTACCTCTTGATCGATCTGGTCTTGGATTTTTTGCTTAAGGTTGATGCAATCTTCCGTGTCATGTCCAACACTGTTGGAATGATAAGCACATCTTTGACCTGGCTTGTAGAACTTTGAGTTGACATCCACAGGCTGAGGCCCTACATGGTGGATGTATCAAGCTGCAGCTAGTCTCTCAAATAGTTTGGTCCGTCTTTCAGCAAGTGTGGTAAAGTTCCTTGAAGGCCTTTTTTCAAATCTCATACGGGAAGGATCATAACCGCTTTGCTGAGGTGGAGACACCAACTGATAATTTCGGGTATTCGAACGAGGAGCTTGGCTTCGAGGATAAGGGTTTGTCTGGTAATTTGGCACTAGAGCTTGGTAATTCGGGAGGGGGTTCTGATATAATGGATCTTGGACTTGATAAGTGGGCGGAGGTGCTCGGTAGCTCGACTGTACATTGGCACTGTTGGGAGCAATATTATGATAATAGGATTGAATCTGGTAAGGTTTGAGGGTAATTTGGGTATATGGGAGAAAATTTTTGGAGATTTGGGGGTGGACTTTGGTATGACAAAATTTGAGCATTTGGATAGGTGGGGGAAGTATTGTGGTTGTTAGGATGGTAGGATTGTTGGTAGTAGGCTCGGTGAGACTTTTGGGGGGGGGCTTGGAACGATCTTGGGAATGTGACGGTTTTCTTCCCCCATACGAGACAGTGGAAACTTCCTCTCTTATCTTTCTTATCAATCCTGAAGACCCAGGTGACGCGGATACACGGTCTATCTTCCCCGATTTCAAACCATCTTCGATAGTCTCACCAACTTTGACTATCTCAGCGAATTTAGCTCCGACTAGCAATATGATTCGGTCATACTACTCTGGCTCCTGCACCCGCACAAACACTTCTAAAATCTCTTTCTCGGTCATGGGCGGCCTTACCCTCGCTGCTTCCTTCCTCTATCTATAGGCAAATTCCCTATAGATTTCAGTTGGTTTCTTTTTCATCTTCTTTAGAGAATACCGATCGGGAACTATTTCGACATTGTAGGAGAATCGGTCAATAAAGTCTTTAGCCAACACATTCCACCTGGGCCACTGCCTGGTTTCGTGTGAAGTAAACCACTCGAGGGCCTCCCCACAAAGACTTCGGTTGAAAAGCCGCATCAACAAGGCCTCATCCCTGCCTACTCCCACAAGCTTGTCACAATACGTTCTCAGATGCGACATGGGGTTGCCAACTCCACCGAAGGTGTCAAACTTTGGAATTTTTAACCCTTTTATAAGGTTCAAATCTGGGTAGGTGCACAACTCTGCATAACTGAGTCTGACGACGTCTGGGATGCACTGTAGCTCTTTCATAGCCTTTTTGATTTCCTCATTTATATCAATCTTCGCTTCTTCTTTTGCCTTCCATTCTCTTTCTTGTTTTTCATAGTGATCCAACTCAGAACCGTGCACCTCGTGCTGGGCATGAACGAGAACTTGGAAGGTGGCTCTTTTTGGAAGGGGTGGAGCTATAGAAGGACTTGGGACGTTTTGGGCGGTCTGGTAGTTTTGTGGGTAAGCCTGAGGATTGGTGTTCTGATTTAAATGATGATGAGGTATTTGGGGATTGAAGGCAGTTTGATTTTGGTTTTGATTCTGTGGCGGTGGGGCAGTTTGAGTATTTTAAGGATGGGGTGGCCTTTGAGGGTTGTTATTTAGGAGAGGTGAGGGAGTTTGGTAAGATACAGAAGCTTATTGGGGGTTTTGGGTTGTCAGATCTATCACAGATGGATTACGCATAGGGGTAGAAGGCTAGTTCTAAGTTGGATCCATGTTTGATAAAGGTAAGTAGATCAGAGGTCTTGCATCAGCAATATTAGGACCAAATCCAGGTGGAGGTGCATCCTGTCTCCGTTGCATTTCAACTTTCATTTCAGCAATCTATTGCATGATCAATTCATTCTACTCCGCTACGGTGAGCTGAGCCACCACAACGTCAGTAAGACGCACTTCGTCGTTGTTCTCTCCCATAATTGTCTTTCCTTTGTCTGAATTTGGTCTAGGGAGGGAATTTGTAGGACCTTTTGATCTGGTGAAGTAAGGATGATCTGCCAGCTTTAATCGACACAGACTAGTTAAAAAGTACCTGAGAAATGAAACAACTCAAAGGCAGATTTGTTAGTGCAGATTCGGAATACAAAATACATAATATCACATAGAGAACAGATAAACACACAAGTAGCTTTGTTTGAGGATATCTTTAACCCACAAATGAGGACGGGAATACATTTTTTTACAAGCAGGAATTTGCCTATTTTAGTTTTGACACTGTCCCGGGAAGGCTAAATCACGTTGAGCTACGGTCTTCTTGCGGCTGCTTTTTTTTATATCTTTTGATCTGATAATCGTATTATCGTAACATGAAGGAGAATGAAAATTTTTAAAGATAGGGGCCGGGCCGAGAGAGGCTGCCTACATATCTCATAAGGAGAATTCATACCCAACGTAGTTCGAGTTCAGGATAAAATATTCTCATTGATTCTTTCATTACGATTACAAGAAAAATGAAAGTCAACAGTAGAACTCCCAAAATATAACATGACGATGACACGTTAGTCATTTTTCTTCTTCTTGCAGCGTCACTCTCTTCCTTTCAGACGACCTAGAAATGGAGGCTTGTGGACGATTTCCTCCTCGTCGTTTTCCTCAGTCAATTCGGGGTGAGTGTTGTCGGGGCCATTGTTGTCTGCTCCCTGTTCATAGGCGAGGTATTTTCCGCCCTTCAGGTTGCTACAAGTTGTCAGTTCCTTCTCAAGTAACACACTTTTAGCTAACAAAACGGCGGTCTCCACATCTATCTTTGCCTCTCTCGCCTTTCCTTCGTGCACCTTCGAACAAAGCATGTCCAACTTTTCCCTCAAGCTTTCGGTTTCCATCTCAACCTCTTTCTTTCTTTTTATCTGCGATGCCAAATCCTCATCCAATGTCACGGCTGCAGCTTTGTAAATTGTAGTGGCCATGTCAACTCTGAGCCCTTCTTCTATGGCCTTTTGAATTTCCCGAGCGATTCGTTCGATCCTTCTCTGTAGCTCTTCTTCAGTGAATTCTATCTGGATGTTCTTGCCCTTGTCAATAGCGGTAATTTTGCCTTTCCTGAGACGATGGAACCGTGTTTAGGATTTTTGGTATAGGAGGAGATCTGTTTTTGGTGAGAAACTTAAGACTTGAAATTTTTGTTTGACTATTTGCAATAGTGGCTTCTGTATATTTTGGCAATTTCTGGATAGGAGTGAGTTAACGATATCCTCATTCATTGCAACATAACACATAAACAGGTAAACACACATATATCGCGTCCTAAACATGCATGTGACCCTTTTGTGCCAAGGGAGGCCTATAAAATTGAAGGATGTATATGCTTTTTAAACCCGATTTATTATCCCCTAAATATTTCATTAATAACATCCAAAATGTCTGATAAACATAAAACAGAAAAATAGTCCTGAAAATCAATTACAAAACAAAGTACAAATAAAACAGTCCCACGCAGGGGATGGTAAAATTCAGGCCTCCTCTGATCCTTCGCCAAGTCTGGTCCTCTTGGTGATGTTGACCTCTTCCCACATGGCATATCTATTTGCCCAAAGATGATCTCTTTCCAATCGAGCTCCTTCTTGATGTCTGAACCCCTCTATTGATTGAATTTGTCGCTCCATGCTATCATCTAACTATGTCATGCATTGTCTGCTCTTCGAATTTCTTGTTTCAATCAAGCTATGACTTTGGCATCTTCTGAATGACGACATTGATGCTCTAATTCACTCTTATCAAACTTCTCTTGAAGGTGGTGAAGTCGGACTTGATGTTTGGCTCCAACATCGGCAATAATGTGAGGAACGTTTGGACCAGGCTTAATTGTTCAAGCGAGACTCTTTTTTAACCATTCTTTATACTCCCTCGAACATTCTGGACGAAACCTATCTGGTACAGGTTCACCCAACACTCTTCGAGATCTCCACATCCTACGCATGTCTTCAGAAAATGCAACTCGCCCATTCTCGTGGTCAGTTACGAATTTCCTCGTATCTGCGATCTGGGGCAACTCTTGTTTCCGTCCCAGTTGCCTCAGAACTCGACCGGGAGCATATGGCCTAGTTTCTCTAAACCAAGTAAATACCAAATAAGGGACCTTTTCAGTTCGAACCACCATATTCTTAGTTACCACCAAACTATCCATTGACCATTGTAAGTCTTCTTCTCTCTGCCCTCGAAGCCTCGTATACCAAAAACTCTCTCCTCCAGTCTTGTTGCAACGATTGTGATACAACCACTAGTCGTGACTATGTAGCTCGTCGGATCGTCTTAGGGGATCTGGTTCTTTTGGGTTATGAGTCTTGAATAAATGACGCATCATCCACCACTATAGTATCAGATTACACCCTTGAAAGAAACGTTCTCCGTTCTGACACTTGTCTAAAGCCCTGTAGATGTCGGCCAGAATCATAGGCGCTAAAGTGTAGTACTTTGTTGATGTTTTGTAATCCGCTCCATAAAAAATGGCATGAGTGACCATAAATACACTAGGATGAATAGTGTATTTTGTCCCTTGAGGGAAAACCATCGTGCCGAGCAAACATATCGCAAATGCGAGGGGACGCGTCTCTTTACATTTCTCTTTTGAGACGAACTCGTATTTATGTTTCTCATAAGCCCTTGCACGCCAAAATTGATAATATAACTTTCTGAATGGTATATTCGGGCCAGGGAGCTAGTCCATCTAATCGGATTTAACCAATGACAACTTCTCTTTAATTTTGGCAAAATCCCATGTTATAGGATTTAGGAGATCTGTATCTGGATGTCGTTTCCTTTTGTTGCACATGGTGACACTTTCATAACTGATAAGAATTTTTTTCTATAGTCGGCGTCAAATCTACTTCCCCGAATCGAAAAACCATATTCTCGCTTTCCCAGAATTTCACCATCGTTCCAATTAAGCCAGGCCACGCATTCATCTCTAACAACGACGGGAGATGACCTATGTATTTCTGAACAATCCTTTTATCATCGTTTTTCATGAACCTCCACCATACTTTGAGTAAAGGGTCGGGGATAGTAACCATTGTTGTTTTCAAAGGTTTGTGTGCCGGATTCATCCTACAAAAATAGCGAACAAAGATTAGTCAACCCCCCGCCCCGTAGATAATAAATTATTTTTAAAATGCACATACATCCTTCAATTAACACGTAAGCATGATTGTCTATTTTTTGGCAATTTGGGGCAAATAGACACGAGGTGGCCTTCTAATGGGCCTAACGCGCCTTCGGCATTGGGTCCTGTTAGTTCAAATGCTCCTACATTCGGGATTTGGCTCGGCTCTACGCTAGTTGACTAAGAGTGGCTTTTTGAATGGACCGGGAACCCAAACGGACAATCTGGGCTGAAACTCGCGACAACCATTGGACGCCTAACGAACCAATAAATTGTCGCTAATTTCGAAAAAAGGGTGAATATAAAAAAGTCCAGTTGCGGTTCCGCAAACTGTCCTTTAGTATACTAAATATATATATCGCAAATATGCCATGATATGCAATGCCAGTTTTTATATGAAAATTTAAACGTATTCAGCACAAATAATATTTTAACAATAAAAAATAAATAAACAAATAGTCAAATCTTTTGGTTAGAACTTAATTAATCCCCAGCGAAGTCGCCATTTCTATTTTATTTTTAAAAATATACTATTATTTTGTTTAAAAATGGTGAAGATGACTATGTTTCGGAAAATCAATTAATCTTATTATTTAAGAAAAATCAACTTTCCAAATTACGGAGTCGCCACTTGATTTTTCATAAAATCAAGAAAAATTTTCAAAAGATTTAAAAACAGATTAAAATTGATTGAAAAGGTTCGAAGTTCAATGTACATCCCGAGAAGGTATTAGGCCCTCGGGATGCCCGCTAACTCGCGGTTGACCGGCGATTTGACTAGTTGACTTTTAAAATAAACTTTTTAACTAAGTAAAGAGAAATTCCTTTTAATATTTTTTATTTCATTTTTTACTTCTAAAGGGAAATATTTAGAGGGAATTAATTTAAGGAAAACTATATGGTGATAAAAGTAAATAAAACAAAATAAATAAATAAAATAGTAAAATTTAAAATAATGAAAAAATGGCTATCCTTTAGAAGATTATAAAGATTCTACCAAATATTAATTAACTCAAACAAACAATAAAGAAAGAGGAAAATTATTTGAACTTGGGCTTGATTGCCCAAATTCATTCAATTGGCCTTGGCCCACCTGTCCTAAATTCTAATAATTTGGCCCTCTTTAGCAATTTAAACATCCTGCAAAACAATGGTCTTTGGGCCTATTAAAAACTTTGCTGAAAAGGCCCTGACCCAATTTCCCTGGAAAAAAAAAGAAATAAGGAATATATACAAGATGAATACTATTGTATACGATGTATTTTCAATCCATTTTTGGACTTTTTGACCCTCCATTTGTTTGAATACACATTTTCCACTATTTCCCCTGTATTTCCCATATTGTTTCTGCGTTTTTTTACGTATATCATTTTTTAACCTGTTTAGCAAATGTATATCGCTGCCCAAAAATGTATACCATAGTATACGGGCTGTACCCTACGCACGAATTCATTCCCTAATCCTGTCTTTTAATTAACATCGGGGTACCTGTACGTTAAACTGCAATTCACATTTTTTACATATATCTAAAGTATATCGTCCCTGTATATCAATGTATACAGTCTGTATATCACCCTTTTTCATTTTTCGAAGGTTGAAAACTCCTTTTCGGCAGTGTATTTTCACTGCCATCAACCCAGATTTTTAGTTCGGATTTGTTGTGCATTTTCTACCTATATATCAGTGTATACACTATATATAAAGCAAGTGCACAGCTTCAAAAAAAACTGCAGTCAAGTTCCTCCAGACTGTTATTTCCAGCAGCTCTTTTTTTTTTCCAACCTGTACGCCAGTCTTGAAGGGGGTCTACGACTTTAAGAAATGTGTTTTGAGCCTTTACGGCTCAACAAGAAGGTGCAAGGAATTGGAGTGAGGTCCATGAAGACTCGAGAATAGTTTTACATGCAAACAAACAAGACAAAAGAAAAGGAATTAGGAGGGTAGAATTCAATATCACATCATAACATTAATGTCACCCGTAAACAAAATAACTATGATAATCCATGCGATTGACATCGAACAAACCCAACTAGAAAGCAAGTCGGTGATGGAGCAAGACATAACTTAAACAAAATCCTACAAACTTCGGCTATGCATGCTTGAATGTATGAAAGCGACAACATATAGCTTACTCGAAATTTTAAAAAAAAAATAATTCAAAATCAAAAATGCAGAAATAGAACCATTAAGTATGAAGGAAGTGAGCTGCAAAATAGGAAAGGAAACAGCTACACAAGACACAGACAAATTTTGATCACGCACAATCCAACTATCAATCAAACTAGGCAAGAAAACAGTTCATTTAACTCGCTATAGGACTTCGCATTAAAGCAGTCAACTACAAAGGCAACTGTCCATGAAGGTGTATATGCTCCTGTTAAATAGTCCTCAATGACTCATTTATCTTTCCAGATTTGATCATGTATGCCATAACTACAATGCTTATTGATTTTTCTTAACACCTCCAGTGTTCAAAATCAGTTTGGGGTTTCCAACATGCAACTCATTTGATGGGAAAGAAAGAACATGATTTGTAAATATGAATTAGTTACAGCAGTAGCATAGAAAGAAACGATTGGAAGTATAACCCGGCCCATGAAGAACTTTAAAACAGTGGTGCATTTAAATGGAAGAAAGAAATACTTCAAGCAAAGAAAAAAAACTTGTTCATATGTATTCATAAAGAACAAAAACAACTAAGTTCACATGAATTTACAGAGATACTTCAAACTCCTTTAGTCTCTAAACATCAAACATTGAAGATGTAGTATTTTGTGGTCAGTGAATACATCAACATGAACACCATACAAATGGTGACACCATATCTTCAAGGTGAAACTATCGCAGCCAACCCTAAGTAATGGATCGATAATTCTTCTCATAATTTTTCAATTGTATGGAAGCATAAGATATAACTTTGTCATTATACATTAACAAACAACCCAAACCCACTCTAGATGCATCTAAATACATCACAAAACCTTGAGTACCTTCTGGTAAGGTCAAAATGGGGCAGTAGTCAAACACTTTTTCAATTACTAAAATCTTTTCTCACAAACTTCAGACCATTGAAACTTCACTTTTTTCTCAGTCAACTTCATCAAAAGGGATTAAATAGATGAGAATCCCTCTACAAAGCTTCTATAATAGCTATCAAAACCCAAGAAACTCCTTATATCAGTTAGAGATGTGGGTTAGGCCAAGTATGCATTGCCTTAATTTTTTGAGTATCAACTCTAATCCCATAGCTGGAAACTATGTGGAACAAGAATGCCATAAACTCCAAAAAAAATTACATTTAGAGAACTTGGCATACAACTCTCTTATCTTTCAAAGACTGAAGGACTATTCTGAGGTGACTAGCACAATCTTCTTCATTCCTTGAATACATTAGTATGTCATAAATGAAGATGATAATAAACATATCTAGATAAGGTTTGAAGACACTGTTCATAATGTCCATGAAAGTTGTTGGTGCATTAGTCAACTCAACTGAAATGACCTAGAACTCATAACAGGTCCTGGATGTTGTCTTTGTAATATCACATTCCCTTACTCAAATCATGGTAGCCTGATATCAGGTAAATTTTTTAGAAATAGGAAGCACCCTGAAGTTGATCGAATAAATTACTAATCCTTGGAAAAGGATACTTCTTCTTGATGGTAACTGTGTCCAAATGAAGGTAATCCCTTACACATACTAAAGAAAACATCATTGTTCCTCACAAACAAGACCAGAGCGCCCCAAGGTGGAAGTGTGATATTATTTATATGGACTTTATCAGAAGGTTACCAAGGTCTTGCAGGCAGCATGGTTCCATTCAGGTGATTATCGATAGAATGACGAAATCAGAGCACTTTTTACCAGTAATGACTACCCATTCAGAAGAGGATTATTTCTATGTTTTACATTCATGAAGTGGTAAGACTTCAATGAATTCTGATCTCCATTATTTCATATGGAGTTGCAAAATTTACTACATAATTCTTGAAATCTTTTTCAGAAAGGTTTTGGTTCAAAGGTGAACTTGAGTACTGCTTTTCATCCTCAGACTCAAGGGCAAGCACATCACCCTATCCAGACCTTAAAAGATATGTTGAGGGCTTGTGTGATTGATTCAATGGAAATTGGGATGATCACTTATTTCTCATTGAATTTTCTTAAAATAATAGTTACCACTCTGGCATCCAAATGACTGCTTATGGAGCTGTTTATTGGACAAGATGCAGATCTCCTATTGGATAGTTTAAGGTTTGTGATTAAGGGTTGATAGGACCATATCTAGTTCATCAAGCTATGGACAAGGTGAAACTGATTCAATGGAGGTTGATAAGTGCACAGAGTCATCAAAAATCCTATGCGAATGTTAGAAGAAGAGTGTTGGAGTTTAAAGTAGATGATTGATTTTACATGAAAGTTTCTCCCATGAAAGGTGTTATGAGGTATGGAAAGATGGGGAAACTTAGTCTCGGTATATTGACCTTTATAGGATATCCAATAGAATTAGTAATGTATCTTATGAGTTGGGGCTACCACGAGAGTTGGCAACGGTTCATCTGGTATTTCATGTATCCACGTTGAAGAAGTTCATGAGTTATCCTTCATTGAGCATTCCAACTGAGAATATTGAGATCAAGGATAAGAAGTATTACGAGAAGATTCCGGTGCAAATCCTAGATCGCCAAGTTGTCAAGTTGAGCAAAAGAGATAGCCTTAGTTAAGGTCCTTTGGAAGAACCAATTTGTTGATGAAGATTCTTAGGAAGCTGAAAAGGATATGAAAAATATATATCCACATCTTTCGAATCTGGAGAAAGTGCAGACCAAGTTACTAATTTTCATTTTAGTACTCTTTAAATTTTGAGAAAGCATGTCGTTTGGTTGCAATTACTTGTGGGTGTTTAAACTTGATGTTGCTACCCTAAGTCTAGTAAGATTAACTTCATTCCAGGAAGAATGTTCCAAATAGGGAGATATTCTAGAATCTCACAACTAGAAATCACTAGAAAAGAGGTTAAAATTTGGAAATACTTATTTTTGGAAACAATAAGAAAATTTTGGAAAATTGTCTAAGTTAGTATAATGTGTTTTGGTAATTTTCAGATGACATGATTTAGGAGAAGTTCCACATATGGTTGATTATGCCTTAGAAAAATCTTTCCAACGCCTCGGAGTTTGCGCAATTTCGATATCGTATGAGTGAGATACATTTTCTGGAAGTTGGGCTGTTGGATTAAGGAAAGTCCAATCTGGATTTGGAAAGGTTAAAGTTTTGTTTTCCTTACCTAATTTATTTAATTCTTTTTTAGGGATTTATTGGGGTAAAAACCAAATTTATTCCGTTTGAAAAAATAAGAATTACGCTTAGGGTTCGGAGAAGAGAGAAAAGAAGAGGAAGGTAGAAAGAAGTCAACGATTCGCCAAGAACGCCAAGATTTGCAAGTGGAATTCGTCGGTGGTGATTCCTATATAGGTATGTGATATCTTTTTGTGTTGGGTCAGTTCACCTACACACCAAACTTGTTTCAATTTAGTGATTGGTGAGTTGTTTACATGTTAATATGTGAAGTTCTTGAAGAACATTGTCGAATTCTTGTTTGTTGAGTTGTTGAATGCATAATGTTTATTTGATTCATGTTCTACGTTCTTTTTTAAGTCAAATCTATTTGGTATTGAAGGTGATAATGATCCTAAGTTTTTGGGAAAAGAACCATGGATGTTTAGAGGGTTTAGAGATGAAAATGAAGAAGAAAAGTCGAGAACACATGGGTAGATGGGTTAGGGTGCCGCGTCTCCCATAGACCCAAAGGACAATCTTTGTCCGTAGGACTTGGCGCACCATGCCAACCATAGAATCCCAACTTGGCCTCTGAAGTTTAGGGCCTGGACTCCGACGCCTCTTAGATCGCCAAGGATGCCAGTTCACTCCATTCTTCCCCCACCTTTTCAAACTAGTTCCTAAGTGATTTACCCATGTTTCTTAGTTGATTCCAACACTCTAAGCTACATCTAAACATCATAGAATCATCTATAAACATGAGATCATGAACCTTGAATACATAATCTAATTCAAGAAAAGTTAAGATCAAAGTAAAAGATGCTAATATTCAAGTGTAGAAATTAATAAGCATGTCAAAATAAAGTTCTTAAAAGTTTTCAAGTGTCTTTAGCAACGTTTTAACTTTGTTTTTAAGATTCAAGTTTCAAGTTAGGCAAATATTAAAGACTTGAGTTCATTTCTCAAAACCTAAAAGGGAACTTCCCTAAGAGTTGTTTTAAGACTAAAGTTTCAAGCTAAGTAAAGAGTAAAGTGTTGAGTTTATTTCTGAAAAAATTATAAGGGAACTAAGTATTCCCTAAGATTTTAAAAATATTTTAACATTTATGATAAGAAGAAACTGAGATTTCCCAAAAGAGTTTTTGGAAACAAAAGGGAACATTGATTCCAAGAGAGATTTTAAAGCTAAGGTTGAGCAATTATTTCAACCCAGAGAAAAATGTTGTTTTAACAACATATAAGAAAAGTATATTCAAGTAGTAGTATTGAGCACCGATATGGGGACGCATGTTCATAATAACACAAGTCTCTATAAATCATTTAGCCATCATGGGCATTAAATGATCATATTTTTTAGATGATCACTTAAGTTAAGCTAGTGGATCCACTAAGTTAAGTAAGTTCCTATACCGATGACAAGGTATAGGATGGTCCTAGGCAACGTGAGGTAAAACATTGTACCGTCACTTAGGCTCATAGTGATGGTTGTTCATTAGAGAATCTCCAACAGAAGTAATATTACATTAAATGAGTAAAATTAAGTATTTTATCACTTATCTTTAATAAACTAATATTGTTTTTCAGTTGCTTTTAAGCTTTATATATATATTGCATGTGTTTTACTGCATTATACTGAAGGAGTATCCATGAGTTGAGCAGAGCCAATCTAAGTGTTTTCTTCTTATTCTCTTTCAAACTTAAGTTGTTTTAGCATTCCATCTAATATACTATTACATTAAATATACTGATGTCAATTGGTCTGCATCGTCTTATAATGTATATGCAGGTAACTAGGATCAGCATCTGGCGTACCATTGATCTAGTGAGCAGTTCAGAGTCGTTTGTTTTTAGTTTAGTTGTTAAGATGATTGGGGATCCTGTCCAAACATCCCTATTTATTTTAGAGGTTTCATAGATCAATAGTATTAGCTCCTTTGACATTCATTTCAGTTGTATATGTTTAAGATTTAAGTTGTCATTTTGGATACATTATTTCCTTTTTAGTTATTTCACGAGTTATACATCTTGTGTTTAAGTGTTCCGATGAGTAAAGAAAGTCAATCCAAGAGTTCACTTGGGGCTAGCAATGGTCTTCGAGTACTATCAACATCCAGGGTGTAGGCTTGGGGGTTACAAGTATTACCCAACTTCTACACATACTTCATCATAACGATCTCAACAAAAAAAAAAGGCATATAGAAGAGAGAGAGAGAGTACAACTCACTTTTAACTAAAATGCATGATTCATAAAATAATCGGTTCATTCCTCTAAAACTGAATTGTTAACTAACTTTTGGACTTCTCTCAAGCCCTTCTGTATTCTAATGACTTCCTCAATATTTTTGCTAATAGTAACCCACTTACAAAGGACTAACTTACTTTTTACCACCTCTAGTATGATGTGTAGTCAAATGAATGAATTTACGAACACGCGAGTTAGAATAAATCTCTATGAAATTTCTTTATTGCACGAGTAAGAGTAAATGTCTGTAGTACCTCATTTATAGAAATGGTCCCTCAGAACCATAAGCAAGATCCAACTGACATGGCTAATTAGATACCCTAGGACTCATGAACTTTGGTCTTTGATACCAAGTTTGTCACGATCTGAACCTACAGCCTGGACATTGCCGGCACTGGAGAACTATTGTCGGTCCCCAAGCGACCAACATCCTAGCTGAATATAAGAGGAAGACTAACTCAAGCAAGAAAAACTTGAAATCGAATAAAAATTCAGGAAAGTAAAATACAAAACTTTAACTCAAATGAAAAACTCAGAATAAAATAATTATATTGAACTCAACATAAACTAGGCAACTTAATTCTTTAAAACATTTAATAAAATAAAATGATACAGACTTCTCAACTTTACTGATTTTTTATAAAGCCTCTAAATGACAAGGATCAAAGTCGGTACAAGACCCATGACATCCTGAATAAATTGAAAAGTAAATGAAATCCTCTGGAAGCAGGGATGCACACCATAGCTAACTCGAACTCACGGATGTATCAGTGAAGCTCCTATTGATGATCCTGAATTCCTATGTATGCATCATCAAAAAATGCAGGACAAATGGCTTAGTAGGTGGAATGTACGAGCATGTAAGGGGAATTCGAAAGCATAAATTAATCTTGAACTTTATAAAAATGAAACATACATACATCATTTCAAATCAACTCAACTTAAGAATAAGATACTTAACTCAAAGATATCATACTCGACTCTGTCTGCTCAACTCTAGATATTGAACTCAATATAAAGCAACAATACACATGCATTATATGGAAAGATTTATAAAAAAAGTAAAAGCAACTTGGTTCATTAACTAAATGCAATAACAAACTCAAATTACTTATATAATAAAGTAATATAGTTTCCGTGGGAGATTCTCTAATCGACAACCAACACTATGAGCCTAAGTGGTGATACAACGTCTTGTCCACGCTGCTAGAACGGTCCTATACTTTGTCTTCATATATAACGCTTTACTTAGTGGATACACTAGCTTGTGCTAAAAGCATCTTAAAGAGTCATCTAAAAAGTATGAAAGAGTCATTTAGGTCATATGTTTGTAAAAAAACTCTTTTTTTGGTTTGAAATAATTAATTAAAACTTAGCTCAAAGGCAATCTTGAAAATTAAAGTTTCTTCTCGTATTTAATTGGTCAAGCATTTACTGTTTACTTAAAACTAGCTCAAAGGCTCTTTAGAAATCAAGGTTTCATTTTCTCTTTTAAAGGTGAAAACCTTTGACTCAATTCAAGGTTTTCAATAACCATATATATAACTCAATACTTGGAACCCAAGAACTTTAATAATACTTCTGATTCAAAGAATGCTCAACTCAGAGGCTTCATGCGGAATTATGAGCATGAACTACTCAACTCAAGGACTCAAAGTCACTTCTAATCTCAACATTGTTCGACTTATAAAGTACATGCGAAATTATAAGCATAAACAATTTGACTCAAGGACTTCATGGATAACATGTAATAGTCTCATGATTAGAAATATAAACTCAAAGGGGTTAGGAACTCAACACTCAAGACTTGGAACTTGAAGATACCACTCCTCTCAACGATACTCAATTTATGGAGTCCATGCAGAATTTATGGGCATGAACGACTCGACTCGAAGGTCTACATAACTACAAGGAACTCATGTATACAAATCTTCTCATTCTCTTACTTATTTCCTCAAAACTTAGTTCAATCAGTGATGGATCTCAAAGAATTCACAATTGAACTCAAAGGCTTTCGTAAATTTTACTCTTAACTTTCTCTTGAATGTGAATTAAAAATTTAAGAGTTTTGGTTAATGAAATGGAGTATAACATGATGAAAATATATCAATTTGATAATCAGGAGTAGAACTTTTTTAAAGAAACATGAATTCAAGAACTCAAAATTAACTTATCTCAAGAATACTCAAAACTAAGAAAAGTATCCAAGATTGCTCTTTTAGTAATCTGAAGGTAGATGTAGGATGTGACGACGAACTAGTCTAACACTATGATAGTTTTACATACCTAGACGAAAAATATTATTGAAGAATCATTGTGATTCTTAAAGAATATTAAAGAAGAACTTGATTGGAAGCCTTGAAACCCTAGGTTGAAGGTAAACAATCAAGAAAACCTTTCTTGAGATTCTTGAATTAGTTTCCTGAATCTCTATGTGAAGAAATTATGATTTTCATTAGTGAATATTAAAATCTGATTGTTTTGAGCCTTTTATTAGTCAATAAATTCGTTCATAGTTTCTTTGAGGTAAAAATACAAAAAAACCATTTTAAATATTTTTCCGTCGGTTAATTTGTAACATTATTTTATAGGTTGATAAAATAGTCATAACTTTTTACTCAGAAATTGAATTGACACGAAATTGGTGGCGTTAGAAAGAAGATTCAATTACCTTTATATGTATAGGCAGTCACTCACGCAACTCTTAATATTCTAATAAATATTGTCGTTTAAATGTTGACCCAAGTAGAACCTTACATCAAAACTTAATTGATAAAGAAACTTCAAGAACACTTATCAAAAACTCATCAATAACTTAAATCCTTAAATTTCAAGAATGAAATTACGTGGTGTGTGGGTGAACAAACACAACACTATGGAAGCTTACATATCTCAAAAAAATAGGTTCTTGGTAAAATCTTGAATTTTCTAAACGAACGTTTTGATCCTTCCTTCTTTCTCCTCTTTTCTTTTCTTTTCACCAATTGAACTCTCAACTAAAACCCTATCAGTATATCATGATTATAAAACTGACCCTAATAGAATTACACCCCTGAAATATTACTAAAAATAAATTGAATCTGATTAGGTAAGGAAAAAAACAAAATCCGCCTCACTACTTTTGGCTTACTTTCATTATCTGGAAAACATTACTTCAATAAGTCAAATCTTATCATCCGAACATGAAACTTAGCAAACTTGGTGGCTTCGGAAAAATAATTTAAATATATTTCGGAAGGTATCTTGTAGAACACCTAAATCACCCTGTTCTAGGAGTTATGGTCGGTTGAAGTTGACCCAAAACTCATACTTAGCTTAATTCTCAAAATTTTAGATTTTTGTTATTTCCAATCTAGTTCTTTCAGAACTCAAGGGGATAAGTCTAATAATCTGACTTTAATACTAAAGAAATTTAAATTCCTTGCCAAAAACATACTCACCACAAAGGATGGTTTGAGTCTTAATTCAATTTTTTTTAGGGGTGTTACATATTTTTAATCATTATTTGAAACCCCACAAATTATGAAGATTATTAAAAAATCTCCAATTCTTATAGAATCTTATCAAGTGAGCAAATCATAGTTTATGAATATCCTAAGGCTGTTAATAAATGGCGTATCTCCACATCTTTTATAAATAAACTAGTACACGTACCCGTGCGTTGCGTGGGCAGTACAAACTATAGTAAGTGTTTATAGTAAAAAGATTTATTATGATGCATGTATATGTAATGATTAGAAATATATTGTAATAACAATATTCAAATCATTAACTTATTTATTTGAGGGTCTTAATTTAATATAATGAATACAAAATTAAATATAAAAATATTATTATCTAGGTGCAAGCAGTCACGAAATTAGTTTTTTATATTATGTTAAAGTTTTGTATAATTTGTTTTTCAGTTTTAACATACATATGACAATTGAGCTATAATGATGTTAATATTATGGAGATTCCGATATTTGAATATTAATTGATATTATTATGTTATTTATTTCGTATTTGTTATCACAATATGTTGCCTCTCTCTCTCTCTCTCTCTATATATATATATATATATATATATATATATATATATATATATATATATATATATATATAGTAACCCTAGGCTTTCAATAGAGTATGGAAAAAAATCTATTTGATATTATTATATTATTTATTTCGTATTTGTTATCACAATATGTTGGTTCTCTCTCTCTCTCTCTCTCCCTCTATATATATATATATATATATATATATATATATATATATATATAGTAACCCTAGGTTTTCAATAGAGTATGGAAAAAATTCTATTAGAAAAAGTATATCTAATAGATATTATTTAAATATTGAAACTCCAAATATTACAAAAATAAAAGGAACAATATACAACGGAACAGAATGGAAGTATCAAGAGATCTTAATACAAACGGGAGCAACTGCTAACCATGTAAAAGGTATCCTAATTGAAGGAATACCGATTTACGAAGGAGAACATTATACCTACAAAACTTTTGAAGGAAATACCTTTATTTTTTAATATATAATAATTTATCTTATTTATTATGGTGTTTTTTACTTTAACTGTGAAACTTTTTTATACTAATTTGAATTTAATCAGATTGTAATATTGATATCAAACATCGAGCGAAGAATAAAAAATAACTTTTTTAATATGTGTTTATAATGTTAAAACTTAAAAAATGATTAAATATAACATTAGCAAGTGATAAATAGGTGAACAAATCACTACAAAAAAAAGGTTTATTAGAGACCACATTTTAGGGACAAATGAAAAATTTAGTCCCTAAAAGTATACTTGTAGGGATGAGAACTTTTTGTGGTCCATAATTTCTTATTTTATATTTTTTAATTTAGGAAGAGACTATTTGTTGTCCTTAAAATAATTAAAATCTTGTCCTAATATGCTCACTGTAAGAGATTAGTGGAGGTTTGAGCTAAATTCATTCCTTAACTATGACTAAGACTTAGGTTACATCCTTGTACTATAATAGTTAACAAGCAACATCCTTTTAGTATTTAAAATGTACAAAATTGAGTCTTTAGTCTATTCCAGCTAAAAAACTAACGTTGATTTTCCAAAAAGTGATTTTCTCTCTCCCATCTCCTTATTTTGCCTCTCTCAAATCTGTCTCATCGTCTTCCATATTCATCAAAACTAAGAAGGAAACTCAATATTTTATGAACTTCACAATATAATCAAGATCAAGAACGAATTTTCTCTTCAACAAGAGTTGAAACAGGCCAGAGGGTGATACACAAACAAGGTAAAGGAATAAAAATCATTGAAAATTTCTAGTTTTCCTGATTCGAAAAATATTTCCAATTTTTGATTTCAAGAACTAAAACATCTTCATTCTTAAAAAACATTAGATATTGCGGGTTGCATCATAACAACTAACTGGAACAATGTCGATTCAATGTTTAAGTGATCGATCATCCACACCCAACTATTGTATTATCAATAGTCAAGACATTTTAAACATTTTTAATATAATTTAAAATTTCTTTCATATCGATTTGTAAATATTATTGATTTTAAAAAGCTACATTATGTATATGTATACACACACACACACACACACACACACTATATATATATATATATATATATATATATATATATATATATATATATATATATATATATATATATATATATATATATATATATATATATATATATATATATATAATGAACTTGAAGCTCTTTGTTGACTTTATGTATTCAGATTTGTAAAAATAACAGTTTTAACGTCGTTGATTACTTGATATTACATGTGAAGATTCTATGAATAGTCATAGTTTTTCACAATTAAAGTACATCATGGTGGATCAAATGTGTGTAGTTCGACAGGAGGCTAAATAGGTGGAAAAGTTGAATATTTTTACTATGTCGACAGTGAAATGATTAATCTAATAGATTTTAAGAATATGGAGGAACAATGTGGTTATGACAAGGAATATGTGGTATTTTGGCACAAGTATGGTTTAAACTCTTATAAGGTTCGATTAGTGGGGAATAATATGGAAGCTGCTAAAGTTGTTACTTACATTCCGAAGGAGAGAGTAGTTCAGATATATTTTGAACATTTGAATTTTTATCATCATGATAATCAAAGTAGAAATGAGATGAAAAAGAATTCTTTGCTGTCAAATGACACATAGGCACACTGTTATTAATTTGACAATGAGGATTTTAATGATTCTGACTATTCTTTGAAGGAGGATGATATGTTATTTTAAAAAAAATGTTGATCCTTCTATTGAGTCTTTTGGGATCTATATAACTGTCAAAAAGAAGAAAAGTGATGGAAATCAAAATTATGTAAGTGAAGAGATGCATAGAAAGATGCAAAATGATTAGGGTGATTCAGATTGTGTAGATTTTGATGTTACAAAGTGTTTGAATAGTGATTGCGATTCTGAATTCAAAGATTGTAACTTCCCAAAGCACAACCCTAAAATAGGTGCCTTTAATCCTGAACTAGAGTTAGGAATGGTATTTTGTAACAAAAAGGAATTCAAGGAAGTCGTGGTTGCAAATCAAGCCAATATAGGAAAGTCAATTTGGTGGAGCAAAGATGACAGAGAAAGAGCTAGGGCCAAATGCAGAACTAATGCTTGCAAGTGGAGGATATTCGGATCACTAATGCAAAGGAATATATGTACCTCTCAAATCAAGACTTTGTTTCCAAGCACACTTGTTTTAGGTGGAACTATAACAACAAAAAATTCCAGTTGGATTGCATGGAAGTATGTTGATAGACTTGAATCAAATAAGAATTGGAAATAATCATAATTCAGGGATATATTGAGTAGGGAATTAAATTTCATGTGAGTATGCATCAAGCAAGAAGGTAAAAGGAAAAGTCTATTATAATGATCGACAGAGATATAAATGATCAGATTGGTATATTATGGAATTATTACAATGAAATTGTTCAAACCAATTCTGGAACTTCTTCTTTCATGAAACTAACTCAAAATGAGATTCCGGACAAGCCAATGAGAAATCAGAGGTTTTATATTTGGTTCGCAGCTTTTAAAGCATGATTTAAGGCTAGTTGTCGAAAGATTATGCGGTCGATGGATGTTGGCTAAAGAATACTATGTCTTGGCACAATTGCTATCAGCTGTTACTTTGGATGGAAATAAGAACATATTCCAATTGCTTATGCAATAGTCGAGAAACAAAATAAAAATATATGGCAATGGTTCTTAACCTACTTGATGAATGATCTTGAGATTGAAGATCAATACTTGTGGAATTTTATGTTAGATAAGCAAAAAAGGGCTCATTGAAGCTTTTGATTTAGTGTTGCCTTGTGTTTCTCATAGATTTTGTTTGCGACATTTGCATAGCAATTTCAAGAGAGCTTGATATTCTACAATGGCTTTAAAAATGCTTTTTGGATAGCAGCTTCAGCAACAACTATTGACAAATTTGATGCTTGTATGAATGGTTTGTTTGAATTAGATAAAGATGCTTATGCATGCCTTTCTGCAAAAGTGCCTAGTGAATGGTCAAGATCACATTTCTCGACTCTTCCCAAATGTGACATTCTTTTGAACAACGAATGTGAGGTTTCGAGTAAGTTTATTCTTGACTCAAGAGAAAAATCAATTGTTAAACTTTTGGAACCATTAAGAACTTACTCATGACAAGAATTAATGCTAATAGGGAGAAAGCTGAAAAATGGAACTTGAATGATTTTTGTCCTACTATTAAGAAGAAGTTGGCCCCAAAAGGTCGAACATGTGGAGCTATGAGGTAATTGGGCCTCTCGAAGGTGATAATTGGGTTGTTGACTTATATAACATAACTTGTAATTGTAGGCAATAGGAATCATCAGGAGTTTCTTGTTAACATGCTATATCATCGATTTGGTTGAAATACTGAGGTTTTAAACTATGGTGATGATTTCTACAAGGTTGATATAATCAAAAAATTTATGGAGCTTCAATATTACCCATGAATAGCCCTGATTTATGGCCTAAGTCACCGAATCCTCCACCATTTCCACCTTCATATTGGAATAATAAGAAGAAAGAAAAGAAACAAAAATTAAGAAAGAAAGAAGATGATGAGTCAGGGGCTAGCAAGATGAAGTTAAAATGGAAACAAAAATAACTTGATTGTAGAATATGTGGTAAACTCGGCCACAATAGTAGAACTTGTAATTTCTCCTCAGATGGTATTGAAATTCAGTCGTCGGACTACCTTCGTAATTTGGACTCCATCATGGTCGAGGAAGCATCAAGTTGCCAAAATATTGAAAAGCTACCTATAAGAATATTCAAATATTAATATTTATGTTTTTTTTATTGTAGCTTACTTGTATAACAATTCATATTTAATATTTTAATGGTAGTTTACTTGTATAATTATTCATATTTAATATTTTAATTTCTTATTTCAGGTAAGAAGAGGTAAATCTCAAGCTAGCCAACAACATCAGAGCTTTCCATTTTCTCTATGAAGTTGCAAAATCGAAGAATTACATTTTTATCTTTTTTTTTCTTTTTTTTTTATATATATGTGACTAGTTTTTGTTCTCCATTTGTTATGTTCTTGTGCATGAAACTAATGAAAAATGTTTTAGCTTTGTGATGATTTAATGACACTAGACTTTTTTAGCTTTATGATGATTTAATGAGACTAGACTTTGTTGTTTTTTTTTCTTATTTTGTGGTGTCTTTGTTGTTAGTTTATCTTTCTGTTTTACTAAAATCATGACTTTTTTTCTTCTTTTCAGTTTTCTACTATTTTTTTTGGAAGAGGGGGGGGGGGAGGCATTTTTTTGCTGTTTTGCTGATGGTTTAGCAGTTTTTTGGTTGATTTTGTGCAATTTTGCAGGTTTAAGTTGTTTTTCTTACCATTTTGTTGCTTTTTTTTTTCTTGTTTAGTGGTTATTTGGTACTTTAAAGTGTTTAAGATGTGAAAAGGAATAAATACTTAAAATGACTTGAATATCGATAATACCATAATTGGGTGTGGACGATCAATCACTTAAACTTCGAAGCGACATGATTCCAATGTTATGCTGCAACCCACAATATCTAGTGTTTAAAAGAATCAAGATGTTTTATTTTGAAAAATAGAAAATTGCTTATATTTTTCGAATCAGAAAATTAGAAATTTTCATTGATTTTTTAATGTGTGTATAGCCCTCTGTCCTGTTTTTTTGAAGAGAATCTTTTTTTTTCTTGATCTTGATTATTTTGTGAAGTACAGAAAAAATTAAGTTCCCTTCTTGGTTTTGCCGAATATGAATGACAATGAGACAGATTTGAGAGGGGCAAATTATAGAGATGGGAGAAAGAAAATATTTTTTTAAAAAAACCAATATTAGTTTTTAATCAGAAATAGACAAAAGATTGAATTTTGTTACATTTTAAATACTAATAGGATCTTTCTTGTTAACTATTATAGTACAAGGATTTAACCTAAGCCTTAGTCATAGAGTCATAGTTAAGGGATGAATTTAGCTAAAATTCTTCCTTAAAATAAAATATAAAAATCACTTAAATGTAAAATAATATTTATTAAAATATTCATATAAATATTTTCTATTTCTTATTTTGCAGATCTGAAGAACCCATCTCCCTAAAATCGAATTCCCTAAATACTCCTAAGTTGGGAGACCCAAAGTAAGAGTATAATCTTTCCTCGATTTCACATATTTTTCCAGGAGATGAAATCGAGCATTTGTGTGTTTCTACTACATCAAAATAGAAAAGGAGGAAAAATACTATGCCCATATAAATGAATCTTGCTAGGAAATATTCAATATTTTGTGTCAACAATGAAGATTCATCCAACTTATATTTAAAATTAATTTATGAGGTTTAAGATCTTATAATACATGTGAACATCTCCACATTCACGCAACAACCTATTTGACTTCATAAAACTTATGCCGTGTATTCTAATTTGAGGAATTTGACATTTGAGTTTCAATCTACAAACTCAACATGTGATTTTTTCTAAATGCATATTTAAAATTAGGTGGGAAGTGATCATGTACTTGTGTCATTTGTGTGTTATTGATAGGTGTTTTTCTAGGATTGTCGGTAAGGAACACACAAATCTGTTGGTTTGACCGGAACTCACATCTAGTTGCTTAAGTGCTCTTTATTTATTATCTATTTTAGTGTTCTTGTATTATATATAGTATAATGACTTTGAAGGCTTCCAGAATTCAAGAAATTATTTAGGTGAAGTTGATCCAACAATATTAATACAATAATAAAAAATCATGTGAAATCCCACAAAGTATAGTTTGAAATAGTATATTGTATGCAAACCTTACACTACCTCTGTAACGACCTGTTTAGTCGTTTCGAGCAGTAGAGTTTATTTCTGGAAATCATTGTCTGGGTCGACGGATCCCACGACGGACCGTCATGGGCACGACGGACCGTCGAGGGGGTCTTGTTCCAAAACACTTAGAATTTAGAAATTTGGGTACTGAGATCGACTCTCTGAACTTCGCGACGAAATGGCAGGACGGACCGTCGCAGACATGACGGGCCGTCATAGACTCTTTAATGAATTGAGTCTCTGAACTTTGTGATGGACACAGCAGGACGGACCGTCGTAGGCACGACGGGCCGTCACAGGTTGCGTAACCCAGACTGCGTCGGATTTCTATTTAAAAGTTTTAGGGGCGTTTTGGACTATTCATGCTTATAATTATAAAATTAGTGGATTAATGTTAACAATTCAATTTCTTGGGGGTTAAAGGGGACAAACTTGAAATAAATAGTGTGTTACTTTTACCATCTTTATACTTAATTATATATTAATTAGGGTAAAAGAAAAAGGGTTTGAATAAGAAAAATAGAAAGAACAAAGAGAGGGAGAAGCGAACGATCAAGAGAGAGAGAAAACGAAGAAGAACGCAGCTTTGGGAAAGTAGATTGCTTGATCACAATTCTTCGGTGGAGGTAGGTTATGGTTTATACTATCTTATAGTAAACTCTTAATAGCGAATGATATGTATTGGGTAGTATTATAAAGTCTTCTATATGCTTAATTGTATGCTTGCATGATGTGATTATACAATTGTGATGAATTAGCATGATGAGGCTATTGAATCTTAAATCTTAAATTCACCTGGTTAATGATGATGCCTTGGTATAACAGAAGACTTGATGAACTTAAGTAATGAGATTAGAGGATCGGGTGTCACGTTCCGACACCAGGATAGTAATAGAGGATCGGGTGTCACGTTCCGACACCAGGATAGTATATGAATCGGAGTGTCACGTTCCATCACCAGGATAGTATATGGATCGGAGTGTCACGTTCCGACACCAGGATAGTAGTAGTGGAGCGGAGTGTCACGTACCGACACAAGAGGAATAAAGATAATGAATCTTGAATATGTTAATATACTCAATCTAAAGAATCTGTTTCCCAAATGAGTAGGGTGTGGAGTCTTGAGTCCTCATAGATGTGCTTGGTGTTGTGACCAAGGGTTATGGTAACTGTTGTTGTCACCTGTTACGAATATTAGTTGATTTTATGTTATTAACTGATATATATTGCTTTCTATTTTGAGTTGGCCGATGATACCTACTCAGTACTTGTGCCTTGTACTGACCCCTACTTGTATTTGTTTTTCTTTGTTAATTGTGGAGTGCAGCAAACGTGCCATCGTCTTCAACTCAACCGCAACTCTAGCCAGTCTTCGTCAAGCCAGATTTTAGGGTGAGCTATTGCTTCTAGCTTGGAGTGGATCTTCCTCTTCATGTCTTGATGCCTTGAAATTCCGGCATGGACTAGCTTTTTATTTATTTTTAGCTTCTTAGATACTCTTAGATTTAGTAATTTGAGGATAGATGTTCTTGTGGTGATGACTTCCAGATTTTGGGGATAATGGTTGATAAATTTTAGAAGTTTTTTAATTGATTTCGTTAATGAGTTTTAAGTCTTCCGCATTGTATTTTGTTCATTATGATTTGAAATGTTGGGGTTTAGATTGATTGGTTCGCTCACATAGTAGGATAAGTGTGGGTGCCACTCGCGGCTTGTTTTGGGTCGTGACAACCTCTCCGAGGTAAAGACTAATATTTTCCAGTATATCTTTATGGCACTTAACATTGTGCCATAACCATTAAATTGTTGATATCCCTTTCCCTTCTTATTACAGAATGCTCTTACTCGTTTCACTATATTCTATCACTCTTTTTGAAAGTTATTCTTAGATAGTTATGATGCCGAACATTCAGTGATACCTCTCGTCACATGGTGTCGGACTCCCCAAGAAGCGACAATTGTAATTTTAGTAGTCGTAGGATAACAAAAATGTTCACTGGTAAGTTAATGATGTTTTGATATATATTTTTTTCAAAGTTTTGAACTTGTGCATTAATGTTTCTAGACTATGCATGTGCTTTTGGTGTTTGTGTGAGAGAGAATAAGAGGTAGGTGTCAAGAGAGTGAGCGAGAGACGAGACATATAGTTTGATCATAAACATCGGACAAAATTGAATCTAAACAACTATTTGTGTAGTAAAATATAGTTTTATTTAGAGTAGTTAGAAGTATGATATGGTGTTTACTACAAGATTACCTTATTTGGAAAAATCTGACTTCGAATGTCGGATCAATAAACAAGGAACATAAATGTTGTATTATACTTTTCCGAAAGGTGTATATTTTGTGCAGAAAACACACATGTTCTTTGTTTAGTATCTTGCTACAAATATGTTGATAAGGACAGGGAAATTTTCCTTTCAATTCTTGTGATTCAAGCATGCCATTAGTGTAGTTATCTTTAATACTATATGGTCTTTATAATTTTTAAGGAGCATTTGTTTCTTACTTTTTACAGGTTTTGAAAACTTGAAGTTGCAAGTGAAGAAACAAGTTTTGAAGAGTTAATGCAAGTAACAAATTGATTATCTTTTTTCTAGGACACTTGGGACATAAAAAAAATTTCTTGCTATGTAGTCTGTAAACAATTCAGGACTATACAATTAATAGTGGAATGTTTATAATTTTTGGTTGCGTTTGATTAAGAATTGTGTATTAGTAAGCTTATATTTATTAACAATAATTTATTTATGTTATTGTGATTATCTTTATGCACCACATTTTATGATTTACAAATGAATTTTTACGGACCAGATTTCTTGTACTCAGACTTTTTAGGACCACAAAAAACTATTCTGTTTATATGCTTTCAGGACCAGAATTAGACTTTTAGAGACCACTTTTCCATTCGTTATTGGACTGTTTTCTTTTAACATTAATGCTACCTATTCAATATTTAATGAGTTACTGTATTTATTTGATATATGATTTCTAAATAACATTTTGTTACTTTTCATTTTAATAATTACTTTCTTTTATATGCATGCTTTTCATTTTAGTAAGTAATATGTGCTTAATGACTTGCATTGGTTTTTTAATGGAGTCCGGAGCCTAAAGGTTATAAAATACTAACAAAAATTTCAAAACGGTATATAAAATTTTATATTAACCAAAATGGAAAAATCGCTGTAACAACAACGATTTCCTCCACCGAAAAAAGCAAAATCGCTGCTACCGCATTGATTTTGAAAAATGTAATTTTTTTAAAAAAATAATTCAAATTGCTACCTAGGCATCGATTTTCAAAAAAAAAAAAATTCAAAAAATCGCTGCCTAGGCAGCAATTTCCTTTTAATTTTTTTTTAAAAATCGTTGCCTAGGTAGTGATTTTCATTTTTTTTATTTTTTTTTCTTTTTGGAAAATCGTCGGGAAAAAACAAATTTTATTGATTTTCAAATATTTTTTTGAAATTCAAATATATAGCTTATAAGAAAATGTGCATTGTTTTAAAAAATTAAAAATAAGTAAGATAACAAAAATATTTCAAACTAAAAAAAGATATTATATTGAATTTAAATTTAAATGATGCTTGAGTTCAAATAGAATTCTAACTTTTTAACCTCTTTTATTTATTTTTCCACAATGTCATATAATGTTAATCTTCATATTTTTTCATCACCGATCATAAGCTTCATTTGATGAGTTTACTAACTTCATCATATTCTTTATTTTATTATAGATTTTTTAAAACTATTTTTATTTTCTATATGCAGATGAGAAATTGTCCTTTTTTTAAAAAAAAATTAGAAAATCGCACCAATTTCCATTTAAAAAAGAAAAAATTTGAAAGAAAATCGCTGCCTAGGCAGTGATTTTTTTATTAATTTTTTTTAAATGGGAATCGCTGCCTAGGCAACGATTTTCTAAAAACATATTTTTTTAAAAAAATTGAAAATCTCTTCCTAGGTAGCGATTTAAATTTTTATTTAAAAAAAATCACATATTGCAAAATCGCTGTAGTAGCAGTGATTTTGCTTTTTTCGATGGAGGAAATCGTTGTTGTTCTAGTGATTTTGCCGTTTTGGTTGATAAAAAATTTTATATACCGTTTTAAAAATTTTGTTAATGTTTTATACCCTTTAGGCTCCGGACTCTTCTTTAATGTGCATAAGGTATTTCCAAATTGACTTTGCATGCTTTTGAATAAATGTCCCTCTTTGGCATGAATTTGATATTGTGTTAACCCCATTTCTCCTTTTTTACCCAACATCTGTGGTTCCGATCGTTAAAGGGTTCGTGACCACTTTAAGGGAAGACTTGGATCATTTCTCAAAGTGTGGGCATGTCCTCATATTCCGAGAATGATGCCTTTCTATCACTCTACCTATGTTAAATGGTTATCGTCTAAAGACAATCATTTCGTTCGTGTTGTTTCAAGATATTGTTGTAAGCACTAAGTGGCATTTCTACGTTTGTATGAGGGGTTTGCCCGTATTGGTCTATTCCGTTTAGATGGTTTAGTACGAGACATCCCTTTTAAGACTATATCATGTATGTTATCTATATGTGGCATAAAATTAAAGGCTAAGTAATCTTCTTATACGAGGAGTCTATGTTTACTCAATATGACTATATTATGTGTATGCGAGAGGTCTAGGTAAACCTCATGACAGATAGAAGAGATGTTTTAAATTTTCCGCACTTTTACCCTATGAATGTAATGATGTAAGCTAAGAGGCTAGTCTTAGTCCTTAAAGAGGACGACGACGCCGGTTACTTCTAAAGGGATCTCCCTGTATGTGACATGTTCTTCCTAAATAACGACAGTGCTGTTCATTACATAAAGTTACTCTAACTTATATATATTCACTACATAGCAGTCAACATATTACTTTTTTAAAAAAATATTTCATTAAACATTCCGAATGTAGCCATTTATTCTTCACTATAAATCTCTATTGAAAACTTGCAAGCTCAAATCAAGAGGATTAAATAGGTTAACTTTGATTATTATTATTTTTTAAACAAACGAAATTCTTGTCTCTATTCGTGTTTAGGGTTTGTAATTTCTTTTCTGTTCTTCTGTATAAACATTAGGGTTAGCTATGGAATAGTTAAAATTTGATTTGAATATAATTAGTATAGACAATGAAGATTCAATGTTCATTTTGTAGGTGCGATGCAATCATACTCTTACTCCCTTTGAAGACTTCTTGGCCTGACAACAATCATGGAAGAATTTGGTTGTGCCCATATTATGGTGCAAAAAATTGTAGTTTTTATAGATGGAGGTTTGGTTTTGTTGATGAAAGATCTAAGTTCATAATTCCAAAATCTGTGAAGAAAATTAAGGAAATGGACAACAATTAGTATGGAAGGTAAGAATATCGAAAAAAAGGAAGAAAAGGCTCATCGCAATTATAGCGAAATTGTTGAGATGATGGACTATGATGGAACTTGAAGGCGAATCTTCCTCAAGTGTGAAGAAAAAGAAGAACAAAAAAGGAGATTCATTTCCATGATTGTGAAGTGCTGATAAAAAATGAAAAATAAAAGTCGATGGAAAGTGAAGAAGAAAGGGACCAACCACTCTAGCTTCTTTAGGATTTTCATAATGTTTCTGTTAATGTGTTTTGCTATATGGATCAATTGGTTAATGCAAGTTGAAAATATAAAGACTTGTAATGATCAATTGCCATAGTAGTTGTTGTATGTTTCAAGATGAAGTCTTTTGTGATGAAAAATTTGATCTTTGCGAATGATATTTCTTGTGTTTATGGTTAAGCTGTTTCAATAAAGCACCTCAGATTTGAAAAGAAAGAAAAATACAAAATTTTCTTAGCTACTGGTTGTGTCTACAGGTCTCACCTACGGACCATAGGTGCTCTTACGAGCAGTAGGTGAAATCGTAGATAGTAGGAATAAATGATTTTCAAAATTCAAGTTCAAGTACCCTTTTTACAGTTCACTAGGACGGTCCGTCATCATGTATACAAATTGTAGGTAAGTCCATAACTTACTGAAATTTTGAAGACCTAGGTTGTGGACGACATATGAAATTTATAAACGGAAAAGGGCCTAAAATACTCTTGAAGTATTGAAAATGGTACAAAATTACCCTTCATCCACCTATTGGCTCCAAAATGCCCTTTTCATCCACCTATTGGATCCAAAATACCCTTGTCATCCACCTTTGGATTCAAAATTGACCACTTTTTTAATTGTTTTAAAATTAAACACTTTAAATATTTTTTAAAATACTTGGCGTTAAACTATTGGTTATAATTTTAATTTATTAATATAATTTATAAACCAACCCCCTACCCACTCATTACTAACTAAACCTCACCCAATTAATAATCCAATTATAATATCAAAATATTCATAAACACTACTAAAACACGATGAAATTATAGATTCCTGAAAATGACATCAAAAATTATTCGAGTTCGAATCAAAGCCCCAATTAAATTTAGGTTGAGCCGCTTATTTAGGAGGATACTTTCTTTCTAAATTGAATTAGAAATTTATGATTAAAGGTAAAGAAGTATATACATCCCGAATTAATTCATGCACTTTTTTAAATATAATTTTATAATATTTATGATTTATTTTAAAACCTTTAATATATTATTTTGAAAAAAAGTTACCTATGAAGTAACATCACATAATTGAGACGTAAGAATAATTAAGATGAACATAGTCAGGCTTTTAAGTTTATCGGTGATTTTAATTTAGCCACTTGAATGTATGATCATTTAATTCAATAATTTTTAAAAACACTCAATTGGCAGTAGCTTGAATTAATAATGTGACATATTTATTAATTTAGAGGGATTAATAAGTAATGGGTGGGTAGTGGATTGATTTATAAATTATACTAATAAGTTAAATTATAACAAATAGTGGAGCGCCACGTATTTTAATAAATATTTAAATATAAAACCATTAAAAAAGTGGTCAATTTTCAACCAAAAAGTGGATGACAAGGGTATTTTGGACCCAATAGGTGGGTGGGAATGGTATTTTGGAGCCAATAGGTTGATGGAGGGTAATTTTGTACCATTTCCAATTTAAAGGGTATTTTAGGCCCTTTTCCGATTTATAAATTGTAGGAGCACCAAGTGACCATACATGAGTTCCGTAAAAAAATGGGTGAATTTTTAGTCAAGTAACCTATCTATGGTTGACCAGTGCGGTTCGTAACCGTAGGTCCAACCCATAGATAGTGTCGACATTTTTATTTTAAGGGCTTTTGGGTCTTTTTCAAATTATTCTAACCCAATACTATGTCGTTTTACCATCCACCCTAGGTCATATATAATCATTTTTAACCCCAATTTACCCAATTACACTCATCCTCCTAAATTCCCTAAAATTGACCAAGTTCATCCTCCCAAATCCTATCAAGTCGAAGGAAGAAGAATAAGATATAGGGTTCATTCAAGTTTCCAAATCCAATATGTTTATTTGGCTTTGATATCAAGGTATGTCAGCATTCAGCCATGGACTCCTCTTCTCCATGGGGTCCCTTAAGATTTCAAGTTTCCAATTCAATTCTCCATTTTTCAAATTAGGGTTTCAAATCAACGAACATGGGTTTCTTCCAATTTATAATTTATAATGATTAATTAAGTCTTTTAATGCATTATTTAATGTTGACCTATCATATTTATTTGAAATTACACTTTCCCATGCTTCAGTTATGTGTTTCAACCATGATCTTATGATATACCCAGAGACTATGAAAATATGGACATATGCATGTTATCATGAAGTTATTATAAATAATTTAAGGTTTCTTTGAGAATAAAACTTCGATATGTTTTGGTGAAATGTTATCTCTCATAAAGATTCATAGGAATGAAATATTTTGTGAACTAAAGAATGAATCAATACTTAGGAGCTACTCTAAATAAACTCTAACTTGGATTGACTACATGATTGTGCCTTTCCATGGATAATGAATAGAACATATCTAATGACTATTCCGTGAGATTTATGCATAGCACAGAGTGGACAAGTGGAGATTACCCATGTCCTATAATTATGTGCCACCATAGGTTTGTATTAGTTACACATTAGCCAGTTGATCCACTTTAGCTCAAGTTTATGGTTCTTACCTAGGAAAGTAAGCTTATCTCTTTTAACTATGGGATAGACACTAGATTCAATGTTATATATTCTCTATGTCGGTTTATGAAAAAATTTCCCCAATAATGAACTAAGGTTACCTTTTAAAAGGATCTCTAATGTATTTTAAAGATGTTTAGCTTGGATTGACCATAGTTATGATTTATGCTTCATACATGTTGTTTTATGATTTAACTTGTTCATTACATGTCATGTAAATTTCTTTAAGCATGATTTTGTAACTCTTATACGTTACGCTCATACTTAGTACAATTGATGTAGTAGTGCATACCTGTGCCTATATTATTTCACTAATATAGGGTCCGACATTCCTTTCCACACACTCATTTTTCAGCACTTACATTGTTTGTTGTAAACTCATCTTCAACAACCAACCATCTTAAACTACTTAAACCTTTTTGCGAACCCAACTACTAATATCTTATCAGTACCAAGACATAACCATCTTCACATATTTTACCAACATCTTATAAGCACTATTTCCATATTTTCTTAGGTTGGGAAGAAGATAAATTTTCCTTTTTTACACCATTATCTCAAGTTGGCTTGCTTTGACTGCTTCTTTACCCTCCCACCTTAGTCCAGTTCCCCAGTGTTTATTATCATACTACTTGCCAAGATATGCTATAGACAAAATAATATAGTTAGTAAACAACATTTAAAACATAAAAATTTAATCCTATTTTTCAAAACTTAAATTGTATGCTATAAGCTCATCTTCATCAACAAACACATCTATCCTAATTGTCTTAGCCCTTTTAGTAGGTGGTTCAACTGATGCATTACTCGAAGTTTCTGCATTGAAGTTTCTTGCACCAGATTGAGAAGCAACATATGGAGTAGGTGCAACAGGTAATTCATAACTAGTTGGATTTTTAAATCACTTTGTAAATGAAGTCCTTCTAGGCATTGGTATTGTTATACAAGGTATCTTTCTTGGCCATCCTCTGCCTCTTAAAGGTTCTTGAACATATTCAGAAGTAGATGTTTCCCATTTCCCCTTACGCTGGCTACAGGAGGTGCTTCAGTATTAGATATCCTTTTCCCCCTTCCCCTGGCTCTTTGAGGTGCTTCAGTAGTAGTTGTTTCATTTCTTGGCCTCTTCCTGCCTCTAGGAGGTACTTAATTAATAATTGTTTTCTTTCTTCTCCTTCCCATGGTTCTAATAGTAGGTGCTTTACTAATCGTAGGTGCTTCACTAACAACAGGTGTCTTGGCCTCCCTTGGGCCAACAACATTGCTTGGGCCACCAATATTGTTTAGTTCAGTAACATTGCTTGGTCCAAAAACATCGTTTTGGCCAACATGATTTTACAATTTTGTAAGCAGTCACATACTCTTGTTATGGTCAAACAATCACAAATTTTAAAAAATGTCCCAAAATTATGTAAATACACATCCTTGAAAGATAAAATCTCTTCATATGATTTTTACAATGAAAATTGGTTCTAAGTCATGTAAACTATTTTTCTTAACAACTTGCCACATTTGGTTGTCTCCCCTTCCTATCATCTCCCGACTTTTCTGCATCTTCCTGGCATTGACTTAAAAACTGGTGATTGAACAAGAGAGTTTGTGAAATCAAGCCACATTTTCATACTGATGATGGGTTGGAGCAAATGAATATATGTTCTCAGATAGGTCTCTCTACTATAGTAACTACAACAAAGTCACTTGGTTTCCATTTTTTATAAAATATGGCAACTATAGAATGTGGGAAGGGTATTCTCTTGAGCATCCAGGCCCTACAAGTGCATGTTGCACTTCTTGCATCAATAGTATGTTGATATGGACCACCATTAATTTCAAATCCTTTCTCCACATTGAACTCAATATTTTATCTCATTGACTTTTTTTTCTAGTACCCAGAATGACATTGGATATACATTAGTTAACCATGTATGTGAAAATTGACCTATTATAGTGATTACCTTCACTTTTATGTCTTCAAGAATGATGATGATGGTTTTATGCCTTGGTCCTATGATCCAAACATTAAAACTCTTAGGCATATTATTATCTATGCTATCACACTTATTATCTTATTAAAAGTACATTTACAATAATTTTGAAACATCTAATAGAGTAAATCTTTAACAATAATTTTTGTTACCTAATAACTCCATTAGTTCAAGATTTGCCTTAAATTCTTCATCAAATGTTATTTTTTCACATTTCAACTCCAAGTATTTTCCCAGCAAGGATGTGTCTTGCACACATCATGTTATCCACATCTGGTAAAAGATTCTGCAATGCTGATTGAAGCCCCTGAAAATTACAAGTTACAGATTAATATTGAATACAAGAAATTAAATGAAGAATAGTGAAGTAAATGAGAATACCTTGGTAATATTTGCCATATACTAATTTTATATGATGTATCAATGGTTTTTAAAAATCATATCCGCGTAGTTTTATTCTCATACTCTACTACATCTAAATATTACGTCACATCTGATTATTGCCATCTTTAGCCACACCACACAAGAATTTTCCTTTAGTTACTACCTTCGAAAACCAACAATCTAAATCAATTCATTTTATAAAACAACCTAAAAAAGATATAATAAATTATCAAAACAAATGTAGAAACTTTGAAATGCCAGTCTACCACTTCCTTCGGAGTCATCAACCTTTATAACGCAAGCACTCCCAAGGTTTGTTCTTAACATTTCATTTTTATAATAAAGTATTCTTCCAACGTTTAACACATGATTTTTTGGGTTTTAGCAGGTAATAACAATGATTACCCATAATGACTTGAAGTATTTTCCCTCTAGCTCTCCTCACAGTAATATTTCCAACAAGAATTTTAAACTCTTTCCAGATCAACTGCTGAAAATTGACATATTTGGTTGTTCAACAATTCTATCCTTGTAATATATCTAGACAAGAACGTAGAACTATACATGAAATTTTAGTAGTATTGACACATTTTCTATTAGGAATGTAGGTTTCATCATAAAATTATTACTTGACTTGTTAAGACTTGCTTATACATGTATGGACAACCTTCCTTACACCAGATTCTAACTTTTTTAGGCTCATTGAGATACATTTCAAGCTGAAGACCCCTTTGAAGTGAATATTTGGTTGCAACCTCTCTAAATTCTTCCACATCCTAAAAAACTGTAACACCACATATTCAAAAAGGGTAATGGAAAAAATTTCAAGAACATGGAGGTTCAACCCTAACCGGCCACCCACGACACGTGGAAGTGATCACAGACCATAGGTATGGTCTGTGGATGACCCCCTTGGAATAATAGAAAGTTCAGAATCACGACTTTACCACTAGATGATTAGTCAGACCATAATTTGTTGTTAGGGCCTCTAGTTCGATGGTCCAAATTCAAAATCTCTGATGACCAATGACGGTCAACTAGGACGGGCCGTGGGCTAGACCACGGTCGGTTGACTTGGTCCATTGGTGGTCAATTGGAAATTAAGTTTTAGGAGTAGTTTAGTTGTTTTATAAGTAATGAGTTCATATACTACGTCATTTTCCTATTTTAAGGACCCCTATATGAGTATTCTTACCCCAAATTATCCCATTTACTTTATTATTCCAAAAATCACAAAAGATGAACTCTCAAATAATTCTCTCTCTAAAATGTTGTGTTGGTGTTGGTGTAACTTGATGATTGCTTACATCAAACCTATGATGGACCTTCAGATGGAAATGACTAAATTCACATTGGAATGATTCCATGCTACCGATGGGGCCGCCAGGAAAAAAAGTGACTTATTTGCCCTTAACCAAAATCTCAAATCTCAGAGTACTCTCATCACCCATGCTCTAAGGAATGAAGCGATACTAAACTCTCAAATCTCACTACTCTCATCACCCATGCTCTAAGAAATGAAGCGATACTGGAAAGCAGTAGAAAATACATCACACTTCTCTAGAGGAGATCCAATTGGCATATACCACACAAAAGATCTCTACCACTCTCAAGCATCACTAAGGTAAAGGGCAACAAACCTGACGCCACGAGTATCCACAAAACCAGTTGCCTCAAACATCTCATGACACAAGGTCAAGAACTCATGATCATTGGGTAATGACCCGAGCCTACCCCTTAACGTGACCAACACATGATAACCATTTTTGATCCCCAAGCGATCCCACATCACATTATTTCCATCTATGAAACCTATAACAGTTCAAGATAAATGTAAGGACAAGACCCACGACATCTCTACTACTACTAAAATTAGAATGAAAATAGTCTCCCAAAAGCAAGGACGTCTCGCCAAATACTATCTACGAGAGCACCAAAACACATGTTAATGATCCTGAATACCTATATATGCAACATAAAAGTTGCAGCTCTAATGACATCAATACATTGAATGTATGAATATGTAATAAGAATAAATTAAACAATAACAAAATTGGGGGACTAAAAGCATAAGATATGCGGTAGAAACAATGTGAAAGTAATATACCCTACTTTTGAGGAGTTTCTCTAACCTACAACCATTACCATGAGCCTAATAATAAAACAACGTTTTCCCCACGTTTCAAGGGTCATTATATACCTAGTTGGTGCATATTGTGACCATGAATGCATCCGATAGTCCTTCTTAGAGGCAGTGAGAAGTAGAATGAAGAATCAATGCTATCCTATCCTACACATGCTACATAGTTTTATTAGACTTTTAAGTCATAAAAACTCTAACCCAATTCAATTCTTAATACTATTCCTAAAATAATCAATACATTTCAATTCAGCTTTATAAAGAAAGGAGCTATTACTTTACTGTACTACTTGTCAAAATGTCTTGTTGGAATTAATGCATCAATGTTTAGTCTTTCAAAATTGTCTCTTAGTTTTTCAAGAAGTCTCTTTAGAATTTCGTAGTACATGTATCTAGTAAATTGTGATACATATATTTAGTTATATGTGCAAGACTATTTTTTTCTATTTTGAGTAGTATAAATTGTAATGTAGTTGATGATTGTAATCATCTCAAGTGGACTTAAGTAGCCTATAATAAACTTGAGTATTCTCTGAAGATATTATTTTCCTTCTATATTTACCACAAATTGGTATCAAAAGCAGGTTTTCGTTCTTCATCTGGGGTTAGGTGAAGAAAACAAGTATAGAATCCAAAACAAATGAAGGTGCTAATTCTTCAATTGTTCTTAATCCATTTTTTGATGGAACTAATTTTGAATACTTGAAGATAAGAATGAGAACACATTTAAAACTTGAAGGTTTGTGGATTATTGTTGCAAATGGCTTTGAGAGCCAGACAACGATAGTGATTTTACAGCAGCAGAGATGAAAATTTTGACGCTAAGTTTAGTCAAGATGCAAAATCCTTGAGAAAAATCCAAATAGGAGTCTCAACAGCATATTTTGCAAAAATTGCTACTTGTGAGACCTGTAAGGAAGCTTGGAATTCTTAGGAAACTGAAGTGTATGGTGACAAAAAAGGTACACACTATAAATTTTCAAACTCTTAGAAGAGAGTTTCAAAATTGAAGATGATATAATCTGAAAAAATTGATGAATATTGGTACAAGAGTCATGAATATTGTTAATGAAATGAGAAATCATAATGATACAATTTGTGACAAACAAATTGTGGAAAAAAATCTAATTAGTGTCATAGAAACTATGAGTGCTTGTTGATATCACTAAGGAGATCAACGATCTTTCTAATTTTTCCATCAAAGAACTAGTTGGATCATTTCGTGCACAAGAGAAGCGAAGATTTTTTGTGAATATCAACCCGAAGAGACGGGTTTCCAGTCTAAACAAATGGGAATTCTCAAAATTACTCAAAAAATCAACACAAGAAGAATTACAAGCCAAAAAAGAAGCAGGATCATGATGGTTCTTCAATGAAGGTTGATTAAAAAGGTGATAAAAACTTTAGTTTTTTTTTGTAAAGTTTGCAAAAAGACTAATCACAATTCAGAAAAATGTTGGGACAAAGGCAAGCCCCAATGTAACTTTTGTAAAAAGTTTGCCACGTTGAAAAGGATTGTTGACACACGTATTAGGATCAAGAAATTTTTTGTGAAAAATAGGAGGAAGAAAGGGAAGAAAACCTTTTCTTTGCTTCCAAATCTGATGCTTCAATAAAAAGCAATGAATGGTATGTTGATAGTGGTTGTAGTAATCACATGACTAGAAATGGAAAAACTTCGCTCTAAATTAATAGTAGCATCACTTCCAAAGTTAGAATGAGGAATGGAGCCTTAGTTGATGCGAACTGTAAAGGTATTATTTTAATCAACATAAAAGAAAGTCGTAAGAAAATTCATGATGTTCTTTATGTTCCTAACTTGGAAGAAAATTTGCTTAGTGTTGGTCAACTCATGGAAAATGGTTATTCTCTTGTGTTTAAAGATAGTAATTGCAGGATTTATGATTGAGCCAAATTAAGTCATTATTGAAGTAAAGATGATAAAAATAAACTTCCCTTTGCAATTTCATTACAATGCATTAAAAAATGAAATTGTAGATGATTCATGGATTCGACACAAAAATTTTTGTCACTTTAATTTTCTTGGTTTGAAACTTCTCAAGAAAGAGGACATGGTGCAAGGCCTTCCTGAGATACATATTGAGGTGGATCTATGTGAAAGTTTCATAATGGGAAAGCAACATAGGAAATCTTTTCCAAAATGGGTGTTTGGAGAGCAAGTGTACATTTGGAACTAATCTATACCGACATTTGCGGTGCAATGGAGACTCCATCTCTTGAAATTCAAAGGTTTTTTGTAATCTTTATTGATGATTTCTCAAGAATGACTTGAATTTATTTTTTGAAAGAAAAGTCAGAAGCATTTGCTACATTCAAGAAATTTAAAGCCCTTATTGAGAAGCAAAAATGTTGCATCATCAAAATCATTCGCAGTGGTAGAGGAGGTGAATACACAAGTCGAGAATTTGAAGAATATTGCAAAAATGAAGGCATTCAGAAGCAACTTCCAGAAGGGTGTACTACTCAAGAAAATGTGTATATGAAAGAAGAAATAGAGCAATTGTATGAGAAAGGGCTGCCAAAATATTTTTGAGTAGAAGCAGTTCATATAGCAGTTCACATCCTTAACAGGTGTCCAACAAAGTAACTAAAGGACAAAACACCAGTTGAAGATTTGAGTGGAATTAAACCTTCTGTAAGTCATTTTAAAATTTTTGGTTGTATTTGTTATGCTTATGTACCTATTGAGAAAAGAACAAAATAGGATGAAAACAGTCAAAAATGTATTTTTTTTTGTTATAGTTATGTGACAAAAGGATATAGGCTTCTCGATATCAAAACTAACAAACTTGTTGTTTGTAGAGATGTCATTTTGGATGAAAAAAATATGAAATTGGGAGAACAAAAAGATAGAGAATACTGCTATCGTATCTTCAAATCAAGAAAAGGATGAGAAAGAAGAAGATGTCTATCAAGGGGGAGAAATTCCAGATTCAGAGAAATTGTAGGATATGAAGAAGAAGAATAACATGACGTGAGTTCGGTCTCGGAACCAACACAATTGTAAAAGCAAGAGATAAGTACTAGCAATACGGTACCAACAAGAAACCTACTAAAAGATTAACTAGCTAGAAATAATTACCCCATAATCTCCAACCGAACCTTGTCAAACTACAACCTGTACATAAATTAGCCGAACATAGAAATTTTTACAATGCATGGCTAACGAGACCAATATTAAGAGTTTGATAGCCACAAATCAATAGTAAATTGAACTGAATAAGTCAAATTCAATGTCATATAGTTAAGTCACACATAAAGAGTTCATCAATCTCAAGTATCAAATAAGTAACACATAAGCATGAAGGTATAAAGTCACATAATCTGTTCAACTCCTTTTAATTTATTTAGATGTAACGAGTGGATAATTCAACCCTTTGCCTCATCCGTAGTCTCCTAATAGAAAGAAAACAAAGGAAGTATACAAATTCAACTAGAATACAAGGTTTAGGAATCCTTTTTCCTTAATTCAAAGAAATATTACTCCAAAAGTTCAGCATTCCCCTTCTGAATCATTTCCAAAGACAAACAATCCAAAATTATCAAGCATTCACAATCACTCATAAAAAAAACACTTCCCACATCAATTGTATATAGAAATAGGTATTAAAATGGAGGTTTAAGTCCAAAAACTTATATTGTTTTAACATTACTCGAGGCTTCAAATACTCATTAGGGAAAATCATTTCGAAAATGGGCTTAAAATCAGATCATAAACCACTTTTGATTCAAAACCTTAGTTCATGAAGAACCCCATATTTATCAACCCAAAACTTTATTTTAACTCATAAATTCAATAATTTAAATGGGTAATAAAATATTTAGAGTTAAATCATTACCCAATGATTTCCCTCAAAAACTCCAAAAAATCCAAAAATTGTGGAATTGGGTTGAAAGCCCATATTTTGGAAAACATTAAGCCTAGGTCTCATTTTCTCATCTCTATCATCACATCATGATCCAGAGTCATGCTATCAGAATGAGTAAGGTAAGTCAACTCATTAAAGTTGACCATCACACCCGATCATAAATCTCGTCTTTTAAAAGAATTGGGGTAGATATTGGGAGGAGAAAATTGTAAAATTATGAAACTTTTTAAAAATTAACGATCATGTCATTATAGAGAGAAGATAGGAAACAAGTCTAGCGGTGAGGAAAAAAAAGAGTGAGTAGAATATCATGATCGGAGGAAGATTGAGGTGTCTTGTAACTAGGGTTGTATGACATGGATAAAATGCCTTGTGGAAATAGTTAATTAAACAAAAAAAAACTTACTTTTTCAAAGTAATTCATGATTTTTGGATTAATTAAAATATTAATTGCCATCAACTTGTTGTTTCAATATTATCATGCACTTGCTTTGTGAATTCATACATAAAGTTAATTCGATAAGGGAGTTTATGAGATTATTATGATGTATTTAGCTATGGAATAATCAGGGAATACTTACGAATTCCATAGGTTTTTTAATATTTTCTAGTATAAAAAAGGATGTCATAGTTAATACTAAACAAGTTATAAAGTTAAAAGAAGTATATTTCTATGTTCATGAGTTGGTGTCCATATTCAAATAAAGAAAGACCAAGTATTTTCCTATTTTATTTCTTCGCACAACATAATACTACATATATGTTAGTTTATTAAATTCTATGCCGTGATAGACGACCTGCTAATAGACATTGTGGAATAATACTCTTTACTATCATCATAAAATGTTGTGTAGCGGCAAACTTGAAACAAGGTAAAGTTTTGTATTAGAAAAAATTCTTAATCTATGTTGTAGTCGTTTCTTTAGTGATGGTTATTGAAACATGTTTCCATGATGTTCTTAAGATTTATGAGTGTGCTGCTTTTCCTCGAATTATTATTCAAGGTGGCTGAAAGGAGATTTGTTCTAACATTAAATTAATGGATAATATTGAAGTTGCGATTATTTTCACATTGCTTCAGATAAGCCATCGAAGTTGGATACCCACCATTCCACTGGTAAATTTTTTCATTTTATATCGTTTATCCCGAAACAATAATTAGTATTATTTATTCTTTAATCTTCGAAGATAATAATATATATTTGTAAACTCACATATGTACATGATGAGAATCACCATTACTGGAGATTTGAGAAGAGAAGAAAAATCTTTCATTCATTCCGTGTGACTTTACATTAAAGATATGTATATATATATACAAGTAAATGAGTTGTAACTAGAAGATTCTCCCTAACTTAATTCTAAGTAACTTCTACAACTAACTAACTAACTTTTATTAACTTATCACTCCCCCTCAAGCTTAGAATAAGAAAATATATTTTTCATTCCAAGCTTGTGAATAAAAGCTTCATGCTGAGGCTTACATAGTCCTTTTGTGAGTAAGTCGCCTGGCTGATCTTTAGTGTTTATGTAGTGTGTTTGTATTAGTCCTTCCAAAATCTTTTCTCTAACAAAGTGACAATCTATATCGAAATATTTAGTTCTCTCATGAAAAATAGGATGAGCTGTTATCTGAATTGCAGCTTTGCTATCTCAAAACAACCTTATAGGAAGCCTGATTTCTGTTTCCAATTCCCTGAATAATCCTTTCAGCCAAACTATTTCTGCGACTGTAGTAGCCATACTCCTGAATTCTGCCTCTGCGGAGCTTCTGGATACAGTATTTTACTTCTTAGCTTTCCATGATATTACAGCACTCCCAAACTTCACTATATATCCAGTTATAGACCTTCTAGACTCCACACAGGCAGCCCAATCTGAGTGACAATATGTTGTTAATTCTGAACTTTTACTACTTGGCATAAACAAACCAAGTCCTGTTGTTCCTTTTATATATTTAACTACTCGAATAGCAGCTTCCATGTGAGATGTTTTAGGTGAATGCATAAACTGACTTAACACTTGAACCACAAAGGCTATATCTGGCTTGGTCATAGTTGAATATAACAACCTCCCTATAAGCCTTTGATATTTTCTAAAGTCATCTAACAATGTATCTTATGTATTACTAACTTTGCCTGTACATTCATCAAACTCAGTAGAAGTTAACTTGTGATTGACTTCTAGAGGAGTAGAAGCAGGTCTGCACCCTGTTAGTCCTCGTTCAGATACAAGTCCTAAAGCATATTTTCTCTGATTCATGAGAATACCATCATTAGTTCTAGAGAACTCAATTCCAAGAAAGTATTTTAGCTCACTAAGATCTTTCATCTTGAACCTGTGTTGTAGATCTTTCCTGACTTGCTATATAAGCTCCAAATTACTGCCAGTTACTAATAGATCATCAACACATACCAGAATAACAAACAACTCCTTTCCTACCTTCTTTGTAAACAAGGAATAATCATAATGAGACTGTGTAAATCCCATATTACTCAATGCTTGAGTTAGTTTTAGATTCCACTGCCTTGGTGCTTGCTTCAAGCCATACAAAGATTTATATAATTTGCAAACCATAGACTTCTCCCCCTGGGTTGCAAAACAATCTGGAACCTGCATATACAGCTCTTCCAGAAGATAACCTTGAAGAAAGGCATTGTGAACATCCATTTGAAATATAAACCAACCATTAGAAGCAGCTAAGGCCACAACTGACCTCACAGTTACCATCTTAGCTATTGGTGAGAAGGTCTCAGTGTAATCTAGACCTTCCTGCTGATTATACCCTTTGGCCACTAGTCTGGCCTTATATGTTTCAACAGCCCCTGAGGCATGATATTTCACTTTATACACCCATTTGCAACCAATAGGAGTCTTATCATGTGAAAGAGGAACAATAGTCCAAGTACAATTTTCTTCTAGAGCAGTAATTTATGTTTGCATGGTTTTAACCCAATGAGGATCTAAACATGCTTCTTTAATTGACTTAGGTTCAGTAATGGTAGAATAAGCAGCAAGAGAAGCTCTATAAGAAGGAGACAGTCTAGAATAAGAAACATATTTGGAAAGTTGATATAGACAAACACTTTTAATACTAGGAGTAACATAGTTATCCAACCAACTAGGAGGTTTTGAGAGTCTGGTAGATCTTCTAAGAAAAGGTTGATTTTCAGTAGATACAACTATGTCAGAAGGAGTAGAAAGTGAGTGAGAATCAACTAGAGATGATGTAGAGACTGAGGTATCATTTGAAGTATCTGAAGTAATAACAGACTCAGGAAGACAAGAAGAGTCATCAAAAAAATGTAGAACAGGAAATACAGGAGAAGGAGAAGATTGAAGATCTGTAAAAGGAAATATACCTTCTTTAAACACTGTATCTCTGCTAACAAAAAAGGAGTGAGATCTCAGATCATATAATATATAACCTTTTTTTTTATGAAGAGTAACCTAAATGTATTGCATGGATAGCTCTGGGAGAAAATTTATCTAAATGTTTAGGAGTAGTAGCATAGCATAAGGAACCAAAGACTCTCATATGTTGAAGAGAAGGAACTTTACCATACAATACTTCAAAATGAGATTTATTTTGCAGTACTACAGAGGGTAGTCTGTTCAGAATATATACTGCTGTAGAAACACAACAACCCCAGTACTTCAAAGGAATACTTGCTTGAAACCTTAATGCCCTGGCCATATCAAGAATAGATCTATGTTCTCTCTCAACAACCCCATTTTGTTGAGGAGAATAAACACAAGAACTCTGATGTATAACTCCACATTCCTTGAATAGACTAGATACTTGAGAGTTAACAAACTCAGTTCCATTATCTGTCCTAAAACACTTAACATTGACTCCAAATTCTGTTTTCACCATACTTAAGAAATCTTTCAGAACTATAAGACAATCAGACTTAGTATGTAACAAAGAAATCCAAGTATATCTAGATTTATCATCCACTAATGTAAGAAAATATCTCTTTCCATCATGATTAGAAACTCTGTAAGGACCCCAAACATCTCCATGTACAATATCAAATGAAGAAGCAGAAGTAGTAATACTAACAGGAAGTGGAAGTTTAGATTGTTTTGCAAGAGGACATACAATACAATGATGATCTTCATAAGATACAAAAGGTAAACACTTTATTCTACTGAGTACTTTAAGAGGAGCATGACCAAGTCTCTTATGCCAAAGTTCACACAAAGAATTACAACTAGCAGTAGTCACCTTAGATTTGTCTACATTAGGAACTTCAGTAGTAGAATTATGAGCCTGAAAACCACCAATGCCAGCTGAAGTACACAATCTAGTCTGAAGCAGATATAAACCTTGATCTTCTCTACCAATCCCCAGGACCTTCCCATTTGAAAGATCCTGAAAGACACAGAAGTCAGGAAAAAATATCACAGCACACTTCAGTTGCTTGGTTAAATGAGATACATATAGTAGATTGTATTTGAATTCCGGAATAAACAACACATCATTTACAGTCTTATCTATAAATACTAAGGATTCACCAATATGACTAATAGATGCTTGACTTCCCGTAGGAAGATTAACATGCATATTACTCTTATCACCAAGACCTCTATATTGAGTCATTAGACTAGCATTATGAACCATGTCATTAGAAGCTCCAGTATCAGTTATCCAATTTTTGTTAACCACATCAGACATAAAGGCTGTTATCATACATGCAGTGCTAGTAGTAGCAACATTAGCAATAGGCTCTACATATTTTCCTTTGTTTAACATCTGAAGGATCTGTGAGTACTGCTCAGGTGTGAATAAGGATACACCACCATGTGTACCTGTTTGAGTAGTATTAGTAGAGGAAGCATGATTATCAAATGCTCTTACCTCATTACCTTGATTGCTTCCAGTAGCATTGTTGGCATAGGAATTAGAGGTGGTTCCTTTCCTCTTGGGATATCCATGGAGCTTATAACAAGTTTCCCTGGTATGACCTTTAAAATGACAGAAATCACAAAACAGATGAGCCTCCCCATTAGGCCTACCATCACCATAGTTTCTCTGCCTATAACCACCATTTCTTCCATTTTGATTATTTAAACAAGAGTATTGACCTTGAGATACTTTGTTACTCATAAGAGCAACTTCTGAATGTGAATCAGATAGAGAGGATCCAGTGCTTATACCATTCACCCTTTGACTTTCAACATTAATAATCATAGCATAGGCTTGATTAACACTAGGGACAGGAATTATCATCACAATTTGACTCTTAGTATGAGCATAGGTCTCATTTAGTCCCATTAGGAATTGCCAATGTTTGTGATACTGAAAATGTTCAGAATAAAACTTTGCTTCATCACAAGCACATGAAGGAGGAGGCATTAGAGTTTCAAACTCATCCCACAATTTTCTAAGTCTAGAAAAATAACTTGATACAGAAGCGATACCTTGAGATAGTGTAACAATTTCTTTATGTAGAAAGAAAGCCCTGGATGCATTGACCTTATCAAACCTCTCACGAAGATCTTCCCAAACTCTGTGTGCATCAGATACATAGATGATTGTATTCAGTAAACCTTTAGAAACAGAATTCATTATCCATCCCAAGACAATGGCATTACACCTATCCCACAGATCATGCATCGAAGAAGGATACATATCCTTTTTACATGTTCCTAACAGAAATCCTAACTTGTTTTTTCCCAGAAGTACAAGTTTCAAGGATTTACTCCATAGAGAGTAATTTTCAGATCCTAGAAGTTGGATTGAGGTAAGAACTGGACCTTGAGTATCTGATGGATGAATGAACAAGGGATGATTGTGATCAATTCGTTCAGATTCAGTAGAAGATCTTCCCTACACTTGCACTTCTTCACTTACAGTTCCTTAACTTGGAAGCACCATGATTGATTCACCAACAAATTTCCAGAAATTAACAGAGTTCAAACTCAAAGATGACAAACTTTTTCCATGATTGCAACAGAGATCTAATCACAGAATGATCACCAGATCGTACAACAAACTTTTATCAGCAAATAGAAGAGCTAATGAGATGATTTCACTCTATGAAGATGTTAGACACAGAATACTTCACTGTGCTCTGATACCATGATGAGAATCACCATTAATGGAGATTTGAGAAGAGAAGAAAAATCATTCATTCATTGTGTGTGACTTTACATTCAAGATATGTATATATATATATATATACAAGTAAATGAGTTGTAACTAGAAGATTCTCCCTAACTGAATTCTAACTAACTTCTACAACTAACTAACTAACTTTTATTAACTCATCAGAACAACAATTGAATAAATCCTTTTATGGAGAATCTCTTCAAATCAACAAGTTTGAACAACACAACAAGACCTTTGAATCATAAATGGTGGATGAACACTAAAGTGAAAAGAAAATTATAAACGAAAATGACCAGTCTGAGATGATATTTAGCTACCATATATATACTTGTAGGAGTATATTATATGTCTAACCCTAGTTACATACCCCATATAAAAAAGATAAAGAAAAGAGCAAGACCTACAAAAACAATAATAACACTTGTTAGTTGGGACATTTATGATAGTCAGAAGATGTTATTCTCCGGTTGAGCAAGTTATAATTTTTCAATAGTTTTTCTCTTTGTATTGAAATACATCTCAAAACCATATGGCTTCTCATCTTCATCCTTCTTGATCTTTTTATTCTTTCCATTTTCTGACCTCATGTTTTAAGTCCATTCTAGTTGGTTAATTAGTATTTTTGGTTATTCCTTCTAGTATTCATTAGCAACATGTTCATCCAATGGCTTTTTTCTCCTTATTCCCACAATCTTTTTTGTTACTATTCACCTACTTTTCAGTAGCTCTAGCCATGACTGATTCCGCTAGTGTAATTGAAACTCCTGGAGAGTCAAATATTTGTGCATTGATAGGATGGAGACGATTACCATTTTTGATATTTGAAGATTCTTCCATATTTACATCCCTTTAGGTTACAGTCTGTTCAAGAATGAATGTGTAAACTTGTTGTCAAATGATTTATATATATGCTTTCACTTTTTCTATAGGCTCGGATTGATGCAAGTATAGGTTTAGTGGATATGACGAATCGTTTAAAATCATACTTATATAATGAATTTTTTTTAATTTGGCAAGTAAGAAATTAAATATTTTTATTTTGACTTACAAGTGCAAGATTTCTATTTAGAGATGAAAAAAGAAAATATTATTTTGGAGTCTTTATAGATTAGTTACTTTGTTACATATTTTTTTAAAAAAAAACTACTTTTTTTGGAGAATTAGATAAAGTTATTTCATACACGTGATTTAGTTTTATTTGATACATAGTTTATGAAAGTAATTGAGACTTTTAATTTTGTCATCTTAAATTAATAATTTATATTTTTAAAAAATTCTTTATATCAATAACTAGTTATAATTGATTGTATTACTTTAAACTGATGAAAAAAGTAAAAAACATTAAATGAAAAGATCTAAAAAATATTAATCTTGATAATAGATGAAAAATTAAAAGGGAATACGATTTTTTTTTTTGGCAAACAAACAATAATTCAGCCATTTATTCAAAAATGTATGACTATTATGATTTTGATAAAATTCTAATAAAACTAACTTGTTGTTGTGTTGGTGGTGGTGGAAGCTGATGATTGATGACATTCAACCTATGATGGACATTTGGTGGAAATGGCAAAACTGACATTGAAAAGATTCCATACTACCGATGGGACAACAAGGAGCAAAAACCATATTTGCCAAAAGATAACAATTGCACTTACCATAAATGATTACACTTTTAGGCTTTAAATACCCCTAGGAGCTTGATTAGTTCGAAGAATGTTATCCATGATTGATTAATAATTTCTTTTCGGGAAGAATATGAGTATAATTTTCTTTAAAAATACTGCATTGAACTTTGAAGAAATGCTCTAGTTCAATAGAAGTTCAAACAATTTGAATTTGATAAAAACTTAAATTGTTAATTATACTAGATTATTCATAGAACTTAGACATAAAATTGAAATTAAAGAAAAGATTTATCCCATTTATATTTATTGCAGTAATACAAAAAGGATGGAAGGCTATTCTTGAACTGCATTTTGTACCCATATTTTTTTAAATAAGTATCTCGCAAAGTTATGAAATTACTTCATTTTTTTTATATAAAAAAATTAACATGGAAAAAAATTGAATATAAATATTTAAAACACACACAAATTGATAAATGCTCAGTAAATAAAATATTGACCTTCTTAGAATGTAATTGGTTCGCGTTGTTGTAACGTTATAAAACATAAAAAATATACCACCAGAAAATATATTATTTTAACGTAGAAAACTTAAAACTTTTAAGTAAATATAAATTGTGTACCGCCATAAATATACCACCATATGACATTACCATTTAAATATTATAATATATCTAAAATTACAAACTGTACTTTTTAAAAACTATGTTAAAAATGAGTTATCTTTAAAATTTCATATCAAATCATTCACAGTATAAGATCGATCCAAGGGAATATAACTACCAAAAATATAAAAATCAAACTAGGGATATAGTAACATCTTACAACTCGAAATAACTAAGAAACTAAAAATAATCATTTTTGGAATGAAAGAAGAGAAATCTAGAAAATTTATCTATATTAAGAAAGTGAGATTTGGTTATTTTAAAATAGCCATAACTTCTAGTAAGGATGATTTAGAGGTAGTTCTTGATATGACTGGAAAGCCCTTAGAAAGATGCAATTTCAATATTGTATGAGTGAGTTATACCCTCCGTAAGTTGGACTGTCAATTTGAGAAAAGTTCCAATCCTGATTTAGGGAAGGGCAAACAAGTATTTTTACCTATTAATTTTATATTTCATTTTAGGGGTTTATTGGGGTAAAACAAGAAGTCTTAGATCACTTTGGCTAAGTCAGAATTACGCTAAGGGCTTGGAGAAGAGAGAAAAGAAGAAAGAAAGGGAGAGTAGTCAAGAATTCGCCAAAAACCTCAAGCTTTGCAAGTGGAATTCGTCCCTATCAGGGTATGTGAGTTCTCCATAATATTTTATTTCGTTCACAGATATGCTGAAATTATACCTCCCTAAAGAAGTATAAGCGGTTGTAATCAAGAAGAGAACCCAACTAGTAGGTTGGGATCGATCGCATGAGGAAAATGATTTACACTTAACTTTAATTCAGAATTACGTCTATTTAGCCAAGGTCTTTCCCAAAACAAGTAATTAAGGGGGGGGGGTTAGTGAAATAAGTTCCTTAAACAGTCTAAGTTAACAAATAAATGAAAATAGATGTTGAGTTTTTATCAATTTGTGAGAATAACTAGGGTATATGTGTTCCTCACAGGTTCATAACGTCGTATTCCTAGCAATAACAATTATTTCCTAGTGTTATACATGCAAAGTTTCAAGTTAGGTATCTCTAAATCCTTGGTCCGACATCTAGAGAATTTCACTCTGTACCTTGGTCCGAGACGTGTGTTTGCTTTACTAATCCTTAGCTTTAGCTCATATAAGACATGGTAATCAATGTATGGCTTCATTATTACTTTGAACCAATCGACACTAGCCTATTAGATAGTATCACACTTAATCTATGTTGGTAATTCTTTTCCTATTCCTACCTACTTTGTCCGGAAGGCAACAACAAGGCAAGTTCTAACACGTGCACTTGTTAAAAATGCTTCTTAGCGAAAGAATTATCAATACATGCAAAAAAACTAGTTGAGAATTGCTTAATGCTAGGATTACTTTGTCAATGCCCATGGTTCCCACAACCCTAGTTGCGGATTAAGTAACCCATCCAAGCAAGATCACAATTCATGATTTTGAAGATGAAATCATGAACTAGTTTAACAATAAGAAGAAACCCAGAAATTCAACTTGATTAATTGATTAATTGCCAAAAGTTTGCAAAACCCAATCTCCAAAGCACAAAAATAGAACAAGAACAATGGTAGCTAATATCAAAAACAAGGTTTCAAACTCTTATATATATAAAAAAACATAGTCATAAAGAAAATGGAACTGAAATAAGGAAAGTTTGTTTAATTGACGCGGATTCAATCCACCGACCAACGAACGAACCGTCGATCAATGGACAGCCCGTAGACTCCTCCTATCGATCAGGACTACGTATATTTTTTTCCTCTTCAGATGGAACCCTTTTTGAACCAATCGACGAACCAACAACATGGTCCATCGATAAATCTACTGTCTGTCGATGCCCCTCCATCGCTCTACACGTAGAATTTTTCAAAACTCGGGTACTAGAACCTTCTCTGAAACAAATAATGGTTGACCAGTACGTTCTGTCGATCAATAGATGGACCGTGGTTGCATCTCATAGTTTCACACTTTGTCATACTTCCTTGAATTTTCTCCAAAGTCTTGAGCTGACCATCTATAGTCATTGACTACGATTTTTCAATTGAACGATGGACCGCCGATGGCCTCCGTAGGTCCTGTTCTGTATTATTTTCAGTTATTTCCTTATCTATCCGCCTGAACATCTTTCTTGCAAAACAAATAGAAAACTTGTTAAAACTGCTAGAAATAGGCTCTAGGCACACACACCCCTTAAGTAAATTGCATTTAAAATATCGTGAAGCGACTGTACATTAACACGCTCAACTTAGATTTGTTTTTTATCCTCAAGCGAAACACTATGACTCAAAACAACATTTGTACAACAATATACACTTTTAAGCTCTAGTAGTCACATGACTATCAATCCGACTCGTTCTTTTATTTGATGCAGGCTTACGCTCTTAGGTTTGACAAACTAACTCATGCACATCAAATCTTGACACAAACTCACCATGCAACAGACACCTCTACTGTTTGCCTCTCACTAAGGTACATATTTTCCAATACCACAACTAGTGCCCTAAAATCAAAGAAATCCTTATTTTTTACACAATGATTATGAATTTGAGTATAAGGATCTTTCCTCAACACTCATGCTCAAAAAAAAGTTCAAAAATAGTTAGTACTATTTTGTCATAGGCTTGCCGTTATTTTCACTGCTTAGGTTCACTACACTAGATTTTAGGATAATGGTAGGACTTTCTTGGATTGTAATGTAGGCTCAAGGTCAGGTGTGGTACACTTGCGTACATTTTTAGTAAATTTTTGCCTTCCTTGACATTACCGTTAAGCTTCCTACATATTTTCATTGCCTTTGACACCCTATTTTCTTCTCTTTTCTTTTTTTCCTTGCTCCTTTTTTGGATGTGACTTTAACTGCTTTTGCATCTTTTTCTCTTAAGACTCTTTTATATCTTTTCTTTTATTGTTCTTTTCTTTTTCAATCAATTGATAATTTGAGTCATATTTTTCGCACACTTAAGGGCTAAGCCGAGGTCACTTACTGCATTAGCCACCCTCAACTTAGGCTTTTGGCCTAAGTCTAGGTGCACATGTCCAAGGAGGGACCGAGGGACTAGGACCAAAACATTAGACCTTAGGAAGGTGAGTTGGTTAAAAAAATTGGTTTATTACAGGCTTAACATATTTGGATAAAAAAGGGACCATTCTTTCATTTGGTTAACTTCTTTTAGACTAGATATTGTCTATTTTGAACAAGGGTTATTGATCCCTTCCTAGCTTCTAACACATATTCCTTCGTAGGACTAACCGGGAAAGTTCTATTTAGGTACCAAATGTTGAACACTCAAATCTCCTCACACTCTTTTATCACATCATTACACTATCAGATTATGAGATTTCCCAGTTTAGGCCTTAGTTGAAGGTCATGAGTGGGTGACTATTTGTGTCATGCTCAGAGCCAACACATTCAACTTTTTTTCACCTATAAATGCAAGAACTATCCAGGATAGGGCATCATTTTTATCAGCCATCATGCTTCATTTTTCATGCTTATATATTTTTACAAAATACAACACGCGGTTCAACAAATAATTAAGCAGTCTCTTGGGGAAAAAGATCATTGGAAAGAAACTCCAAGAGAGGATAGTGAGTAAGGCTACTCAGGCTCCACCCTAACACTAACTCTCCATTTACCCCACCCTAATAGAAAAACATGAAATTGTCCCTAATGCATAATACATCACAAGTACAAGGTAGTAAGTGAAGCAAACTTACGGCGCATAGAGCCGAAAAACTATCAACATACGGGTGGGTTCAGTTTTTTGAAAACTGTATGATCATCACTTGGGTAACCCTCAGTATTTCCCACATAACCCTCCCTACCATTAGTAGTGCTCCTATCACCCATCACCGGTAGTTCCCTCATCTGGCGCACATTTTACTTTACCACAGAGTCCCTCCTAGTGTCACGACCGGAATCTAGACCCCAGACGAGACCGGCGTCGTTGACCTCTCAGAGGTCGCAAACAAGCCTACTTACGTCATTCTTACTTTACATAGGTTAATTTTAGCTGAAATTTTGAAATTTTTGATCATTAATCATACTTGCTAAACATTCTTAATATTTCCTAATCATTCATAATCAACCATCTAACATTTAAGAGATAAGCAATGAAAGAAATAATTCATTTACTATTAATTGTATATCAGCCAAAGTAGCACCAATACAAAGTCTAAACCAAAACAGGAAAGAAACGCTAGTGAACATGCTCCACTAGCTCAACTCTAAAACTATGCTAGAATGTAAAATAGTAGCATCCTCGAAAGCATGAGGACCTACCAAACTCCGAATGAATGCTGACGTCCGGATAGCTGCAACAACGAACCTGTTGCTCTACCGCCTACCTGTTCCTGCACCTAAAAGTAGATGTTTGTATGGAATTAGTACACACTTGTACTAAGTATGGGTATATGCAAGCACACACCATGGACATGCATGAGAAAGAGTCGCTCTTTCCTAACAATATGAATTTTGGAAGTCAAGTCAGTGGACTTGCCATATTGAGATTGGGAAAGTTATGCCATGAAAGTGATACGCATCATTATAATTATCAAATTGCACACAACACATGACATCTGCATATAACACAAAACATATGACACAGAGCTTCTTTCATATTATTCATTCATATGCCATGAAACCTTGTTACCATGGACTTAACCTTAAGAATTTCCAAAATGAGGGCTCAACTATGGGACCTCAAGTAGGGAGCCTTCTTTAGCAAACACAGAGTCTGCTTCATTCATTCATACGTACCTCATTTTAGTTCATTCATAGGCCAGTGTGAACACCAGCTATACCTAGAATGTAGTTTTAGACTTTCATCGGGTTTGTTGTGCAATGATCAGGAATAACCTAATGACATTACCTGAATCTAGCTCACCTCTTGATTATCCTATCATAACACCTTCAGAATCTTTCATTTCTTTATATGATTCATTTGAGGTTGGCCTCATTCATTCATTGGGCACTTGAACTTTAACCGACATAGATCATGTGAGCATCATGAAATCCAGTGTCTCCCCTACACCGAAAAGAAGTGGAATCACCGGCCAAAGTGAGTCAATAACATGCTAGCGTATATGGGAATTTAACCTCACCAGATCCCTATAGTGGAAATATAGGTTCAAAGACTAGGAGATGTTTGGATACCCATACCCGGCAAGCCGAACAGTCTCATCTCATGAGAGTTACGTGAAACTCTGCCCTTCCCGAAAGAAGGCATTACCGCTCATAGCTAGCCTATCGGTGCTCAGTATAAAGTTCCATTACATTCAACTCATACATCATGGAAGCTGGCTTCTAGTATGAGGACATCATAGGTCAATAGATGATTTCTCATATCATCATTAGTATTAAGTGTTTTTAACTCAATATTTTCATTAGAGTGTTCATAGAGACAGGTCTCTTCATTATCTTACACTCTCATCGGTGAGTACGTATTGATAACATTTACTTAGGCTCATTTGAGATTGCTCTCATCTTATACGTTAGCCTCACATCATGATTGTCACCACATTATTCATTATTAGCACCTTTATTTTCATAGTCACTCACCTCTTATTACGTGAATGTTCATTTCATAATCATGTCATTATATACCAATTCACTTGGTCGTTTAGTGTATCTTGCACTCGTATTTAATCCTCCTATGGTTCATCATTTCATGACGTACATCTTATGTTCACTTATTTTTGAACGTATGCTAGACTTATGTGTCTACACATACAAGCCATGGGGCTTTATTCATAGCTCGCTAAGTGATTCTTACTTTCCTAAGTTTATGTATTACAAGACTTATGTACCTTATATATATGCCAAGATCTTGATTTTTGATCTAAGTAGATGGCATTATTCTTGAATATTTTACTCACGTATGACTTATGTATCGATACAGAGGTTTAGGCATGGAAACCCAATTCTTGAATCACTTGGATATCATTTATATTTTTTATGATTTTTTTTTTAAAATTCATAACATTAAAACTCTAAATTAAATCTCAACATTTTCATGACATAATTATTTTTCTATTTTAATTAGAATTCTAAATTAAATCTCAATTTATATGAAAAAACTAATTTTCTATTTTTAATTAGAATTCTAAACAAAATCTCCATATTTACATGAAAGAATAAATTTTCTATTTTAATTAGAATTCTAAATTAAATCTCCATATTTACATGAAAGAATTAATTTTCTATTTTAATTAGAACCCTAATTTAAATCTCAATCTTTACATGAAGGGATAAATTTTCTATTTTAATTTTACTATTAATTAACCGAAGGGTTGTGTGTTCGAGTCCCCACAATCCTTTTGATTTTTAGGATTTAAATTCATTACCATAGGGAGGTTGTGGGTTCGAACCCCCACAGCCCCCTTATTTTTCTTTCTTTTTTCGCTGAGGAGGAAGCTGTGAGGTGGTGGGTTCGAACCCCACAACCCCTCCATCTTTATTTTTATTTAATAAGGGCGAGTGGCAGTGAGGTTGTGGGATCGAGTCCCCATAGCCTCACTTTATTTCCTAATATTTCGCCCCCCTTAAGCGCTGAGGTCGTGGTTTCGATCCCCACGCCTTGCAATTTTTTTTCTCTTCCTCGTGCGTACTGGGAGGTCGTTGTTTCGAATCCCACGTCTCCCCTTTATTTTTTCCTTTTCTTTTCGCAAGGGAGGAGCTGGTCGCGAGTTCGATCCCCCCCAGCCCCATTTTCTTTTTCCTTCTTTTTTTTGCAGCAAGACAGGGGCGAGGGTTCGATTCCCCCAGCCCTTTTTTTTAATTAAGGCATGTTGCAAGGAGGTCCTTGGATCGATCCCTGCAGCCCTCAAAACTTTTTTTTTATTTCTTTGCCGTCCAAAAATTTCCAGATTTTTTTAATGCCTATTTCTAAGTTCAGGAAATTTATTCCATGATTTTTCTGCACTTTTTCATCAAATTTCACATTAGTTCTTAGGGAGATTTCATGGTTTATTCATAATGGTTTAGGTACATTTTCATAGATTCGTTTAACCAAGAATTTCTCCCTCAATCAAGCCACCTAAAATTTCATATGAACTTCACGCCTTACCCCATTTTATTCACGAAAAATATACAACCATATTACATGAAACATTTGGAGCATTACATAGAGAATCTCATTCACCCTAACATTCTTACACACACACACTTGCACATAATTTTTAAAAAAAAACATGATTGCCTTACATATGATTCCAAGTACACCAACATAATCATATTCATCACGAAAACATATATACACCTAAATCTACCAGCAATCATACCCAACCTAAAATTCATTGGGAGCTAGGGTTAAGGACATAAAAAGGGAAACAACCCTAGTTATCGGAATGAATATCTTGAACCTTAAGGGGTCTCTTGGGAAAGGGACCAAGAGAGAAGAAACCCATACCTTAATCGATGTTCAAATGCTGATGTTGCTGCCCGGAAACTCCTCGAAACCACTCCCAATTTACTTCAACGTACACCTCACTCGACGAACCTTTCTTACCTTTGACGTTTTGATTACTCTTTCTTTTACTTAAAAATTCTTGTGAGTTCTTCAAGTGTGATTAACTCTAGATGTATTTTCAATTCTTGAAATTTTTTTTGGAAGAAACCAATGTGAGAGAGTGATATGGAGAACGTGAGAGACAGACAGAGTGTTATTAGGATTAGGAGACTAAATTCAAGACTTAGTCAAATAGGATTTAAATTAGAATAATACAAATCTGATTTACTTTAATTTATACGTAAAAGGACCAGTATCCCGTAAAATTTCAAATTTTTAATTAATAATTAAATCTCCTTAAGTACCTATTTTTTTTTGGATCGTTACATTATCCCCCCCTTAGGAACATTCTATCCCGAATGACACTACCATTACACATCGTAATGCTAATCCGATTACTTTTTCTTTTACTTAAAAATTCTTGTGAGTTCTTCAAGTGTGATTAACTCTAGATGTATTTTCAGTTCTTGAAATTATTTTTGGAAGAAACCAACGTGAGAGAGAGATATGGAGAACGTGCGAGAGAGATAGAGTGTTATTAGGATTAGGAGACTAAATTCAAGACTTAGTCAAATACGATTTTAATTAGAACAATACAAATCTGATTTATTTTAATTAATACGTAAAAGGACCATTATGCCCTTAAAATTTCAGATTTTTAATTAATAATTAAATCACCTTAAGTACCTATTATTTAATTTATTTATTTATTTCTGGATCGTTACACCTAGACTTCTGTAGCTCCAACCTCTCTCTCTCTCTTTTCGCATGCTCCTTATAACCGGACTCAATGGTGTATCTTGAGCGATGCCTCTTGGCACGACCTTAATGATTAGATGGTGGCTCAGTAGGGGCCTTGAACAAAGCCTCTAGAACTATGTCCTTTGCTAGCTTTATAAGAGCACTCTCACGCGCAGTCCCCGTCATCTCCAAGGTGACATACACATACTCTCGCAAGCTAGAAATCTCAGCCTAAGTAGTAGGGAGGTTAGCAGTAGGGGTGGGCCGTGCTAGAACCCACATCTCAGCATCAAAGCATTCGTGGACCGCCTAAATTTGCAGCTCAACCTACTTAGCCACCCACTTCTCTATGCGGTCCTCAACCTCAGCAATGGATATTCGAATCCAAGGTTTAATGTGGTGTAGCTGGGTGGCCACCTTTTACTCTAACTTATAGACGTGATCTAGAGGGACCAATGCTGCAGATGGTAGTGTGGATCAGGATGAACTCGGGGTCTTACAGGCTGTATGTGATGAATAAGCCGAGTGGGGTCAGCATGCTTTGGTGCTGCAGGGTCGGACCCTTAGGCTAACTCTATAGTGCCAGGCAAATTCTCGCCCAGTGGCAAAAACTCAATCCTGGGCCCTCTGCGTGGTGGCATTACATTGGCCTCATCCTCGATGAGACCTATATAAATTGTCCCCACTGGGCTACGGAGTGTATCTCAGTGACAAATAGGCACTCCGGTGTCCTTGCACAGCTGAAAGATAAGAAATGCAAAATCTATATCTTGCCCAACTACTAGTGCTGCTACCAATACCTCGCCCTATCCCATGTAAGTACATTATTCGTATTTGAGGGAAATAATCAGTGTCAGACTAACAATCAGAAAAAAATTGCCATAAAACTGAGGTGACCTTCCTAATTAGACCTCGGGGATCTATCACCCAGCCTGGCCTCTCACCATCTGTTGCCAGATATTGAGCCAACTGTTTCTTCATCTCCTCACGTTTCCCTACACTTTGTTGAAACTCACACTCTTCACCACCACTCACTTGTACTCAAACTCTGAAGTATTTCGGATTCATTATGACCCGGTGGTAGATCGTACTAGAAATAGTGTATGGTAGCCTTTGATATGTCAACCCGACAACCCGGACTAGAGTAGAGGTGAAAGGGTCCTATTTAGAAGGTCTTTCCTTCCTGTCTATGGAACCTCGAAGAGTAGCCACATAGGAGACAAAGAACAACTAGACTACTTCCTCTCTATATGTGCCCAAATCCCTGCGCTATCCAATCGAATTTTATGAAGATTGAACAATCTATGCACCTTAAGGACCGTAGGCAAACTCCATTTGAGGAATTGATACTCTACTGTAACTAGCCGGGTCATCACCCCATGTTATGCAACATCTTTGCATCCCAATACACCTGGTATTGTCCCTTTACCACCACTGATTTGGTTCATTAGGAACAGGTGCAGGTTCATCAACTCGGGGTGCAGGTGCATACTCTGAACTGGTAGCCTCCTCAAACGAGGCTTGGTGGTCATGTTCCTCTATCCTCATGGATCCTTGAAAGGTGGAACTAGAAGCAGTGGCCCTTTTGACCCAGAATATTTGGCCATCCCATGAGGTGGAAGCAGACGTAGAGTCGGATGTTGAGCCCTTTTTAGAACTGTAAGCAACATCAGATGTTGAACCGGTCACTGTGCACTCCTCATTATACTGGGAATCATGGATTAATCTGGGAGTCACCTTCTAGGGGGTTCCTCTTATAACATTTGCTACTGCAGCCGGTGCTATGGAACCTAGAGGGACATAGCCTGGGTCTCGCTCGTTATCGGAGTCTTCTTTGATCATTCAACGATATGGGGAAAGCGACTTCTATTTTCCTCTTTCTGTGTAGACAATGTCCTTATTAGGATCCTTTGGTACCTGTAAAGTAGTCGTTAGTCTCAACTCATCATAGCTACACACTCAAAACATAATGGAAAGAAGAAAACTTGAAAAATAAAAACACAATTCTGTTCTGCAGATTCACATCGACGAGACCCATCGATTGTATATAGATTTTGTCCGTCTTCCAACACTTAGACTTATTCTTGGATGAGTTTAAAACAGGTTCTTTTATGGAAACGACGGATGTTCAGAATGGTCCTTCTAAAAATTGACAGAACCTAGTCCACATTCGTCGTCTGACACTTATATTTATTTTAGAATTTGGTGTAGGTTCTGTGATAGAAGCGACGGACATGAAGAACGGTCAGTCAATCAATTGATAGACCGTGGTTCACTTCCGTTGTTTTATACTTCAACATTTTTAGGGTGATTCAGTCAATGGGGTCTCGTACTGTTGGCTTAAGACAACATTCAAGCCGTTTACAAGTTCAAATATTTAGTTCCTTTAGTGACTCCTTTTTACACAAATAAGTTAGAACAATTTTAACACAACAAGGTTGTAGTTCGTCATTCCTAAGGTTCCGATTTGATGAAATTATTTACCAAATTCTGTAGACATATGGAACCCTAAGTCGAAAGTTTTAGACAACTACAGTTTTAACTTGTTAAATTCGCTACACAACCACTGTCCATCATCCCTATGGGAGTAATTACACATTTTTAAGCACAAAATTTTACATAATTTAGTCCCAAGGTAAGGACCCACTTTTGGACTCCTATTTGTTACTATGAAAGTGATTTCAAAATTTAGGAGAAATCAAAGAACCTTTCTTAGCAGTGATGTCGTTGTGAGTGACTTGGAACAAGTAGCCTACGACTCCAACCTCGAACACTGGCCTCTTGAGAATGAAGAAACATAGAATTAAGAAGAGATTGACAGTTTGGGAAAGTAAGCATTCTGATGAGTCAGTGATTGGAATTTAGAGAGGTTGAATTTGAGTGAAATATGAAGGAAACAACAGAAGAAAACGGTTATGGAAGTGAATTTTAAAAGAAATGGAAAGAGGGATTGAGTTTGAAAAGTAATGTCTTTTAATATTACCGGCCAGGTTGGATCGGATAACTAGCGATGTGGACTTGCAAAACTCCGTCGATGGTCAGTAGGTCAATTGACGGCCTGTCGATTGAGATCGTCGATCACTTCTAGACTAAGAAAATTTTGGAAACATACATGGGATCTATTAACACCAATGACGTCCGTCGATGGGGTTAGTAGGCCTCTGCACCAGACCATTTTTGAAGATTTTTTCTTTTGCTCCCTGCACATATAATACCCTAGGCTATTCTTTTTATATATTTCTGGACACTTTTGAGATACAAACCCTATACTAATCTTTATCCAACACGAGCACACAAGAAAGAACAAAATAATGAGACAAACGAACCAAAAACTATGACTATTTCTACAATAAACCAAAAACCTATTGTTTGCTAGAGGATACATCTTGGGTTGCCTCTCAAGAAGCGCTTGATTTAATGACGCGGAACGACACATGCCCCTTGATTACTCAGATCATCAAGAAGATACACCTCAACCACTTCATGAGCACTGTCTACATGCCCTAGATAGATCTTTATTTATAGCCCGTTAACTGTAAGCTTTACACTTTCCTTATTCTCCAACTTAACTGTTCCATGCAGAAACACTTTAGTGATGAGGAATGGCTTTGTCCACTTAGACTTGAGTTTATCCGAAAATAAGTGTATCCTAGAATTGAATAGAAGCACCAAATCACCAACAAAAATTCTCGCTTTTAAATCCTTTGGTCGTGATACTTCTTCATCTTCCCTTTATAGATGGATGAACTTTCATAGGCCTTTAGGCGAACCTCATCAAGATCATTCAACCCATTTAGTGTTTGTTTTGCCGCTTAAGTCTCCAACATCAATTTCTTCATCGCCCACATTGCATAGTACTCTAGCTCAACCAACAAGTGACAGGTCTTCCCATATACAAGTTGGTATGGAGACTTCTATCAAACTCCAGCATCATGAAGTAAGCCCAAAAATCATCATAAGCCTCCTTGACCACTCTGTTCTAGAATTTGCTTTTTCTCACGATTTGACACCTCAACTTGTCCTCTAGTATGTGGATTGTAAGGAGTAGCCACATTATGGCGAACACCATATTTATCCAATAGCCCTTTGAAAAATTTATTACAAAAGTGAGAGACACCATCACTAATTATGGCCTCAGGTGTGACAAATATGGAGAAGATGTTTTTTTTCAAGAATACGGTGACACTTTGCCCTTCGTTTCATTGTTAGAGAGCGCAATTGCTTCCACCATTTCGATACAAAGTCAACCACCACAAGAATATACTTTATCCCATGAGAACTCACAAATGGGACCATAAAGTCAATGCTTTATACGTCAAATAGCTCAATCACTAGAATAAGATTCAAGGGAAGTTCTTGCCTCTTCGAAATTCCCCCATATCGTTGGTATCGATCAAAATATTTGGAAAAATCATGAGCATCTTTGTGTATGGTTGGCAAGTAATACCCACACTGCAGGATCTTATGCTCTATCCGGATACCACTATGGTGTCCACTCACAGGCGAGGAATGGCACGTCTCCAGAACACTCAACATTTCAACCATAGGTACACAACGACGGATAATCCCGTTACCACAACTTGATATAAGCAAGCTCATCCAAAAAGAACTTTTTCACATCATACATGATTTCTTTCCTCTGGTGGAAGGTCAAGTCTGACGACACTACATTACTTGTAAGAATTTAATTCGCAAAGTGTGCGAACCATGGGATCAAATCCTGAGACGCGACCAATATATGTTTATATGCGAATGCATCATCAATTTCAGCCATTTCTCCCAATTCATGCATAGCTTCATCCTCCGATGTAGACAATGGTCGGCAGCTTGATTCTTAGTCCCCTTTCTATCTTTTACCTCAAAATCAAACTCTTATAGCAATAGTACCCATTTGATCAACCTTGCCTTAGAATCCTTATTCCCCATAAAGTCCCTCCATGCAGAATGGTCGTACACACTATGAGCCTTGTGCTAAGCAAATATGAGCGGAATTTCTCGAATGCAAACACCACTGCAAGAAGTTCCTGTTTGGTTACTGTATAGTTATTTTGAGCTTTATTTAGGGCTTTACTCACCTAGTAGATTGGGTGAATGATTTTATACCTTCTCAGTCCCAATACAACAGCAAATTCAAACCCACTCACATCACACATCACCTAAAATGGCTCATTCAAGTCTGGTGAAATAATAATGGGCACGGACACCAACTTCTCTTTCAACTCTCCAAATGCCTTCAAATAGGATTCATCAAACTGGAAATTACATTCCTTCACAAGAAGTTTGCACAAAGCATATGGAGTTTTCGAAAAATCCTCAATAAACATCCTATAAAAACAAGCGTGCCTAAGAAAACTTCTCACACCCTTGACAAAGATGGGTGTAGGAAGCTTCTCTATTATTTCCACTTTAGCTCGATCAACCTCGATTCCTTTTTCAGATATGTGATGGCTCAACACAATGCCTTCTTTCATCATAAAGTGACATTTCTCCCAATTTAGCGGCAAATACAATCCTCACTCCTCTTGAGCACCTCAGCCAAATTACTCAAATGCCGATCAAAAGAGTCCCCCACTAAAGAAAAATCATCCATGAACACCTCAATAGTGTCCACTATATCGGAGAATATCGACATCATATAATGCTGGAAGGTCGCCGCTGCATTACATAACCCAAACAACATGCTTTTGAATGCAATAGTGGCATAGGGAAAAGTGAATGTGGTCTTTTCTTGATCTTCTAGAGCGAGAGATATGTTATTGTAGCCTGAATAGTCATCAAGAAAGCAATACCAACCTTGTACTGTAAGTGTGTCTAGTATATGATCCATAACGGGCATGGAGAAATAGTCTTTTTCTGTAATTTCCGATAGTCCATGCAAACTTCTCGTTCAGTCACTGGCCGCATTGGAATAAGCTCGTTCTTATGATTAGGTTCCACTGTCATCCCACCCTTTTAGGAATGCAGTGAACAAGACACATCCAACTGATGTCCGCAATAGGGTAAATAACTCTAGCATCCAACCACTTGATGATCTCCTTTTTAACTACCTCTTGCATGAGAGGATTCAACCTTCTTTGGTTCTCAATACTTAATTTGTGATCCATCATGAGTTGGATTTTGTGAAAACAAATTCGGGAGGTACCCCAATAATCTCCGCAATAGTCTACTCAATGGTTCGCTCGAACCTCTTCAATACCGCCACTAAGCCCTCTACTTGTTGTTCATTCAAATATGCTGCAATTATCACCGAAAAAGTGTCATCTCTACACCGAAATACATACCTTAGATGGGTGGTAGATCCCTAAGCTCTAATTTTATGGCCTCATCAATAGATGGTTTCACGGGTGGAGACTCGCGATGCTTCATATCAAACTCCAATTTCTTTAGCTTAGACAAATATTCTTTTCGTTAAAGTGCAACCACCAAAGACCATACTCTTCAATACCATCAGTATCAAAATTCATGATAGTTGCCGCCAGTGCCTTGACATCTTGTCACTCTTCAATTCGCACTTTAGATACACTCTCAACCCTGTGGGATATAGCAAATACTGTTTGGAGCTCACCACTCTACTTCATAATCCTACATAAGCATCTGGGTTACAGCCACATAATCAATTCACTAGCCGGAACCATTTCTCATCGACAAAATATCACTTGCCGACAATGACCTCAACATAATAATGCTCGCTGAAAATGAACTCAATTTAATCATACTTGTCGATAACGACCTATGAATAATAAAATTTGCCAATAAATACCTCAATATCGCATTATTCACTGGGAAAGACATAGGCATCGCACATTCATCATACAAAGGACTCAACATCATAAATCATCACTAGTCTCATCACAATGTTCATAATCAATGCACACAAGAAATAACACATCACATAGGAAAGACAACAAATTGTACAATTCAAGTGCATGTCCATGTTTTCAAGACTTTTATCAATTAATCATTAAGTGTACAATACGTCAATTTACATTATCATGATCATTACGTAACATTATTTCATTTCAACCCTTTTTTACCCATGTAGATGTAACAAGTGGACGATTTAACCCTTCACCTCATTTGTATTATTCCCAATACACAAGCAACGAAGGAAGTGCATGAATTCAACTAGAATACAATATTTAGGTAGTCTTTTGACTTAATTCAAATAAAGATTACTCCAAAAGTTGAGCTTTTCACTTTAAAATGACTTCTAAAGCTATAAAATCCAAAATATATAAGTATTCACAATCACCCATCAGAAACAACACTTTCTACATCAATAATATAGAGATATGGGTCAACATCTAATATTATCCTAAAGTATTGTTGTCACATATACAAGCCACTAATAAAAGTATTGAATTCGAAAGATAAATACAAATCTCAGTTTTTGTTTCTCAAGTTGAACAAAGACTTAAAGAGAAGGAAAAGAGGGTTCACCAGATGACAAGAAGTTACCTCTCAGAACCTTAAATGAACCTCCAATGATGGGAGATGAAAAAGAAGAATAACTTAACTTAGTACGGTCTCCGAACCTACACAAGTGTAAAAGAGAGAGATAAGTAATAGCAACATACTACCATCAAGAAACCTAGAAAACAAATTACCTATATAGAAATGAATATCCCTTACTCTCCAACTGTATCTCCTCAAACTACAACCTAAACATAAATTAGTCCGACCAAGAAATTATATAATGCATGGCTCACTAGGACAATATTCACAGTTTAATAGCCACAAGTAAAAAAATAAATTTAATAAGTCAAACTTAAAGTCAAGTAGTTCAGTCACACATAAAGAGTTCATCAATATGAAAAATCAAATAAGTCACACATAAGCATCGAGGTATAAAGTCACATAATATATTCACTAGCTGGGACTATTTCTCATTGGCACAATATAATTTGGCGGTAATGACCACAACATCATAACACTCGCTGGAAGCCTAATTACACTTTCCAACAATGACCTTGACATAATAGCACTCGACGCTAAAGACCTCTACATCACAACATTGAACGACAAAGACCTCAACATTACAACATTCACAGGCAAAGCCTCGACATCATAAATACTGATGTCTCACCATGGTAATCACAATCAATGCACACAATTAATATCACAACACATAGAAAATACAACAAATTGCACAATTAAAGTCCACATTCATACTTTCAAGTATTTCACTAATCAATCAATAAGAGCACAATAAAGAAATTTACATCATCATGATAATCCAATATCCTTATTCATTTCAACTCTGTTTTATTCATTTAGATGTAATAAGTGGATGATTTAACCTTTCGCCTCATCCATTTTACTCCCAATACGCAAGAAACGAAGCAAGTACACAAATTCAACTAGAATACAAGGTTTAGGAAGCCACCTGGATTAACTCAAAGAAAAATCACTCCAAAAGTTGAGAATTACCCTTTCGAATCACTTCCGAAGCAAAACAATCCAAAATAAACAAGTATTTGTAATCACTCATCAGAAAGAACATTCCCACATCAAATTATACATAGAAATAGGTGAAAAAACTAAAAAACCAATATCATAATGGAGGTTTGAATCTGGAAACTCCTACTTGTCAACACTACTCAAGGCTTCAGGAACTCATTATATAATCATTTTGACAATGGGCTTAAAATCTCTTCATAAATCCACTTTTAATTCAAAACCTAAGTTCATGTACAACCCCATTTAATCAACCAAAAATCTTGATTCAAACTCATTAATTAATTAATTATAATGGATAATAAAAGATTTAGAGTTAAATCATTACCCAATGATTTCCCTCAAAAACCCCAAAAACTAAAATTTTTTGAAATATTGTTGCAACCCCATATTTTGGAAAACATTCAGTCATGGTCTCATTTTCTCATAGCGGTCACGATCCAGAGTCATGCTATGGTGATGAGTAAGGTAACTCAACTCATTAAGGTAGACAATCGCGTGCGATCACAAATCTCATCATTTAACCTAAATAAAAAAAAATAAATTTACAAACTCAATCATAAAAGACTCAGGGTCGATATTGGGGGATAAAAATTATAAAATCCTTAAACTTTATAAAAATTATCAATCAAGTCATTGTAGAGAGAAGATAGGAAACAAGTCTATCGCTGAGGGAAAAGAGGCAAAAGAGTGAGTAGATTATATTAATTGGAGAAGATTGAGGTGCCTTTTTACTAGGTCTGCATGGCATTGATCAAATGCCATGTGGAATAGTTAATTAAACAAAATAATTTAATTTATTTAAGTAATTCATGAGTTTTGGAGTAATCCAAATATTAATAGCCATCTACTTGGTTTTTCAGCATTATCATGCATTTGCTTTGTGAATTCATGCATGGAGTTAATTCGATTGGGAAGCTTATGGGATTATTAGGGACTATTAAGTTATGGATTAATCAGGGAATACTTGCAAATTAGGTAATTTCATATTTTATAGTCTAAAAAAAGATGTTATTTTTAATACTAATCAAATAACAAATCTAATAGAAGAATATTTTCTATGTTCATGAGTTGGTGTTCAAATTCACATAAAGAAAGACAAATTCTTTCATATTTTATTTCTTCGCACAACATAATATAACATATATTTTAGTTAATTAAATTCTATTCAATGATAGACAACATGCTACAGACATTGTGGGACAATACTCTTTACTGTCATAAAAAAATGTTGTGTAGCGGCAAACTTCAAATTAGGTAATGTTTTGTATAAGCATTAGTGCTAAAACTCTTTTGTATTTGATTCTTTAGTGATTGTAAATGAAATATGTTGAAATGATGTGCTTAATTTGGTGTTTAATTTTGTGTTCATCAAGCTTTATTGGTGCTACTTTTCCTAGAATAAATATTCAAGTTGGCTGAAGAGAGATTTGTTCTACCACTAAATTCATGGATATTATTGAAGTTGAGATTATTACACATTGCTTTAGATAAGTCATTGAAATTTTATAACCACCATTCCATTGGTAAAATTTGCCTTTTTATCTTCTTTATGTCGAAAGAATAATTATTATATTTATTCTTTCATCTTTGAACATCAGAATGTATATGAGTAATCTCACATTTGTAAAAAAATTGAATAAATTATTTTATGGAGAATACATTAAAATCAACATGTTTGAAAAACAAAACAAGACCTTTGATACATAAAATGGTGGACCGACACTTAAGTAAAAAGTAAATTGTAAACGAAAATGACCAGGTTGAGAAGATATATAGATACCCTATATATACTCATAGGAGTATATTATGTGTCTAACCCTGGTTACATACCCCATCCAAAAAAATAAAGATAAAGAAAAAGCAAGAACTACAAAACAATAGTCACTTCTTAATTGGGATGGTATGATTGTCCGAAGATGTTATTCTCCGCTTGAGCAATTTGTAATTTTTAATAGCTTCGCTCTTTGTTTTGATATACAGCTCAAATCCATCTGGCTTCTCATCTTCATCCTTCTTGATCTTCTTATACTTTCAATTTTCAGACCTCATGTTTAAAGTCAATTCTAGTTGGTTTGCCAGTATTTGTGGTTGCTCCTTCTCATATTCTTCAGCAACATGTTCATCCCATGACTATTTTCTCTTATTGCCTGCATCTTTATTGTTACAATTCACCCAGTTTTCAGTAGCTCTAGCCATGATGGATTCCGCGAGTGCAATTGAAACTCCTGGAGAGTCAAATAGTTGTGCATTGATACAACCGAGACGATTAACATTTTTGGTGTTTGAAGATTCTTCCGTCTTCACATCCCTTTGGGTGACAGTCTGTTCAAGAATGGATGCATAAACTTGTTGTCAAATGATTTTATCTCTCTCTCTCTCTCTCTCTCTCTCTCTCTCTATATATATATATATATATATATATATATATATATATATATATATATATATATATTCAGTTTTTCTATAGGGTAGGTTTCATGCAATTATAACTTTAGTGGATATGAAGAATCATTTGAAATCGTAGGTATATGGTGAAATTTGTTTAATTAGGTAAGTAAGAAATTACATGTCGTTTAACTTAACATACAAGTGCAAGATTTCTATTTATAGATGAAAAACGAAAATATTGTTTCAGAATCTTTATAGAATAGTTGATTTGATACATAATTAATTTATTTTTTTTGGAGAATAAGATAAAGTGTTTTCATACATATGCCTTAGTTTGATTTGATACATAGTTTATGAAAGTAAATCAGAATTTTTAATCTTGTCATCTTAAATAATCAATTTATATTTTTTAAAAAATTCTTTAAATACGTAACTAGTTATAATTGAGAGTATTACTTTAAACAGATGAAAAAAGTAAAAACATTACTTGAAAAAGATCTAAAAAATAGTAATCGTGATAATAGATGAAAAATTTAAAGGGAGTTTATTTTGGCAAAGCAAACAACAATTCAACAACTCATTCAAAAAGCTATGACAATTAATATTTTAATAAAATTATAATAAAATAAACCTGTTGTTGTGTTGGTGGTGGTGGAAGCTGATGATTGCTGACATTCAACCTACTATGGACATTCTGATGGCAATGACAAAATTGACATTGGAAGGATTCCATGCTACCGATGGGACCCCCAGGAGCAAAAGCCTGACAGCTATCGGCAACACTAACACTTGGTAAAAGACAATGATTGTAGTCACGATAAACAATTAGATCTTTAGGTTTACAAATGGCCCTAGCACCTTGATTAGCTCGAAGCATCTTATCCATGATTGATGGATAATTTCTTTTAGGGAAGACTATGAGTATGCTAATTTGCTTTAAAAATAGTGTATTAAACTTTGAAGAAATGGTCTACTTAAATAGAAGGTTGAAAACATATGAATCTGATAACAACTTAAATAATTAATTATAGTAGATTATTCATTGAATTTAGAGCTAAATTCAATTTGAAGAAAAGATTTATCTCATTTAATTTTTATTAAAGTAATACAAAAAAGATGGAAGGCTATTTTTGAATTGCATTTTGCACCCATTTTTTTTTTATAAAATATATTGCAAAGTAATGATATTAATTCATATTGTAAAAAAAAACTTTCACATGGGAAAATTGGAACATAGACATTTAAAACACACACAAAATGAAAAAATGTTGTGTAAAAGATTGACCTTGCAATGTGATTGGTGGACATTGTTGGAACGTTATGAAACATTGAAAATATACTACCAGAAGATATATTATTTTAATGTATAAAACTTAAAATTGAAAAGTTTATATAAAATGTATATTTAAATTTAAAATTCTTATTTAGCCTTAATATTACCATTTAAATATTATAATATATCTGAAATTACAAATTGTACTTTTTAATAAATATATCTCATAAAATTACTTATCTTTAAAATTTTATATCCAATCATTCACGGTATAAAATCAAAACAAATGAATATAACTACCAAAAATATTAAAATCAAAACTAGGGGAATATAACTATATGAAAAAGTATATATTAGAAAATAAAATGAAACTAAAAAGCTCTTCGTCAGAAGTTTGAAGGGAAATCAATATTATGGATAGCTTTTAATTTTGCCCTTGTAGAGCTACTTTTGATTAAAAAAAATATTATTTTTCGTTTTGCCCTCGTGGATTTAAAATATAATAATTTCATAATATTTAAATAAATAAAGAGGTTAGATTACAAATCATAAACAATCATAATTAAATATAAATTCGAAAAGAAGACATATGTTAGGGTGTAAAGCAATTGACTCATTTGATTTGGATATACTGAGTTTCAAACTTTATTTCAAAATTGTTAGCTATCCATATATTAGATACACTTAAATAGATTTACCTACCATAAATAATAAATATGACCTCATAATATGATTTATTACTTCATTGAATATTAGTTAATTAGAAAAAGAAGTCGTTGATTTTATAAGAACAAAATAATTTGTATCCCAAATTTGAAAAACTATTTCGAACATTTTTCGATTAATTACCATTTTAAATAATTGGCATGTCTAGGTATGCTTAACCTTATCACAACTACTACGATTTTTATTTGAGAAAATAAGTAGAGTAACAAATTTTTGGAAGTTTGAAATAAGAGGTAGGACTCAATTGTGGAAAGGTCATAGTATGATATAGAGCAAGCAAATCCATACCCAAGATAATATCAAAGTTTACCATCGCCCCAAAAAATTAGGTCTACCCAAGTATCATAACCGAAAAAAGAAACAAGACAAGTTCGATACACTCAACCCATCACGAAGGATTCACCCATTACTGTAGAAACATGAATAGGAAGAGGCATGTAAGCAGACATTAAATCAAACCCAACAACAAAATATGTTGACACATCCGAGAAAGTAGATCCCAGATCAAACAATCTAGACATATGTCGATGACAAATTGGGAGGATACATGTGATGAAAGAATTAGAATTCTCAGCCTCTGTACAACATCTTAGCTACGAGCTGCAAGACTAGAACCTCTACCTACACCCTACAGAGCTCGAATACCCCTAAAGTCCTGCCACCAGACCGTTTTGATCTCTGCCTAGACCCCTAGATTGAGGGACCGGATCCCTACTAGGAACATGTAAAAAAGGACAATGAGTCTCTCTGCCTCATCATGAACGTTAGTCAAACTATACCTAGAAAGGCCATATAAATTGGTCTCACACTCGATGAAAAAAAATTGCCCTGAACCAATCACTCAAATCTAGGATAAGTCTCCTCCCCTACCCTCTAAGGAATGAAGAGGTCTTGGAAAGCACTAAAAAATAAACCACATTCTTCCACAGGAGATCCAGATGGTTTAGACCTCAGAAAGGTCCTCTACAACTCTCAAGCACCACGAATATGAAGGGAAACAAACCGGACACCACAAGCATCCACCATACCAGCTGCATTAAACATCTCATGGCACTAGGTAAAGAATTCATGAGAATCCTATCACGACCGAGCTTATCCCTTAATGTTACCGGCACCTGAGAACCATTTGTGATCCCCACGAACACACATAAAATTATTTCTATCTATAAAACTTAACAGTTCAAGATTGATGTCAAGAAAATACCCACGACATATACACTATTACAAAATATAAATGAAAATGAAGTGTACTAGAAGAAAGGAGGTCTCACAATATACTATGTACGAGTGTAAGGTGATCAAAACGAAATACTTGTTGATGATCCTTAACACCTATATATGCATCATAAAAGATCCAAGTCGAGTGCCATCAATATATTAAATGTATGAGCATGTAAGAAGACTAAATTAAACAACAACATAATTGGGGAACTAAAATCAACTCAACGATATATCAAGACATGAAAACCTATTAGTCTTTACAATAAGATATGCAGTATAAACAATGTGAAAATAATATACTTTACTTTTGGGGAGTTTCTCTAACCTACAACCATTACCATGACCCTAGTAATAATAGAACATTTTCCACGATGCAAGTCTCATCATATACCTTGTCGGTGCACATTGTAACTATGAATCTATCTGATAGTCCTTCTCAGACGGAGTGAGGAGTCGAATGAAGAATCCATGCTGTCCTATTTTACACAGTCTACAGTTTTATAGGCATTTTAAGTCATAAAAGACTCTAACCTAATTTGGTGCTTGATAGTAATCCTAAAATTATCAATACCCACTATGTTCAATTCACCTTCTATAAAGAAAGGGGCTATTACTTTACGCAAGTACTTTCCAAAATGTCAGACTTACTTGCATTAAAATGTGCCTTTGTGGACTTATCTTTCAAGTCCAAGATCTCTCTCTCTCTCTCTAAATATATATATATATATATATATATAAAACCAGATATCCTAAGGTACCTGCTGGCCCAGGGCACCAGGTCTTGAACTTTAGAATTCAGGCCTTGGCGCACTGCTAGCGCGTCACCCCAAGGCTTGAATATTAAGACCCAAAATTAGGTTAGAATTCAGAAATTGTTCCTACCTTCTTTTTGTTTCACATATTTGATTTAATACATGAGAACTTTCATACAACTCTTTTTGTAAACATAACTTTACTAAATGAATAGGGTCCATGTGATACTTAACATGAAAAACACTATAATATTCACAAAATAAAAGAATCAAAACCTCAATTGTTAAAGAATTGAACTCAATATAAAGAACTACGAGTAAATCTTTTAGATGTACTGATTTGTTGAAAAAATTGAGATGTAGAGCATGATTATTAGAACACTTACAACCAAGGAAATTTTTTTTTTTTTTATTGCAAAAATTAAATGAATCTTGAAGAACATTTGAAACCTACATTTTTATCCTCTTGAAATCTTGTTGTAATTTCCATGTGTTAAAGCAAGTGAAAATATTGTTTATCGTTTATTAGACCCTTATTTCGGTGAAGAAAAACCTGTTTAGGCCTAGAAGAAATGGGAAAAATACTAAACTACCCTTTTAAAAATTATTCAGATGCAATTAAAAGATATGTTTCTCTAGAATAGGCATAAGTTTTTACTTTAACCTCAAAATTAAGTAAACTATGTAGCGTCGGTAAGATGACTCAGAAGAATTTTAATTGATAGGTAATGGGACACATAATTCCTTATAGGGCAACTTTCACATATAACAAACAAAAAATTCATATTTGTATGCTATAGCAAAGTTTGCATAATTGCGCTCCATAGCAAACATATAACTGTATAATTCGCTATACATATATAATTGTATAATTCGTTGGTCTAAATTGTATAATTTGCTGGCCTAAATTGTATAATTCGCTGGCTTATTTCGCTGCAATTGTATAATTCCATGGCCCATTCACTGCAATTGTATAATTTGCTGGGCTATTTTGCTGCAATATGTGTATAAAATTTTCTTTGCATACAATTGAATCGAAGTAAATATTTGTATGCTGTATAATTATAAGTGTATATGAAGAAGATATATGTTTTTCTCTCGCTTTATACAAAAACAAAAACATAATTTATACACTTCTGTTGTATAAAGAGCGAGAAAATTGTATTTCACTGCAATTGTATAATTCACTGGCCTTTTTCGCTGCAATATTTGTATAAAAATTGCATTTTTATACAACTAAATAGAAGTAAAATATTTGTAAATTGTATAATTACGTCTATAGCACGAAGATATATGTTTTTGCATGTGTATATACAATTTTCTCTCATTTTATACAAAACAGAAACACAATTTTACACACTTCTGTAGTATAAAGCTAGCAGAGGGAGAGTGACAAGCGAGAATGGGAGAGTAGCGAGCGAGAGTTTTGAAAGAGAGGCGATTGACAAACATTTGCTATGGGGCACAATCAAATCAAACAGTGGCTACTCCATTTATTTTAGGTTATTAGTGTGCTATTATCTACAATTATCCCTTCCTTATATGCTAGGAGATATGATTATTTAAAGTTGACCTAAAACATAAAACCTATGAGTAATTTGTACGATTTTTTCTTTATCTCTTTTTGATGTCTGAGGTGTTACACATCCTCAGGCTTAGCACTTTAAAATTGGAGTTGTTTCATCTTCTAAAACCTATCATAGCACTATTCATTTACCGATGAGCAATATGTGCACGAACAACGGTTCAGGAACCAATAGTGGCTAGCCCACCTGAACATGAACACCTAGAGTCTGTTGTTGACGTAGGGTCTGCGCCATTTGAGGAAAGCTCTCTAACAGACCAAGCATCCTTCACAACTTGAAACAATCGATATCTAAACTTGGGAGGAACATGGACCTCAACAACCTCAATTTGTGGCTCAAGAGAAGCCTCTCTACCTCTACCTTTTGTTGGTGCCACTTTATTAGCACAACCTCTACCCAGTTCTAGTCAACGACCATGGGCTCTAGCTCAGTTCCTACCTCTATCTGTATTCGGAGTCTCAACAACTAATACCCTTTACCAATGGAAATAGAAACTCTTGTCCTCGAAATCTACTAAAACATCTTGCAAGAACTTAACACTAGCTAAGTTAACCATGCATATAAGAAACGATGAATAAAAGGACGTTACATAAAAATCCTTGTAGCCTCTTGAAGATTATAGACGTCTCCATTCCTATCCTCAAGACTCTACTCAGACTTGTTTTGTACACACATAAAATTTATGGACCTGGGCTCTGCTACCATTTTGACACGACAAAAAACATGCCATAATGGAACTTGTCTATTCCTATAAAAACAACCAGTCTCAATCCAATAAAAATGAATGAAAGCGGATATAGTAATACATAATAAGACAAAGCCAGAAATCTTATTCATTTTATACAATCTTCTAAAATGTGGTTATCATGTGTGCAAACAACTAATGAAACTACTGAATTCGAAAAATAAATACAAGTATCAGTCTTTGTTTTTCATGTAGAAAAAAGACTTAAGATAAGGAAAAGAGGGTCCTCCAGATGAAAAGATGCTACCTCTCAGATCCTTCAATGAGACTACACTGCTAGGAGGAGAAGAAGACCATGCAAGTCAGGCTTGGAACCTACACAGTTTTACAAGAAAAGAGTGGCTACTAACAACATGGTACACAGCAAGAAACCTTCTAAACAAAATACATAGATAGAAAGATTACCCTTGACTCCCCAATGAAATCTACTGTAACTACAATACACACATAAATCATCCAAACATAGAGTTATTCTAGAATGCATGGCTCACGAGGTCAATATTAACGGTTCGAATAACCACAATTCAACATTATAAATTATCAAATAAATCAAAATTGAAAGTCAAGTACATAAATTATACACATAAACAATTCATTAATCTCAAGTATCAAGCAAGTCATACGTAAATATCAGGATATAAAGTTACATAATCAATTCCTTAGTCGGAACCATTTCTCATCGACACAATATGACTTGCCAGCAATAACCTCGGCATAATAACACTCGCTGTAAATGACCTCAGCATAATCATACTTGCTGGTAAAAACCTATGCATAATACTATTCGCTGATAAATACCTTAATATCACAACATTCATTAGGAAAGACCTCGAGATCACAAGCTTTACACTTCAAGTCCACATCCATGTTTTCAAGCATTTCATCAATCAATCAATAAGGGCACAATAAGACAGTTTACATCATCATGATCATCACGTAACCTTTTTTAAATATCTATATGTAACTAGTGGACAATTTAACCCTTCACCTAAATTGTACTACTCCCTATGCACATGCAACGAAGGAAGTGTACAAATTCAACTGGAATTCCATATTTAGGAAGCCACTTACCTTAGTTCGAAGAAAAACCCTCTCCAAAGTTGATCCTTCCCCTTCCAAATGACTTCTAAAGTTAAACAATCCAAAATAAATAAGTATTCACAATAATCCATCGGAAACAACACTTCCCACCTCAATAATTTAGAGAAATGGGTCAAACAACTCAAAATCCATCATTAAGATGAGGGCCTGAATTCAAAAAATAACACTTGAAATATTACTCAAGGCTTTAGGAACACATTAGGGAAAATCATTTCAAAAATGTGTTTCAAATAAGTTCATAAACTCTCTTTTAATTCAAAATATTAGTTCACAATGAACTCCCAATTTAGAAATAAAAAATCTTTATTTAAGCTCATAGATTCAATTATAATAATGTGTAGTAAAATATTTAGAGTTTAGAATTATTACCCAAAATATTTCCTCCAAGAATCTAGTGCAAATTGCCTTTCCAAAGATCCCTTAACTCATAAATGGTTAAATGTTGTGGAAACCCCATTTTTTTGGAAAACATTTTATCTAGGTCTTATTTGCTCATCGCGATCTCAACCCAAAGTCACTCTATCGCGATGAGGAAGGTCATTCAACGCAATAAAGCTTACCATCGTTATCTCTAATGTCATTCTTTAACCTCAATTTAAAAATCAAGTTTTCAAACTCAATCATAAAAGACTCGGAATTGATATTTGTTGGGGAAAATTAAAAATATTTGAATCTTTCTAGAAACTAGCGATCTGGTCATTACAAAGATAAGCTGGGAAACAACTCTAGCGATGAGGGAAATAGGCAAAAGAGTGAGTAGATAATACAAATGGGAGTAGTGTCGACAAAATGATCCCATATTTTGGTGAAAACCCATCCAATCCGCCCATATTTTACTGGGTTGAGTAAGTGATTTTTCACATGGGTAAAATATGGGTTGATACCCATATTTGACCTATAAAAATATGGGTTAACTATGGTAAAATATGGGTAGCATATGAATTATCCAAATGAGTTAAGCTTCTAACTTTTTTTTCACTGAAAATTCATGATACCACTGAAAATTGTGTAACTTATCTTTCTTTTATGCTATTCTATAAAATTAACTATTCTTCTCTATAAATGGGTGAAATCTTTGACCCTCCAAAAACTTTTGTTAATCATAATTATATTTTATTTTATTATTTAGTTTTATATCAGATAATCAATAATAGTGTAAAATAAGTAAATCAAGTATGAGCATTGACACTGCTTAAAGGGAATTAACCATAATTTAGTCATAATTCATTTACTTTGAAATTAAAAATACTTTCATTTTTTTTAAATAAATTTATTTTATATTTAAAAGTTATAGGATTTTTTTATTTTTATGATACAATGAAACCAAATGAAGCATATTCAACATTTTTCATCTAAAAAAGAAAAATATATTCTCCATATTGAATTCTTAAGTAAAGTACTATTTGTTCATAAAAATATGGGTAAAGTAGTATTTTACCCAACCAATTTATTACCCAATCAATTTTTACTCATATCAAATTTGGGCGGGTTGAGATATTACCCATTTTATGTTTACTTATTTTCAACATACCCACATTTGATCCAACCCGCCCATTTGCCACCACTAGAATGGAGGAAGGTTGAGGTGTCTGCTTGCCAAGGTTGCATGACATGGATCAAATGTTATTTGGAAATAGTTGATAAAATAAAACATCATAATTTATTGAAGTAATTCATGATTTTTGGATTAGTCCAACTATTTATTGCGATCTACTTTCCATTTATGCACCATCAGACACTTGATTTGTAAATTCATAGATGGAGCTAATTCGATCAGGAAATTTATGATATTAGTTTGGAATTATTTGGTTATGGATTAATCAGGGAAAACTAACAAATTTCATAGCTAATTTTATACTTTCTACTAACTTAGTAAGAACTTACCTTAATCGATCATTCACAAAAATCATTTTAACTTACAGGAAAAGAAGAAGAACTAGTTTTCCTAAGAAAAACCACCATGTTTCTTTCATGTTTCAGCCCGACATCGAATGATTTCTCCATAGATTTCGTCAGCAGGTATATGGGATGTCATGACCAAATCCACCGGGCGGTCACCCACTTTAACACCTAAGTTGGAGAACTTTCATACCCCAATGGTTTATGCATGCGGAAAACTAACGAAACACAGATATAATCGAGATAAAGTCTTTATAAAAAATCTTTTTATGGACTAGATAAGACTTGTTAAGTAATCAGATATCACTCGTTTCTCCACCCGTGATCTCTCTTAGAACATCTTCTATTTACACGAATGATCTGAATACTAACAACTTTACCACCAACTAACACATTCCGGTTTTATTAGATCTTAGCCTAAACATGCTAACCCTATAAAGTATCTCCGAATACTACCACCTTCCTTTTCTACGAGTCGATCATGCCATGCACAACGTACTGGGCTTAAGGATTCCGTAAAAACACTATAAAATTGATACGAAAATGGATGGGGGAAGTTGAAATGTTGCTTCGACAAAACTCTAAATTGAAGACTGCCTGGGGGTTATTTTATTGAAATAATAGTTTTTTTTATGTTCTAGGATAGTTAATATACTCCAATCTGCTGAATGATTGATAAAAATGGGGGAATTATTTACAAGAAGATGTCATTTTTGTGTCTTGTGTTTGTCCTTGATGAAGGCCGTTGTAGTGGGCTGCATCCCGCTGTTGTGACCTACATCATCCCACTATTGCAGGATTTTGGAGGTTGTAGAGGGATGACCCAGACTAGTAGCTTCCCCCTTTAGATCATTTGTCTCTTTTTTTTGTATAGCCTTCCCTGAATAATCTATATTATTCTGATTGATGTGAGCTCCTTCTAGGCTCAAGTAATAGATGGGCACAACGATGAGAAATCACCTTTTACCCCGTATTCTGATGCCGCTAATGCAGAGAGACACCATGAATACTGCACCATTGGAATCTGCTGCGAGAAGGATCCTGCCTTTTATGCTCAGCTGGTCGAGTTTGGGTGGCTTCCAATGACTGAGGCTCCTCGAGTGCACTCTCTACCTAGGTGAAGGAGTTTTATGTCATCCTTTCTACCTTCTACTGGTATGATATTCATTCGATCATTCGCATCCGGGATGTTGACATTCTTCTGAATGTCATTGCTATCAACGAGTCATTGGGGGTTCCAGAGGTCCCAAAGTATACGTTTGAGGACTGACTGAGAGAGATGGATCTGTGGTGTTTAAGGGACACTTTATTGGAGCCTACGGATTAGGAGAAGGTCTACTAGGCCACCACCAAGAGAATTACTACTGCGGGGTGGTCAGTGGATGCTAAACAGTGGCTACAATTTTTGTCAAAGAGGATCCGCTCGTCGGGCAATCACACCGATGTTACATTTCTTTGTGCTCTGGTAGTAGCATGTGCTATATGGGGAAAACAACTAAACGTAGGGGCACAAATCAACTTAGAGTGGAAGATGTTTTACCGGGGCAATAAGAAGGCAATTTTCCTTCCACGATTCATCACAACTATGTACAAGAACACGCGAGTGCTGTTATTGGACGCTGATGAGGTACTTCCTATGGATCCCCTTCTTGGCCCCTTTTTGTTTTAGACAGGTTCTCAAGAAGAGGAAATCAAGCAAGGATAGTAGCATCAAGGCGGCCACAGGTTCTGATGACGAGGACCTCCAATGAGGTGCATGGGTTGAGATGGATATGTAGATGGTCCAAAAAAAGATAAAAAGTTCATATGTTGACTTCACTCCTTTTCCTTCAACCACTACCCTTGAGGTAGAGATACTCCAACTCCAGTTGCGCCAAGAGAAGAGGAAGGGTGTGGTGAGGGATTGTACGATGAACCCGATTTGGAAGAATATTAAGGCCATTTTCACATGCATTGCCCCGGCAAGGAGATCCCCTATCTTGACTAGAAGGAATTTTCATAGTTTCCGATGCTGAATGAGGATTGGGCTGGCTTGGAAAGCTCGAAGGACTTGTAAACCAATGTGGACACTACCCAATCCCTGATTGGTTGCTGGTTAACTTTTTTTACTGATTACTTATGAAGTTTAGAACAATATTGTTTTTGCTATCTGATGCAGTCCCATTTTAAATCTTAAATTAAATTTCGCTACCACTCTTCTTGAATACTGGTCCGGGAGTTGCTGGGATTGGTTTGGATCCCTTCTATGTTGACAGTTTAAAGTAAGGATTTCAGGGAAAAAGTGGTAGGGCTCTACCTCCCTTCGTCCCGCTCTAGCGGAAATGTTTCCACTGCAGCGGGTTTGGCATGAAGAAGATCCCAAGCCAAATTTTTCTGGTTTGTTTTTCACTTCCCAATATTTTGAACTAGGGCACACAATATTCAACCCATAATGTTATAAACCAGTTCACATTAATGCCTACACACTTAATGATTAGAGTTCATCTCTACAGATCTCTTGATGTTCAGGGAATTACACTTGCATACTTTAATGACTCATCAAACAATTTACACAACATCAAAATCCAGATACACAACACTCATAGCAATAAATCAAATACAAGGTCTAATATTCACAACTATATCTAATGCATCATACTCATCTCACTGTGTATGTTAGTTCGTCCTATAGATAACCATTACTGGTCAACTATGCCTCATACGAATCGAAACCTTTCAAGTTCCAATTAACTTTTCTTGTATCTCTTCAATCATTATTAAAAAATCCGACTTACCTAGTTTAGCTACCTACTGGAATCGGGAGATACTAATTGGAGGTAACTCATGCAACAAGAGATACTTCACACAAAAGGAGAGAGGTAGTGGAACAATTCCTAGAATGCTTCCTAGCCTCTTGCAGACTAGATGTGGACGTCAACACACCAATCTGCAATAGCCTAGTACCCATTTGCTCTTGTACGGGGACAGCGGCAACCTAGGCTCATATACAAATTTTTAACGACCCAACCCACCGGGCTGTGGGTGCACCAACTTTAACACCTAAATTGGAGAACCCTCATACCCCTAATGTTTATACATGCAGAAAATTAACAAAATACATATATAATCGAGATAAAATCTTTATTATAAACTCTTTTTAAAGAACTAGTTAAGACTTGTTCAGTAACTGTCGACCCCAGTGATCTACTCAAAAAGGTACAAAAGCTACTAAGAATAAAGACTAGAAAAAATAACATAAGACACAACTCCCGCCAGCAGAAGGAAAGATAAAAGTTATAGGAGAATTTTTTTGAGTTCACCTATTGAAACATCACAAATCCTACATCCAGACTATATCAAAAGATTTAAATAGAGTAGTATCAGAAGGAAAGACTATTGGAGAATTTCTTTGACATCATCTATTGAAACATCACCAATCCTGCATCCAGACTATATCAAATATTTAAAAAGCGTAGTATCAGTACACTCACACAAACTAGTAGGCATCATCGGTCATTCTGATGCTCACCTCATAATATAAGAAATAAATAATAAGATCATACATTAAACCACTCACTTCTCCACCTTTGCCCTCTCTTAGAATATCTTCTGTTTTCACCAATGCTCTGAATACTAGCCACTTTACAAACAACTAGCACATTTTAGTTTTATTAGATCATATCCTAATCATGTTAACCCCATCAAATGTCTCCGAATACTACCACCTTCCTTTGCTACCGGTCGATCGTGTCATACCCTTAGCTTTCCGTCACCGTTTAGATACTATTGATGCATTTTTCTTGGGATTTGTGAGTGTCCAAGCCTCTTTAGTGTTAGGTTTATGTGTATTTTTTGTGATTTAATGAATTAATCTCAAGCTTGGAGTTTTGATAATATGCTAAGGTAGCTGCAGAAATGGACACTAACGGAGATATCCTACGGACCGTAGGATAAATCACACTCCGTAGGTGAATGTCATAGAAAGGGATCTGCATGAAAATTTTAAAGCTTAGGGAATCATGACCGATTGCAGAATCACGGTGGTGACTGGCGGACCGTGCTGCAGCTCCGTATGACTTAACAAAGAAGTGGTTCTAGTACCTGAAACAAAAATAATCTATGTATGGAGCGACAAAGTGGAGATACGGGCAGTCGTCTTAATGAGGGTTTGTGCTATTGGATCGTAGAAGCTAACTGAGAATTATTCATATTTGAAGGTTTTAAAACTTGTTAAGTCTTAAACAACGGAAGGGACCTATGGACTGTTACTCAACTCACGAACCGTAGGTAGCCTCGTGGAATAAGGACACGCCCTGCTGTTTTATTTGTTTATTTTGTTTACCTTTTAATTTATAATTTGTTTTCTATATATAGGGGATAAAAAACTTATTATGGGTGTTATACATTACTACTCTTGATTGATTATTGACTTTGGAGATTTTATTTTGCAACTCTAGAAAGTTATGATCTCCTAAGTTCTATTTGAAGATTTTGGCTAGTAATTGAAGTTATTTTCATGGTTTGTTATTCTTATTACGTAAGTTCATTGTTTCTTCATCTATAAACTTGAATTGTGTTCTTTCTAATATCGGTAACTCATTCCACAACTTGGGTTTTTTGAACCATGAGTGATTAAAAAAGTATTAATAGTGATTAATAATCTTCGACTAGTGTATTGCATGTATTGGTAATTCTTTTGTTTCGAACTCTTTTAAAGAGTGCACACATTAAAACCCACCTTATTTATACTTGTTGGACCAAAGAGGTAGTTAATATGAAAAAAATTATGAACATTGATTTAGGGTAATACAATCTAATAGTCTAGTTTCAATTTGTGCGAGGGTGAAAACTAAGTCATACATTTATGCGATGTGTAATATGAGATAAATGTAAGGGTTAGTAAGTTATACAAACGTATCTACACCAAGCTGTGGGGAAAAATTCTCCAGATTTCGGACCATAGATTTAGAGATACCTAACTTATCACTTTTCATGTAATACACTAGGAAGGAATTGCTATTACTAGGATTACTGCGTTATGAGCTTGTGAGAAACATGTACACCCTATTTATTCACTCATCTTGATCACAATCCAAGTAACTTTTGCTTACTTTATATTCACATAATGTTAGGAATTTGTATCACAAACCCACCCTTTTTACTTAATTGTTTTGAAAAAACCTTTACTAAACGAATATAATCATGATTTAAAGTTAAGTCTAAACCATATTCCCCGTTGGATCAACCCCAATGTACTTGTTGCGTTCTTTACTAGATAAGGATCACTTATGCTTCTTTAGGGAGCATAATTTGAGCCTACCAAATTTTGGTGTCGCTGCAAGAGAAATTTTGGCTTTTAGATAAAGTTTAACGATATTATTGAACTTTAGTCAATGTTTAATAATATTTTTTGTTTTTATCTCTCTCAGCTTCCAACTTTAGTGTATGTCAAGTACACGAAACCAAGGAGAACCACTTACTCCCTACAATCTAGAACTGAACAGAACGTTGCGTAGAATGAATAACCAAAGGGTGCCACTCAACCTGATCGTAGGAGAATTATGTGACAGTGTTGAATTACAGCCTATGAGGGTAGTTGAGGGAAATAATCATGCTCCAGCTGATAATCGATTGGGCGATGTGCTGAGGGTGCAAGAGCCACATGAACCATGACCCCAAAGCAACTATAGATTCAACTTCAACATTGATGACTAGGATGGACTTCTTGTCCTGCCCTTACTACCACCAGGACATACCTTTGTGGTAACTAGTGGCTTGATGCAAATGCTCACAGCGAGAGGCTTATTGGCAGAGTTGGCGTCGGATAAACCTCATGCTTAGATAGCTTAGCTTAGGGTGGCTTGCAAAAATTGTATGGGACGACCGAATTGGGACATATATGTTATAGCGATACAAGTATTTCCTCTATCATTGACTGGCGATGAAACGGTTTGGTTCAATGAACTCCCTTACAACTATATATATATATGGAACCAACTGACTGAAGAATTCCTAGAGAAGTTCTTTCTAGTGTCCAAGAAGCAGAACAAGATGGATAACCTCCACAATTTTGTGGCACTACTTGGAGAGTTTGTGAGTAGCTCTTGGGATTCGTTCACCACTTTAATATGAATTGTTTAGAATCACTGCATTGATGATGAGTCGCTAAAAGAGTATTTCTACCGAGGGAAGGATGACATCAACAAGGCGATACTTAACACTATTAATGGAGGATCTTATGGAGATTTAACTTATTAACATATTGAAGAGAAGCTACAAAAGATCTCCCGCAACAACAAAGCTTGGAGCACTAGAAAATTAGATACTGGGAGAAACACCTTCGCAGTCCAAGCTACAGGCAAACAATATGCGAATGACTTACGTGAGGAGATGTCATAAATTAGAACAGAGTTGGGTTGGTACTGAAGCATGTCAGTGGGGGTGCTGAGATAGTAAATATAATTAACTACTTGACTAGAACTCCATCACCAACTGAGAAGTGTTATTATGAGGAAGATGTGTATGTAGTAAATGATCAGACAGGGGTTTCCGACCAAACACCGAAGGTTCCAATATTGATAATTGGCGTCAAGGTCAAGGAAATCAAGGTTTGAACTATGGGAATTACAACCAAGAGGGTCAATATGGCCGAGATGGGATCTATAATTGTGACAAAAATACCAAATAAGAAAAATTATGGCAATAAAAACGATAGGGTTGGACCTTATATTCCTCCCCAAAGTTGTGACTTTGGTCCTACAGAAGCTGGAGGTATTATGTCACGAATTGAAGATATGATTTAGAAGATGATGAGAAGATTCAATATGACTCATGAGAATGTTAGAGAAATGCGGAATGACTTTTATTGTACATGGCTAAAAGTTGACGGAATGCAGTGTCCATAAAGCATCTTGAGCAACAAATGACACAGTTGTCTTCCACAATAAACCCACACTAAATTGGCATTCTTCCAAGCAACAGTATCAAAAATCTAAAAATTGATGGGCATTGTATGACAGTCACTACTCACGGGTGTAACAAAACCATGGATCCACCAAATGTCATCTGAGGTGGATATTGATACTAGCAGAGATGATGTTGTGGTTGAGAAGGGGAGAAAGCCCGATAATGAGGCTGGGTCACAGATAAAGTTGTTCCCTTGTCTAGGCTTCCGCCCCCTTTTCACCAGATATTAGCAAAGAAGACCAAAGAAGTAAAATACTGCAGGATCATTACTATGCTAAAACAACTTTCCATCAATGTTTTGTCAATAGAAGATCTAGAGCAAATGTCTTGGTATGCAAAGTTTATGAAGGACATGGTTAAAAAGAAGAGATCTATGAGTTTTGAGGATGTAGAGAAGTTGCAACATTGTACTGCTATTGCAACAAGATCCCTTGAGTAGAAAAAGCAAGACACTTGTGCTTTTACTATCCCTTTTACCATTGAATTATCGCACTTTTCCAAGGCACTGTGTGATCTTGGTACTAGCATCTATCTCATGACATTGTCCATTTACAAGAAGTTGGGATTGAGTGATCCAAAACCAACTATGATGTGGTTGCTCATGGAGAATATATCTTTGAAAAGGCCTATTAGAGTGCTCCATGACGTGTTATAGAAAGTGGAGTCATGCATTTTTCCGGTCAATTTTCTTTTTGTTTATTGTGAGCTTGACTTTGAGGTTTTCATCATTCTTGGGATACCATTCATTGCCACGGTTCATGCTTTGGTTGGTTGACATGGAGAAAGGACAGATGAAGTTAAGACTTAACTATAAGAAATCATATTTTGACGTTTGTAGGTCCACAAAGCAGAGTGGTGAGGTCCAATCGGTATCTTCTATGACTTATAGAAGTGAGAGTGGCTCGGAGATGCGAACTGAGGAGAGTTTGGGTGTTGAGGCGCTAGAAGCAGTGATAATGAAAATTGAGGGTGGTTGCATCGAAGAGTCTGTCGAGTTGGTGGGTGCACTTGATAGGTGTGAATCTTGGTGAAATTTTAAGAAATTGCAGTTGGATGTGAAATATTATTAAATTACACTAGTGAGACCATCTGTGGAAGAGACACCCAAAATTGGAACTCAAGGCTCTACCCCATATTTCAGTTATTCATTCTTAGATAAGGATGCGAAACTCCTACTCATTTATTGAAGAGAAGGGGAACCTAAATGGGTGACAAATCGAGTATATGGTATCCGTTCTAAAGACGATCAATCTATCTATTGGGTAGACTATTGTGGATATTATCGGAATTCCCACTGTATTTGCGTTCACAAAATCCAACTCATGCCGGAACATAAGCCTAGTATTGAGCATCAGAGAAGACTAAATCCGCCTACGCAAGAAGTAGTGAATATAGAGATTATAATATTCTTGGATGCTAGAGTCATCTACCCTATTGCAGACAGTAGCTGGGTATGCCTTGTTCAGTGTGTGTTGATACACTCAAACTTACTTCTCAAATGAGAAGTAAAGCGGTCGTGTCAAGTAAATAACCCAACTAGTGAGGTTGGGATCGTTCCTACGAGGAAAATAATCTAGACTTAACTTTAACCTAGTATTACTATCGTTTGGTTGATAACTTTCTTGGAAAGTAAAAACATAAAAAGGGGGGTTTGTATTTCCTAACGAGTAAAAATAACTAACGAAATTTAAAGAGACACTTGACAACTTTGAATATTGGGTTTTAATCAATGAATCAAAGTAACTAGGGTTTAGATGTTCCCCACAGGTTCATAACTTAATAATTCTAACTATAACAATTCTTTCCTAGTATCTTGCATGCAAAGTGATAAGTTATGTATTTCTAAATCCTTGGTCCGGCATCTAGAAAATCTCACTCCGCACCTTGGTCCGGCTACGTGTGTTGCTTTCCTAACCCTTATCTTTACCTCATATTATGCATCGTATTCGATATTTGACTAAGTTATTACCTCGTACCAATCAATACTAGCCTATTAGATAGTATACACTAAATCTATGTTAATAATTCTTTTCCTATTATCTACCTCCTTGGTCCGGCAAGTAGCATTAAGGCGAGTTCTAACGTTGATCATCCGTTAGAAAGACTTCTAAGTGAAAGAATTATTAATACATGCAAGACACTATTCTAGAATTGTTATTTTAGCTAGGGTTTATCTCATTATTTGCCTATGGTTCCCACAACCCTAGTTATGGAGTTTAGTTACTCATAGCCATAAACACAATATTCAAAGATGTTAAATCAGAATTCATGTACTTACTTCAATGAGAAAGAATAAAGTCCGAAAATTTGCTTGATTAATCACCAAAAGTCACTTGTAAGAATCTCCAAGAATCAAACACTATTACACAAAGTCTAATCTCACAGAGTCTAACTGTAAGGAATTTAATAATCTAAGAGTCTAACCTCAAAAACGAGGTTTTTCGAACTATTTATAAAAAATAAAAACCTAAGTGAACAAGGATTCTAATTGCTGGAAATCTGCCAAAACGCGGCTGGGTCGACGGACCGTCGTGCTCGCGACGGACCGTCGTGGACTCCGTCGTCCCATACTTGGTCATTTCTTCTGCTGCTCTCTTATTCCCCTCGACGGCAAGTGTGACGGACCGTCATAGGCACGACGGTCCGTCGAGGGTCTTCATTTCAAAATACTTCAACTCTTGGAATCTGGATACTGGGATCACTTCTCTGATCTTCACGACGAACCTGCAGGACGGACCGTCATGGCCATGACGGACCGTCACAAGCTTCGTAATCCCACACTTGGTCAGACTTCCCCATCTTCCTTCAGCAGCTGCACTACGCTGCCACCTACGGACCGTCACAGGCACGACGGACCGTCATAAGCTTCGTAGGTGGTCTCTTCTTCATTTTTTTTTCTCAAAATCTCCGCATTCAGCTCTGGACAGATTTCCTGCAAAATAAAGAGAAACTTATATCAAAATTAGCACAAAAAGGCTTTCGGACACACTAAACTTAAGGAAAAAGTATTAACTATACCGCGAAACCACGGTATATCAACACCCTCAACTTAAATTCGTTGTTTGTCCTCAAGCGACGCACTATGACTCACTACAAAATCTTTGTACTATAGTATTCATGTTTTATCCTTTGCAATCATTTGGCTATCAATCCTGATTAATCTCATCAAATCTATGCATGCTGTCACTATTAGGGTTGGATTTTGTGGGATTCGAACATGACACAAACTCACCATGCACTAACACCTATCCTCTTCAATTTCTCACCGAGGTGCTAACAATTCCGGTATTGCAACTTGTGTCCTCACTTCAAAACAAAATCCTCATTTTTCACACAATGATTTCAGTTTGAGTATAAGGATTACTTTTCAACACTCGCTCTCAGAACAAAGTCCCACTCATTCATACGTATTGCCATAAGCTTGCCCTTATTTTCACTGCCTTAAGTTCGCTATACAACCCTTAGGATCACGATAGGACTTTCTTAGCTTGTAACATAGGCTCAGAGTCAGGTAGGGTATATTTAGGTATACTTTAGTGACTTTTTGCCCTCCTTGACATATCGGTTAAACCTTCCACTTTCTATCACTTTATCTCACCCAGTTTCTCCCATTCTATCATCTTGCTATTTTCCCTTCTTTCTTCATTTGTGTAAGTGACTCTTTTCCCTTCTTTTTTTTTTCAACGAGTTCTTGAGTCACTTTGCTTTTGTTCTTTCTCTCTCTTTGTTCTTTCAACCCCACTTTCCAGAGCATTCCTCAAAACAACCACCCTCAACTCATGGCTTTGCCATGAGTCAAGGTACACAATACCCAAAGTTGGGTCAGGGCCATAGCGAAGGTTGTCTATGCATTAGCCACCCTCAACTTATGCTTTTGGCATAAGCTGAGATGCACATGTCCAAGGAGGGACCAGGGCCAACATATTGTTCCCAGAAAAGATCAGTTGGGGTGAAAAAGAAAGGTCTAATTTTAAGCTCAAATTATTTGGATCAAAGAAGGATAATTTTCATTTGGTTTCTTTTATTTAGGCTAGAAATGGGCTATTTTGAATAAGGGCCTATGATCCTTTCCTAATTGTCTGTTACAACTTACTTTTAGCAGGACTAACCAGGCAAGTTCAAGCTCAGTATCAATAGTGGACTATTCAAATTTCCTCACACTCACTTGACATATCATCACTATACCAGATTATCAGACACCTAGTTCGACTTGAATATTTAGGGTAATGCAATGGTGTAACTTTATTTCATGTTTAGAGCCACACAATTATCAGTTACTACACCTAGTCATGCAACATTTTCTAATTTTATCAGGATATCATTTTAGCCATCATGCTTCAGAGTTAAACTATGTACAAAAGATGTAACGTGCCGGTTCAACAGAAAAGGTAATCAGTCTTTTGGGGAAAAAGAACACAGGCAAGAAAACCCCAAAAGAGGATAGTGAGTTGGGCTACTCAGACTTCACCCTAACACTCACTTTCCATTTACCCCACCCCCAACAAAAAAGCATGCAATTGTCTCCAATGCATAAAAAATCTAAATATTAGAGTGGTAGGTAAAGCAAACCTGTGGCGCATAGCACCGTCGATCAGCAAGCTAGTGGGTCTGGTTTCCCGGAACCCACGTCCTCTGCAATCTGGGCACCCTCAGTGGTGTCCTCAGCAGCAACCGCACCATCAGTAGTGCCTCCTGCTATCTCTACAGTGCGGGAGCTAGACGCCGCAGCCGCTATCTGCGATGTTCTGATGTGGTGTGCCTCCGCCTCAGCAAGTGAGGCTCTCCGCACAGCCTCCATCTCTCGGCACTCCTTCTTCCTTGCTCGCACTTCATCCTCTTCTCGACCCCTACGCCTCTTCGCACTCTCTGGAGGGGGAGGTGGTGGAATTTCAGAAGTAGTAAACAGTGCCTCCAATACTGTGTCCTCAGCAGGCTCGGCAGAAGGGGCCTCAGAATCCGGCACCCTCGCCGCTAGTATCGTAGCGATGTCTGCACGAAGACTGTCGACTGCAGTCTGAAGAGTCGACACATCTACCGGAGGGGTTGGTCGAGCTAACACTCTCAACTCGAAGGCATCTATGCGCTGGTTTACCTCAGCAATCTTCCGCTGCATCATCCTCTATGTACGCGCTTCCGACTCAGTAATAGACTTCTGCATCCACGGCTGGATATGATGCAGAAGAGTGGCCATTTGTGCCTCCAGTTTTTGGACCCTAGCAAGCGGGGCCAGTAATGGTAGAGGGGCTGTGTGAGAGGAGCTCGGGGCTGTCTCTGATGAGGCCGACATCAACGGTGCCCTGCGGGGTCTTCAACTGATCTATGTGCCATATGAGCACACCTGCAGACCTGCAAAGGGCAAAGATCATACACGGGAAGGGGTAGGTAGTAGTGACCTTGAATGCCCTCTCGTGCATGACTGCCTGGAGAAGCCATGCGAAGTCCACCTCAAAGCCTGCTATCATCGCCGCCATCAACACTGCTCGATCCCAGGTGACGATGTTATCAGCAGCTGTGGGGGAAAGGCAGTGACGGACGAGCAGCCACAAGAACTTTGCGACGAACGTGAGGTTGGCCTTCTAGATGGACCGCTTCGGCTCAGTGACCCAGTCGGCACCCTCTCCGTCGACTGATTGGTGCAGGGCCATCCACCTCTTGGTGGTCTCTCTCAGTGCCCGCTCACGCAAGAAGTGTCCATCCTTTACTATCTGCCAGCGATAGTCAAACTCGGCAGTGATGGGGGTCCGCGTAGCATCTGCACTCTCACCGTATAGGAACCGGCGGATAGCTGGCAGGGAAATGTCAACCTGCACGCCCCGAACTCGAACCTGCTCCAGTGGGGCGTGTTTAGCGGGAGCAGCCCGCCTATCGATCTGTGATCGGAGAGTCGCTACGTAGGATGCGTAGAACTCTCGGACCACCTCCTCACTGTATCGTCCCAACGGATGGGCTGTCCACTCTAACCGATGCCTGGTGAATAGGTTGTGGATCTCTGGCATCGATGGGAGACTCCCAGTAAGTACCCGCCGCTCCAAGGTGAGTGTCCGAGTCATTACTCCTTTATCAGTCAAGAATATGGCATCGGAGTAAACTTGAAACTGGCCTTCGACACACAACCGGTTTGGCTGGTCAGCGGCTGGGGTGGGGACCTGGGCTGGAGCGCCGGATGTAGAGTCTGAACTGTCAGCCTCATCAGACGAGGCCGACGCTGCAGCAGTGGCGGGTGCGGGAACCTCAGCAGATCCTGAAGCCTCCTCGGACCATGACAGTCCTAAGGAGCCAGACGCTCCTTCCTCTATTGTGGCTGACCCAGAGGGTGTGCCGGTCAGTGTGCGCTCCTCATCAGACTGGGAGGCAATGACTACGCCGGACGCCACCGTCTTGGGTGTGGCTCGGGGGGCACTTGCAGCACGGGAAGGTGCGGAAGTACCTGGGGGCACATATTCAGGGTCCCGCTCATCATCAGAGCCGATGATCAAGCGTGCAGACGGAGCGACAGACTTAGATCGCCCGCGTGCGTAGGTGCGGTCTTGCTTGGGTGCCATAGTAGATAGTACCTACAAAGGATCAATATTAGTATGAGTAGTGGCAAACAAGACAGGCAAGCCCATACGACATAAAACATTGAAAATAGTGTGTTAGTGATATTGAAACTGTATCACACGACGAGCCTGATGACGGCTCGTCGTGTCTATGACGGACCGTCATGAGGTCCGTCGTGTTGTACTTGGTCTATGTATTTATAAAGAACCCTGAAAGAGGGGTCTCTAACAATCATGACGGTCGTGCAGGACGGACCGTCGAGGGTACGACGGTCCGTCGTAAGTGTCCGTCGTAGGACACTTAGAAAATGTTGGGAGACCCTTAGCAGAAGGGTCTCTGACCATCATGACGGTCGTGCAGGACGAACCGTCGAGGGGACGACGGTCCGTCGTAAGTGTCCATCATAGGACACTTGGAAAATGTTGGGAGCCCCTTAGCAGAGGGGTCTCTGACCGGTAGGACGGTCATGCAGGACGGACCGTCGTGGGTACAACGGTCCGTCACAAGTGTTCGTCGTAGGACACTTAGAAAATGTTGGGAGACCCTTAGGAGAGGGGTCTCTAACAGGTACGACGGTAGTGCAGGACGGACCATCGTGGGTACGACGGTCCATCACAAGTGTCCGTTGAGGGACACTTGAGAAAAAAATGGAAACCCTTAAGAGAGGGGTCTCTGAGCGGTACGACGGTCGTGTAGGATGGACCGTCGTGGGTACGACGGTCCGTCACAAGTGTCTGTTGAAGGACACTTGAGAAAAAAAATGGAGACCCTTAGGAGAGGGGTCTCTGACCGGTACGCCGGTCATGCAGGACGGACCGTCGTGAGTACGACGGTCCGTCACAAGTGTCAGTTGGACAGGGGTGCTAGGGCTTGTACAATGAACCCTACGAGGGTCCGTCGTGGCTACGACAGTCCGTCATCGGGGTCTCGTTCTGAATGACAGAGATAGAACTGTGGGGACCCTAAGCAACCCCGATGAACCCACATGGTCTTGTAGTGTTGTGGAACTATATGTGTCTATCCCAACTACCTAGGAAACTATTAATACGAAATCACCTATGTCTAGGGTTGTTAACATGGCAAATTCAAACATTTTGAGACTAGGTTTAGACATAATCATATTAAGGAAACAAGATATGACTAAGAACTAAGCTAATACTAACTAATAAACAAAAATACAAGATAAATGAGTATAAATTTAGAGACACATACCTTGGAAATGTAGAAAAAGCAAATGGAGAATGATTCAGTTGGCAAGGTAGACACCTTATAGCAGCAGCACCGACTAGTAGATGATAAGTATAAGGCTTAGGAGGATTTGGGGGGGCAATGATCGTGGGAGGAAGTGTGCAAGTTGAAAAGAGAGGGGAGATGAGAGGAATAAAGAAGTAATGGGGGAAATATGGAGGGGTGGGGAGTATAAACGGTCAGATTTTGAAAAGGGTCCAGCCGGGTCGGGTCGGGTAGAATTCATTAATCACGCGACGGTTCCACGACGACGGTCCGTCGCAGATGTGACGCCCCATCGTGGGTTCCGTCGTGTGTGCCCTAATTTCAAACTGACAGAAAAACGTACCTGGTGTGACGGATGCTTACGACTGTCCGTCGCATGCGCAACGGTCCGTCCATGTATCCGTCAGTGGCTGCTGCGGAGTAGTTTTCTGCAGAATTTCCTAGTGATGTGCCTGCAAATTTAGAACCCATTAATAAAAAATGCTACCATTATTAAAAAGACGATAAGTATTGGGTTGCCTCCCAACAAGCGCCTGATTTAATGTCGCGGCCTGACTGGGGCCACTTGATTACTCAGACTTCATCAAGATGGTATGCCTCGATTACTTCATTCGCTGATTCAGCATGCCCAAGATAGATTTTTATGCGCTGTCCATTCACCTTGAACCGGACACCCTCCTTAGTTTCCAACTCAACTGCTCCATGAGGGAATAGTTGGGTAACCGTGTAAGGACAAGTCCATTTGGACTTGAGTTTCCCTGGAAACAAGCGCAATCTGGAATTGAATAAAAGCACCAAATCCCCGACCATGAACTCTCGTTTTTCAATTTTGTTGTCACGATACTTCTTCATCTTTTATTTGTATAGGGATGAGCTTTCATAGGCTTTCAAGCGAAATTCATCAAGTTCATTCAACCCATTTAACCGTTACTCTGCAGCTTCGCTCCAATCCATTTTTAACTTCTTCATAGCCCACATGGCTTTATGCTCTAACTCAACCGGAAGATGAAAAGATTTCCCATATAGAAGTTGGTATGGAGACATACCTATGGGAGTCTTATATGCTGTCCGGTAGGCCCAAAGAGCATCATCAAGCCTCCTTGACCAATCCGTTCTACTGGCATTCACTGTTTTGGACAATATCTGTTTGATCTCCCGATTCGATACTTCAACTTGCCCACTAGTTTGAGGGTGGTAAGGAGTGGCCACATTATGGCGAACCCCGTATTTCTCCAATAACCCCTTGAACAATCTCTTGCAGAAGTGGGAGCCCCCATCACTAATAATGGCCCTTGGGGTGCCAAAACGGGAGAATATATTCTTTTTCAAGAATGCAGTGACACTCTTCCCTTCATTGTTTGCGAGGGCTATGGCTTCGACCCATTTACATACATAATCAACTGCTACTAGAATGTACTTCATCCCATGAGAACTCACGAAAGGGCCCATAAAGTCAATACCCCAAACATCAAATAACTCAATCACAAGAATGGGGTTCAGAGGGAGCTCTTGCTTTCTTGAAATACCACCATCTCGTTGACATTTGTCACATGCTTTAGCAAACCCATGAGCATCTTGATGAAGAGTTGGCCAATAGTAACCACATTGCAATATCTTGTGAGCGGTTCGGATACCATTGTGATATCCGCCAACAGGTGAAGAATGGCATGCCTCTAACACACTCAACATTTCACATTCTGGTACACAACGCCGAATAAGCCCGTCGGCACAACTCCTATACAAGTATGGTTCATCCCAAAATAACTTCTTTACATCGTACATGAACTTTTACCTTTGATGAAAGGACAAGTCTGATGGAACAATATCACTAGCCAGATAGTTCGCAAAATGTGCAAACCATGGAATCAAGTCTTGTGAAGCAGCCAATACATGTTTATCGGGGAAAGTATCATCAATGTTAGTCTTATCCCCTAATTCTATCATAGCTTCATCCTCTAGACGAGACAAATGATCAGCAACTTGATTTTCTCTCCCTTTTCTATCCAGCACTTCAAAGTCAAATTCTTGCAGTAGTAATACCCAAAGAATCAGCCTAGGTTTCGCATCCTTCTTCGCCATCAAATATCTCAATGCTGAATGGTCAGTATGCACTATAACTCTAGTACCTAGCAAATAGGAGCGAAATTTCTCAAAAGCAAAGACTACTGCAAGGAGTTCTTGCTCAGTCACTGTGTAGTTCTTCTGGGCTTCATTTAGGGCTTTACTAGCATAGTAAATTGGGTGAAGTATTTTGTTTCTTCTCTGTCCCAATACTACACCAAGAGCCACCCCACTAGCATCGCACATTACCTCAAATGGACTGTTCCAATCCGGAGAAATAATGATAGGTGCAGACACTAACTTTTCTTTTAGCTCACCGAATGCTTTAAGACAGGATTCATCAAAACAAAATTTACATTCTTTCTCCAGCAATTTACACAATGGGTGTGCAATCTTTGAAAAGTCTTTGATGAATCTCCGGTAAAAACCTGCATGCCCAAGAAACATTCTCACACCTTTCACAGAGATCGGCGGGGGAAGTCTCTCGATTACCTCGACTTTAGCTCGATCAACCTCTATGCCCTTTTCTGAAATGCGATGACCCAACACAATAACCTCTTTCACCATGAAATGATACTTTTCCCAGTTTAGTACTAAATTGCAGTCTTCACATCTCTTAAGGACATCAGATAAATTGGCCAAACACCGCTCGAATGAATCACCAACCACAGAAAAATCATCCATAAAAACTTCTATAGTATCCTCCACCATGTCAGAAAATATTGACATCATACATCTCTGAAAGGTTGCGGGTGCATTGCACAACCCAAACGACATTCTTCTGAACGCAAAGGTCCCATATGGACAAGTGAAAGTGGTTTTCTCTTGATCTTCTGGTGCAATAGAAATCTGATTATACCCCGAAGACCCATCAAGAAAACAATACCACCCTTTTCCGGCAAGTCTATCCAACATCTGATCCATGAAGGGCATAGGAAAATGGTCTTTTTCAGTCCATGAGTTCAGTTTACAGTAATACATACACACCCTCCATCCAGTAACCGGTCTCATTGGAACAAGTTCATTCTTTTCGTTGGGGACCACAGTCATTCCCCCTTTCTTAGGTACACACTGAACTGGGCATACCCAACTACTATCAGCGATTTGATATATTACTCCGGCATCCAACCACTTGATGATTTCCTTCTTCACAACTTCTTGCATAGGAGGGTTCAAGCGTCTCTGGTGCTGAACGCTCGGCTTATGATCAGGCATGAGTTGGATTTTATGAGAGCAAATACCGGGAGGGATCCCAATAATGTCCGCAATAGTCCACCCAATAGCTCATTTGAACGTTTTTAGTACCGTCACCAAACTCTGAACCTGTTGTGCATCCAAGTCTGATGCAATGATTACCGGCAAAGTGTCACCCTTTCCTAAGAATTCATGCCTGAGATGAGGTGGGAGAGCTTTTAGTTCTATTTTTAGAGCTTCCTCTATAGATGGTTTCGTGGGTAGGGACTCACGATTCTTCATATCAAGCTCAAATTTCTTTGGTTTAAACCGAACATCACCTCGGTCAAGAGCAGCGACTAATGACTCATACTCTTCAATGCAATCGCTATCAAAGTTCATTATCACTGCCGCTAATGCTTCGACACCTAGACGTTCTTCTATTTGTGTCTCAAATGTCTCACCCATGTTGTAGGATATAGCAAATGCCGATTGGAGCTCACCACTCTGCCTCATGGACATACAAATAATAAAGGTCACTTCCTCATTGTTCAAACCGAAATTTCATTTGCCCCTTTTCCATGTCTACTAAGGCTCTTCCCGTAGCAAGGAATGGCCTCCCAAGAATAATGGGCACTTCAAATCGACTTCGCAATCAAGAATAACAAAATCTTCTGGAAATATGAACGACTCCACTTTTTCTAACACATCGTGGAGTATCCCTATGGGCCGTTTTACTGTTCGATCAGCCATCAGTAGCCGCATCGCAGTGGGCTTTGGGTCACCCAAACCCAACTTCTTGTAAATCGAGAGGGGCATGCGATTTATGCTTGCCCCCAGATCACATAATGCTTTCGCAAAATGTAATAGCCCGATTGTACAAGCAATAGTGAACGCACCCGGATCTTCTTTCTTTTGGACCAGAGATCTTGTAGCAATAGCACTACAATGCTGCATTCTATCATCATCCTCAAAAATAACCGATCTTTTCTTGGAGACCAAATCTTTCATAAACTTGGCATAACCGGGCATTTGTTCTGAAGCTTCTACCAAAGGGACATTGATAGAAAGTTGCTTCAACATAGTTATAAAACACCGATATTTGCCATCCTCGGTCTTTTTCACTAATCTTTGAGGAAATGGGGGTGGTGGCCTAGGCATAGGAATTACCTTTTTGGGCACTTCAGCATCTTTCTCAGTCTCATCCTCTAATTCAGCATCAACATCTACCACTTGATCAGTATCTTTTTTCACCTTATTCTCATTAGATGGCATGGGTGGTTCAATGGTTTGCTTTCCACCGCGAGTAGTAATTGCCAAACAATGTCCATCATTTTTCGGATTTTGGACAGTGTTACTAGGAAGGGTGCCCGGTTGCCGTGTGTTCACAGTTGCAGATAATTGGGCCAATTGTAACTCAAGTTGCTTAATCGATATTGCGTGTGTATCAACTTTTTGCCCAATACCCCCTAAATCATTCCTCAACTCTTTATTGTGCTCATCACTAGCATCGAACCTCCTCATAATCTTATGCAACATATACTCAACTCGCGACATACTACCTCCACCATCCCTAGGAGTAACTTCACGATTTTGAGGAGGAACATAGGGTCCATTCCTGTCGTTTCTGTTACCATAGCTACCCCTGTTGAAGTTGTTGTCGCGATTGTAGTTTCCATCTCGGACATAATGACCCTCACGATTGTAGTTACCATAGTTCCGACCTTGGTTCCCTTGACCTTGGCGCCAATTTTCCTGATTAGAGCCTTGGGAACTTGGTCGGAAACCCCCCATCTGTTCATTTACTGCATAGGAATCCTCCTCATAATAACACTCATCGTTTGGAGGTGGTGGTTTAGCCAAGTAGTTGACTGCATTAATCTTTTCTGCACCCCCAGTGACATGTTTTAGTACCAACCCAAGCTCAGTTCTCATGTGAGCCATTTCTTCACGAATATCATCTGTGGCTGGGTTGTGAGTGGACTGTACTGCGAAGGTGTTTCTCCCTGTATCGGACTTCCTAGTACTCCAAGCTTTGTTGTTACGGGAGATTTTCTCTAATTTCTCAGCAATCTCAGCATAAGGGTATTCTCCATAAGATCCACCTGCTATAGTGTCCAACACTGCTTTATTGTTATCATCTTGTCCCCGATAGAAGTATTCTTTAAGTGACTCATCATCAATACGGTGATTTGGAACACTTCTCAAGAATGAGGTGAATCTATCCCAAGAACTACTAACTGACTCTCCTGGTAGTGCCACAAAGTTGTTCACCCTGTCTTTGTGGTTTAATTTCTTGGAGACCGGATAGTAGCGTGCCAAGAAGACATCCCGTAGTTGGTTCCAAGTGAAGATGGAGTTGTATGGGAGCTCAGTGAACCACATAGCAGCCTCTCCCGTCAGTGAGAGAGGAAACACTCTGAGACCTATTACATCTAGATCCAAATCAGGCCTCCCCACACAACTTTTACACACTGCCCTTACCTTAGCTATATGGGCATGTGGATCCTCAGAAGGTAGCCCTGAAAACAAACCTCTGGCAGTGAGCATTTGCATCAGGCTACTAGTTACCACAAAAGTGTGGCATGTGGGTAGGGGGTCAAGACAAGTGGCCCGTCCGAGTCTGCTATGTTATCATACCCTCTGTAGTATGCTTGAGGCCGTGGAGCGGTATTTTGTCCCCTTTGTTGATGTTCACCCGGAGCATCGGGTAACATCTGACCATGAACATCCACTGGATTTGGGATGTTCTTGTTTGGATCCTCGTCATTTATTCCCAAGTTTCGATTCATGTTGCGCAGTGTACGCTCTAGCTCATGATCGTAGGGAAACAAGGGTTCTCGGCCTCTCCGTGTATTTGTCATACAAGGAGAATTATTCTGAAAAGAAATCAAAAACAATAAAACAAAGTAAAATCAAGAAAATATCAACTAAACAATAGTAATAAGTTCAAGTTAATCTAAAAGCTAAATTCCCCGGCAGCGGCGCCAAAATTTGATACGCTCAAACTTACTTCTCAAATGAGAAGCAAAGCGGTCGTGTCAAGTAAATAACCCAACTAGTGAGGTTGGGATCGTTCCCACGAGGAAAATAGTCTAGACTTAACTTTAACCTAGTATTACTATCGTTTGGTCGATAACTTTCTTGGAAATTAAAAATATAAAAAGGGGGGTTTGTATTTCCTAATGAGTAAAAATAACTATCGAAATTGAAAGTGACACTTGACAACTTTTAATATTGGGTTTTAATCAATGAATCAAAGTAAGTAGGGCCTACGTGTTCCCCACAGGTTCATAACTTGATAATTCTAACTATAACAATTCTTTCCTAGTATCTTGCATGCAAAGTGATAAGTTATGTATTTCTAAATCCTTGGTCCGGCATCTTGAAAATCTCACTCCGCACCTTGGTCCGGCTACGTGTGTTGCTTTCCTAACCCTTATCTTTACCTCATATTAAGCATCGTATTCGATATTTGACTAAGTTATTACCTCGTACCAATCAATACTAGCCTATTAGATAGTATAAACTAAATCTATGTTAATAATTCTTTTCCTATTATCTACCTCCTTGGTCCGACAAGTAGCATTAAGGCGAGTTCTAACGTTGATCATCCGTTAAAAATACTTCTAAGCGAAAGAATTATTAATACATGCAAGACACTATTCTAGAATTGTTATTTTAGCTAGGGTTTATCTCATTATTTGCCTATGGTTCCCACAACCCTAGTTATGGAGTTTAGTTACTCATAGCCATAAACACAATATTCAAAGATGTTAAATCAGAATTCATGTACTTACTTCAATGAGAAAGAATAAAGTCCGAAAATTTGCTTGATTAATCACCAAAAGTCACTTGTAAGAATCTCCATGAATCAAACACTATTACACAAAGTCTAATCTCACAGAGTCTAACTATAAGGAATTTAATAATCTAAGAGTCTAACCTCAAAAACGAGGTTTTTCGAACTATTTATAAAAAATAAAAACCTAAGTGAACAAGGATTCTAATTGCTGGAAATATGCCAAAACGCGGCTGGGTCGACGGACTACGCGACGGACCGTTGTGGAATCCGTCGTCCCATACTTGGTCATTTCTTCTACTGCTCTCTTATTCCCCTCGACGGCAAGTGTGACGGACCGTCATAGGCACGACGGTCCGTCGAGGGTCTTCGTTTCAAAATACTTCAACTCTTGGAATCTGGGTACTGGGATCACTTCTCTGATCTTCACGACGAACCTGCAGGACGGACCGTCATGGCCATGACGGACCGTCACAAGCTTCGTAATCCCACACTTGGTCAGAATTCCCCATCTTCCTTCAGCAGCTGCACTACGCTGCCACCTACGGACAGTCACAGGCACGACGGACCGTCATAAGCTCCGTAGGTGGTCTCTTCTGCATTTTTTTTCTCAAAATCTCCGCATTCAGCTCTGGACAGATTTCCTGCAAAACAAAGAGAAACTTATATCAAAATTAGCACAAAAAGGGTTACGGACACACTAAACTTAAGGAAAAAGTATTAACTATACCGTGAAACCATGGTATATCATGTGTCAAACAGAGGTTGTATTACCATAGTCCCAAATTAAAGAAACGAGCTTGTTCCAATGAGATTATTGACCGGAGGGAGGATTTGCATGGATTACCAGAAGTTCAATGCTTGGACAGAGAAGGACCACTTCCCTATGCCCTTTATGGATAAGATGTTGGATAGATTTTTATTAAAGGGATGGAAATTCTTCCTTAATGGGTATTCGGGCCACAATCAAATCTCTACATCCCCAAAATACAAAGAGAAAACCACCTTCACGTTCCCCAATAAGAGTTTTGCTTCGACATTCATGCCATTTTGGTTGTGCAATGTCCAGAAACCTTCCTGCATTGCATGATGTCAATTTTCTTGGACATGGTTGAGGACACTATTGAGGTGTTCATAGAAGAATTCTGGGTGGTTAATGACTCTTTTGATAGATGCTTCAACAATCTGGCCAAGGTAGTGAAAAAGTGTGAAGATTGCAATTTGGTGCTGTTTAGGCGAAGTGTCACTTCATGGTAAAAGAGGGCATAATATTGGGGCACTAGATTTCTTAGAAAGATATTGAGGTTGATAAGGCCAAAGTGGATGTATTATAAAAACTCTCTCCACCTATGTTGATAAAATACGTGAGAAGTTTTCTGGGGCACGTAGGTTTCTATTGAAGGTTCATAAAAAATATTTCAAAAATTGCACATCCATTGTGCAAGATGCTTGAAAAGGAGGGTAAATTTGACTCTGATTATTCTTTTCTGATAGCATTTGAATAGTTAAAGAAGTTTGTTTTTTCCCCATCATTGTTTCTACAAATTAGGGGCAACCTTTTGAAGTCATTTACAATGCAAGTGGGGTAGCGCTTGGCGTGGTACAGTGGAAAAGGAATGAGAAGATACTTCATCCTATTTACTATGAAAGAAAATCTCTATATGCAGCCCAAAAGTATTAAACGGCTACAGATCAAGGACTGCTTTGTGAGTTATTTGAATTCGAGAATTTTCACTATTATTTGCTTCTTACTGCTGTCATAGTACACGTGGACCATTCGACGTTAAGGTATTTGATGGCCAAAAAGGATGCAAAACCATGACTTATTAATGGATGTTGTTGTTGTAATAATTTGATTTTGTGGTTAAAGACCGCAAGGGGATAGAGAACCAAGTTAACGATACCTTGTCTAGATTAGAGAATGAAGCCTTTCTTGATCTTGGTGAAAATAGTGAGATTAATGATGTGTTCCCAGATGAAAAAGGTAATGAATTTCTCCCTTGAACTCATTCCTTGCTTTTCCAACTTCGCTAATTATTTGGAAAGCAATTTGGTACCTCTGGATCTTCCTTCTCACAAAAGGAAGAAGTCCATGCATGATGTATAAAATTCATTTTGGGATAAGTCTTACTTGTATCGTAGTTATGCTAATGGGATTTTTTGTCCTTGTGTGCCCAAGGTTGAGATGTCCAGTTTTGTTGAGGCATGTAATTCATCGCCTGTTGGTGGGCATCATAGTGGTGTTCATAATGCGCATAATCTTTTGAAGTGTGGATACTATTGGCCAACCATCCACCAAGACTCATATGATTTTGTCAAGTCTTGTAACTGTTGCCAAAGAAAGTGTGGGATTTCAAAGAGGCAAGACCTTCCTATGAACCCAATTATCCTAATCGAGTTATTGATGTATGGGGAATTGATTTTATGGGGCCATTTGTGAGTTCATATGGGATGAAGTATAATCTTGTTGTGGTTGATTATGTATTGAATTTGGTGGAAGCAATTGCGCTCCCCAACAATGAAGGCAAGAGTGTTACAATGTTCTTGAAGAAAAATATCTTCTCTAGATTTTCCACCCCAAGGGAAATTATCAGTGATGGAGGTTCCCACTTTTCCAATAAGTTGTTTAAAACACTGCTTAAGAAATATGATGTCCCCCACAATGTATCTACTCCTTACTATCCAAAGAATAGTGGGCAAGTCGAAGTGTCAGTTAGAGAGATAAAACAAATTTCGGCAACGACTTTGAATGAAAATAGAATCTATTAGTCAAGGAAGCTTGAGATTGCTCTATAGGTCAAACACACTTCATACAATACTCCCATATGCATTTATACCAAATCTTATGCGGGAAGTCTTTCCATTTGCCGGCAGAGCTAGTGCACGAAGACATGCGGGCAATGAAGAATATTAACTTAGATTGGGGCAACTCATCAACTCAAAGAATGAATGACTTGAATTTGCTCGATGAGTTTCACCTAAAATCTTATGAAAGTGCAGCCTTGTAAAATGAGAAGATGAAGAAGTACCAAGATCAAAGTATTGAAAATTGAGATTTTGTTGTTGAAGATCTTGTACTTCTATTCAACTCTAGGTTGCGCCTATTTATGGGCAAGCTCAATTTAAAATGATCCGGACCATTATCACCCAAGCAAGTCCCACATGAAGAGGTGAATCTTGATAATAATGAAGGAACAAGGTTCAAGGTGAATAAACAGAGGATAAAGATTTATCTCGAAAATGCAGAGAATGTGAAACAAGTGATTAAGTCCTATTACATTGATGAATTCTGAGTAATCAAGAAGCCTGCTTAGTGCCGCGACGTTAAATCAAGAGCGCTTGGCTGGAAACCCAAGGTGTAAAATATATCCAACCATAAGTTTACAATTTCTGTCAGGTAGTTTTACTTTGATTATTTGATTTCTTGTACTAGAGTAGTTTTGTATTTCAGTTTCCTAAATTTATATTCGGTTTTAATCTTTTCATGCTTGAGTTTATCTTTCGTATGTACTCAACCAGGATGAGGGTTCGCTTGAGGACCAGCAATGGTTCTTGAGTACCGTCCACGTCCAGGGTGCAGGCTCGTGTCGTGAAAAAATACAACTTAAAAACTTCAAATTAATATCCAGAAAAAACTTCAACTTCAAACTATGACTTTATATCGAATGTCTAAATAAGTTAAAAATTACTGTAATCCCCTCCAACGTAGCCAAAGAAGAGAGGTGGTGCTTTTGGTACGAAAAAAAAAAATTTTTTTAAAAAGTAAGTAATTAATTTAATATTTATTTTGTAGTGTTTGGTAAGTAACAAAAAAAAAAGCACAACTTTTTATATATAACATTTCAAAACACCTACTGGGTAGCAGGGGTGGGGAGTAGGAGTTTGGGGGGGGGTAGATTGTCAAGGAGTGAAGGAAGGATTAGATGAGTGCGTAGGAGATAATGAACTTGGACGGTCACTTCTAGAACTAATTGTTTTTCCTATTTTCATTTGGAAAATCATTTTCCTATTTTTTTAACTTATTTTTCTTGAGAAAATATTTTACCAATCAAATATGAGAATATCGGAAAATATTCCTACATACCAAACTTACTCATAAAATCGATCCATTATTTTTAAAGGAGAAACTAAGCTAATGCGCCATAAAAGTAAAACAAATATCTCTTTATAATTAATATCCCAAAACTTCAATAGTGGAAGATGGATCTCCTCTACAATTACAATCTCTTTCATAATAGGAAAAATTTTATGAATAGCAAACTGTTAATTAAAAATAAATGTTATGTTTTACTTAATTCTAATTCGTGCTCTTCAAAATTCATACTCACCTCTCTCCCAAGAAATGTCTCTCGACTCTCCAAAATTCTTGCTCACCACTCCCTCGCCTCTCAAAATTTATGTATACGTAAATGTATGAAATGTGTTTGTGTTTGGATAAAGTGACAGAATTGTATATTCAAATACAAATACACATATTTTTGTCCAATCCACTCATAATTATACAAATATAGATCTTTCCCTACCGTTTCTCTTCTGCCTTTCTCTCTTTCTTACTTAATAAAAACACAAATTTTATAAAATACAATGTATAATTTCTATTGTGTATATAGAGAGATAAATACTTGATATACAATATTTTTTTATTTTGATTCAATTTTTTACAAATTCTAATTTTATACATATATGTACAAATACAATAATTAATTTACATACATAGTGGTTATATATATATATATATATATATATATATATATATATCCAGCAGAAGCAATTGTCGCAGCTCCAGCTGAAGCAATTGTAACTGCTCCGGTGGATCAGAGCTACTCGAAAACCGTGATAGGTGCTTGAGATCTACTTCTAGTTGACTGCTCTAAGACGGGCTTCCCTCTTTCCTTGGCTCTGCTCGCGCGTCTATGCTCCGCCCCAGCAAGTAATAATTGAAAAAATGAATGAATGACCTCTTCATTTATTTTCAAGCTTGCTCTTCGCTTCGGGGTGGTGAGACGAGGTGTAGCGCAGTCTGGTCAACGCATCTGTTTTGGGTACAGAGGGCTACTACGGATCATGGTCCTTATTTGCGCTTTCCCACCATTATATGGTGTGGCTAGCTGTGAAATATGCATATATATATATATATATATATATATATATATATATATATGTAGACTGCTCTATGACGGGCTTCCCTCTTTCCTTGGCTCTGCTCGCTCGTCTATGCTCCGCCCCAGCAAGTAATAATTGAAAAACTAATGAATGACCTCTCCATTTATTTTCAAGCTTGCTCTTCGCTTCGGGGTGGTGAGACGAGGTGTAGCGCAGTCTGGTCAACGCATCTGTTTTGGGTACAGAGGGCTACTACGGATCATGGTCCCTATTTGTGCTTTCACACCATTATATGGTGTGGATAGCTGTGAAATATGCATATACATATATATGGTGAGACGAGGTGTAGCGCAGTTTGGTCAACGCATCTGTTTTGGGTACAGAGGGCTAGTACGGATCATGGTCCCTATTTGCGCTTTCCCACCATTATATGGTGTGGCTAGCTGTTAAATATGCATATATATATATATATATATATATATATATATATATATATATATATATATATATATATATATATATATATATATATATATATATATATATATATATATATATATATATATATATATATATATATATATATATATATATATATATATATATGTTTATATATACACACAATCTGTGCGCTATTATACAACTTAGATGCCCTGCGTGTGATTTATACAAATTTGTCGTCATGGAACATTTCTAACAAGCTATTTTTTGAAATTTTGAAACAAATTCTTGACAAATCTTTTTTAGGTGTGGCTTTAAATATTTTAGCTCTCTCACATCTGAATCTTTATACATTGAAGTTCAAAAAAAAAATTCTCTAGCGGAATTTATTATGTATTACATAGCTTTGAAGGACAAATATGTCATATACAGTTTAGGACAAGACTTAACTTGTGTTTCTTGTCCCTTCAACTACATGGATGATCGATGTTTTCAAAATTTTGATCATTAATCAGGGTCTATTAAGGCATAGTTTGTGTATGGAATAGTTAAGGATACGTTGCTGTTTGTAGTTCGTTCACAAGAGATCATGCCTTTCTTCCTAATTCATTGACGAAAAAATATATAACATTTCAATTAAAAGTCTCTCTTTAGGGTTTGATCCCACCAACAAGAAATCCATAGTATTGAAGGAAAACTTGGTGGTAATTAATACACTTCAAGTGTGTTTCTAGATTTTCATCATTGGGGTGGAAAAATCACGGATGGAGGCATTCATAAATATTCCCAAATTTTTTTCTTAAGAAGGATAGTGTTTTTATCAACAATGTTATTTATTTTTGTAAATTTATTCAGACTACGTTATTCTACAATTGGATTCAATATTGGAGATGGAGAGTTTAAGTAAGGGGATACTCACCAAGATTAATAGATGTAAAGGTGCAAGTTGCACTAGTAAGTATTTCAAATTTCCTATCACACATTTACATGTTCTACAAAATTAGACAACATGGATAAAATAATCGATTGAGATTCCATCAAAATTATCATTAGACCCATTTTATATTCCTTTGTTTACCACTAATTTTAAGGGAGAGCTTTTAGCAATTTTAACTTGTGGGCTTTACACTTGTTTATACATTGAAAAGAAAAAATAGAAGTAGGAATCACTTTGCTGTTGCGCTAAATCTTATGGATAGTATTTAGCCCTTGAGATGATCTAACCGGAGCTAGGGGAGAATAACACCATGTACATAGTCAAAATTATTTTTGTGTATATACGTAGACTTCAAATTTCCTTTGTTTCTTGGTATGTTTAGCTTCTTTATGGTTAAGAATGTTCAGAAAATAGTTGTGCATCCTGTTTTCATTATTTTTAGACACCTCAGCAGCAAACGCACCATCAGTAGTGCCGCCAATACTGTGTCCTCAGCAGGCTCGACAGAATGGGCCTCAGAATCCGGCACCCTCGCCGCTAGTATCGTGGCGATGTCTGCACGAAGACTGTCGACAACAGCCTGAAGAGTCGACACATCTACCGGAGGGGCTGGTCGAGCTAACACTCTCAACTCAAAGGCATCTATGCGCTGGTTAACCTCAGCAATCTTCCACTGCATTATCCTCTCTGTACGCGCTTCCGACTCAGTAATAGACTTCTGCATCCATGGATGGATATGATGCAGAAGAGTGGCCATTTGTGCCTCCAGTTTTTGGACCCTAGCAAGCGGGGCAAGTAACGGTAGAGGGGCTGTGTGAGAGGAGCTCGGGGCTGTGCTACTACCCGGGATAGACTCGACCGGGGTAGTGTCAGTGGATGCCTGTGTAGATGTGCGGGCCTGGGCAACCGTATCCACAAGATCATCAGCAAGAGGGGGCAGCTCTGGACGGGGCCCCTTGTGTGGCGCCAACTCATTGGCCTCGTCTCTGATGAGGACGACATCAACGGTGCCCTGCGGGGTCTTCAACTGATCTATGTGCCATATGGGCACAGCTGCAGACCTGCAAAGGGCAAAGATCATACACGGGAAGGGGTAGGTAGTAGTGACCTTGAATTCCCTCTCGTGCATGACTGCCTGGAGAAGCCATGCGAAGTCCACCTCAAAGCCGGCTATCATCGCTGCCATCAACACTGCTCGATCCGAGGTGACGATGTTATCAGCACCTGTGGGGGAAAGGCAGTGACAGACGAGCAGCCACAAGAACTTGGCGACGAACGTGAGGTTGGCCTTCTTGATGGCCCCCTTCAGCTCAGTGACCCATTCGGCACCCTCTACGTCGACTGATAGGTGCAGGTCCATCCACCTCTTGGTGGTCTCTCTCAGTGCCTGCTCGCGCAAGAACTGTCCATCCTTTACTATCTACCAGCGGTAGTCAAACTCGGCAGTGATGGGGGTCCGCTTAGCATCTGCACTCTTGCCGTATAGGAACCGGTGGATAGCTAGCAGGGAAATGTCAACCTGCACGCCCCGGACTCAAACCTGCTCCAGTGGGACCTGCTTAGCGGGAGCAGCCCGCCTATCGATCTGTGATCGGAGAGTCGCTACGTAGGATGAGTAAAACTCTCGGACAACCTCCTCACTGTATCGTCCCAACGGACGGGCTGTCCACTCTAAGCGATGCCTGGTGAATAGGTTGTGGATCTCCGGCATCGATGGGAGACTCCCTGTAAGTACCCGCCGCTCCAAGGTGAGTGTCCGAGTCATTACTCCTTTATCAGTCAGGAATTTGGCGTCGGAGTAAACTTGAAACTGGCCTTCGACACACCACCGGTTTGGCTGGTAAGAGGCTGGGGTGGGGACCTGGGTGGGTGCGCCGGATGTAGAGTCTGAACTGTCAGCCTCATCAGACGAGGCCGACGCTGCAGCAGTGGCGGGTGCGGGAACCTCAGCAGAGCCTGAAGCTTCCTCGGACCATGATACTCCTAAGGAGCCAGACGCTCCTTCCTCATTTGTGGCTGACCCAGAGGGTGTGCCCGTCAGTGTGCGCTCCTCATCAGACTGGGAGGCAGTGACTACGCCGGACGCCACCGTCTTGGGTGTGGCTCTGTGGGCACGTGCAGCACGGGAAGGTGCGGAAGTGCCTAGGGGCACATATTCAGGGTCCCGCTCATCATCAGAGCCGATTATCAAGCGTTCAGACAGAGCGACAGACTTAGATCGCCCGCGTGCGTAGGTGCGGTCTTGCTTGGGTGCCATAGTAGATAGTACCTTTAAAAGTATCAATATTAGTATGAGTAGTGGCAAACAAGACAGGCAAGCCCATACGACATAAAACATTGAAAATAGTGTGTTAGTGATATTGAAACTGTATCACACGAGGGGCCAGATGACGGCTCGTTGTGGCTACGACGGACTGTCATGAGGTCCGTTGTGTTGTACTTAGTCTATGTATATATAAAGAACCTTGAAAGAGGGGTCTCTGACCATCATGACGGTCGAGCAGGATGGACCGTCGTTGGTACGACGGTCCATCATAAGAGTCCGTCGTAGGACACTTAGAAAATGTTGAGAGACCCTTATCAGAGGGGTCTCTGACCATCATGACGGTCGAGCAAGACGGACGACGGTCTATCGTAAGAGTCCGTCGTAGGACACTTAGAAAATGTTGGGAGACCCTTAGCAGAGGGGTCTCTGACCATCATGACGGTCGAGCAGGACGGACCGTCGAGGGGACAACGGTCCGTCGTAAGTGTCCGTGGTAGGAAACTTAGAAAATGTTGGGAGACCCTTAGCAGAGGGGTCTCTGACCGGTAGGACGGTCATGTAGGACGGACCGTCGTGGGTAAAACGGTCCGTCACAAGTGTCCGTTGAAGGACACTTGGAAAAAAAATGGAGACCCTTGGGAGAGGGGTCTCTGACCGGTACGATGGTCATGCAGGACGGACCGTCGCGAGGACAATGATCCATCACATAGTTCCAGTAGGACACGGGTGCTAGGGCTTGTGCAACGGACCCTACGACGGTCCGTCGTGGCTACGACGGACCGTCATCGGGGTCTCGTTCTGAATGACAGAGATAGAACTGTAGGTACTCTAAGCAACCCTGATGAACCCACATGGTCTTGTAGTGCTGTGGACCTATATGTGTCTATCCCAACTACGTAGGAAACTATTAATGCGAAATCACCTAGGTCTAGGGTTGTTAAAATGGCAAATTCAAACATTTTGAGCCTAGGTTTAGACATAATCATATAAAGGAAACAAGATACGACTAAGAACTAAGATAATACTAACAAATAAACAAAAATACAAGATAAATGAGTATAAATTTAGAGACACATACCTTGGAAATGTAGAAAAAGCAAATGGAGAATGATTCAGTTGGCAAGGTAGACACCTACAACAGCAGCACCGACTAGTAGATGATAATTATAAGGCTTAGGAGGATTTTGAGGGCAATGATCAGTTGGGGGAAGTGTGGAAGTTGAAAAGAGAGGGGAGATGAGAGGAATAAGGAAGTAATGGGGGAAATATGGAGGGGTGGGGAGTATAAACGGTCAGATTTTGAAAAGGGTCCAGCCGGGTCGGGTCGGGTAGAATTCATTAATCACGCGACGGTTCCCCAACGACGGTCCATGTCAGATGTGACGACCCGTCGTGGGTTCCGTCGTGTGTGCCCTAATTTCAACGAAGCAGAAAAATGTACCTGGACAACGGATGCATACGACGGTCCGTCGCATGCGCAACGGTCCGTCGATGTATCCGTCAGTGGCTGCTGCGGAGTAGTTTTCTGCAGAATTTCCTGGTGATGTGCCTGCAAATTTAAAACCCATTAATAGAAAAATGCTACCATTACTAAAAAGACGATAAGTATTGGGTTGCCTCCCAACAAGCGCCTGATTTAATGTCGCGGCACGACTGGGACCCTTGATTACTCAGAATTCATCAAGATGGTGTGTCTTTATCGCTTCGTTCCCTTATTCTTTATGCCCAAAATAGAGTTTTGTTCTATCGCTATCCCTCTTAAACCGCACTCCCTCCTTGGCTTTTAACTCAACTGCTCCATGAGGTAATACTTGGGTAATCAAGTAAGGGCCAGCCCATTTGGATTTGAACTTGCCCGGAAGACAAGGTGACCCAGAACTGTCTACAAGCACCAAGTCTCCAACCATAAACTCTTGTTTTGCAGTATTTTGTTCATTCCCCTTCTTCATCTTTTACTTGTGGGATATGGCAGATACCGATTGGAGCTCACCACTCTGCCTCATGGTCCTACAAATGTTGAATGTCGCTTCTTCATTATTCAACCGAAATGTCATCTGTCCCTTCTCCATATCAACTAAGGCTCTACCTGTAGCAAGGAATGGCCTCCCAAAAATGATAGGCACTTCAAAATCGACCTCGCAATCAAGAATAACAAAATCAGCCGGAAAGATGAATGACTCCACTTTTACTAGCACATCATGGAGTATCCCTATAGGTCGTTTCACTGTCCGATCAGCCATCAGTAGCTGCATCGTAGTGGGTTTTGGATCCCCCAAACCCAAATTCTTATAAATTGAGAGGGGCATGAGATTTATGCTTGCCCCCAGATCACATAATGCTTTCGCAAAATGTAATGACCCAACTGTACAAGGTATAGTGAATGCACCCGGATCTTCTTTCTTTTGCGCTAGGGATCTTGTAGCAATAGCACTACAATGCTGTAATCTATCATCATCCTCAAAAGTAACCGATCTTTTCCTTGTGACCAGATCTTTCATAAACTTTGCGTAATCGGGCATTTGTTCTAAAGCTTCTACCAAAGGGACATTGATAGAAAGCTGCTTCAACATTGTTATGAAGCGCCGGTATTTACCATCCTCGGTCTTTTTCACTAATGTCTGAGGGAAAGGTGGTGGTGGCCAAGGCATGGGGATTACCTTCATAGGTACTTCTACATCTTTTCCATTACTTTCCTCTGCTTCACCACTACCCTTCTCCACATTATCATTATTCTTTCTCACATTTTCCTCAGCAAATGGCATAGGTGGGTCAATGGTTTGCTTACCACCCCGAGTAGTAATTGCGATATAGTGTGCATCATTCTTTGGATTTTGGACAGTGTTGCTAGGAAGAGTGCCCGGTTGCCGTGTGTTTACTGTCGTAGATAATTGGGCCATTTACAATTCAATCTACTTAATCAAAATTGCATGTGTATCAACTTTTTGCCCAATACTAGCTAAGTCACCCCTTAACTCTTCGATGTTCTCATCACTAGCATCGAATCTCCTCATCATTTGGTGCAACATATCCTCAACTCGCGCCATACTATCTCCACCATTCCTAGGAGTAACTTCACGATTTTGGGGAGGGATATAGGGCCCATTCCTATCATTTCTGTTACTGTAGTTACCCCTGTTGAAGTTGTTGTCACGGTTACCATCTCGGACATAATGAACCTCACGCTTGTAATTACCATAGTTCTGACCTTTGTTCCCTTGACCTTGGCGCCAATTATCCTGATTTGCGCCTTGGGCACTTGGTCGGAAACCCCCCATCTATTCATTTACTGCATAGGAATCCTCCGCATAATAACACTCATCATTTGGAGGTGGTGGTTTAGCCAAGTAGTTGACTGCATTAATCTTTTCTGCACCCCTAGTGACATGTTTTAGTACCAACCCAAGCTCAGTTCTCATCTGAGCCATTTCTTCACGAATATCATCTGTGGCTGGGTTGTGAGTGGACTGCACTGCGAAGGTGTTTCTCCCTATATCGGACTTCCTAGTACTCCAAGCTTTGTTGTTACGGGAGATTTTCTCTAATTTCTCAGCAATCTCAGCATAAGGGCATTCTCTATAAGATCCACCTGCTATAGTGTCCAACACCGCTTTATTGTTATCATCCTGTCCTCGATAGAAGTATTCCTTCAGTGACTCATCATCAATACGGTGATTTGGAACACTTCTCAAGAATGAGGTGAATCTATCCCAAGAACTACTAACTGACTCTCCTGGTAGTGCCACAAAGTTGTTCACCCTATCTTTGTGGTTGAATTTCTTGGAGACCGGATAGTAGCGTGCTAAGAAGACATCCCTTAGTTGGTTCCAAGTGAAGATGGAGTTGTATGGGAGCTCAGTGAACCACATAGCAGCCTCTCCCGTCAGTGAGAGAGGAAACACTCTGAGCCCTATCACATCTACATCCAAATCAGGCCTCCCCACACAACTTTTACACACTGCCCTTACCTTAGCTATATGGGCATGTGGATCCTCAGAAAGTAGCCCTGAAAACAAACCTCTGGCAGTGAGCATTTGCATCAGGCTACTAGTTACCACAAAAGTGTGCCCTGTGGGTAGAGAGGCCAAGACAAGTGGCCCATCCGAGTCTGCTATGTTATCATACCCTCTATAGTATGCTTGAGGCCGTGGAGCGAGATTTTGTCCCCTCTGTTGATGTTCACCCGGAGCGTTGGGTAACATCTGACCATGAACATCCACTGGATCTGGGATGTTCTTGTTTGGATCCTCTTCATTTATTCCCAAGTTTCGATTCATATTGCGCAGTGTACGCTCTAGCTCGTGATCGTAGGGAAACAAGGGTTCTCGGCCTCTCCATGTATTTGGCATACAAGGAGAATTATTCTGAAAAGAAATCAAAAACAATAAAACAAAGTAAAATCAAGAACATATCAACTAAACTTTAGTAATAAGTTCAAGTTAATCTAAAAGCTAAATTCCCCGGCAGCGGTGCCAAAATTTGATACGCTCAAACTTACTTCTCAAATGAGAAGTAAAGCGGTCGTGTCAAGTAAATAACACAACTAGTGAGGTTGGGATGGTTCCCACGAGGAAAATAGTCTAGACTTAACTTTAACCTAGTATTACTATCGTTTGGTCGATAACTTTCTTGGAAAGTAAAAATATATAAAGGGGGGTTTGTATTTCCTAATGAGTAAAAATAACTAACGAAATTGAAAGAGACACTTGACAGCTTTTAATATTGGGTTTTAATCAATGAATCAAAGTAACTAGGGTTTACGTGTTCCCCACAGGTTCATAACTTGATAATTCTAACTATAACAATTCTTTCCTAGTATCTTGCATGCAAAGTGATGAGTTATGTATTTCTAAATCCTTGGTCCGGCATCTACAAAATCTCACTCCGCACCTTGGTCCGGCTACGTGTGTTGCTTTCCTAACCCTTATCTTTACCTCATATTAAGCGTCGTATTCGATATTTGACTAAGTTATTACCTCGTACCAATCAATACTAGCCTATTAGATAGTATACACTAAATCTATGTTAATAATTCTTTTCCTATTATCTACCTCCTTGGTCCGGCAAGTAGCATTAAGGCGAGTTCTAACGTTGATCATCCGTTAAAAAGACTTCTAAGCGAAAGAATTATTAATACATGCAAGACACTATTCTAGAATTGTTATTTTAGCTAGGGTTTATCTCATTATTTGCCTATGGTTCCCACAACCCTAGTTATGGAGTATAGTTACACATAGCCATAAACACAATATTCAAATATGTTAAATCAGAATTTATGTACTTACTTCAATGAGAATGAATAAAGTCCGAAATTTTGCTTGATTAATCACCAAAAAATCACTTGTAAGAATCTCCAAAAATCAAACACTATTACACAAAGTCTAATTATATGATGTCTAATCTCGCAGAGTCTAACTGTAAGGAATTCAATAATCTAAGAGTCTAACCTCAAAAATGAGGTTTTTCGAACTATTTATAAAAAATAAAAACCTAAGTAAACAAGGATTCTAATTGCTGGAAATCTGCCAAAACGCGGCTGGGTCGACGGACCACGCGATGACCGTCGTGGTCACAACGGACCGTCGTGGACTCCGTCATCCTATACTTGGTACAATTTCTTCTGCTGCATTCTTCATTCCCCTCGACGGCAAGTGTGACTGACCGTCATAGGCACGACGGTCCGTCGAGGGTCTTCGTTTCAAAATACTTCAACTCTTGAAATCTGGGTACTGGGATCACTTCTTTGATCTTCACGACGGACCTGCAGGACGGACCGTCATGGCCATGACGGACCGTCACAAGCTTCGTAATCCCACACTTGGTCAGACTTCCCCATCTTCCTTCAGCTGCTGCACTACGCTGCCACCTACGGACCGTCACAGGCCCGACGGACCGTCATAAGCTCCGTAGGTGGTCTCTTCTGCATTTTTTCGCTCAAAATCTCCGCATTCAGCTCTGGACAGATTTCCTGCAAAACAAAAAGAAACTTATATCAAAATTAGCACAAAAAGGCTTTCAGCCACACTAAACTTAAGGAAAAAGTATTAATTATACCGTGAAACCACCGTATATCACTTGCCCATATAGTGTTTCACCTATATTTTGAATTTTGAAAACCAATGTATTATGGTGGGACTGTGCATCGCACGGGCTTGCCCATATAGTATGTATTATATATATATATATATATATATATATATATATATATACATGACAATTCGATAACACATTATACATACTTATCACATCATTGGTCCTCTCACGGAACTCAAACCCAAACAGTTAGCTTGCTGGAGTAAGGCAATTTGATCCCAAAATCTGTCCGGAACATGGCAATCCAATGTAGCAACCCGATCCAATGTTATGTTGAACGTGGAAATCGACTCAAGATAGCTTGACGGAACATGGCAATATGATCTTCATTCACACACCACAATCACAATAACAAGTATATCATCAAGATTATACATTTACATCATTATTTAATGGCTACATTTTATTCATCTATCGCAGTTACAACAAGTGTGATCAATATTACAACATTCATACACATACAATTATCACAATGAAGTAACTACATGCACAGATCACATAATCATGAATTATCAACCATTACCTACCTAGAAATATTTTGAAGCCTAGGAGACTTGATACTTCCCTTTCCGAATTCGTTTCGCTTGTTAGTGGTCTACGCCAATCGATAATACACAAAAATCAATAGAAAATCATTAATTACCCAAATTACTAACATTTCTATGAAAACTAGATCAAACAAATAATCCCAACTAATCAATTTAGGGTTAAATTACACCATAGAACCTATCAATAAACCCTTTCCTATTAATATTGATCCATTTTATTATGTTCGAGGGATCGAATAGTGAATTTGTGAAGTGAAAAGCTTACATTTAGCCTCAACAATGATTATAAACAAGTTTGAATAGCCCAATGGTCGTTCTCTACCGCTGAAAGTCGAAAAGTGTCAAATAAGGCCGTTTAGACATTTAGTTAATGATCTAACTCACGCTCATCCTGCTACAGCGATAATTGTAGTGGCGTTAGTTCAATGGCATAAAGTCCCACTGCACCGGCTTTTTTGAACCAATGAGCCCTTATTGAAAACTACGATTGTTAAGTCCGGTCTCGTCCGCCACAGCGACACCCATCCCGTTGTAGAGGCGTCTGTGCAGCGGCACACTCGCGCTACAACGGCACAAATCGGGACAGACCCTTTTTAGAGGAATTTCAATTCACCCTTTTTACAACACACTCTTAACCCACTATGCTCAGAAGATTCCCTTAACGCTAAGATCGATTTGCTAATATTTACTTATCCAAATTCAATTCTATAAAGTCATATGAATTCCTGAACGAGTTTTCTATCCATTCATGCAATCAAATTCATATTTACCACATTTCCCTACACCTTGATGAATCCAATTTCCTCCAAATGTTGACAAGTTTGGGAAAATCCTGATAGTACGATAAGTTTTCCAGTCTTGATTTTCTCATGTTGACATTTCTATAACGACGAAATCCAGTCATTACAATTTTAATCTTCTCTAACTTTTGTAGGAGTGCTGATTTTCTATTCAAACTTTGATTTCGTTGAAACAAAATCAATTCTTTTATTATGTCATTATTATATTTTCTTATTATAATTTTCTTCACATTAGTTAAATATTTAAAAGATTTATGAAAAACTAAACATACAAAAGTTATGAATAATATTTAAAATTAAAAGTTCCAAGTAAGATGAAGAGACATGAGTTATAAATAATTCAAATGTATAATTTTATTAGACACAATGTATTACTAATTACGCATTGATTTAAGATCAATCTATATATAAAAGTAGAAGAAAAAATGGCACATGTCATCACCACAATTTTTAAAAATTTAAAATTTTTATTTTAAATAATAAATAATTGTTTAAATAAATATTTACACATATCAATTAATTAAAATATTTTTTAAATTCATAAATTTTAAATAATCAATAACAAACAAATATTTAAATAAAATATTGGCACATACACACATTATTTAAATTATTAACCAATCAATATGTCATAAACACGCATACACATTATTTAAATAATTCAAATATTATAATTTAAAAATAATAATTAAAAATTAAATAGTTTTTGAGATAATATTTTCAATTGTGAAATTAATTTTAACTTTCTTGTATATTTAGGAGTTTAACTTCAAAGTTATCTATTTAAAATAGTTATTTTGATCAAACTCAATTTCCTTTATAAAACTCATATAACATGCTAATAATTAAAAATTTAAAATTGCAAAAAGAAAAAGGAATGATGAACAACGAAACTCCATGATATTAACATGATTATTATGTTTCAGATGGGTAGCAAATAATTCGGGTCAGTTTTTTTTTTTTAAAAATTATAATTATATTTTTAATTCAGGGTTCTTCTATCTATTGGTGAATTCTATATTTATGTTATAACCCAAACCAACTAGACCGTGTGGGAACCACTCTAACACTTAAGTAGGTGAACCCTCATATCCTAATAGAAAAACACATGCGAAAAATTAAAGAAGACGGACAATGAGGTTAAGAGAATTAAATAAATATCATTTTTTTTCTTTTAAAATACACTTCTTGTAAAATAATTTAAAAACCCCATGGATATATTCTAACAAGTACAACAGAGCTACTACGAATAACAATGTACAATAATTAAATAAGACAAAGCCCTCACTATGAGGAAGAAAGAGTCCACATTGCTGGAGGAATTCTTCGTCTTTACCTAATGAAATATTACGAATCCTACATCCAGACTATGTCAAAACAACATTGCAAGAGTAGTATCAGTACAACCACACGTACTGGTAGGCATCATCGTCTCTCATTACTTCAATCTCTAACCCTATGTCCATTCTACTTGGGTACTTACTCAAACAACAGCTCAACAATTCTCTTTTTTTTTTTTTACAAGTACACATCACCTCATTCTCACATATATACACATAGTTCCACGCACACTAAGTCATCATCATTACATGAGAACGAACTCATCACAAGTATACACACATCACAATACCAAAATATAACATGTCTTTCATTACAACGTATCACAATTAGTTGGTTCTCTTATGAAACTCAAACTCAAAGTGTTAATGCACCCGTTGTGGTACCCGATCACAGTTAGCTTTCCAGAACGTGGCAATCTGATCCAATATTTATGCAGGTTTGTGACAATTCGATCCAAGTTAGCTTACCGAAATGTGGAAATCTGATCCCCAATCACACTCCACAATCACAATCATAATCACAAGTACATCATCAATATAATACAAAAAAAGATGATTCATGACGTAGAAATATTCAATTAACCTCAATTATGATTAGGGTGACCTATAATGACACACTCACATACATACATGCATTATAAATAAGAAATTTCAAACATATATCACACAAACATGAAATCAAAATCATCAGCTACTATCTTTCCCCTAGATTTCTATCAAACTAGAGTCCATGTTCAGCACTATTTCTTTATTAGGGTTTGTCTTTAGGGTTTTTAAGACCTAACTTACTAAACATTTAGCAATGGTTTACTTCAATAGGATAAATCAAGCATAGGTCTATATCCCCTTCTATCTAGTACCCTTGTTTAACAAAGGAATTCTACTCAAGAAAACAACCAAGAACACTTGACCGATAATAAATATATCTACATCAAGCACTAACTCCAAATACGTTGTAACATAAAAAATTTCATAAAATTCACTCGGTGCACGAAGGTCCACTCATATCTACCATTATTAATTTCATATATTATGATATAAGAAAAACTTACAACCATTCTATGTAAAAACCTAACCTACTTGGGCGCAAAGAAATTAGTACGATATATGATCTCTTTCAAGCTTTTCTGGATTTTCTACGGTGAATTTGGCAAAGATCATGTAAGGTTCTGCCATCCCCACTTTTTAAAGCTTCTTCTCATTCTTCCCCAAACTTTAAATAAATTTTCTGGTGTTATTAGGTTAATTTACAAGCTATATTTTATTTTTGGAAAGATGAAAAAATAAGGATTTCTTGAAAATGGATTCTGCCTTGCCAGTTCCACCGCAGCGGGGTAAGATTCCATTGTAATGCCGATGGACCACTGACACCTGTCCCATTGTAGCGCGAAAGTGTCCATATTTTTTGCAAATTTTTATCCCATCTTCATTAACGACAGTTTTTGTTGTTACAATAAATACCAGTTTACCACTCGTTCGTCCCTGAACGACTAAGACTTTGTCCTCACACTCTCACTTCAAAAAGCTCCCTGCTAGTGAAACCACTCTTACACAAAACGATGAAAGTTTGTGAACTCTAATGATTCGAAACCTTAAAGGGTTGGTACACGCTGGAATGGAGGGTTAAAATGCACTACACAGAAGGATTACTAGACTTCTACACTAGGGTAGTTTATCAAGCAACCCTAGAAGGTAGAATTTACTAAGTCTAAAATTTTCCAAGCCCTTCTTGCTGGAGAGGCAGCCCTGCAACTGTAGCGGGAGATTACAGGTAGTAAAAAGGGAAATGGGAATTGTTTCCCTTATTTTCCCTTTCTCCCTTATTCAAAGTCTCTCTCAAAAGGTCTTCTGATCACTCAGCTCTGAATCATCAACACTCATACCATTCTCTCATTTTTCATTACTATTATTTTGTTCCTTAATCACAATGGTTGCATGCATGATTAACTTAATCAATTCGAGACGATTTTGGGTAGTTGTAACAAACCTAACAATGGATATGCTAAGTAACACTTAATGTGGTTAGAATGCCTACGATTAGACCAGGTTCACACGGATTGATACGCGTAGATTCAGACCTCTGAACCATTGCGATAGCCAAGACAACTAACTTTTGGGGAGTTATTTAAGCTAGGAAAGGTTGGGTCTATCCATGTAGGGCTCCCGGATATGAAGATTTACTCGGATGAGTCTTTGTAAGACTTAAAAAGGGGAATTCTTTAGTTTGGAGGGTCTAGGGGTAAAATTGTCTTTTTCCAAGGTAACGGTAGTATCGTAATTACCCTAAATATGTAAACAATTATTTAATTAATAAGGTGGGGGTCATTTTGGGTAGAAAGGGCCGAAATTTCCCATTGAGCAAAATCTTGCTCCACCCGGGTTCGAACCTAGGTGGGAGAAATGATTTAACTTGATTATTTATATTGGTGAATTAATTTAATTAATTAATATTGAAATTCTGATTTAATAAAAAAAGAAAATCATATTATTATTAATTAATTAATTAATTAATGGGGTGATTTGGGTCGGGTCGACCTGGAGGGGCCCATTTTCGCGATGGGGACGTCACGGGTTCGAACCTCGACGGAAGCAACATTTAAAAAGATTAAATTGAGGTTTATAATATGATTTTAAGGTCATTATGGTCATTTCAATTAACTAATTAAATCAGATTTTCAAAGTTTGAAAGTGTCCTAGTTGTCTAAGTCTAAACTACTTCACCTAATCCTAAGCCACTCACCTCTTTCACGTTTATCTCTCTCTCCTTCACGTCTATCTCTCTCTCATTTCACAATTTATTTTTTGCTGCCAAACGTGAGAAACAAACCATAAAACAAATGTTCTTCACACTTGAAGAACTAGCACACAAAACACAAACGAGAAAGCAATCCGAAATTGTTAAGCAAAATATAATGCGCTAGTCGGGTAAGGTGTGAGTTTCGGGATTGGACGTGAATTTGGAGAAGTTTTGGGCATCAAGTTCAAGTGTTGAACAATGTTAAAATCAGGTATGGGTTTTCTTACTTTTGGTCCCTTTCCCAAGAGGCACTTAAGACTCAAATAATTCTATTCCGAAACTAGGATTGTTCCCCGTTACATGTTCTTTGTCAGTAGCTCCTATCACTGATCTTAGTTTGGTATGTTTGCTGGTAAATTAGGTATGAAGTGTGATTTTTGTGATAATGTGTCCGTGATTATTTGTTCAGAATTGTATGAACCATGAAGTGTGTCTTTCGAAACTTCGTGAATAATGTATGTGTATGCCGTGACATGATTTTCGGTTTTAAGCCTTAAAAATTATATGTTTATATGGTTGAATTTTATGTGCAAATGTTTGTGTAAATCATGACGTTTAAAAGTGGTGTAATGTCTCTTGATTTAATGGTAATTCTTGGATGAATATAATCATAAAAATATTACACTTAAAGATGCACCAAATGATCCACGAAATGCCTTAAGAATTAACGTATGAATGATGATAAAAAGAAGCTGAAAATAGTGAACAAATTTCCAGCATTTGGTAGGTTGGGTTCGTCCAAACAAAGTGGTATAAAATGCAATGAAAAATGAATGTAAAATAAGTGAGATCACTAAGGATTGAACCCAATACATCATTACGTGAAAGCTACAAAAAAATCATCAAAAGATTAAGAGGAAAATGGATTGGAAGAGACCAAATTTCCAGCCTGCTGGAAATTGTAGTCTCGGCCAACTTTAAAAAAAATGAGCTTCGTTTATTTATTTTTTTAAATGTGAGGTCATTGGGGATTGAAAACATGACCTCACTACATGAAAATTTCATAAAAATTTTATGATAAAAATAAAAGAAAAAATAGATGTGGTGAGAGGGGATTAAACCCACCTCTTGAATGGATGAGAGAGTTGGGAGAAAATTAAAGGAGAAAATAAAATGTGGAGAATGGGGATTGAACCCACAACCTCCCTAATTGATGAGAGGGTTAGGAGAAAAATAAAGGTGAAAATAAAATGTGGAGAGTGGGAATTGAATTCACAACCTCTTGAATTGATGAGAGAGTTAATAGAAAAAAAAGGAGAAAGTAAATGTGGAGAGTGGGGATTGAACCCACAACCTCTTGGATAGGTGAGAAAGTTAAGAGATAAAATAAAAGAAAAATAATGAACTTGTGGGGGATTGAACCCACAACCTCCTTGCCTTAAAAGGAAAAAGAAGAGGAGAACAAGAAAGAAGAAAGAAATATTATGTGGTTGATGGGAATCAAATTAGGGTCTCCCAAATCTTAAAAAAAGCAATTATCAAGTTTACAATAAGATTAAGTGTTGTTCAAGGGATTCGGAATCGCGTTCCCTTGCCCAATTCCGTATTGACACATAAGTCATACGTAAACAAATATTTAATGAATGCTGCCCCTAAAGATCGAAATCAATATCTTGGCATATTTAAAAAATGCATGTCTTGTACCACATAATCTTTGGTAAACATGAATCACTTAAACAAAGTATAAATGAAGCCTCATGGCTTGTATGTGTGTCTCATAAGTCTAGCGTACGTTTAAAAGTAAGTGAGCCTAAGATGTATGTGATAAAATGATGTAACCCTAAAAGGGTTAAGTAAGAGTGTAAAACACACTAAATGCCCAAGTGCATTGGTATATGATGAAACGAACATTCACGTGAAGGGGTGAGTAATTATGAAAAGCAAATGTGTTAAAGTTAATGAATGAGGTTACAATATGATAAGAGGCTAATGTGAAAGATGAGAGCAATCTCAAATGAGCCTAAGTAAATGTTACAAAACATACTCACCTATGAGAGTGTAAAGCTAATGAAGAGATCAGTCTCTATGAACACTCTAATGGAAGTATTGAAGTTAATGCATACTTAGTACTAATGACGAGATGAGAAATCATCTAATTAGCTATGATGTCCTCATGCTAGAAGCCAGCTTCCATGATGTATAAGTTGAATGTAATGGAACTTTATATTGAGCATCGATAGGCTAGCTATGAACGATGATGCCTTCCTTTGGGAAAGGCGGAGGTTCACGTAAATCTTATGAGATGAGACTGTCTTGCATGCCGGGTATGGGTTTCCTTATATCTTCTAGTCTTTGAACCTATACTACCAATATAGGGATCTAACAGGGTTTAATTCCTTATATACGCTAGTATGTTTTGGTTTACTTTGGCCGATGATTCCACCTCTTTTCGGTGTTGATATTACACACTGGAATTCATGATGCTCACATGATCTATGTTGTTTAAGGTTAAAGTTCCCAAAGAAAGAATGAGGCCAGCATCAACGAATGCACATAATGATATGAACGATACCAAAGGTGTTAGGATAGGATAATCAAGAGGTGAGATAGACTTAAGTAATAACACTAGGTTATTCTTGGTCATTGCACATCAAAACCGATTAGAGTTTTAAACTACATCCTAGGTATGACTGGTGGCTGGACTAGTATATGAAAGAATAAAATGAAGTACGTATGAATGAACGAACCAGACTCTGTGTTTGTTAAAGAAGGCTCCCTAGTTGAGGTCCCATATGTTGAGCCCTCATTTTGGGATGACCTAATGTCAAGTCCATTACTCCAAGGACTTATGGCATATGAAAGAATGATATGAAATATGTGATATTATATGTGTAATATGTTATGTGTTGTTTGCAGAATGATAAGTATGATGATGCATGTTAATCTCATGGCATGACTTTCCTAATCCGAAATTGGCAAGTCCACTGACTTGACTTTCCATAATTTATATCGATAGGAAAGAGCTCTTGTTAATCATGCATGTCCTTAGTATGTGCTTGCATATGCCCATACTTAGTACAAGTGTGTACTAATCCCATACAACTCTACATTTTTAGGTGTAGGCACAGGTGGACGTTACAACTTACAGGTCAATGCTGAAGCTTTCCGAACGTGGAGCATTCATCCAGATTTTGTAGGCCCTCATGCTTTCGAGGACGCTTGCCCATTATATTCTAGCTTAGATATAGGTTTGAATTAGTGGAGTATGTTCTACTAGCGTTTCTTTCTCATCTTATTTCAGACATTGTAATGGTGCCATTTTTGCAAGTATACACTTAATGCAGTATGAAACTATTTCTTTCATTTGATGATCATAATATTAGATGGTTGATTGTGAACGTTTATGAGTTTAAATTGAATGTCTTATATAAATGTTAAGTAACAAAAAATTCAAATTTTCCACTAAAATTAACCTAGGTGAAGTAACTATGACATATGTAGGCTTGTCTGCGACCTCTGAGAGGTCAACGACGCCGGTCTCATCTAAGGTCTAGACTCTGGTCCTGACAATAGTTATATTGAAAATTGAATTAGGTTTCTATATGCATTCAAAATTCACAGCATGGTTACTTCCTTTATGTCCTTAAGGTTTAAACAATGTCCCAGGCGTAAGGATTTTCCACAAAAATATGGGTAAATCAATAGGAAACGAGTGGAGGAAGTTGAAAAATCATCTTGCCATGAAATCTGATTTAGACGCAATTTAGGAGTTATTTGGTTGACATATTAGTTAATTCTTGTTTTAGGATAGTGTACAAAATTTGATATGCTAAAAAACTGAAAAAAATGGGATGTTTGGACGAAAAGACGCCCTCTTCGCGTTTGGAGTTCGTTCTAGATATAGGTCGCTGCAGCGACTTGCATCATCCCGCTGTAGTGGGATGATTTCCGCTGCAGCTGGATGACTTAGGCAAGTAAATTGACCTCCTTTTCACAAAAAGATTCTCTTTACGTCTAGGCATCCCTATCTAGTCTATACTATCCTAACTTACCTTGTTTTTTGCATGCTCTCTTAAAAAGTGGAGTCACAATGACGATACTGCAGTCTCCATCCGATTTCCCGATGTCGCTACGCGAGAGAGGCCTCATGAGTACCAGATCATGAGTTTTTGTTGCGAGAGGGCGCTGGTGTTGCATAAGGCGGAGGAAAAAGATCCTTCATTATACACGTGGTTGGTCGAATTTGGGTAGTTCCCGCTTACTGAGTCTCCCCCAGATGCCCGTTCTACCTGGTGAGTGTGTTCTATGTTATTCTCATTACTGTACACTGGTACAACCCGCATTTGGGATTTCAACGTTACCATGAATATCACTACTATTAATAAGGCGTTGGAGGTGCCAGAGGTCACAAACCTGGAGTATGAGGCCAAGCTTATAGAGATGGATCTGAAATGGCCGCAGGACACTATTGTGGATCCTGCATTGAGGGTCTTACTAGTGTTGACTAGAAACCTGATGCTAAGAGGTGGCTACATCTTTATCTAGGAGAATCTGTCGGCCGACCATATCAATGTAACTTATCCTTGGGCGTTTGTGGTTGCGTGAATTATACATGGCATTCAGCTATATGCGGGGGAACAAATTATTTGTAAGTGGAAGATGTTTTACTGGGGCAACAAGAAGGCCTTCTTCCTTATCGGTCTTATCAGTACCTTATGCAAGTGGGCAGGAGTACCCTTGTTTGATATTGACGAGGTATTACCTATAGATCCCCCTATCACCCTCAATTGGTTCGAGCAGGTTCAGTTTCAAGAGTAAGACAAGGAGGATGAGTACGGCTAGCAGTAGCAGGGCGGATACATGTTTAGATGGTTAGGACCCCCTCCAAGGTGAATCGGATGAGATAGACCTGTAAATAGTACAAAATAAGATGGGGAGTGCGTATGCTGACTTCCCTCTGGTCCCTCTCAGCAAGGCCCTCAAGGTAGAGTTTCTCCACTGCCAACTGCGCCAAGAAAGGACGAAAGGCGTGGAGAGGTATTAACGTATGGCCCGAATGTGGAAGACCATTAAGGAAATATTCACTTATGTTGCCAAGGGCAAGGAGATTTCCCAGCTTGAGTCGAGGGATTCCTCACAGTTTCCAGTGTTAAACGAGGCTTGGGTCGGCTTGGGGCGACCCGAGGAAATGAACTCTGACTGGACACCACCCAACTTGAGAGTCCCTGATTGGTTTTCCTTTCTTTTTTACTTATCGATATTTTATTTTTGAACAACTAGTTGTATTTTTACCCTTTGATAGTACAAAATTTTTGTAGCACAGGGATGCTCGTTTTGGATGTCTAAAGCAGCCCGTTTCTAAATTCTTAATAAATTTTTAGTTACTACTGTTGCTGAACACTGTTTAGGAGTCATAAGAATTGGTTCGGATCCATTCCGGTCTGAAAACTGGGAAGGGCAAGAAATTTTTGGTGAGGTTTAATTACTCTCTGTCCCGCTTTAGCGGGATAATCTTGTTATAGGGGAAAATCTCGTTGCAACGTCTAAGACGGAATCAGAACCTTGACTTGGAATTCATAGGTACTTTTTCAGTTTCCAATATTTTTCCAACTTTCCTTTTGCACCATCTCATCGGGCTCCTAAATTTATTCGGCTAGGATACGCAATATTCAGTTCTAAAGCGGAAAGATAGGTTGACAACACAATATTCAAATCCCCAGGACACACCAAGACATCATAACTCGCACAACTCCAACAATTCGGTAAGAAATTTAGGCCCTCCAATAATACCTTAACATACATAATTAATTCATTCGTCGGGCAAGGTACAATAAAGAATAATCCAAACAATAATGCGAAATATAATCGAATTTAAACCACAAGTCACTGGTTTCAAAAATTTTTTCTAGGAAACCAGAAATACACATTTATTACATTCCACGTATAACACACACAAATTTTAAATGTTAGTGATTATCTCATTCGGTATACAGTCATTACTATCCATCCACGTTCTTTATAGCCCATAGGGCTATATATTAATTGGAACATTCCAAATCCAACTGACTTGTTGGTGTTCTTTAGTCGTATCACTGACGTCAGTCCATATTGTCAAGATCCAATTGGAATCGAGAGATACCAATTGGACTCAACTCATACCACAAGTGACACTTTGCACGAAAGGATTAAAGGAGTGGAACAACTTCCTAAAATGCTTTGTACCCTCTTGTAGATTACATGTGGACGTCAACATACCAATCTACAAAAGTCTAGTTTACATTTAGCTCTTGTATAGGAAGACCTGTAACCTAGGCTCTGATACAAATATGATCAAACCCATCGGGCCATGCGGACACCCACTTTAACACCTAAGTAGGAGAACCATCATATCCTAATAGAGAAAAAGATGTGGAAAATTAAAGAAGACGGAAAACAAGGTTAAGGATATTAGATAAATAAGACTTATTTCTTTTGAAATAAACTCTTTGTACAATAATTTAACAACCTCAGGTATCTAGTCTTACATGTACAAGAGCTATCACGAATAACAATGTACAAGAATATAATAAGACATAACTCCAACCAAGCGGAAGGACGAGTCGAAGTTGCTGGAGAAATTCTTTGTCTGCACCTAATTAAACATCACCAATCCTGCATCCAGACAATGTCAAAAATACATAGAAAGAGTAGTATCGACACAACCACATGTACTGGTAGGCATCATTTGTCAACCCGATACACACCTTATCAATGTCGGACCCACACTATACAATGGGGGTGCATGTGCACCCCGTAACTTCTGCAAAAATCATATGTATATAAGTATATCTATTTTAAAAAAATGGTAGAAATTAAGATATAGTTAACAGTGCACCCATAAAAAACATATAAGTGCTCCTGTGCAATTGGTAGAAGGTAGAGATATCACCCTTCAGACTAGGGTTCGAATCCCACTTAATCCTATTTTTATTTTAAGTTTACCTTAGACGTTATATTTGAGCTATGTTTATATAGGTCGCTGCAGCGACTTGCATCATCCCGCTGTAGTGGGATGATTTCCGCTGCAGCAGGATGACTTAGGCAAGTAAATTGACCTCCTTTTCACAAAAAGATTCTCTTTACGTCTAGGCATCCCTATCTGGTCTATACTATCCTAACTTACCTTGTTTTTTGCATGCTCTCTTAAAACGTGCAGTCACAATGACGATACTGCAGTCTCCATCCGATTTACCGATGTCGCTACCCGAGAGAGGCCTCATAAGTATCAGATCATGAGTTTTTGTTGCGAGAGGGCGCTGGTGTTGCATAAGGTGGAGGAAAAAGATCCTTCATTCTACACGTGGTTGGTCGAATTTGGGTAGTTCCCGCTTACTGAGTCTCCCCCAGATGCCCGCTCTACCTGGTGAGTGTGTTCTATGTTATTCTCCTTACTGTACACTGTACAACCCGCATTTGGGATTTTAACGTTACCATGAATATCACTACTATTAATGAGGCGTTGGAGGTGCCAGAGGTCACAAACCTGGAGTATGAGGCCAAGCTTACAGAGATGGATCTGAAATGGCCGCAGGACACTATTGTGGATCCTGCATTGAGGGTCTTACTAGTGTTGATTAGAAACCTGATGCTAAGAGGTGGCTACATCCTTTATCTAGGAGAATCTGTCGGCCGACCATATCAATGTCACTTATCCTTGAGCGTTTGTGGTGGCGTGAATTATACATGGCATTCAGCTAAATGCGGGGGAACAAATTATTTGTAAGTGGAAGATGTTTTACTGGGGCAACAAGAAGGCCTTCTTCCTTATCGGTCTTATCAGTACCTTATGCAAGTGGGCAGGAGTACCCTTGTTCGATATTGACGAGGTATTACCTATAGATCCCCCTTTCACCCTCTGTTGGTTCGAGCAGGTTCAGTTTCAAGAGTAAGACAAGGAGGATGAGTACGGCTAGCAGTAGCAGGGCGGATGCATGTTTAGATGGTTAGGACCCCCTCCAAGGTGAATCGGTTGAGATAGTCCTAGAAATAGTACAAAATAAGATGGCGAGTGCGTATGCTGACTTCCCTCTGGTCCCTCTCAGCAAGGATATCAAGGTAGAGTTTCTCCGCTGGCAACTGCGCCAAGAAAGGACGAAAGGCGTGGAGAGGGATTAACGTATGGCCCGAATGTGGAAGACCATTAAGGAAATATTCACTTGTGTTGCCAAGGGCAAGGAGATTTCCCAGCTTGAGTCGAGGGATTCCTCACAGTTTCCAGTGTTGAACGAGGCTTGGGTCGGCTTGGGGCGACCCGAGGACATGAACTCTGACTGGACACCACCCAACCTGAGAGTCCCTAATTGGTTTTCCTTTCTTTTTTACTTATCGATATTTTATTTTTGAACAACTAGTTGTTTTTACCCTTTGATAGTACAAAATTTTTGTAGCACAGGGATGCTCGTTTTGGATGTCTAAAGCAGCCCGTTTCTAAATTCTTAATAAATTTTTAGTTTCTACTGTTGCTGAACACTGTTTAGGAGTCATAAGAATTGGTTCGGATCCATTCCGGTCTGAAAATTGGGAAGGACAAGAAATTTTTGGTGAGGTTTTATTACTCTCTATCCCGCTTTAGCGAGATAATCTTGTTATAGGGGATAATCTCGTTGCAACGTCTAAAACGGAATCAGAACCTTCACTTGGAATTCATAGGTACTTTTTCAGTTTCCAATATTTTTCCAACTTTCCTTTTGCACCATCTCATCGGGCTCCTAAATTTATTCTGCTAGGATACGCAATATTCTGTTCTAAAGCGGAAAGATAGGTTGACAACACAATATTCAAATCCCCAGGACACACCAAGACATCATAACTCGCACAACTCCAACAATTCGGTAAGAAATTTAGGCCCTCCAATAATACCTTAACATACATAATTAATTCATTCGTCGGGCAAGGTACAGTAAAGAATAATCCAAACAATAATGCGAAATATAATCGAATTTAAACCACAAGTCACTGGTTTCAAATTTTTTTTCTAGGAAACCAGAAATACACATTTATTACATTCCACGTATAACACACACAAATTTTAAATGTTAGTGATTATCTCATTCGGTATACAGTCATCACTATCCATCCACGTTCTTTATAGCCCATAGGGCTATATATTAATTGGAACAATCCAAATCCAATTGACTTGTTGGTGTTCTTTAGTCGTATCACTGACGTCAGTCCATATTGTCAAGATCCAATTGGAATCGAGAGATACCAATTGGACTCAACTCATACCACAAGTGACACTTTGCACGAAAGGAGTAAAGGAGTGGAACAACTTCCTAAAATGCTTTGTACCCTCTTGTAGATTACATGTGGACGTCAACATACCAATCTACAAAAGTCTAGTTTACATTTAGCTCTTGTATAGGAAGACCTGTAACCTAGGCTCTGATACAAATATGATCAAACCCATCGGGCCGTGCGGACACCCACTTTAACACCTAAGTAGGAGAACCATCATATCCTAATAGAGAAAAACATGTGGAAAATTACAGAAGACGGAAAACAAGGTTAAGGATATTAGATAAATAACACTTATTTCTTTTGAAATAAACTCTTTGTACAATAATTTAACAACCTCAGGTATCTAGTCTTACATGTAAAAGAGCTATCACGAATAACAATGTACAAGAATATAATAAGATATAACTCCAACCAAGCGGAAGGACGTGTCGAAGTGGCTGGAGAAATTCTTTGTCTGCACCTAATTAAACATCACCAATCCTGCATCCAGACAATGTCAAAAATACATAGCAAGAGTAGTATCGGCACAACCACATGTACTGGTAGGCATCATTTGTCAACCCGATACACACCTTATAATTGGCGGACCCACACTATACCATGGGGGTGCATGTGCACCTTGTAGCTTCTGCAAAAATCATATGTATATAAGTATATCTATTTTAAAAAACTGGTAGAAATTAAGATATAGTTAACAGTGCACCCATAAAAAAGATATAAGTGCTCCTGTGCAATTGGTAGAAGGTAGAGATATCACCCTTCAGACTAGGGTTCGTATCCCACTTAAGCCTATTTTTATTTTAAGTTTACCTTAGACGTTATATTTGATCTATGTTTATATTGGTGCACCCAAAACCTTCAAATCCTGGGTCCGCCTCTGCACATCATAATATAGGAAAAGAACAATAGGATCATGCAAGTACCATTTATTTATCCACCCTTACCCCTTTCATACAAATTCTCTAACGACTTACAATTTCCTTTCCCAACTGCTAACACTTCTTGCTTTATTAAACCATAGCCTAAATATTGCTAACCATATTAGATAATCCCATGTATGGATAGAACCTTTTTTCTACCAATATATCTAGTCATATACTTAAATTATTGTCAGCTTATCTGTCCCCAAGCCACATAGTTTCTCATACTTCAATCTCTAACCATATCCCATTCTACTTGGGTACTTACCCAACCAACACCTCAACGATCTCTCTCTTTTTCTGACAAGTACTGTGCATATGGTATCTACACATCACCCACACTCACACACGTACGCATGGTTCCACCCATACTAGGTCATCATTAGATGATAAAGAAATCATCACAAGTAAAAACACATAACAATACCAGAATATAACATGCCTTTCACTATCAGTTATCACAATTAGTCGGTCCTCTCGCGAAATCCAAATGCACCAACGTGATACCCGATTCCAGTTTACTTGCAGGAATATGACAATCTGATTGAATAGATATGTTAGAATGTGGAAACCTCGATCAAATATTTATGTCATAATGTGGCAATCCTATCTAAATTAGCTTGCTAAAATGTGGCAACTTGATCCCCAATAACACACCAGAATCACAATCAGAAGTACATCATCAAGATCATACAACAAGAGGTGGTTCATTACATTCAATTCTTCAATCATCCTTAATTACTATTACATAATCAAGATCATACAACAAGAAGTGTTTCATGACATTCATTTTTTTCAAAATAATCCTCAATTACTATTAGGGTGATCAATAATGCAACATTCACATACTACGTGCATTATAACGAAACAATTACAAATATATATCACACCAATATGAAATCACAAACATCACCTACTGTCTTTCCCCTCGATTCCTATCAAACTTGAGGCTAAGTTCAGTGCTAGTTCTTCATTAGGGTACGTCCTTAGTGTTTTTAAGACCTAAATTACCAAACACTCAACAACGGTTTACTTCGATAGGTTAAATCTAGCATAGGCCGAATTTCATCCCCTTCTACCGGGTACCCTTTTTTAACAAAGGAATTAACTTAAGAAAACAACCAAGAAAACATGACCAATAATCATTATCTCTACCTGAAGCACTAACCCCAAATATGTTGTATCATCAAATATTTTTGCAGAATTCATTCAGTGCATGAAGGTCCATGCCTATCTCCATCATTATTTTCATATATTACGCGATTAGCTTATATTTAAAACTACTCGATGTATAAAATCTCACCTACCTGGGATCCAAGCAATTTGTACGAAGTATGATTTATTTTCAACCTTTTTACAAATTCACTATGGTGAATTTGGCCAAGATCTCGCAAGGTTCCGCCATCTCTACGGTAGAAAGCTTCTTCTCCTTCTTTCCCAAAGTTGAATTAAATTTTTTGGGGGTTGTAGGGTAATTTACGACCTATATGTTGTTTTTTTAAATATGGTAAAATAAGGATTTCTCAAAATTTGAATTCACATCATCAATCCCACCTGACTCGGATCTGCGCAATCCATTTTATTTTAAACACTTTTCTATTTTAATTTGAATTTGTCACTGTTGGAGATTATTGTTCTAAAAGGTTGCAATCTTTTAAGAATAGCCATGACCGTTTGAATGTTTACAAACTTTCATGAATTGTTGTGTGGTTTTCTGAAGGTTGCAACTTTCAGAACCAGTGCTTCTCAGTTATAGATACCAATGATTCTTCGAACTTTTTATTTATGAAAATTTCTTATTTTCTTCTTCTTTTGCACAAATTTTATTCATGTACTTTTCTACCGTTGAGTGGCTCGCTGACACCAGAGTTTTGAGTATCAATACACTAGTGATTTAGATCATCCTATCCTGGGAAGATATCTTCCAAATTAGGCCTCAAATACTAGAGAGGGATAATTTCCGTTAGAGGACATTGTGCATTCAGTGGGCTCAATCTTCTTCCACCATATGTTAATACAAATTCTTGTACATTTTAAAGATTTTAGTTTTTCTAATTAATTTTTAATCTTCACTCTGTGGTTTAAACTTTGTAACTTAGTGGTTAAGTAAAGGTTATTATTCACCAATATTGTTTATAATACAGATTACATTATTTATTGTTAATATATGTTTTTGGTGGAGACAAAAACCTTCATGGTTTGATACACGAGGTTTGCAGTTTAAGTTAATGTTTAATGAGTCAATTGTATCAATTTTTGTTTATTAGAAATGACAATTGAGAATGTTACCACTTTGGTGATTGTTGTTGCACCAACCGAACTATTGTGCCACTAGTAAAGAAATTGGGAAAATTTTCTTGTGTGAATTCCAAAGTATGACAACAACATGTATTTGTCTTGATTTCCTGTCACGACCTAAAACGAGCTGCGAGTGGCACCCACATTTATCCTCCTATGTGAGAGAACTAACCAATCTAAACCCCAGTCATTTAACAATATTTCAACCATAATGAACAAAATACAATGCGGAAGACTTAAAACTCATTAATATAATCAATAAATATCTTCTAAAATTTGCTACTTATTACTCCCCAAAATCTGGAAGTCATCACCACAAGAACATCTATCCTCAAATTACTAAATCTAAGAGTATTTAAAAAAACTAAAATAAGTAAACGAATGGTCCATGTCTGAACTTCAAGGACATCAAGACATGAAGGAGAGAATCCAGTCTGAGCTAGGAACAATAGCTCACCCTGAAATGTGATATGCTGAAGACTGGCTAGAGTTGCGGACGAGTGGAAGTCGATGGCACGTTTGCTGCATTCCATAAATAACAAAGAAAAAGAATACAAGTAGGGGTCAGTACAAAGAACATGTACTGAGTAGGTATCATCGGCCAACTCAAAATAGAAAGCAATATATATCAAATAATAATATAAAATCAACTACATACTCAACAGGTGACAACAACAAGTACCATAACCACTTGCCACAACACCCAACACATCTATGAGGACTCAAGCCTCCACACCATACTCATTTGGGAAATGGTTCTTTAAATTGAGTATATTAACATAATTCAAGATTCATTCTCTTTATTATCCTGGTGTCGGAACGTGACACTCTGATCCCCTCAAGATTCATTCTCTTTATTATCCTGGTGTCGTAACGTGACACTCCGATCCCCTACTACTACGTGTCGGAACGTGACACTCCGATCCCCTAATTCTACGTGTCGGTTCGTGACACCCGATCCCCTAATTCAACGTGTCGATTCATGACACCCGATCCCCTAATTCTACGTGTCGGTTCGTGACACCCGATCCCCTAATTCTACGTGTCGGTTCGTGACACCCGATCCCCTAATTCTACGTGTCGGTTCGTGACACCCAATCCCCTAATCTCATTACTTTAGTTCATCAAGCCTTCCTTCATGTCAAGGCATTAACATTGATAGAGAGGTTTTATGGTTTAAGATTCAACAACCTCATCATTCTAATCTATCACAATTATATAATCACATCATGCAACCACACAATTAAGCATATAGAAGACTTTACAATACTACCCAATACATAACAATCGCTATTTAGAGTTTACTATGAGATAGCATAAACCATAACCTACCTCCACCGAAGAATCGTGATCAAGCAATCTACTTCCCCAAAGCCTTTTCTTTCCTCTTCGCTTCTATCTCTCTCGTTCGTTCGTTTCCCCTCTTCTGTTCTTTCTATCTTTCCTTTTTCAAACTCTTTTTTTTTTACCGTAATTATCATATAATTAAGTATAAAAGATGATAAAAGTAACCCACTATTTATTTCAAGGTTATCTCCTTTAACCCCCAAGTAATTAAATTATTGACATTAACCCACTAACTTCCTAATTATACGCATGAATAGTCCAAAACGCCCCTTAAAAAATTTTAACAGAAATCTAACCCAGTCAAGGTTACGTCACTCGTGACGGCCCGTCGTGCTTGCGACGGTCCATCCTGCAGGGTCGTCACAGAGTTCAGAGACTCAATTTCAGTAGAAAGGTCTATGATGGTCCGTCGTATCTACGACGGTCCGTGCTGCAGTTCCATAGTGAAGTTTAGAGAGTTGATCCCCGTACCCAGATTTTTCAGAGTTTAAGTGTTTTGGGACGGAGACCTTCGACGATCCGTCGTGTGGTCCGTCGACACAGTCAGTTATTTTCAAAACTACAATCTACTGCTCGAATCGACTATACAGGTCGTTACAATAGATACCAATTTACCCATTGTTCGTCCTCGAACGATCACAGGAAGAAAAACGAGGGCGAGAAAGAGTACCTGAGTCTGTAAAGAGATGTGGATATTTTTCTTGCATATCAGCCTCCTTCTCCCAAGTGGACTCTTCAACTGGCCGATTCTTTCATTGAACTTTGATGGATGCAATCTCCCTTTATCTCAACTTGCGGATTTCTCTATCTAAAGTAGCAACAGGCTCCTCCCCATAAGACAAATTCTCATCAAGAAGAACTGAATCCCAACGAATAATGTAGTTTCCATCCCCATGGTGTCTTTTCAGCATAGACACATGAAATACCGGGTGCACTCCTGAGAGTCCTGGAGGTAATGCCAATTCATAAGCCACCTCCCCCACGCGCTTCAGCACTTCAAAGGGACCAATACACCTCGGACTAAGATTGGATCTCTTACCAAACCGCATCACCCCTTTCATGGGTGAAACTTTCAGCAAGACTTGTTCACCCTCCATGAATTCCAAGTCTCTAACCTTTCGATCTGCATATTCCTTCTGCCTGCTTTGCGCTGCTAAAAGCTTTTCTTGAATGAATTTCACTTTCTCTAATGATTCCCTCAGAAGATCGGTACCCCATGGTCTTACCTCAAATGCATCAAACCAACCAATGGGAGACCTACATCTCCTCCCATACAGTGCCTCAAATGGGGCCATATCAATACTTGAGTGATAGCTATTATTGTAAGAAAACTCTTCTAAGGGTAAGAAGTTATCCCAATGACCACCAAATTCTATCACACATGCACGAAGCATATCCTCCAACACCTGAATCGTTCGCTCAGATTGTCCATCTATCTGAGGGTGGAATGCAGTACTAAGATCCAACCTAGTACCTAATTCAGCATGCAATGTTCTCCAAAACTTAGAAGTAAATTGCGTACCTCTATCTAATATTATGGAAAGTGGAACTCCATGCAATCAAACGATTTCTGAGATATAGAGTTTGGCTAACTTTTCTTCATTGTAAGTCACCTTGACCGGAATGAAGTGAGCAGACTAAGTTAATCTGTCCACAATTACCCAAATAGAATCAAACTTACCCAATGTCTTTGGAAGACCAACCACGAAATCCATTGCAATTCTTTTCCACTTCTATTCAGGAATGGGCATTCTCTGAAGTGTTCCTCCGGGCCTCTGGTGTTCATACTTTACGTGTTGACAATTCGGGCATTGGGCAACAAAATTAGCAATGTCACGCTTCATCCTACTCCACCAGAAATATTGCTTTAGGTCATGGTACATCTTGGTTGCACCAGGATGTATAGAATATCCTGAACTATGAGCCTCTGTAACAATGGTGTGGATCAAATCATCAACACGGGGCACACATACCCTTCCATTAATTCTTAAGACGCCTTCCTCATCAATTATTGTCTTTTTAGCCTCTCTTCGCAACACCATATCCCGAATTCGGCTTAGTTTCTCATCATCAAACTGTTTTCCCTTAATCTTGTCAAGAAAAGAAGATCTTGCCTCCACACAGGCCAAAAATCCTCCTTTCTCTAGTATTTCCAGTCTCATAAAGTCGTTAGCCAAGGTTTGGACCTCTCTAGCCAATGGGCGCCTGGAAACTTGTAAGTGAGCTAAACTTCCCATGCTCCCTGTTTTTCTACTTAAAGCATCGGCCACCACATTAGCTTTTCCTGGGTGATACAATATGGTAAGATCATAGTCCTTCAGTAGTTCCATCCATCTCCTCTGTCTCAAATTCAAATCTTTCTGAGTAAAGACATACTGTAAACTACGATGATCTGCATAGACTTCACACTTAACCCCATATAGATTATGTCTCCATAGCTTTAATGCAAACACGACTGAGGCCAACTCCAAGTCGTGGGTCGGATAGTTACGTTCATGCACTTTTAATTGCCTTGAAGCATAAGCAATCACATTTCTCTCTTGCATTAGCACTGCACCCAACCCAGAATAAGATGCATCACAATAAACAATGAAATTCTTGCCTTCCACTGGGAAGGTAAGAATTGGTGCAGTAGTCAACAAGGTCTTGAGATTCTGGAAGCTTTCTTCACATTCATCCGACCATACAAATGGGACATTCTGCGTAGTCAAATTTGTCAGTGGGGAGGCAACGGAATAAAATCCCTTGACAAATCGACGGTAGTAACTAGCGAAACCAACAAAGCTCCTTACCTCTGTAACATTGGTAGGTCTTACCCAACTCTTCACCGCTTCAATCATAGAAAGATCCACCATCACCCCATCCTTAGAAATGACGTGCCCCAAGAAGGACACTGAATCTAGCCAAAATCACACTTAGAAAATTTGGCATAAAGCCTTTTCTCCCTCAACACTTCCAATACAATTCTCAAATGCTCCTCATGTTCTTTCCTGCTCTTTGAGTATACCAGTATATCATCAATAAACACAATAACAAAGAGATCCAGATATGGCTTAAAAATTCCGTACATCAGGCTCATGAACGCAGCAGGGGCATTCGTTAGTCCAAATGACATTACTAAGAATTCATAATGCCTATACCCGGTTCGAAAAGCAGTCTTTGGTACATCTGCTACCCGTATTTTCAATTGATGATAACCAGACCTCAAATCGATTATTGAGAAGGTACAAGCACCTTGTAACTGATCGAACAAATCATCAATGCGAGGAAGAGGATACTTGTTCTTAACAGTTACTTTGTTCAGTTGTCTGTAGTCTATGCACATCCGAAAACTCCCATCCTTCTTCTTCACAAATAAAATAGGAGCACCCCAAGGGGATGCACTTGGTCTGATGAAGCCTTTGCCTAACAACTCCTAAATTTGGGCCTTTAACTCCCTTGACTCTGGTGTAGCCATTCTATAAGGGGGTATGGAAATGGGGCGAGTACCCGGCTCCAGATCAACACAAAAATCAATATCCCTATCCGGTGGCATACCAGGAAGGTCTACAAGGAACATGTCCAGAAACTCACGGACTATCGAAACAGACTCCATCGAAGGTACTGGGGAGGTATCATCCCTAAGATGTTCCAAGAAAGCTAAACTACCCTTTCTAACCATTCTCTTAGCACGAAAGAAGGAGATGATAACTGGGGTGGAAGTATAGTTACCCTCCCACACTAGCGGATCTGTCCCAGTCTTGGCCAATGTCACATTTTCAGCATTGCAATCTAAGATTGCAAAATTCGGAGAAAGCGAAGTCATACCCAGAATTACATCGAAATCAACTATCTCTAGAATAATCAAGTCTACATGAGTATTGTTCCCCACAAAAGTCACAAGACAAGACCTATACACCTTCTCAACTATCACAGACTCACCCACAGGATTAGAGACACGAATGGGCATGTCAAGCAAATCACAATGTAAATCAAGACCAATAGCAAATGAGGAAGATACATATGAAAATGTCGATCCAGGATCAAATAATACAGAAGCCATGCAATCACAAACCAAAAGATTACCTGTGATAACAACATCAGATGTCTCCGCTTAAGACCTCCCGGGGAAAGCATAACAATGGGCCCTATCACCTGTCTGCCCGTTGCCCCTACCATGTTGCGCTGCAGTAGTTCCAGTTTGCCCGCCACCCCCGTTGATATGGTGACCTCCATTACCTTGGCCACCACGTCCTCCAGAATAGCGGCCTCTTCCATGACCACCTCTACCTCTGACTATTGGGGGTCTGTAACTCTGTTTTGGACAATATCTTCTAATATGTCCAATCTCCCCACATCCATAACACTCTTTGGGTTCAAGCATAGGTCTCTGTGAGAACGACGAAGTCTGGGGATAACCTCCAAACTAAGAGGAATGTTGACTTGTCTGTGATGGACCCCCAGCTACAGCCTGCAGTGAAGACTGAATAGGCCTGGCTGTGTAACCTCTCGAACTCTGCCCCCTGGAGTAAGAACCACTAAACTCGCCTCCCTTACGAAACTTCTTAGATGTCGAGACCATGGTGAAATCGTCTGGCTTCACCCCCTCCACCTCTATTACAAAATCAACCACTTCTTGAAAGGATTTTGTTGCAGCAGCTACCTGTAAGGCTAGAATCTGCAAGTCTGACCTCAATCCCTTCACAAAACGGCGAATCCGCTCTTGTGGACTGAAGCAAAGTTGGGTGGCATACCTGGATAGTGCACGAAACTTAGCCTCATAAGCAGTAACCGACATCCTGCCTTGCTCTAGGCTCTGGAACTCATCTCTCCTCCTATCCCTCAAAGTCTGTGCTATATACTTCTCCATAAATAAACTAGAGAATGATGCCCAAGTCATAGGTGGTGCCTGTGCTGGTTGACACTCAACATACGACCGCCACCACATTTTGGCATTTCCTTGAAACTCGTAGGTCACGAACTCAATGCCAAATCGTTCTACTATGCCCATCTTATGTAGCAACTCATGACAATCATCTAGAAAATCATAAGCATCCTCAGATTCAGCACCCTTAAAGAGTGGAGGTTTCAACTTCAAGAATTTAGTGAAAAGTTCAAGTTGATCACTAGTCATTATAGGCCTTGTAGTCAATCGAGGAAACGTGCCTATTTCCAATGAGGCATCCATGCGGGGGGCCACAGCAGCTGCATGTTGTACTCCGGGAAACTGAGGTAATGGTGCAGAAAACAGTGGAGGTGCCTGGCCCTGATCAGATAACCCGCTAAGATAGGTAAGAACCTGGTTAATCATCTCGGGGGTAGGTTGGGGTGCTAATTCCTCATCTTGCACTTGCTTATTTTCCCATTCCTCACCCTCTCTTACTACCTCATCAGTCGGTGGAGGATTCACTTCCCTAGTACTAGTTGGACCAGGTGTTTGTCCCTTACCTCTAGAGGACGTCCTCCCGCGAACTCTACCACGGCCTCTTGCCACTGCTCCTCTTCGGCTACAGCCCCAGTGGCTGGCTCAGACGCATCCTGTCTTGCCGGTGTTGGTGTTGGCACAGTTGTTTCTCTAGTTCTAACCATCTGCAAAATAGAGTGAGGATGTCAGATACCAATTTGTATCACCTAGATACCAATTGGATCCAAGTAATTGCACGGAAAAAAAAAGAATGGAATTTTCCTAAAGTCCTATATCCTCTCAAAGAAAAGTAAAGGCGTCCCCCTACCGTTCCTTAAGACTCTACTAGACTCGTTCTTGTGTGATGAGACCAACGAACCTCATGCTCTGATACCAAGTTTGTCATGACCCAAAACGAGCCGCGAGTGGCACCCACATTTATCCTCCTATGTGAGCGAACCAACCAATCTAAACCCCAGTCATTTACCAATATTTCAACCATAATAAACAAAATACAATGCGGAAGACTTAAAACTCATTAATATAATCAATAAATATCTTCTAAAATTTGCTACTTATTATTCCCCAAAATCTGGAAGTCATCACCACAAGAACATCTATCCTCAAATTACTAAATCTAAGAGTATTTAAAAAAACTAAAATAAGTAAACGAATGGTCCATGTCCGAAATTCAAGGACATCAAGACACGAAGGAGAGAATCCAGTCTGAGCTAGGAACAATAGCTCACCCTTAAATCTTTGCGGACGAGTCGAAGTCGATGGCACGTTTGCTGCATTCCATAAATAACAAAGAAAAAGAATACAAGTAGGGGTAAGTACAAGGAACACGTAGTGAGTAGGTATCATCGGCCAACTCAAAATAGAAAGCAATATATATCAAATAATAATATAAAATCAACTACATACTCAACAGGTGACAACAACAAGTACCATAACCACTGGCCACAACACCCAGCACATCTATGAGGACTCAAGCCTCCACACCATACTCATTTGGGAAATGGTTCTTTAAATTGAGTATATTAATATAATTCAAGATTCATTCTCTTTATTATCCTGGTGTCGGAACGTGACACTCCGATCCCCTCAAGATTCATTCTCTTTATTATCCTGGTGTCGGAACGTGACACTCCGATCCCCTACTACTACGCGTCGGAACGTGACACTCCGATCCACTAATTCTACGTGTCGGTTCGTGACACCCGATCCCCTAATTCTACATGTCGGTTCGTGACACCCGATCCCCTAATCTCATTACTTTAGTTTATCAAGCCTTCCTTCATGTCAAGGCATCATCATTAATAGAGAGGTTTTTAGGTTAAAGATTCAACATCCTCATCATTCTAATCCATCACAATTATATAATCACATCATGCAACCACACAATTAAGCATATAGAAGACTTTACAATACTACCCAATACATATCAATCGCTATTTAGAGTTTACTATGAGATAGCATAAACCATAACCTACCTCCACCAAAGAATCGTGATCAAGCAATCTACTTCCCCAATGCCTTTGCTTTCCTCTTCGCTTCTCTCTCTCTCGTTTGTTCGTTTCCCCTCTTCTGTTCTTTCTATCTTTTCTTTTTCAAACTCTTTTTATTTTACCCTAATTATCATATAATTAAGTATAAAAGATGATAAAAGTAACCCACTATTTATTTCAAGGTTATCTCCTTTAACCCCCAAGTAATTAAATTATTGACATTAACCCACTAACTTCCTAATTATATACATGAATAGTCCAAAACGCCCCTTAAAAACTTTTAAAAGAAATCCGACCCAGTCAAGGTTACGTCACTCGTGACGGCCCGTCGTGCCTGTGACGGTCTGTCCTGCAGGGTCGTCACAGAGTTCAGAGACTTAATTTCAGTAGAAAGGTTTGTGACGGTCTGTCGTGTCTACAACGGTCCGTGCTGCAGTTCCGTCGCGAAGTTCAGAGAGTTGATCCCCGTACCCAGATTTTTCAGAGTTTAAGTGTTTTGGGACGGAGACCTTCGACGATCCGTCGTGACCATGACGGTCCGTCGTGTGGTCCGTCGACACAGTCAGTTATTTTCAAAACTAAACTCTACTGCTCGAATCGACTAAACAAGTCGTTACATTTCCATTCTTGGTCTGAATAGATTTACAAATGAAGAAACTCCAATGCCTGCTGCTCATATGACAGACAAAGAAAAGTTCATGGTTATTGAGTCATGGAAACATATAGACTTCCTATGTATGGGCTACATTTTTAGTGCTTTAGAAGATGACTTATATGATGTCTATAGTGCAATGAAAATTCTAATAGAATTGTGGAATGCACTTGAGAAGAAATATAGGACAAAAGATGCATGTTTGAAAAATTTTGTGATCGCAAAGTTTAGACTATAAAATGTGAGATAGTAAAATTGTTAGATTACAAGTCCAGACACTTCAAATTATTTTCTATAATATGTCTGTTGAGAATATGATAGTAAATAAAGCTTTTTAGGTTGCTTCAATGATCGAGAAGTTACCTCCTTTGTGGAATGGCTAAAACAATTATCTAAAGCACAATAGAAGGAAATGAAGCTTGAAGATATTATGATTCGGCTCAAGATCGAGGAAGATAAAAAAATCATCGAAAATAAGTCTCGTGGGAATTAGAAAGTATTGGGTGTTACTATTGGTCAAGAAGCTCCTAACAAATACAATAAGAGAAAAAAGTCCAATGGATAGAAGTTAGAACAGGCCATGAAGATATTCAAGGGCAACTGTTACAACTGTGGTAGGCTGGTAACAAGTCTTCTGGCTGGCCTACTCTAAGAAATGGGAATGAAAAATGCAGAAGTCAAGCAAACACCATGGAAGCGATGGAAGATAGAGATGACCTCTGTGCAATGATCTCGCAATGCAACTTAGTTAGAAATCCCAAGAAGTAGTTTCTTGACTCAGGTGTTACTTGACATATTTTCTTTGCAAAAGAAGTATTTGTGACGTATACTCCTACTGAGTTTGATGAGGACTTGTTCATGGGAGACACATAAAGAACAAGGATCGCATTAACTAGAAAAGTAATGCTGAAAATGACATTCGAAAACCCCTCTGTTGGTGTTCACTCGGAGAATTTGGTAACTACTGACCATGAACATCAACCAGAGCTGGGATTTTCTGTTTTGGATCATCATCATTGATTCCCAAGTTTCGATTCATATTGCATAGTGTACGCTCTAATTCGTGATCGTAGGGAAACAAGGGTTCTCTTCCTCTCCGTGTATTTGGCATACAAGGAGGATAGTTCTAAAAAAAAAAATCAAAAACAATAAAACAAAGTAAAATCAAGAAAATATCAACTAAACTATAGTAATAAGTTCAAGTTAATCTAAAAGCTATAATCCCCGGCAGGCGCCAAAATTTGATACGCTCAAACTTACTTCTCGAATAAGAAGTAAAGCGGTCGTGTCAAGTAAATAACTCAACTAGTGAGGTTTGGGATCGTTCCCACAAGGAAAATAGTCTAGACATAACTTCAATCTATTATTACTATTGTTCAGTCAATGACTTCCTTTGAAAGTAAAAACAATAAAAGGGGGGTTTCTATTTCTAAACGAATGAAAATAACTAACGCAATTGAAAGAGACACTTAACAGCTTTGAATGTGGGATTTTAATCAATTAATCAAAGTAACTAGGGTTTACGTGTTTCCCACAGGTTCATAACTTGATAATTCTAACTATAACAATTCTTTCCTAGTATCTTGCATGTAAAGTGATAAGTTATGTATTTCGAAATCCTTGGTCCGGCATCTAGAAAATCTAACTCCGCACCTTGGTCCGGCTACGTGTGTTACTATCCTAACCCTTATCTTTACCTCATATTAAGCATCGTATTTGATATTTGACTAAGTCATTACCTCCTACCAATCAATACTAGCCTATTAGATAGTATACACTAAATATATGTTGATAATTCTTTTCCTATTATATACCTCCTTGGTCCGCCAAGTAGCATTAAGGCAAGTTCTAACGTTGGCCATCCGTTAAAAAGACTTCTAAGTGAAAGAATTATTAATGCATGCAAGTCACTATTCTAGAATCGTTATTTTAGTTAGGTTTTATCTCATTATTTGCCTATGGTTCCCACAACCCTAGTTATGGAGTTTAGTTATCATAGTCATAATCACAATATTCAAATATATTAAATAAGAATTCATGTACTTACTTCAATGAGAAAGAGTAAAATCCGAAAGTTTGCTTGATTAATCACCAATAATCACTTGCAAGAATCTCAAAGTAATCAACAATCTCAAAAAAATTCTAATGATTCTCAAAAGTCTAACAATACAGTGTCTACTAATATGATTTCTAACAATACGGAGTCTAAGAATACGGGGTCTAACCTCAAAAACAAGGTTTTTTGAACTATTTATAAAAAATAAAAACCTAATTAAAGAAGGACTCTATTTTCTGGAAATCTGCCAAAACACGGCTTGGTCGACGGAGCTCGCGACGGATCGTCTTGGTCACGACGAACCGTCATGGACTCCGTCGTCCCATACTTATGCAATTTCTTCTTCTTCTCTCTTCATTACCCTCGACGGCAAGTATGACGGACCGTCATAGGCACAACGGTCCATCGAGGGTCTTCGTTCCAAAACACTTCAACTCTTGGAATATGGGTACTGGGATTACTTCTGTAAACTTCATGACGAACCTGCAGGACGGACCGTCATAGACACGACGGACCATCACAAGCTTCGTAACCCCACACTTGGTCAGACTTCCCCATCTTTCTTCAGCATCTGCAGTACGCTGCCACCTACGGACCGTCACAAGCACGACGGACCGTCACAAGCTCCGTAGGTGGTCTCTTCTGCATTTGTTCGCTCAAAATCTCCACATTCATCTTTTGACAGTTTTCCTACAAAATAAAGAGAAACTTATATAAACATTAGCACAAAAAGGCTTTTGGACACACTAAACTTAAGGAAAAAGTATTAATAATACCGTGAAACCACGATATATCACCAACCTTGAGGGGCAAACCAAAGCCAAAGGCCAAGGCTGCCCCAAAAAGGGAGGCTACTACCTCACCCTTCACGGGCATGACAACTTAATAAGGGGTATTTTGAGGGTTGACTATGTTCAGTTTTAAGTCATTTATCACCCATTTACCACTTCAAAATTAAAATCCAATTTCTCCCACTTCTCTCTATATTCTCTCTCTACTTCATCCTCCATTGAAGGCACATTAATGTTCAAGAAGAACACTCAAATCATGAAGTTTCTTACAAAAATCTCGTGGATAAAGTGTCACCAAGGTATGATTTCTTTCACTTTTGGGATTTTTTTCTCCAAAAGGTCCTCTCAAGGATATTTTTAAACTTCTCCAAACTAGGGTTTTTCTCTACACATTGGTCGTCTTTGAACAAAATTAAGGAATAATTGATTAATTATGGTCCATTAATGATGTTTAAGTATACATTGATGGTTAATTATTGTCATTCACTCAAGATTCCCATGGACCCATGTATTTCCTAATTTCATGAAAACCTTGATTTGATATGGTGAATTGTGAAGATAATGAATATATTTATTGACTACATTGATGCTAATTATGTAATTAATTCTTGAATTACCTTGTTTTATGTGTTGATTATGCATACTTGGTTGATGGAAGTATGGAGTCCCATTCAAGGGAAAGAAGGTATGAATATTGGTTCATTCTTGAACTCAATTATGTAGGATGAATTACTTGGATAGTAATGGTGTGATAAGTAATTTGTTACTGTGGTGTTGATTCCAAAGTTTCCTCATCCTTAACCATGTACTCTTAAATTAGCTATGAAGTATGAATCTATGTTATGCTAGGTTGGTTATATGATTAAAATGTAGTTGTCATGATTATAAGGTGTAAAGTGAAAGATTTACTCACTTGTTAGTGGTTTCAAAAGTGAAAGGATTATTCTCACTTATGATTACCTATGAGCTATTATGATTAAATATTTACATAGAGGTCTAGTAGAGACTAATGTGAACTTATATGATGAATAAAGATGATTACTAAAGGGAATAAACTTTTAGCACCGAAAGGGCATGTAAATGAGATGGGGGTATCGCGCTTAGTAAGTCTAGCTCCCCACATTGATTTTCTCACATTTAGCAAGTCCAGATTTCCAAGTTATGTGTTGTCTCATAAGATGGAAACCCCCATGTTTAGCAATTTAGGGTTTCTAGTAACAATTTCCTTGACCCTTAACTTTGTGCCCACATAGGACTCTAGCTTACTAGATCTACCTAGATAGCTATGTACAAAAGGTTACACCTTAGGCAAATGTTAAACCTCTATTTTTGGTGTGGGAGTAGAACACTAGATTCATGTATCTCACATGGTCTAATGTCGGTTGTTGCAACTTCTTTCCATAATTTAAAGGTAAATAAATAAAGTAGATGTGTAAACTCTTAACAAAACATTTTTAAAGAATTCTAGATAGTGTGAGCGAGAGTATGAGACTTCTCTTGCACATTGCGATTGTGGGATCCTAAGGGATAGTCCTAGTAGTGTTCTTGTACGAATAAGTTGATTAGTGTTATGTTGATAAGCTATGAGTGATCTTTATGAATAAGGCATGTCATGATAAAATATGAGGTTATGTGGTAAGTATGAAGTAGGTGGCTTAATGTGATACTTAGCTTGGACTAGGATTATGAAGTTGTATTTTTTGCATTCCACAAATATTGCTTGGGTTTCTTAGATTTTGGGTTAATATTATGTTGAGTTGACTTATAATGCTTACTATATGTGCATGTTGGGTTAGATTGATAGAAAACATGATTTTGACTAAAATGTCCCTTTTCTTATGCATTGATGATTTTTATGCATAGTAGCCATACTTAGTACGTCTGATTTACTAACCTCTATTTTATTCCCTTTCCCACAACAATGAAGGTTCCGACCATTGAAGAGCTTCTATGCCATTTGCCTGGAAGACTTGGACCTTTTCCCAAGATGTTGGTGAGTTCTCAAGTCGAGGATGGTGCAATTTTTCTAGCTTTATTAGTATTGGATATGTCTAAGACAATTGTTACTTTTCTTATAATTGAGACTTTGTTGTAAGTCTATATGTGACATATTGTACTAGTGTAAGGGCTCTACAACCAAGTTCTTATGCTTCTATGATAGATGGTTTATATGTGAGACAAATTTTAGACTACTTGATATGAATTGACTATGTTGCATAATGAGAAGTCTATGTTAATTTCATATATAGTCCAAGTATAATTTATATGTAAAAGTTTTTAAATTTTCCGCATTTTTCTCTACTTATGATATGCCATTAATTATGCTAAGGGCTAGTCTAAGGTCTTTTCGAGGACAAAGACGCAGTTTATGTCTAAGGGGTGCTCCCCGGTTGTGAAAAACATGGTACCAGAGCATGAGGATGAGTAATCTTAGGATTAATGTCTCACTAAACCACGTCAAGTAGAGTCTTGTTCATAGTTTTGAAGCACACCACACTTATGAATGAGAGGCTATGTGGTTTGAGGTTCAGGATAAGCCAAGGTACAAGAAGAGGTTTTCCAACCAAGGCCCTTCTAACACCGTAAGGTTCAACAAAGGTAAAGTGTCTACACCCAAGCATCAAAAGGGAAAAGGTAGTCGCCCATATGTTGAGAAGCCTATTTGTGCTAAGTGTGGTAGGAAACATGAAGACAAGTGTCTAGTTGACACGGGTAATTGCTATGGTTGTGGTATGAGTGGCAATATGAAGAGGGATTGTCCTTTGATGAAGGCTCAAGAAAGGTAAAATGCTCAAGCACAAGCAAGTGCTCCCAATACTGATAGTACTAAAAAGATTCACGTTTATGGTCTCCGCTCTAGGAGGGATCAAAAGGATTCTCCCGATGTTAATACTGGTATGTTACATGTATTTTCCATTAATTTTTATGCATTACTAGATCCTAGTGTCACTTTATCTTTAGTAATTCCTTTAGTGTCCATGAAGTTTGATGTGTTTACCGATGTCTTAATTGAACTTTTTTCAGTCACTACCCCGACGGGTGACTCTGTCATTGCGAAAAGAGTCTATTAGAGTTGTCCCATATTATTTCCCAATAGCGTTACATTGGTCGATTGGTATAACTCAATATGTTGGAGTTTGATGTCATATTATGGATGGGTTGGTTACAATATGCGCATGTTGGGTTAAATTGATAGAAAGCATGATTTTCACTAAAATGTCCCTTTTCTCATGCATTTATGATTTTTATGCATTGGCTAGCAATGGTCATTGGGTGTCGGTCATGTCCAGGGTGCAGACTCAGGGCGTGACATACTTTGTATAAGAGCACAAAGTTAAAAATTTCTAAGGAGTCTATGAACTTATGTCTTTAGAGTGTTAGTCATCCGTGTGAAGCATGGCCCATCTATTATTAAAAGGCTACAACATTTACGAATTACTCACTTCTTCCATATTCCTATTGTGCGTTAGATTTTGTCTATAAAACTTTTCCCTCGAATTCGTACTTGTGCATATTTCAGATCATCATGTCTCCACGAAAGGCAGCAAGAGGTTGTCCGACCAGAAGAAATATTGAGGAACCATAGGTACCTAATGCACCAAACATGTAACCTGAAGGAGAAGTCACCAATGTTGAGTTCCGTGATGGCTATCCAGATGTTAAGCTAAGCAATGACTAAGCAAGTCGGGCAATAGAGAGGAGATCGAAAAGAGGAGTCTGATACCTCGAGGATTCGCAAGTTTCTGAGAATGAATCCTCCTTGATTTACCAGTTTGAGCACTACTGAGGATCTGGAGAATTTAGTTGAGGACTTGAAGAATGTTTTTGATGTGATGCATGTCATAGATGCTGAAAAGCTTGAGATAGATGCATATCAACTAAAGAATGTGGCTAGAATGGGGTTTGATCAGTGGAAGGAGGATAGAGATAAAAATGCACCATGTTTAAGTTAGGCTTTGTTTGAAGAAGCTTTCTTGGGCGTTTCTTTCCTTGACAATTCATAGAGGCAAAGGTACAAGAGTTCCTTAGCCTGAAGCCCCCTGAGTGTGCATGAATATGGGTTGAAGTTCGCGCAGTTGTCCCTCTATGCTCCTAAAATAGGGAGAAACCATTCAAGTACTTGTCATGATAGCTCCACTGGCTGTTTCAAGTATGGTCAGAATGGGCATTTCATGCGAGACAGTCCAAAGAACAGATATGGAAATGGTAATGGGGGCAACAGAGCGCAATCTTCATCAGTTTCTCAACCAGACATGGATGCACCTATAGGAGCCACTTCTGGTACAGGCGGAGGGACAAACCGTCTCCATGCAATCACTAGCTGCAAAGATCAAGATAACTCTCCAGATGTTGTCACGAGTATGATCAAAGATTTTAATTTTTTATGTTTATGCTTTGTTAGACTCAGGAGAAAGTTTATCTTTTGTAACTCTTCATGTTGCATTATAAGTTTGAGATTTTTCTTGAGAAACTCTATGAATCTTTCTGTGTTTCTATTCATATTGAAGAGTCTATTCTAGTGAAAAGACTCTATTGTGATAGTCTTATTTCTATCAATCACAAGAACACCATGGCTCTCCTAGTTGAGTTAGTCATAGAGTGTAGTAGTAGTTCAGCAGTGCCTAAGGGTCGTTTTATTTCGTACCTTAAGGCGAGAAAGTTATTTTCAAAGGGATGTATCTATAACTTAGTCCAAGTTAATGACTCAAGTGCTTAGGTACCTTCCCTTTAATTAGTTTTAATGGTAAAGGAGTTTTCAGAAGTTTTTCTTGATGATCTACCCGTTGTCCCTCCTTAGAGAGAAATAGACTATGACATTGATATCATTCCAGATACTCATCCTATATCTATTCCTACATATAGGATTGAACCAACAGAGTTAAAAGAGTCGAAAGAACAACTGAAAGATCTGTTACATAAAGGTTTCATTCGACCAAGTGTCTCACCTTGGGGAGATCTAGTATTGTTTGTAAGAAAGAAAGATGGTTCCCTTAGGATGTGTATATACTACCGCCAATCGAATAATGTTATCATTAAAAAAAAGTATCTTCTCCCGAGGATATATGATCTTATCGATCAACTCTACGGTGCCACCTATTTTCGAAAATTGATCTTTGATCTGGCTACCATTAGTTCAAAGTTAGCGAATGTGACATTCTAAAGACAACTTTTAGAACCATACATGGGCATTATGAGTTTTTGATCTATTATGAGCAGAGTCTTCAAGCCTTATTTAGATATGTTTTTTTATCATCTCCATTGATGATATACTGATCTATTAAAGGAATGAAGAAGATCATGCTAGTCACCACAAAATAGTCCTTTAGACTTTTAAAGATAAGGAGTTGTATGACAAGTTCTCCAAGTGTGAGTTTTTGTTCAAGTCTGTAGCATTCTTGAGCCACGTAGTTTTCAGGGATGGGATTAGAGTTGATACCCAAAAGATATAAGAAGTTCAGAGTTGGCCTACACCAGCGTCTCTAACCGATATTAGCAGTTTCTTAGGTTTAGTTGGCTATTATAGAAGGTTTTTTTAGGGGTCTTTGTCTGTCTCATCTCCCTTGACTAATTTGACTCAGAAGATGGTTAAATTTTAGTGGTTGAAGCTTGTGAGAAAAGCTTTCAGGAATTGAAAATGAGGTTGACTAATGCCCTAGTTTTGACATTACCATATGCTACTCAAAGTTTTTTGGTGTATTGTGATGCATCTATAGTTGGTTTGGGGTGTGTCCTAATAAAGAATGACAAAGTTATAACTTATTCCTTCAATAAGTTAAAGGTTAACGAGAGGAATTACCTAACCCACGACATTGAGTTCGATGTTGTGGTATTCGCCTTGAATATATGGTTCACTACTTATATGGTGTTCATGTTGATATATTAACTAATCACAAGAGTCAACAATATGTGTTCACCGAGAAAAAGCTAAATCTCATATAGAGAAGGTGGTTCGAATTACTCAAGGATTAGGACATGAGTATTCTTTACCACCTAGGTAAGGCTAATGTAGTTACTAATGCTTTAAGTAGATTATCTATGGAGAGTACCACCCATGTTGAGGATTAAATGAGAGAGAGTTAGCGAAAGATATGCACAAACTTGCATGCCTAGGAGTTAGACTTATAGATTCGACATAATAGGGAATAGTGGTCACTAATGGGGCTGAATCATCACTAGTATCAGAGGTGAAAGAAAAGCAAGACCAAGACCCCATTTTTCTTGATTTAATGACAAATGTTCATAAGCAAAGAGTGTTGGCTTTTGAACAACGGGGAGATGGTGCGGTGAAGTACCAAGGTAGGTTGTGCGTGCCTAGGGTGGAAGGGCTTCAAAAAAGGATCATGGAGGAGGCTCATAGCCCACATATTCCATTCATCTGAGTTCCGCCAAGATATATTGCGACTTTAGAGAGATATACTGGTGGTAAGGTATGAAAAAAGACATTTTTGAGTTTGTTTCCAAGTGTCCAAATTGTCGTCAAGTGAAAGAAGAACATCGAAGCCCTAGAGGGTTGACTCAAAACATAAAACTTCTACAATGGAAGTGGGAGATGATAAATATGGACTTCAACACAGGTTTACCAAGCTCTTGCTTGTAGCATGATTCTGATTTGGATAATTGTCGATACAATGACAAAATCATCCGACTTCTTGCCGGTTAGGACACCCATTAGGCAGAGGATTATGCAAAGTTATACGTTCAGGAGGTGGTGACAATTCATGGGTACTAGTGTCCATCATTTGAAGTTGAGGTGCACAATTTACGACTCAGTTCTGGAAGTCTTTAAAGAAAGGTTTGGGTTCAAAGATGAACTTAAGCATGACTTTTAATCCTCATCAGATGGAAAGTAGAGAATACTATCCAGAACTTAAAAGGTATGTTAAGGAATTGTTTGATTGATTTCAAGGGGGAATTGGGATGACCACCTACCTCTCATTGAGTATCTTACAAAAATAACTACCATTTGAAGCATCCAATTGGCTCCATATAAAGCTTTTTATGGGAAAATCTGCAGAAATCCTATTTGGTGGTTAAAAGTTTGTGAAGCAGGTTTTGATAGGACAAGATCTAGTTCACCAAGCATTGGATAAGGTGAAGGTGATTCAAGAGAGAATGAAAACGACATAAAGTCCTCAAAAGTACTACACAAATGTAAAAAAAGGCAGTTGGATTTTGAAGTGGATCATTGGGTATTTTTGGAAATTTCAAATAAGAATGGTGTTATGAGATTTGGTAAGAAGGGGAAAATTAGTCCCCCGTACGTTGGACCTTTTAGTATATCCAATATTTGGCAATGTAGCTTATGAGTTGCAGCTACCACAAGAGTTAGCAGCGATCCATCTGGTATTTTATGTTTCCATCTAGAAGAAGTGCATAGGTAATCTTTCATTGATTGTACTAACAAACAAAGTTGGGTAAAGTATAGCTTATCCTATGAAGAGATTCCAGTTTAGTGGGTAGTATGGATGGTGAAGAGGAAAGTCGTTTTTATGTTTGTTTTGATGCATTTGGACCCTTGTTGTTAGAGTTCTTTTGCAAGTCTGGGTTATTATTTGGTAGCCAAATTATGTTAAAGCATTTCTTGAGTCTTTCCGTTGTTTAAATTAAATCATTTGAGCTTGTAAGTTACAGACGAGTGTAATATATAATTAGTATGCAAAAGTAAAAATATTTAAAATATTATTGATGATTTATATTAATTTAGTAATTATGAAATTAGAAATAAAATGGTGAAAATAAATTTAAATGAAAAACAAAGTGATGGAAGTGACTTTTTAAGAAAAAAAGTGCATTTTATTAGTAGTTATATAAATTTGACAATGATAATATCATAATTATATTAATAATGATTGATAACATAATATATTTTAAATAACTTTCAAGCTTAATCAAATGTTATTTAAGAAAAGATGGTGAAAATTGGGTGACATGATTTTTCCCTCTTTGATCGAAGAAAATGAAAGAGTTTTTGGCAAAGAAATTGATGTGGGTGCTAATTTTGTCCCGACCATATGTCAAGACCCGACTACCCAATTTATAATGGCACCTATTGAAACCCACAAGTAGATAAGAAGACTCATACCTAGAGCGAGAAGTAGTGTGTTTAACAGTGGAACTACATTGGAAGTAATACTAAGAATAAGAAAAGACAAAAATAGAAAGCAAACCAAACAGTATATACAAAGAAAACCCTTCCCTAACCTGGAACTCTCGAGTATAGAGTTGTCTTACATGATAAATACAAGTCCTAAATGTGGACCATAACAATCCAAGTCAAAGGCAAAAGGCAAGCTAACATATGTACAAAAGGAGGCATGTTGGTCCACGACACCAAGTGCTCACCCTGGTCTCCGATATCCACAGGCTGCAAAAGATGGCATGAACAATTACTGGTTGTAGCTATTACTAGGACTTGCATCATGAAAAGATGCATAGTGTAGCATAAGTACCAAAACAAGGATTAAGTAAGAATTATTGGCCGATCGATTATGAAATGTAAAAAGAATATGAACAGATAAAAGAATCATTAGAGAAGGTGTTTTCATTCCCATTATAAGCACGGCGATACAAAATTCCTTACCAGCCATTCGGACTCACCCGAAACAAACTTGCTCATCTTTTCCCTACGTTTGTCAATCATAGTAGGAGCATACCCTTGCAGTTGCATGAATATCAAGACATACACCTTCACACTCATATTACCTAGACTAAGGTTAATGAATTCAATTAAATTTCCCCCGTAATCTTAGGGGGGAAACTCTATCAAGAAGAAAACTTAAACTTCTCCCAATCAAGAGGATCTGCATCAACTTCTCTTTATCCCCTTTCTATTTGTTGAACAAAAATTGAGAAACACTTTTAAGTTGATAAAAATCCTATTACGCCTTTTCCATCATCGTCATTCCCATGATCATAAACACCTTTTATATCTTATCAATAATCATTTGAGGATCTTCCCCTGCCTTTAACAATAAAAAACCTAGGATTCATCCTACCGAAGGCTCTCACTCTAGTTGTTGCTAAACCCTTATTTGGATTAACGGGGACCACAACCTTTCTATTTACTTGATACAAGACTTGGAAAGCACCTTGAAACTCTGCATTAGTCCTTTGTAAGGTCAAAGGGCTAATTGAAACTTGTGGTGCGTCTTGGAGAGCTGGAGAAGCATCTCATTGCACATCTTCCTAACTTATTCTCTTCGAGGGACCATATCCTACAAAGCATCGTAGAAGGATTAATAGAGAGATATATAGAGTTAAACTTAGATGCATGACTTTGGAGTGATCAATGAAGTGGAAATTACTATACATATTATAGTTTCTTATGAATAGATGTGGTGCACTACACACTTAGTAACAATATTCTACTTGAGGTATCTTATGCGACATCCTAGGACCTTTCTAAACCTTGTTCTCTAAAAAACTAAGTTTGCCACGATCCAAAGTATACCCTCAGCGCAACTTGGTGTATAGAATCACATGAGGCCCCACACAAGCCACTTAGTGTACATCATACAATATACTAGAAATAAGACTATAAAATTATAGTAAATCTTATTTTAAAGAGTATGACAAAGTGGAAGTCTAATATAAGTTTCAATAAGACATCTAATATATCATAAGGAAAGTGATTGCAACATAACTCATACATAACATACGAAGCTGTAAAATTGAAATAACACAAAGCTATAAAATTCTTGGTCATCGGATCATGAGGTACGAGTGTTAGACCCTATTTAGTGAAACAACGCAAGCACAAATATGCATTAGTACAAGGAATGTACTAAGTATGATGCAATTTGCATAAAACGGACATAGTAGCATGAATGGCTTAAAACATGTATGCATGATAATTACTTGAACATATAAAGACTTAAAAGAAGAATCGACATATGAATCATTAAATATTGTAAAAAACATTAACATAAAGTGGATAAGAAAATCTTTCAAGAAACAAAATCATTTTGTGGGATGTGAGGCTTCAGCGACAATAAGACTATGAGAGCGATATAATTGAATCCAGTATATCCCTCATACCGAAAGAATGGTACTCTACTTTCCAAGATAGAATCCATACATATCATCTTTTTCTAAAATGGGTCCATCAGCTTGGTCATTTAAGAAAATCATACATGTGCACATTGTTTGGGACTAGTGGTTGCTGATATAGACTATCCTATTTAAGTCTCCACCTCAAATCCCTCTTGTTTCTAAGTCTAAATACCAGTGAAATAGGTAAAACTCTAATGTCAATGTAACATATGGAAGGCAATAATCTAGACCAAACCTTATTTTTCAAGATAGGAAAATACAATTCCTTAGCTATAATTTAATTTAAATGAGAAAACCTTTCCCTAATTTGAACCCATAAGTGAGAAATACCCGTCACAATCATAATCATTGTATCATGTAGAAAACCTTTCACAAAAACATTGATATTTTCCTTTCAAAGAATCTGAAATTATTTACAGTATCTTCATAAAAACATGCTTATCTTGAAAAATTCATAACATCATATTCATGATTTCATGATAGGTTCATTCTTGAAAAGCATAATTTAGACAAGGGTCAACATTTTTTTCAAATAAATATCATTTATAACACTGAATCATGTATTGGAGGACTTAACTAACAATAATCAATGACAACTGAATAAAACTCAAAAATATTTATTTAAAACCCGAATAAAAACAAATGTATTTGAGATTGAGAAATTTGAACTTTGGGGACCCCCTGAAGAAATGGACACTATGGGTAAATACCAATCATGCCTTGATTCTTAAAGCCTAAAAATATTTGACGATTGATCAACTAGAACTAACCCTAGCTTCTGCTCCTTCTTTAGTCTTGCGAGAATTTTTGAAGGATGAATTTTGTTAGGTTGTGGGAAATTAGGACAATAGTGTTGAAGTGGGTAGTTTTAGGACCTAAAAGACATATGGGTCTTAGGATGAAGGACAAATTGAGTTAGTTTTTATTTAAAATAGTTAAGGAAAAGAATTAAAAGCCCCTTAAAATAACTGTTAAATACCTTCGATAGATTGGACCTACGGACCGTAGAACTTCCTAAAGACATTATTGATCAAGTGTAGAAAAGTTCAGAAACCTTTTTTTTTGGATAAACTTTTTATGGGACTTGTCCATGACTTTTAGGTCTTTCTAAGGACCATAGGAACTAACCGTACAAACCAATCTTGGACCTGAAAATTTCCTTGGGTATGAAATTCTCCTATGAGGCCTACGTACTACTCATACAAATAATGACGGGTCATATATTGGGACATGATTTTGAAATTTAATTTTTCTTCTTACTACAGTTTCCATCTAAGACCCGTTGAAGCTTCAATGGTGTGTAGGTGGGACCTATCGAACTAGACTTCAACCAAAAAAGATCCTTTCTCCATTTTCCTGAATCTGATGTGTTACAATTGAGAGAGAAAAGGTGATAGATATTTTTGCTAGCAATTGCACACACAAGTATACGCGGTCGCACAAATAATATAGTTTCTTTTGAAATGAATTTTCATTCCCAATATACTTATGATCAACGTATATTCACTAACTTAATTCCATAATTTGCCAAAAATAACTTTTTAAAAGAGTTTGAATGTTGTTTATTAGGACAACAACTAATGCAATAAATAAGTTGCTAATGTGAACGACTTCAATTTGATGTAGTAAGCAAGTAAGAGACAATTCAAGGGCTTCAACATGCGTTGGATTTCTGTTAGGACCGAAAATAAGTAGGTGTAAATGCGAAAGTTAGCAAATCAAACCTTGAAAGATCACGAGTAAGAAGACAACGAGAAATATACCAAAAGACACAAAGATTTAATGTGGTTCGGTCAATCGACCTACGTCCACAAAGGAGATGATTAATCCACTATAAATATGAGAGTACAAAATACAAAGGGAAACAACCTCAACCAATTCACTTGGAATACATGGGAGGTTCACACAAGTGATAAAGTATCAAGCTTGTTATCCACAATTTCTCCCCTTAACAAAAAACTCTCAAAGGCACGACGGACCGTCACACATCTTCCACAGAAATTATGTCTCTGAACTTTGTGACGGACCTGCAGGAAGGACCGTCGCAGTCACGACGGGCTGTCACAGGCTGCGTAAACCCAGACAGGGTCGGATTTCTGTCACATATTTTAAGGGGCTTTTGGACTATTCCTGCTATAATTATAAATCTAGTGGGTTAATATTAATAAGTCAATTACTTGGGGGTTAAAAGAGATAACCTTGAATTAATTAATAGGTTAATTCATCATCTTTTATACTTAATTATATGCTAATTAGGGTAAAAGAAAGAGGGTTTGAATAAGAAAAATAGAAAGAACAAAGAGAGAGAGAGAGGATCGATCAAGAGAGAAAGGGAAGAACGCAAGGAGAGCAAAAGGCTTGGGAAGTAGATTGCTTGATCACAATTCTTCGGTGGAGGTAGTTTTTGGTTTTTATGCTACTCGTAGTAAACTCTTAATAGCGAATAATATGTGTTGGGTAGTATTATAAAACCTTCTATATGCTTAATTGTGTCCTTACATGATGTGATTATATAATTGTGATGAATAAGCATGATGAGGCTATTGAATCTCTAATCCTAAATCTACTTTGTTAATAATGATGCCTTGGTATAAAAGAAGGCTTGACGAACTAAAGTAATGAGATTAGGGGATCGGGTGTCACGAACCGACACGTAGAATTAGGGTATCGGGTGTCACGAACCGACACGTAGAATTAGGGGATCAGGTGTCACGAACCGACACATAGAATTAGGGGATCGGGTTTCACGAACCGACACGTAGAATTAGGGGATCGGGTGTCATAAATCGACACGTAGAATTAGGAGATCGGGTGTCACGAACCGACATGTAGAATTAGGGGATCGGAGTGTCACGTTCTGACACATAGTAGCAGGGGAGCGGAGTGTCACGTACCGACATAAGAGGAATAAAGATAATGAATCTTGAAACTATGTTAATAAATTCGAATGAAATGAACCGATTTCCCAAATGAGTATGGTGTGGAGACTTGAGTTCTCATAGGTGTGTTTGATGTTGTTACACATGATTTGTGAACTTGTTGTTTTCACCTGTTGAGTAATATGGTTAATTTTATGTTATTATCTGATATATATACTGTTTTCTATTTTGAGTTGGCCGATGATACCTACTCAGTACTTGTGTTTTGTACTGAACCCTACTTGTATGTTTTCTTTCTTTGTTATTTGTGGAGTGCAGCAAACGTACCGTCATCTTCAACTCAACCGCAACTCTAGCCAGTCTTCATTACACCGGATTTCAGGGTGAGCTAATGCTTCTAGCTTGGACTGAATCTTCTTCTTCATGTCTTGATGCCTTGAACTTCCGGGATGGACTAGCTTTTTATTCATTTTAGCTTCTTAGACATTCTTAGATTTAGTAGTATGAGGATAGATGTTCTTGTGGTGATGACTTCCAGATTTTGCGGATAATAATAGTTATTGAGTTTTAGAAGTTATTTAATCAATGTTCATTAATGAGATTTAAGTCTTCCGCATTACTTTTTGTTGATATTATATTGAAATGTTGGGTTTTGAATATGGTTGGTTCGCTCACATAGGAGGGTAAGTGTGGGTGCCACTCGCGACTCGATTTGGGTCGTGACATAAAATTACCTATGCTTTGCGCAGGAATTTAGTATCACAAAATTTATAAAATGTTCCTTACAGCATATCCGACATTGTTATTAAAACACTATATTATCTTACATACAAGATTATATAGTAACAAAAATGAATATTATTACATCTTATCATTTATCCTTTATAACATAGGCATAAAGTAATGATTGTAAATATACATACAATTATTTGTAACATAAGAAATGGTGTTAGTGAGTCACTCAACAGGAGCAAAGTACACAATTATTTAATTGTGAAGGAGGAGGAGGAGGAGGAGGAGGAGGAGGAGGAGAAGGAGAAGGAGTAGGATAAAGAGAAAATTAAGAAGAGGAGGTTTAGAATTTTTGTTGTTAAAATGAGAGGAAATCCCTCTATTTATAGACAACAAAGGATAGTCTAAATTTTTTTTATTGTGCCTTATCGAAAAAGATACAACAATTTGGAAAAGTTGTAACCATTTGAAAAGGTCACAACCTTTATGAAAAGTTGCAACTTTTCATAAAAGTCGCAACTCTTCATCAAAGTCGCAACTTTTAATAAAAGACACAACTTTTCATAGAAGTATCAATTCTTCATTAAAGTCTCAACATTCAATAAAAGTCACAACTTTTCATCAATGTCACAATCTTTCGTTAAAGTGGTAATTTTTCAAAAAAGTCACAACTTTTCATGACAAGGGGAAGACTACTTTTGGAAATTTCTAAATTTATTGAGAATTCTTATATGTCGTGGCGCCACATAGGCAGGGCGCTGGTGAACTATATAATTAATCTCCGCAAATGATGTATATTATTGGAAAAAACTTATGCAATGATAAATAATATTGTTACTGAAAGCTAATTATTTACACAACAAAAAAAGTTATTGCCGTAGATAAGATTTTTATTGGTATACAATAACAGTTATGACTTATGCAAAATTATTAGCAACAAAAATAATGTTGCAAGAAATTATTCGTTTCTCAATAAACTTAATTTTTGCAAAAAAAGGGACAAGAAAATTGGTAATAACCTTTTACAAATATTTTTAGCAACAACTTTATCATGGTAAATCACTTTTTTCTTAAATAACATATCATAAAATTCAATTTTAGCAATAACTTATCAGTAATTATTACACAGTAACTCACATATTTTTTAATTTTTTAGCAAGTCTCTCATATATACATTGCAAATGACATATTAGATGAAATGTTGCAAATTATTATGCATTGAAATTTTGTGAATAAGCATATATTACGGTTTCTTAAAAGATAATGTATTCTTCAAACCTATCAATTTGAATAATAAATCTTTTTTATGCTATTATTTATTGACAATTCGAAACAAAGTTTCAATGGTAGGTTAACTAGGTTATCATTAATGCTTATTCATATTGTGCAGTTTGAATGAGACGCAACCGTTAAAATAAAATTGGAGTTGTATTCTGACAGCAATCTATATTGTTTGTTTGATTTTTTCTTATCAATCAAAAAGCTCAAGTTTCTTATTTTAGTTAAACTTTTGACTAACAAGAAAGGGATATTGACGTTCCTCTATATATGAGGCACTTTTAAAGTTATCTTTGTAGTTATAAATTTGCATTTATTACTACTTTGTCATACAAATAATTGACCTCAAATATCTAATAATAATTGAAATTTATCAAAATTTTCAGTGAGCAATGTGTATGCAAGGGCGGCATTAATTTAGTATATATATAAGTGACAATAATCAGGCTGTCAGCTGTACTTATTTTCCTTTTTTGATGATTTTTTCGTTTTAATTTGTTTGTCTTGTTTTTTAATTTCTTAAATATTTAAAATATATACTATAAATCATGAAAATCACCAACTTAAAGTACTTGTAAAAAAAACATTTAAAAATTCGATTGATTCATAAAATTAATATATCTATGTCAAATAAAATGTGATAAAAGAAGTAACATCATATTATATAATTTGAAAACTACGTAGAAAGTATTGAAAATCTCAATAATTAACAACATTTGATGGACTCTTAAAAATTTTATTTGTGCTACATACGTTGGGATAAGTGAAGTAACATACATTATAAAACTTTTACATAAAAGTACCATAAATTATAATAATCAAATAAGTAACATGTACTCCTAATATTTAATTTGGAAACTATGTAGAAAATATTGTAAATGTATATAATTAATAACATTTGATTGACTCTTTAATTCTATATGTGAGACAAGATAAGCAATATAGATTATTTCAAAAATACGTAAAAATACTATAAATTACAAAAACTAAAAACTTAAAATATTTAAAGTCAATTTAATTTCCTATCTAAATTCTATCTATGCACAAGTAGACATATAAACTTGTATAAACTTAAACAAGTAGACAAATGAGTCCTTCGTGACACAACACACGTAAGACAAGAAATGACATGTAGGACATGTGTGTCTATTTGTTTAACATTATACAAGTTTAAGTGTTTACTTGTGCACACCTAATGTTGAGGGTATAAATGTGATTTGAAGCCAAGTTAAAGGGAATATTTATGTATTATGCCTTGATTATATTTTTGACATTTATTTTTTAAAAGTCATAATACATAAATATGACACTTAACTTGTTTCAGCGGACAACTATGCCCTCCAACTTTGAGTGTGCACGCGTATACACTAAAACTTGTATGAAATTAAACAAGTAAACACACGTGTCCTACATTACATAATACACGTAGGATGCCATTTAGGACACAGAATTGCAATGACGTGTGCAATGTAGGATGAATGTGTCTATTTGTTCAATTTTATATAAGTTTAAGTGTCTACTTGTACACACCCAAAGTTAAAGGTCATAGTTGCCAACTGACATCAAATTAAGGGTCATGTTTATGTATTATGCCTTTTTAAAAAGTTCATATAGGGGTATATATGATCCTTGTAGCAAAGTTCAAGGTATATTTTAATCTTTTACATACATAAATTATTTTTTGACGTCTTTGATTATCATTATTTGAATTTCTTATTCTTATTTAATTTTTTTCTTTCATTCCTTAGTGTAAAGAAAAAAACTAAAACTAATTCTTGTGGCTATATGATAATTTAAAACTGTTATAAAACGAGAGCAAAATTCAATAATCTAAACAAGAAATGGAAGTCAAATACTAATGAGAAATATAGAGTAGACAATATTCTTTTATCTAGTTTGTTGTGTATTTTCCAAGGGTGAAGATCATCCTTTTATAGGATATTTAAATCATCCTTTTACAATAGTTGATAATACGTTACTATAATATTTAATTAATATAATAAAAGGTATACATTACGTTAGGATAGGTTAAAGAAACATTCACACAATTAAGTGCATTTGTAACACTCCCCCTTGGATGTTTATAGATAATGTGTCTCGTTCAAACCTTACTAGGAAAAACCCTGTGGGAAAAAGCATAGAAAAGGAAAAAGAGTACACACATCTTGTAATACGCTTTGAGTGCTGCCTCATTAAAAACCTTACCAGCAAAACCTAATGGGACAAAATCATGGCTAAGGGAAAAAGAATACAACAGGTATTTGCTCCCCCTGATGAAAAACTTATTTGATATCTTGGAGATGACGCATCCCAATCTTATATCTTAGCTTCTCAAATGTTGACGTTGGCAATGCGTTAGTGAATAAATCTGCAAGATTATCACTCGAACGAATATGTTGAACATTTCTCTCACCATTTTGTAGAAGATAATGTGTGAAAAAGAACTTAGGTGAAATATGTTTTGTTCGATATCCTTTGTTATATCCTCCCTTTAATTGTGCTTTGCAAGCATAATTATCTTCATACAATATTATTGGAGACTTTGTTTGCACAAGCAGACTACATAACTTCAAAATGTGTTGAGTCATCGATATCAACCATATACACTCTCGACTGGGTTCATGAATGACTATTATCTCACCGTGATTTGAAGAAGGAGAAACTATTGTTTGTTTCATCGAACGCAATGATACAGTTGTACCTCCATAGGTGAATAAATAGCCTGTCCTAGATTAGAATTTATGAGGGTCATACAAATACCCTGCATATGCATAATTGATCAATTCTGACTTGGATGCATTAGAATACAACAATCCCATACCAATTGTTCCTTGAAGATATCTGAATATATGCTTAACACCTTTCCAATGTCTTCTTGTTGGACATGAGCTGAATCTTGCTAATAAACTTACTGCGAAACAATTATCTGGTCGGGCTTTTTGGCAAGGTACATTAGTTCCCCAATAGAAGTGAGATATGGTGTTTCATCACCAAGAACCTCTTCATCACTTTCTTGTGGTCGGAATGGATCTTTATTTATATAAAGAGATCTCCCAACTATCGGAGTACTCAATGTGTGTGATTTATCCATGTAAAATCTTTTCAAAACCTTTTCAATATATGTTGATTGATGGATAAATAATTCATTTGTCAAATGTAAAATGTGAAGGCCAAGCAAAATTTTGTCTTACCAAGATCTTTCATTTCAAAATCTTTCTTCAAACACTCAACGGCTTTTGAAATCTCTTTAGGAGTTCCCATAATGTTAAATTCATCAACATAAACATATATTATTACAAATTAAGATTTGACCTTCGTGTAAAAATACAAGGACAAATAGGGTCGTTCTTGTACCCTTCTTTTAGAAAATATTTGCTAAGACGATTATACTACATTCGTCCTGATTGTTTTAATCCATATAAGAATTTCTGAAGCTTTATTTAACAATTTTGTTTTGAATTTTTATATACTTCAGACACTTTGAGTGCTTCAGAAATTTTCATAAAAAATATTATCATCTAATGAGACATATAAATAAGATGTGACAACGTCCATTAGAAGCATTCCAAGCTCTTCATGAATTGTCATATTTATCAGATACGGCAAGGCCATGTTGTTCAGTTGGAAGCCTAATCCAAGAAGGTACGGGCCTAAAGGTAATTGCATCTACCACAGGAGAATACTTCTCCTCAAAATCAATGTCAGACCTTTGTGAAAATCTTTGTGCCACAAGTCATGCTTTATAGCTTACGACTTTACCACTTTCATTAAATTTTCGCACAAAAACTAATCTATGCCCCACTAGCTTAACACCTACAGGTGTTCGGACTATTGATCCAAAAACTTCACGTTTATCAAGTAAAGCCAATTCTGTTTAAATTGCTTCCTTCGATTTTGGCCAATCATTTCTCTGTCTATACTCGTTGACAGATCCCTCTTTCAAATCCTCATCTTGTTGCATTATTTCAGCTGCAGCATTATAGGCAAAAATATTATCCACCATTATATTATTTTGATTCCACCCTTTTCTCGTTGAGACATAATTTATAGCGATTTACTCATTCGCATTATTTTCAAATAAATGGACCTTTTTTGTGGTGTCATCATTTATTATTTCGCGGAACTCTTCATGAGAAATTGCCTCTATATTATGATCATCATCTTGATTATTTATCCTTTTCCTTTTCGGAGGATTTTCATCCTTGGAACCAATAGGTCTACCACGTTTTAAGGGTGGTCCAGACTCATTTGCCTTAACATTTTGTCCTATAGGTACATCAACTGAAACTTGAGCATTAGAAGCTGCGATGTATGATTTAGTAACCCGAAGGTTAGTACATGCATTCGGCAGTTGATTTTTAATATTCTGCAAATAAATTATCTTTTGAACTTCTCACTCACATTGATTTGTTCAAGGATCTAAATGAGACAATGAAAGTGAATTCCAGTCTATCTCATACCCCGACTGGTTTTGTTCTCCCCCTAATGTTGGGTAAGCTGATACATCAAAATGACAATCAACAAACCTTGTCATAAACAAATCTCCAGTTCTAGGTTCAAAATATTTTATAATATAACGAGATTCATACCTAACATATAACCCCAACCTTCTTTGGAGACCCATCTTTGTGCGTTGTAGTGGAGCAATTGGAACATATACCACACAAACAAAGATTCTAAGATGGGAAATGTTTGGCTCCTGACCAAAAACCAATTGTAATGGGGAGATGTCATGATAATTGGTTGGCCTTATGCGCACAAGTGTTGCTGCATGCAAAATAACATTCTCCCAACCCGAAACAGACAACTTTGTTCTCATCAACAAGGGTCTAGCTATCAAATGAAGACATTTAATCAATGACTCTACTAAACCATTTTGAGTATGAACATGTGCAACACGATGTTCAACTGTTGTTCTAGTGGAGAAACAATAATCATTAAATGCATAAGATGTAAATTCACCAGCATTATCAAGATAAATTGTTTTTATTGCATAATCTTGAAATTGTTCTTTTAACCTTATTATTTGAGCCAACAACCTCGCAAAAGTCATACTGTGAGTTGATAATAAGCACAGATGACACCATCTTGTAGATGCATCTATCAAGACCATATAATATCTAAATGGTCCACATGCTGGGTGAATAAGTCCATATATATCACCTTGTATCCGTTACAAAAATGCAGGGGATTCCACCCCAACCATAGCCACTGACGGTTTGATAACCAACTTTCATTGTGAACAAGCAACACAAGAGAATTACTTTGATTGAAGAGCATTTTGGTTCTTCAAAGTATTCCATTTCAATTCTCAATTACTTTGTGCCTCATATTATAACCGGGATGGCCCAACCGGTCATGCTAAATGATAAAATCATTAGAATCAGTATACCTTTTGTTTACTAAGACATGTGATTCAACAGTACCAATATTTGTATAGTACAACCCCGAAGAAAGTGCTGGCAATTTTTCATGCATAGTTTTCTTATCTGCATTTGTTATAGTAATATAAAGGTATTCCACCTTTCCTTCATTCGCAATCTCAACATGATAGCCATTTTGGCGAATAACCTTAACTTAACAAGTTTTATGAGACTTACTACAATAAAATGCATTATCATTTACCAATAATGTTCCTCCGGGTAGTAATAAGGCCTCTCTTCCAGAGCCCTTAATCAATTTTGTACTACCGAATTTTGTATTATCATATGCCTTTTTCATTATCAAATGAGAGAAGTACTTCTTTTCTCTTAGTATCGTATGAGTTGTGGCACTACTCATCTTGGATCTAACTGAAGACTGTAAAATTTATTCATCTTCACAAGAATAAAAAAATACATAATAAGAAGTACAAAATTTAGCAAAAGAAATCTTAGGTACATAAACTTTAATTAAGAAATTAAAAATACATAAAAATATTATTGATTTTCTAGTTCAATTATCAATCTCAATTGTGATCCCTAAAGAAGTCCTCAGCTTCCAGATGAGTAATATCATCGAGCCCACCAAAAGCATCATCTTTCAATGCTAAGTTTGCCACAACACTCTCATTATATTTTTGAGAAGATCCTGTCTAAATATCATCTTTGAGAGTCAAATATGACTCTACTCGGGCGTTAGAACAGGAGGCGCCACCTTTATTTCCTTTCCTTTTAAAGGAATTTTGATACAACCTGACAAAATGCTCAGGTGCCCGACATTCATTTTTCTAGTTACCTTTAAGGCCACAACGATGAAAGTGATCGTCCTTTCCTTTAGAAGGATTATTTTGAGAACATACATTGTTCTCCCTTATGATATGACCACTACCTCGACGATTAATATATCATCTTTTGTCTTTGTCACGCCCGCGCACATTGTCCTGGACCTGATTATTTTGTCTTATTTCAGACTGACTATGTGCTTCAATCGCGTGTGCCTCCGGTAATGGAGCACTTCCAACAGGACAGGCTTCGTGATTTTCATCAAAAGGTCATTATGTTGCTCAGCCACCAGAAGGCATGAGATTAGAGTATTTCTGAAAACCTTTTTCACGATATTTCTGTTGTAATTTCATATTAGAGGCATGGAAAGTAGTTAGTGTCTTTTCCAACATGTCCTCATCTTTTATTGTTTCCCCGCATAATTTCAATTGGGAAGTTATTCTAAATACAACAGAATTATACTCAATTACAGTTTTATAATCTTGAAACGGTAAGTGAATCCCCTCAGAACGAGCCCTTGGTAATACCGTTGCCTTGAGGTGGTCATACCTCCCTTTCAAACCTATCCACAATTCAACTTGATCTTTCACTGTTAGGTATTCAACATTCAGGCTTTCATCAAAATGATGACAATGAAAAATCATAGCTTTCGCTTTATCCTGACTTGATGTCATATACTATCACCAAGACCCTTAGCGGTAAGGTGAATTTCAGCATCAAGTACCATGACAAATAATTCTTTTCAGAAAGGTCAAGTGCCACAAATTCAAGTTTTTACAAATTTGACATGATGAAAATTTTCATAAAATCATTGACTTAATATTATGATATTGGTTTCTTTATAATAAATTATAAATAATGTTCAAATGATAAATTATAATACGATTATATAATAAATTATGTGTTATATGCATGCATATTGAATGTCTTAAAAACATATAAACTAATGAAATATTGAAACATAGATTTAATATGTAATTTTAATTGTTAACAATATTAACGCCAATTTTTTTCTTAAGAGTTTGAAGTCATATTAAATACAATAGTATTTTTTTTTATGAGACATGCCAATATATTATCATAATGTATGAAAATATTTATCTTAACTAGCATGATATCATATTACTTTAGTAATTAATTTATAGTTATAAGTTAGTAAATCACATAACAATATAAATCTATAACGTATTGATTAGTATGCCAAATAAAGTATCATAATAAAAGCTAAATAAAGTTATATATGCAGTAGTTAAATTGTAGATTAAAGATTTATGCAAGTCTTATTAGAGATGTTATAAACACACAAACATATACCTGACTCTGAAAGAATGTTGATTAACTTTCTTTTAGGAATTAATTTAGAATTAAGTATGTCTCAGTTGGTTAGAGATTCGTGTTGATAACGCGTTATAAAATGAGAGAAATATGCAATAATACTAAACAAGAAATGCAAGACAAATAATAATGAGAAATATAGAGTAGAAAATATTATTTTAGCACTTTTGTTGTGTATTTTTTAAGGGTGAAGATCGTCCATTTATCGGATGTTTAAATCATCCTTTTACAATATTTGATAATACGTTTCTATAATATACAATTAATATAATAAATGTATACATTACGTTAGGATAGGTTAAAGAAACATCCACACAATTAAGTGGATTTCTAACAAAAACTATTTTTTTACTATATTGTTATTTAATTTTGTATTTGAAAAAATAATTGGGCTGCATATGATAAAGTTTACAAGAAAATTAGTGAGACATACAAATTTTGACCATAATAATAAATTTAAGAAAAAAAAGGACAAATGTATCAAAACTATCATAAATGGTATACAAACACCCTCAATCAGTTTTTTTGGACATTGGTGCCCCTGACGTCCAAATTTTAATGCGTATATACTAAAACAGGAACCATTTAAGCAACTAATCAAATATGAAAAAAGTAATTTTGTAATTTCTATATTTTATGAACAATGCGTGGAGACCATTGTATTCACACACAATTGGAGAAAAAAGGTAAAATAAAAGGTTAATAATTATACTTTTAGGGAATTGAGTTATTAAATGGTTTAAATGAATATTTTTTATTTTTTAAAATTTTAATATGAAATAAAAATTTCATGTTTGTATGTTTTAATGAAAAAATTAAATTAAATAGGTTGGGTCACTTTGTAAGTAAAACATTCATAGTTGAGTGACTTAGAAAGTAAAACACTTATAGTTGAGTGCTTTCTGAGAAAAGAACTAATAGTTGAGTGACTTTTGCATTTAAAAACATAGTTGAGTGACTTTCTAAGCAAAGAGTGCTTAATTGAGTGAGCATAAGAGATATTAACTTTTTTTTGTCACTATGAACACTTTTCTTTTGCAATCTTTTGAAATGTCTTGATGTTGATCAAGATTCTACATAATAACTTCAATCCTTTGTAGTGAAGGAAAGCAAAGAGATTACAAAATATTATACACAAAATTCATAACAAAAAGTTGAAAAGTAGAAATATTGCACTTTCTATATACCTCAGTCTACTAAAACAGGAACCATCTAAGTAACTAATCGAATGCGAAAATAAATAAAATAATCGGACTGTTAAAAAATGGACAATAATCAACCAAGCAATGCCAGACGTGTGTAATTGCCACTCAAATGATGAAAATATGTGTTACTTCCTATTTTGTGAGTTCGATAGTATTTTAGTTGTATTATTCTTTTCTATCAATAGTGACATCAAAATTCCATATCGATGCACAGGGAACGTGTTCATACCATCCATACAGATTCAGATTGTGTATATATATTTGATTTTCTTATTCACCGTCCATATACAAAGGTGGTGTAAACAGGGGCGGACTTGAAAGTTCCGTCGTACATTTGAGGTTTTTTTATATTTTTTATGTTTATATATTTATTTTGAACCTCTTGAATATAAGATTAGAGATTGATTTAGTGGTTTAGGGGTTCAAATCACTACTCTTTTTTTTGACCCCCTTAATGAAAATACTGGATCCACCACTGGATGTGAAGATATGAAAAATTAAGGATTTTAGTTCTTTTAAAATATTGATTAATAACCTGTACATATTCAAAAGAAAATATGTTTGTCATATAGAAGCGTGATGGCAAAAAAGAACATTGTGTGAGTGTGTGTAGGCGCTTGGACATTATTTGGAAATATTTCTCTCTGAATAATATTTTAGTGGAACAGAGGGAAGTAATTCGCTATACATATAAATTTTTTTTTGTATAATTCGCTGTACATATATAAAGAAATCAGTTGTATAATTCGCTATACATATACAAAAAATCAATTGTATAATTTATTTATGTATAAAGCGAAAAAGAGAGAAAGACAAAAAAAATGGGCAAGGAAATATTGTGTTGTATAATTATAGGATAAATTACCTATATACATATCTTTATTTTTCATAATTTCTATTATTCCCTATCACTTAAAAATATTTCTAAAATCCCTATTTTTTCTTTCAAACTCATTGTTCCAGATACATAAAGTAATACACGTTTTTCTTTCTATTTTTACTCCTTATTTCTCTCCCTCAACCTCTTCCTATTTTTACTCACTCTATCTCTTCTTATTTTCACTCCCTCAATTTTTACTTCCTTCATTTTTTAATTTTCAGATTTAATTCTCTCTATTTTCATTAATATCTCTCCACAATTTTTTTCAAAACAACAAAAGTTTTCACTTTACAATTTTTTCCAAAGAATTACCAGATTCTCCTCCATTTTCACCTTCACAATATGTATAAGGGAAAGGTAAAAGATATGATGTATTCAAATTGTATCCTGCAAAAAAAAAAAAACAGTTTTAGGAGATCCTCTTTTTTTGGTGAAACTACATTATAAATGAAAAGAAGTAGTCTCTACAAAATGTATCATTTTATCATGTATCAAGTGTTGCTATGTATCTTCTACGGTTATTCAAATTTAGAAGAATATGTTTCCGTACACAATATCAAATTATATTCGTGATACATTTGTGAGAGAAGAAATTGAGGAAGGACACATGCTCGAGCTTTAAATTTATTGTTTTAAAAATTTTCAAAATACCTCATTTTTGCGCATTAAATTAATGTATCAGTGCATCAGATTAATGTATCTCACGCATCAGCTTAATGTATCATGTATAAAATGTAATGTATCTTAATTCGATTAATGTATCATCGCTTATTTAGTTAATGATACGTAAATTCAAATTTATACTAAATGTATCTGATACATAACAATTACCAAACAATAATGTATCGATCTCAAACAATTACAATAATGTATTTATTAAAAAATTTAAAGTGTTGTATTTCTCAAATAAAATAACAGACATAAATAATAATGTATCAAACACTATTTTTTTGGTTATATTACGTAAATTCAAATTTATACCAGATGTATCTTATACATAAATATTACCAAACAATAATCTATCGATCTCAAACTTAAAATCTTATGGACAACACTTACTTATTTAATATATCTAGTAAAAATTTAATATCTATCAATTCAATAGAAAGAATCTTCATGATCTCAAACAAAAGAACATACATAAATAATATATCATGCACTAATTTTTTAGTTATGATACGTAAATTGGATTTATACTAAATGCATCTGTAACATAGTAATTGTCAAATAATAATGTATTGATCTCAAACCTAAAATTTTATGGGCAACAGTTTCTTATTTAGTGTACCAAGTAGAATTACAACACTTATCAATTTTAGTTGAAAGGATCTTCATGATGTATCTTCTCAAAAATTTTGATAATTTTTAATCAAAATTGAAAGAATCTTCAATAAACTAGGAGAATAATTTTGAAATTCAAAATTTTCGTCAATTTTTAATCAAAATGGAAAGAATCTTCAATGACTTGAGAAAAAATTAGAATCTCAAAATTTTCGATAATCTGGAATCAAAATCGAATAGATATTCGATGAACTTGAAGATTTACAGAAGAAATCATTTCTTCATTGACTGGAGAAAAAATTAGAATTTCAAAATTTTTGATAAGCTTGAATCAAAATCGAAAAGATATTCGATGAACTTGAAGATTTACAAAAGAAACCGTTTGTCCAACAACAATTCCATACAATCCTTCATAACTCATCCCGCATTTCAAAATTTCGACAATTTTTTTTATGAAACAGAGAGAACGATGAACAAGCAGAAGAAATTTAAATTTTTAATTTTTTTGGATTGTTACACTATATGATTTTGAATTCTTGATAATAACTTAGAATGGAATAACGTAGTTTGTGGAATCTTCATTTAATTTTAAGTTTTTCCACTTACTTAGTGGAACAAATGGATACTATGAGATTTTAAATTAATTTTACAGTTTTTTTTCCTTTAATAAGTGCAACAAATTGATACATAATGTATCAGAATCCTTAATTATGTATCTGAAATATCTAAAAAAATATGGGATTTATGTAATGATAAAAATATTAGGGATAGAAGGTAATTTAGGTTTTACACTTTGATATTTATGTAAGTTATACTTTAAAAGTTAATAGGACGAAGATACATGTATTTAGATGTGTATATATAATTTTCTCTCGCTTTATACAAACAGAAACACAATTCATATATTTTGTTTCTGTTTGTATAAGCGAAAGAGGGGACGGTGGCGAGCGAGATCTAGGAGAGAGGAGAACGAAAATATATGCATATATCCGATTTTCTCCCGCTTTATACAAACACAAGCGCATTTTATACATTTGTGTTTGTATAAAAGCGAGAGGGAACGAGTGAGAGAAGGAGCGAGAGAGGGAGAGTTGCGTGCGAGAGTTTGAGGGAGAGAGGCAATTGACAAATATTTTTCGTACATGACACAATATATCAAAGTGTAGTTATAGAATTTAATTTGAATTATTAGTTTGCCATTATATACAATTTTACCATAAATAATTATATAATGAACTTAAATTTTGATGGCTTGGAATTGTTGCCCAAAATTATCGATCAACTGCGTATGCAAATTTTATTCATATTTGAATAAATTTCTAGATGGTGCAAAATATTAACATGAATATTAACAAACATAACAAATAAAATGAATCAAAAAATATAATAAACGTAACTAATGACATGTGAAAGTGCACTTTGAAAATTAACTAATAAAAAATCCTAAATTTTGATAAATAAAGATAGATATCGATAAACTTATTTAAAATTATGAAAAATTCATTATGAACTATTAAATAAATAGAACTTAAAATTTACAAATTTTGAAACTGTTAGGACAAAATTGGGTGTCAACAGCATGCAGCAAGGCACCTGGTCCCCAGGAAGTATGCGAACGAGAAAAGGAGGAAAATACAAACTTCAACAGTCTGCCAACTGAAGTGGTTGCTGCACAATTTTTCATGACAACACGCCTTCATCCACTAACCTTGTCCCAAGGTTTTGTGTCCATTTTAATTTAGTCTCTTCTCAAATAACACAAACACATGATTTTGGCAAACAAAAACACTGTCATGCCCCAAGCCTACACCTTGGGCGAAACCGGCCCTTGAAGACCATTGCTGGTCCCCGAGCGAACCCTTGGTCTAGCTTACTTAATTCATGTTATTACTTACCTTGAATTGGATTATTGATTAAAGGATCATGATATCATGTTTATGTATGATTTCATAATGTTTAGATGTACTCTAGAGTGTTGGAAACAACTAAGAATGAAGGGTGCATCACTTAGGAAGTAAAACGAAAAGATAGGAAAAGAAAGGGGTCTCTAAGGGGGTCCTGGCGGACAGACTCTGTCCTGAGGGGCTTTGGAGGCGCGGCGCCACAATGCCCAACAAACTAGTTTTTCGACTTTCTTCTTCGATTTTAATTTCTAAACCTTCCCAAGCTCTCATTGATCCCCCCAAACACTTAGGATCCCTAAATAACTCATCACCCAATAGTTTAGACCCGAAAACAGTATGGAAACATGGATTAAAACTAATAGAGATCAACAAAATTCAACTAACAAGAACTTTAAACTTTTCGTCGAGAATTTCAAAGTTTACATACAATTAACTCTAAGTTTCTGCGAATAATCAAGTTAGAGGGTGGTTAAAATAACCCACACCGAACGATCTCACATACCTTGTTAGGGATCACCCCCGACGAAATCAACGAATTGAAATTGTGGCATTTTTGTGTCTTCTTCTTGCTTCTCCTCTTTTCTCCTTTCTTTCAAAGCCCTTATCTATTTTCTAAATGGGAAACTGATTGGGATCATTTTATACCCTTACTTAAAACCTCAAAAACGAAATTAATAAATAATTTAGGAAAAGACCGAAACACCCTTGAAAACTCCAGATTTGCAACTTTTCCATGCTCAGCAATCCAACTTACGAAATTCATATCTCTCTCATATGACCTCAAAAATTTGCAAACTTGGTGTTTTTTAAAGATCTTCCGACGATCTTTCCATCCATATAAAGAACTCACCCAATCTCTTCCTGAGATGGAAGTTATAGCCATTTGAAAATGAACAAGAATCACTTTTGAAATCTGGAAATTTTCCAGATTTCCCAACTTTTTTTCAATTTATTATATTCTTGATTAACTTAGCTTAACCTTAGTTAATTTAAGTTATGCAATGTTACAGTATCTCCACCTTGGGAACATTCGTCTTCGAATGAGAATTATTTCACTAAGCTAAGGGTAGTAACATCATTTGAACACTCAACAATCCAAAATAAGTAATAATATGTTTATATGAAACCTTATAAAGTGCTAAGAAGAAAATGTAGTACCTTGATCTGCATTCTCTCCGGATTCAAAGAGATGTGCATATCTCTTCTTCATATCCTCCTCTGCTTCCCAAATCGCTTCTTTAACAAATTGGTTTCTCCAAAGGACCTTGACTGAAGCAACTTCTTATGTCCTCAACTTGCGAACTTGCTGATCCAAAATTTGAATTAGAACTTCTCCATAGGATAGGTTATCCTTAATCCCAAAATTCTCCGTTGGTACTATCAAATGAAGGATCACCCAACCACTTCTTCAACATAGAAATATGGAATATCGGATGGACTACTGCTAACTCTTGGGGTAGATCCAACTCATAAGCCACATTTTCCATTTCTTGGAGATCCTATAAGGTCCATTATAACGGGGTCTAAGTTTTCACTTTTTACAAAAATTATAAAGCCCTTCATATGTGAAACGTTATGATACACCTAATCATCTACGTCAAATCTAATGACCTTCATTTAACATGTGTGTAGAATTTTGGTGACTATGCGCTATCTTCAACCATTGTTGAATTACTTTCACCTTCTCCATAGCTTGGTGAATTAAATCTGGTCCTATCAACCCTGCTTCGCCAACTTCGAACCACCCAATAGGAGATCTACACCTTCTCCATAGAGAGCTTCATATGGAGCCATTTTGATGCTTGAACAATAACTATTGTTGTAACAGAACTCAATGAGAGGCATGTGATCATCCCAATTTCCCTTGAAGTCGATCACAAAATCTCTCAACATGTCGTCTGAGGTATGGATATTATTTACTGCTTGCCATCTGTCTGTGGATGAAAAACAATACTTAAATCCACCCTTGAGTCCACATTTTTTTAGAAGGATTTCCAAATTTGTGCAGTAAATTGTGAAACCCTATCTGAAATATTGGAGACTTGAACTCCATGAAGTCTTACAACTTTTTGAATGTAAAAATTAGCATAATCCTCGGCCAAATAGGTAGTCTTTATTTGCAAGAAATGAGATGAATTTTTCATTAAGTCGACAATTACCCAAATATAATCATGTACTCTTCGTGATCTTGGAAACCTTTGATGAAGTCCATATTAATCATATCCCAGTTCCATTTTTGAAGTTCTATGAGTTAAACCTCCAGGCCCTTGGTGTTTCACTTTTACTTGCTATCAATTTCAAAACTTTGAAACAAATTCCGCAATATCTCTCTGCATGCCTTTCTATCGATATACCTCCCTAAAATCACGATACATTTTGGTTGAACCCAGATGAATGGAATATCTGGAGCTATGATGCTCCTCCAAGATCCTCTCTTGAAGTCCATCCACCTTAGGTACACATAATCTGCCTTGGTATTTCAGCACACCCCCTTGTTCGAAAGATAATACTCTTTGGCTATGGATACTTGCTTTCAAATAAAGAAAGATATGGTCTCGGTCTTGTTTCTCTTTCACCTCTAACACTAATGATGACTCAACCTCATTGGTCACCACTACGCCTCCTTTTCTGGAATCCATAAGTCTAACTTCCAAATGTGCAAGTCTGTACACATGTTTTGCTAACTATTTCTTTTCTTCTTTAACATGGAAAGTACTTCCCATGGACAACCTGCTTAAGGCATCAACAACCACATTAACCTTACCTGGGTGGTAAAGAATACTCATATCATAATTTTTGAGTAATTCCAACCACATTTTCTGTCTGAGGTTGACTTCTTTCTGAATGAATACATATTGGAGAATCTTGTGATCAATAAATATATCCACATGAACTCCATACAAATAGTGACACAATTTTTCCAAGCAAACACTACTGCAGCCAATTCTAAGTCATGAGTTGGATAATTCTTCTCATGAATTTTCAATATTCTGGAAGCATAACATATGACCTTGCCATTCTACAATAATACACAACCCAAGCCAACTCTTGATGCATCATAATACACCACGAAACCTTGAGTACCCTCTAGTAAGGTCAAAACCGGAGCGGTAGTCAATCTCTTTTTCAACTCCTTAAAGCTTTTACCACAAGCTTCAGACTATTGAAACTTGACTGTCTTCTGAGTTTACTTGGTCAAAGGAGAATATATAGATGAGAATCCTTCAACAAATCTTTTATAATGGCCAGCCAAGCCCAAGAAACTCCTTATATCTGTCGGAGATGTAGTCTAGGACAACTGTAAACTACTTCATTCTTCTAAGTGTCAACTCTAATACCTTAACCAGACACAATTTTTTGCCTAAGAATTCCACAGACTTAAGCCAAAACTCGCACTCTGAGAACTTGGCATATAGATCTTTATCTTTCAAAGTTTAAAAATACTCCTAAGGTGAATAGCATGATTTTCTTCATTCCTTGAATAAATCAGTATATCATCAATGAAGACTATGACAAACAGATCTAAATAACTTTTGAAGACTTTGTTCATAAGTTCCATGAACGTTGCAGGTGCATTAGTCAACCAAAAGGACATAACTAAAACATTAAAATGCCCATACCTTGTTCTAAAAGTTGTCTTGGGAATATCATATTTCCTAAACTTCAATTGATGATAGCCTGATCTGAGGTCAATTTGAAAAAGAAGGAATCACCTGAAGTTGATCGAAAAGATTATCTATCCTTGGAAGAGTATATTTGTTCTTGATGGTCACCTTATTCAAGTGACGGTAATGTATACACATCCTAAAGGACCAATCTTTCTTCCTAACAAACAAGATTGGAGCACCCAAGGTGACACACTTGGTCAAGTGTAACCTTTATCTAACATATCTTTCAGCTATTTTTTAGTTCTTTTTACTCTACTGATGCCATTTTTTATGGTGGAATAGAGATAGGATGACTATTTGGGATGACTTCTATGCCTAAGCCATCTAGAAAGACTTTTAGAAACTCACTGACTATAGGAACTGACTGAAGGGAAGGTACCTCAACACTTGAGTTATTAACTCTGACTAAGTAACAGATACACCCCATAGAAACAAACTTCCTAGACTTAAGGTACGAAATGAGCGACCCATAGGAACTGCTGAACTACTAGCCCACTCTTTGACTGGCTCATTATGAATCTCAAACTTGACAACTTGAGTTATGCAATCTATTGATGCATAACAGGCATTGATACAATGCATACCTAGAATGACATCAAAATCTACCATGTCTTGCTCTATTAAATCAGTCATTGTGCTCTTGTGACTTGTGAAAACATGACACTCACGATAGACTCTTTTAGCTAGAATGAATTCACCAACAGGTGTAGATACACTTAATGGTTTGTTAAGTTTCTTAGGATAAATCCCAAAGTTCTTAGCAACATAAGGAGTTACAAAAAATAAACTATATATTGGGTATAATAATGCCTAAGCAGTAAAGTCAAAGACTCGAATCATACCAGTGACTACATCTAGCGAATTCGCTTGTTCATGGCATTTATTAAGAGCACACAATGTCACGACCCAAAACGATCCGCGAGTGGAACCCACACTTATCCTCCTATATGAGCAAACCAACCAATCTAAACCCCAACTTTTACCAATATTTCAACCATAATGAACAAAATACAATGCGGAAGACTTAAAATCTTATTAATATAACCAATGGACAAGCTTCTAAAGTTTATCAACTATTATCCCCAAAATCTGGAAGTCATCACACTAAGAACATCTATCCTCATAAATTCTAAATCTAAGAGTATTTAAGAAGCTAACATAAGTAAAAGAAATGGTCCATATCCAAACTTCAAGACATCAAGACGTGAAGGAGAGGATCCAGTCCGAGCTAGGAACAATAGCTCACCCTGAAATCTGACGTGATGAAGACTGGCTAGAGTTAAGAGCGAGTCGAAGTCGATAGCACGTTTGCTGCACTCCACAAATAACAAAGAGAAAATTACAAGTAGGGGTCAGTACAAAGAACACGTACTGAGTAGATATCATCGGCCAACTCAAAATAGAAAGCAGTATATATCGAATAATAATATAAAATCAACTACAATACTCAACAGGTGACAACAACAAGTACAAGAACCATTGGCCACAACACCAAGCACACCAATAAGGACTCAAGCCTCCATACCATACTCATTTGGGAAATAAGTTCCTTAAATTTGAGTATATTAACATAATTCAAGATTCATTCTCTTATTCTTCTTGTGTCAGAACGTGACACTCCGATCCCCTACTACTACGTGTCGGTACGTGACACTCCGATCCCCTAATTCTACGTGTCGATTCGTGACACCCGATCCCCTAATACTACGTGTCGGTACGTGACACTCTGATCCCCTAATTCTACGGGTCGGTTTGTGACACCCGATCCCCTAAGTCTACGTGTCGGTACGTGACACCCGATCCCCTAATCTCATTATTTTAGTTCATCAAGCCTTCTTTAATGTCAAGGCATCATCATTAATAGAGAGGATTTAAGGTTTAAGATTCAAAAGCCTCATCATTCTAATCCACCACAATTACATAATCACATCATGCAACCACACAATTAAGCATATAGAAGACTTTACAATACTACCCAATACATATCAATCGCTATTAAGAGTTTACTATGAAATAGCATAAACCATAACCTACCTCCACCGAAGAATCATGATCAAGCAAGCTACTTCTCAATGCCTTTGCTTTCCTCTTCGCTTCTCCCTTTTCTCGCTCGTTCTCCCTCTTTATGTTCTTTCTATTTTTCCTTTTTCCAGATTCTTTTTCTTTTACCCTAATTATCATATAATTCATTATGATGAAAGTAACCCATTCTTTATTTTAAAGTTATCTCCTTTAACCCCCAAGTAAATATATTATTAAACTTACCCCACTAATTTCCTAATTCAAATCAGGAATAGTCCAAAACACACCTTAAAACTTTTTGCAGAAATCCGACCTAGTCGGTGTTACGCCACTCTTGACGGCCCGTCGTACCTGCGACGGTCCGTCCTGCAGGTCCGTCACAAAGTTCAGAGAGTCAAATTCAGCAACGAGGTTTGTGACGGTCCATCGTGTCTACGACGGTCCGTGCTGCAATTCCGTCGCAAATTTCAGAGAGTTGATCCCCGTACCCAGATTTCAGAGTTTAAGTGATTTGGAACGAAGAGCCTCGACGGTCCGTCGTGACCATGACGGTCCGTCGTGTGATTCGTCGACACAGTCAGTTATTATCAAAAGTAATTCTACTACTCGAAACGACTAAACAGTTCGTTACAATAAATACCAATTTACCCATCGTTCATGCTCGAATGATCACAAGAAGAAAAACAAGGGCGAGAAAGAGTACCTGAATCTGTAAAAAGGTGTGGGTATCTTTCTTGCATATCAGCCTCCTTCTTCCAAGTGGACTCTTCCACTGGCCGATTTTTCCATTGAACCTTGATGGATGCAATCTCCCTTTATCTCAACTGGCGGATTTGTCTATCTAGAATAGCAACTGGCTCTTCCTCATAAGACAAATTCTCATCAAGAAGAACTGAATCTTAACGAATAATGTAGTTTCCATCTCCATGATATCTTTTCAGCATAGACACATGAAATACCGGTGCACTCTTGAGAGTCCTGGAGGAAATGCCAATTCATATGCCACCTCCCCCACACGCTTCAGCACTTCAAATAGACCAATATACCTCGGACTAAGCTTACCTCACTTAACAAACCGCATCACCCCTTTCATGGGTGAAACCTTCAGCAAGACTTGTTCACCCTCCATGAAATCCAAGTCCCTAACCTTTCGATCTGCATATTCCTTCTGCCTACTTTGAGCCGCTAAAAGCTTTTCTTGAATGAATTTCACTTTCTCTAATGATTCCCTCAAAAGATCGGTACCCCATGGTCTTACCTCAAATACATCAAACCAACCAATGAGAGACCTACATCTCCTCCCATATAGTGCCTCAAATGGGGCCATATCAATACTTGAGTGACAGCTATTATTGTTATAAAACTCTGCTAAAGGTACGAAGTTATCCCAATGACCACAAAATTCTATCACACATACACGAAGCATATCCTCCAACACCTGAATCGTTCGCTCAGACTGTCCATCTGTCTGAGGGTGAAATGCAGTACTAAGATCCAACCTAGTACCTAATTAAGAATGCAATGTTCTCCAAAACTTAGAAGTAAATTTCGTACCCCTATCTGATATGATGGAAAGTGGAACTCCATGCAATCGAACAATTTCTGAGATATAGAGTTTGGCTAACTTCTCTTCATTATAAGTCACCTTGATCGGAATGAAGTGAGAAGACTTAGTTAATCTGTCAACAATTACCCAAATAGAATCAAACATACCCAAAGTCTTTGGAAGACCAACCACGAAATCCATTGCAATTCTTTACCACTTCCATTCAGGAATGGGCATTCTCTGAAGTGTTCCTCCGGGCCTCTGGTGTTCATACTTTACCTGCTGACAATTCGGGCATTGGGCAACAAAATCAAAAATGTCACGCTTCATCCTACTCCACCAAAAATGTTTCTTTAGGTCACGATATATCTTGGTTGCACCAGGATGTATAGAATATCCTGAACTATAAGCCTCTGTAAGAATAGTGTGGATCAAATCATCAAGACGGGGCACACATACCCTTCCATTAATTCTCAAAACGCCTTCCTCATCAATTATTGCCTTTTTAGCCTCTCATCGCAATACCATATCTCGAATTCGGCTCAGCTTCTCATCAGTAAACTGCTTTCCCTTAATCTTGTCAAGAAAAGAAGATCTTGCCTCCACACAGGCCAAAAATCCTCCCTTCTCTAGTATTTCCAGCCTCATAAAGTCATTAGCCAGAGTCTGAACCTATCTAGCCAATGGGCGTCTAGAAACCTGTAAGTGGGCTAGACTTCCCATGCTCCCTGTTTTTCTACTTAAAGCATCTGCCACCACATTAGATTTTCCTGGGTGATACAATATAGTAACATCATAGTCCTTCAGTAGTTCCATCCATCTCCTCTGTCTCAAATTCAAATCTTTCTGAGTAAAGACATACTGTAAACTATGATGATCTGTATAGACTTCACACTTAACCCCATATAGATAATGTCTCCATTGCTTTAATGCAAACACGACTGCGGCCAACTCCAAATCGTGGATCGGATAGTTACGCTCGTGCACTTTTAATTGCCTTGAAGCATAAGCAATCACATTTCTCTCTTGCATTAGCACTGCACCCAACCCCAGAATAAGATGCATCACAATAAACAATGAAATTCTTGCCTTTCACTGGCAAGGTAAGAATTGGTGCAGTAGTCAACAAGGTGTTGAGTTTCTGGAAGCTTTCTTCACATTCATCCGACCACACAAATGGAACATTCTACTTAGTCAAATTTTTCAGTTGGGAGGCAACAGAAGAAAATCCCTTGACAAATCGACGGTAGTAGCTAGCTAAACCAACAAAGCTCCTTACCTCTGTAACATTGGTAGGTCTTACCCAACTCTTCACTGCTTCGATCTTAGAAGGATCCACCGTCACCCCATCCTTAGAAACCACGTGCTCCAAGAAGGACACTTAATCTAGCCAAAACCCACACTTGGAAAATTTGGCATAAAGCCTTTTCTCCCTCAACACTTCCAATACAATTCTCAAATGCTCCTCATGTTCTTTCCTGCTCTTTGAGTATATCAGTATATCATCAATGAATACAATAACAAAGAGATCCAGATATGGCTTAAAAATCCCGTTCATCAGGCTCATGAAAGCAGCAGGGGCATTCGTAAGACCAAAAGACATCACTAAGAATTCATAATGCCCATACCTTGTTCGAAAAGCAGTCTTTGGCACATCTGCTGCCCGTATTTTCAATTGATGATAAACAGATCTCAAATCGATTTTTGAGAAGGTACAAGCACCTTGTAACTGATCGAACTAATCATCAATGCGAGGAAGAGGATAGTTGTTCTTAAGAGTTACCTTATTCAGTTGCCTGTAGTCTATGCACATCCGAAAACTTCCATCCTTCTTCTTCACAAATAAAACTGGAGCACCCCAAGGGGATGCACTTGGTCTAATAAAGCCTTTACCTAACAACTCCTGAAGTTGGTCCTTTAACTCCCTTAACTCTGCTGGAGCCATTCTATAAGGGGGTGTGGAAATGGGGCGAGTACCCGGCTCCAGATCAATACAAAAATCAATATCCCTATCCGGTGGCATACCAGGAAGGTCTGCAGGAAACACATCCAGAAACTCACGGATTATCGAAACAGACTCGATCGAAGGTACTTGGGAAGTATCATCCCTGAGATGTGCCAAGAAAGCTAAACAACCCTTACTAACCATTCTCTTAGCACGAAGAAAGGAGATGATACGAACTCGAGTGGAAGTATAGTTACCCTCCCACACTAGCGGATTTGTCCCAGGCTTGGCCAGTGTCACAGTTTTAGCATTACAATCTAAGATTGCAAAATTTGGAGAAAGCCAAGTCATACCCAGAATCACATCGAAATCAACCATCTCTAGAATAATCAAGTCTACATGAGTATTGTTCCCCACAAAAGTCACAAGACAAGACCTATACACCTTCTCAACTATCACAGACTCACCCACAGGAGTAGAGACACGAATCGGCATGTCAAGCTAATCACAATGTAAATCAAGACCAATAGCAAATGAGGAAGATACATATGAAAATGTGGATCCAGGATCAAATAATACAGAAGCCATGCAATCACAAACCAAATGATTACCTGTTATAACAACATCAGATGTCTCCGCTTCAGACCTCCTAGGGAAAGCATAACAATGGGCCCTATCACCTGTCTGCCCATTGCCCCAACCATGTTGCGCTGCAGTAACTGCAGTTTGCCCGCCACCCCGGTTGATTTGGTGACATCCATTACCTTGGCCACCACGTCCTCCGAAATAGCGGCCTCTTCCATGACCACCTCTACCTCTGACCATTGGGGGTCTGTAACTCTGTTTTGGATAATATCTCCTAATATGTCCAGTCTCCCCACATCCATAACACTCTCTGGGGTCAAGCATAGGTCTCTGTGAGAACGACGAAGCCTGGGGATAACCTCCAAACATAGAGGAATGTTGGCTGGTCTGCGATGGACCCCCAGCTACAGCCTGCAGTGAAGACTGAATAGGTCGGGCTAGGTAACCTCCTGAACTCTGCCCTCTAGAGTAAGAACCAATAATCTCACCTCCCTTACGAAATTTCTTAGATGTCGAGGCCATGGTGAAGTCGTCTGGCTTCACCCCCTCCACCTCTATCACAAAATCAACCACTTCTTGAAAGGATTTTGCTGCAACAGCTACCTGTAAGGCTAGAATCTGCAAATCTGACCTCAATACCTTCACAAAACGGCGAATCCGCTCTTGTGGACTGAAGCAAAGCTGGGTGGCATACCTGGATAGTGCACGAAACTTGGCCTCATAAGCAGTAACAGACATTCTGCCTTGCTCTAAGCTTAGGAACTCATCTCTCCTCCTATCCCTCAAAGTCGAGGGTATATACTTCTCCATAAATAAGCTAGAGAATGATGCCCAAGTCATAGGTGGTGCCTGTGCTGGTTGACACTCAACATATGACCGCCACCACATTTTGGCATTCCACTGAAACTAATAGGTCACAAACTCAACACCAAATCGTTCTACTATGTCCATCTTATGTAGCAGCTCATGACAATCAACCAGAAAATCATAGGCATCCTCAGATTCAGTACCCTTGTAGACTGGAGGTTTCAACTTCAGGAATTTAGTGAAAAGTTCATGCTGATCAATCGTCATTATAGGCCCTGTAGTCAATCGAGGAAACGTGCCTACTTCCAATTAAGCATCCATGCGGGGAGCCACAGCAGCTGCATGTTGTACTCCCGGAACCTGAGGTGCTGGTGCAGAAAATACTGGAGGTGTCTGTCCCTGATCCGATAACCCGCTAAGATAAGCAAGAACCTTGTTCATCATCTCTGGGTAGGTTGGGGTGGTAATTCCTCATCTTGCACTTGCTCATTTTCCCCTTCCTCACCCTCTCTTACTACCTCATCAGTCGGTGGAGGAGTCACCGCCCTAGTACTAGCTGGACTAGGTGTTTGTCCTCTACCTCTAGAGGACGTCCTCTCGCGACCTCTACCACGGCCTCTTGCCACTGCTCCTCTTCGAGCTACAGCCCCGTGGCTGGCTCAGACGCATCCTGTCTTGCCGGTGTTGGTGTTGGCACAGTTATTGCTCTAGTTCTAACCATCTGCGAAATAGAATGAGGATGTGAGATACCAATTTGTATCACCTCGATACCAATTGGATCCAAGTAATAGCACGAAAGAAAGAAAGAATGGAATTTTCCTAAAGTCCTATAGCCTCTCAAAGAAAAGTAAAGGCGTCCCCCTACCGTTCCTTAAGACTCTACTAGACTCGTTCTTGTGTGATGAGACCAACGAACCTAACGCTCTGATACCAAGTTTGTCACGACCCAAAACGAGCCGCGAGTGGCAACCACACTTATCCTCCTATGTGAGCGAACCAACCAATCTAAACCCCAATATTTACCAATATTTCAACCATAATGAACAAAATACAATACGGAAGACTTAAAATCTTATTAATATAACCAATAAACAAGCTTCTAAAGGTTATCAACTATTATCCCTAAAATCTGGAAGTCATCACACCAAGAACATCTATCCTCAAAAATTCTAAATCTAAGAGTATTTAAGAAGCTAACATAAGTAAAAGAAATGGTCCATATCAGAACTTCAAGACATCAAGACGTGAAGGAGATAATCCAGTACGAGCTAGGAACAATAGCTCACCCTGAAATCTGACGTGATGAAGATTGGCTAGAGTTGAGGGCGAGTCAAAGTCGATGGCACGTTTGCTGCACTCCACAAATAACAAAGAGAAAAATACAAGTAGGGGTCAGTACAAGGAACACGTACTGAGTAGATATCATCGGCCAACTCAAAATATAAAGCAATATATATCGAATAATAATATAAAATCAACTACAATACAAGTGACAACAACAAGTACAAGAACCATTGGCTACAACACCAAGCACACCAATAAGGACTCAAGCCTCCATACCATACTCATTTGGGAAATAAGTTCTTTAAATTTGAGTATATTAACATAATTCAAGATTCATTCTCTTATTCTTCTTGTGTCGGAACGTGACACTCCCATCCCCTACTACTACGTGTCTGTACGTGACACTCCGATCCCCTAATTGTACGTGTCGGTTCGTGACACCTGATCCCCTAATACTACGTGTCGGTACTGACACTCCGATCCCCTAATTCTACGTGTAGGTTCGTGACACCCGATCCCCTAAGTCTACATGTCAGTTGGTGACACCCGATCCCCTAATACTACGTGTTGGTACGTGACACCCGACCCCCTAATCTCATTATTTTAGTTCATCAAGCCTTCTTTTATGTCATGGCATCATCATTAATAGAGAGGATTTAAGGTTTAAGATTCAAGAGCCTCATCATTCTAATCCACCACAATTACATAATCACATCATGCAACCACACAATTAAGCATATAAAAGACTTTACAATACTACCCAATACATATCAATCGCTATTTAGAGTTTACTATGAAATAGCATAAACCATAACCTACCTCCACCGAAGAATCGTGATCAAGCAAGCTACTTCACAATGCCTTTGCTTTCCTCTTTGCTTCTCCCTTTTCTCCCTCGTTCTCCCTCTCTCTGTTCTTTCTATTTTTTTTTTCCAGATTCTTTTTCTTTTACCCTAATTATCATATAATTCATTATGATGAAAGTAACCCATTCTTTATTTTAAAGTTATCTCCTTTAACCCCCAAGTAAATAAATTATTAAACTTACTCCACTAATTTCCTAATTCAAATCAGGAATAGTCCAAAACACCCCTTAAAACTTTTAGCAGAAATTCGACCCAGTCGGGGTTACGCCACTCGTGACGGCCCATCGTACCTGCGACGGTCCGCCCTGCAGGTCCATCACAAAGTTCAGAGAGTCAAATTCAGTAACGAGGTTTGTGACGGTCCGTCATGTCTACGACGGTCCGTGCTGCAATTTCATCACGAAGTTCATAGAGTTGATCCCCGTACCCAAATTTCAGAGTTTAAGTGTTTTGGAACGAAGAGCCTCGACGGTCCGTCGTGACCATGACGGTCCGTCATGTGATCCGTCGACACAATTAGTTATTATCAAAAGTAATTCTACTGCTCGAAACGACTAAACAGGTCGTTACACACAAGAAGTTTGTTCCTCCGCTCCTACCACAAGTAGCTCCCCTAGGTGCAGTCATGTTTTGTGGAGCAACTGATGAAGATTGAGATTTATTGCTCAGATTTCCACCACCTTGCCTGTCCTTGGGGCACTCTCATATGAAGTGACCCTCTTGACCACACTTGAAACAACCTCTGAATCCTTCACGACAGATGCCAGAGTGATTCTTACCACACTTGGCACTGGAAGGAGGCTTAGTACCTCCATGTGCCACACTACCTTGTGACTGAGCAGGCCTACCCTTGATGTGATTCAAATTTTGTCCACTATACTCACTTCGGTTTCTGGGTGTAGGTGCACTAGCAGATGATGGAGCATGCCCGTTTGCTTTCTGGAATTGTGGTTGGCTTGAACCACCTTTTTGTTGGCCACACTCGTTTCCAGTCTTGGCCTTCTTGTTTTGGTACTTTTCTCTATCCTTGACCTTCTCTTCTTCAACTTGTTAAACATATATACCATCAACCTGGATATCTTCATGTCACCTATCAACATGGAAGCCCTACATTCCTTACTTGAAGCGCGACCCAACCCTTTAACAAACAGACTCATGCTGCTCCTCATGTTTTTGACCATCTCCAGAGCATAGCGAGATATCTGGGTGAACTTCATCCCATACACATGTATACTCATGGAGTCCTGTTTCAGAGTAAGGAAATCCCTCACTTTGGCTTCCTTTAGTTCGCGAGGAAAGAACCTCACAAAGAAGGTTTCTTCAAAGCAAGACCAACTTGGACGTGGTGCATCCTTAGCTCTACCATACTTCCATTGATCAAACCAGGTTCTACCCATACCTTTTAGTTGATATTCAGCCAATTCAACCCTCTCAACATCTACCACAGGCATTACCTCAAACAACTCTTTAGATCCTCAAAGTTCTCCGAATCCTCAGTAGGGCTTGATCCAATGAAACTAGGAGGGTTCATTCACATAAACTCACGAACTCTCGAGGTATCAACACGTTCTTTTCACGCTGCTCTCTATTTCCCAACCTGTTTTGTCACAACCCGACTTTGCATCCTGATAGCTTCCTAGAATTCGGCATTGGTAACCTCTCCTTAGGGTTGCACTTATAGTGCATTTGGAACATCTTGTTCCTCAACATTTCTTCGTGGTCGACCTTTGAATGATCTTCTTGAAGTCATCATGATTTGAAAAAATATTTGTATGCATGAATTAGAGAGAGATACTTTAGAGATAAACTTTTCGCACAAAAAAATATTAAAGAAGCACAACATTCCTAAATATTGTAACTTCCTAATCATAGATGTGGCGTGCTTCACACCGATAATTAAGACTCTACGGACACGGATTCATAGAATCACTATGACTCTTGAACTTTGTGCTCTAATACCAAGTTTGTCACGCCCCGAGGCTATACCCTGGGCTGGACTGGCACTGGAAGACCATTGTTGGCCCTCAAGCGAACCCTTGGTTTGGCTTAAATAACTCTACGTAAGGCTAAACTTATCTTAAACAAGAAATAATATATGTTTAAATGAAAGTACTTCATATAATATCTGGCCATGACGACGTCAAGTCTGAACACGCAACAATAAACTCTTAACTGAAATACTATTGTCTATGAAGCCTCTAAACTGAGAGAAGAGGTATGTTGAGACAGAACTCACAACATCCTAAGAGTAAAATACTAAAATTAAAATATTTGGATGTCCTCCTGAATGCAAGGAGGCTCACCCTGAGTCTGGAGCTCGATTTGGATCAACGAATGCCGCGTGCTGATCTTGGTTTCCTGCGTCTGCATTATAAAATGATGCAGGCCAACAGACATCAGTACATTTAGTGTATGAGTTTTCAAGTTGGAATGCTATACAAAACTTAAGATTGAAAGGGAGTAAGAATGAATACTTACCCTTGACTCTGTTCAACTCATGATCTACTAACTCTTATTCACTATGCGTAGTTAAAATATATGTAATATAAAGAAATGCCGACTTAAAAATGCTTAATCCTCTCAGTATATATATATATATATATATATATATATATATATATATATATATATATATATATATATATATATATATATATATATATATATATATATTTACAAGTACACAATAGTTTGTGAGATGTATATAAAAACAATACCTAGGTATTATGAAAATACAATACTGTTATGTATAAAAGTACAATTTACCTGAGGGATATTCCATAACTGACAACCATCGCTTAAAAGCTATAGTAATAATATAGAGATCTACTACACGCTGTAAACGCATCCTATACCTGACCAAAGGTATAAGACCAGATTTGCCAAATGGATCCACAAGTAAATTATGAAAAGAAATTATCTAAAAAGTAATGACCCTTTTCTACTCATGGTGGCTAATATGGTTTAAGGGGGCTGTGAATTATCTGAATTCTCCTCCATATATGTGTTCAATACTACTCCCAAAAATATATTGGCTCTTATGCCTAAAAACATATTGATTTTGTGGTTTGAGATTAGTGCTCAAAACTTAGCTTTTTAAAAAGCGCTCTTGGAAAGCATACCTTTCTCTTTCTTTTATTAAAATTAGTCATAGGCTCTGTGGAAGTCTAGCTTCCCTTGCTTCTCAAAAGTTTAAAAGCATTTTGTTCAAATCCTTAGGGACTAGTTCCCTTATAACTCTTGAGAAGTTAACTCCACTTGATACTCTGTGCTTACTTGAAACTTTAACATACTTAGTTCCCTTATAGCTTTTGAGTAATGAACTCAACTCTTTACTTCTTAACTTGAACTTTAAGTCTTTAAAACAAAGTAAAAACGTTTGTTAATGACTTTAGAAAACTTGATAACTTTACTTTGACTTGCTTCCTAACTCCTAGACTTGACTCTTAAGTTCCTTGACTTTGATGTTACCTTTCCTTGAAATGAATTATGGATTCAAGGATCATGATATCATGTTTATGGATGATTTCATGACGTTTTGATGTACTTTAGAGTGTTTGAATCAACTAAGAATGAAGGTTATATCAGCTAGGAACTAGTACAAAGAGATAGGGAAAGAACATGGTCTCCAAGGGTCCTGGCGCTCTGAGAAGCACGGAGCACCATAGCTTGATGGACAAAGACTCTCATCACGCGCTTTGAGAGGCGCGGCGTGCCAGATCCTGATGAACAGACTCTGTCCTGACGTGTGGCGCCCCAACATCTCTCCTACGGGTTTTTCCAACTTTCTTCTTCTTTTTTCATCTCTAAACCTTCTAAAATTCCCGTGGATACTACCCCAAGCACTTATTATCCCTAAATAACTTATTAGACAATATTTTAAACCTAAGAACAGTCCGGAAAATGGATTAAAACTGACAGAGCTCAACATTAATTCGACCGACAAGAACATCAAAATTCTCCTCTAGAACTTCAAGATTTCCTTTCAATTAACTATAAATTTTAGAAATGAATCAAATTGGAGTGTGGGTGAAAGGACCAAACACCGAATGATCTCACATACCTTGTTAGGGATTACCCCTGACGAAATCCATGATCAAATTCTTGGCATTCTTGCTTCTTCTTCTCGCTTCTCCTATTTTCTCCTTTCTTTCACAGCCCTAGCTTATTTTTAAGTGTGTAAACCTAATCGGATTAGTCTAGACCCCAACATATTGCCCCAAAAATGAATTTAATAATTAACTTAGGAAAAGACCAAAACACCCTTAACAGTTCCTGATATGTATCTTTCCCTTCGCAAAAACCCAACTTCCGAAAGTCATATCTCCCTCATACGACCTCGGAAATTCCTAAACTTGGCTTCATTGAAAATATCTTCCGAAGATATTTCATATAAAGAACTCACTTAAACTTCTCCTGAGCTGGAAATTTAGGCCGTTGGAAAATGAACAAAACTCACTTTTGAAATATGGAAATTTTCTAGATTTTCTTATCTCAAAATTTTGATTCTTCTTGTTTTTCTTAGCTTAACCTTAGGTTATCTAGAATTTGAGATGCTAAATTCATTTATGTTAAATGAAGGGTATATGTGAGCTCATTTTGTAATGGTAGTGGGTATATGTGGGTCTTTTTTATAATGATAAGGGTATATATGAATCACTTTCAAAATAAAACCATCAACTCCATATGGTAAATTGAGGGATATATCATACCATTTACGCTAAATTTTTTGCGAGTTTTCTAATTTTTACAAAATTTTTAGCCATAATATAACGTTTTTGTCAAAAGAGTTTTTTTTTACTCATAATTTTCAGTTAGAGTATTTATATTAATCCACAACACCTAATCAATATATAAATTTAACTCAAAAATACAGATTATCTCTTGTGAGTAAACTTGACGCCTTAGTTGTAACACTAGTCACAATTGTCTGTGTTAGCACGGACTCAATATCTATTTTTTGTCTCCCTTTAGATGGCATAGATAGAATTTAGATAGTCAATTAAATTGGCTTTAAGTATTTTAAGTTCATAATTATTGTATTTTATAGTATTTTTATGTATTTTTTGAATAATACATATCTCTTATCTTGTCCCAATGTATGTAGCACAGATAGAATTTCAAGAGTCAATCGAATATTGTTAACTATTGAGATTTACAATAGTTTCTACGTAGTTTTCAAATTAAATATTAGGAACACATGTTAATTCTTTTGATTATTATATTTATAGTACTTTTTTTGTAAAATTTTAATGATATATGTTACTTCTCTTATACCGATTTATGTAGCACAAATATAATTTCGAAAGAATTCAAATTTTGTTAATTATTGAGATTTACAATACTTTCTACGAAGTTTTCAAATTAAATAATACATGTTACTGCTTATATCCCATTTTATTTGACATATATATATATATATATATATATAGATTAATTTTATGAATCAATCGAAATTTTGATATATTTTTTACAAGTATTTTAAGTAATTATCATTATTTAAAGTACATATTACATATTTTTCAAATATTTAAAAATTTTTCAAAAAAGACAAATAAATAAAAACATAAAAACGATAAAAAAAAATTAGTGCAGTTGCCAGGCACGCATGTTGATCATGACCTTACTGGTTATTGTTGTTCATCTTGTATTTCAAACATACTTAGAACAAAACTTTGAACATATTTGTAAGACAACAAATTTCAAGAACATTTTCACAACTAGAAAATTTAAACTAGTAGCGAAACTACGATTAGAAATATATTTTAAAAAAATATACGAAATATTTTTTATAAAAAAGAATTGTTGTTAATATGTGTCTAAAGAATCTTAATGATTCCAACATACTTTGCAGATGCAAGAAGTTACCAAGTTTAATGAACCAGTGAAGAACAAAAGAATAGAAGAACGGAAATTAATTCACAAATTGAAAATTTGTAAAACACGTACCAGAATCTGGAAAAAAAATTTAATATGAAAAATATCAAGTCAACTGAACTCACAGTGTCCCCTTAAGGAAATCATTCTCCTCTAGTATCCGATGTTTGATTTGGAATATGACCTCCCAAGGTAAAATGATCTTAATCACCAGAGTATAGATACCAAAAACTCCGGTGTCAGCAAACCACTCAACGATAGTAAAGTACACTTAGAATACTACATTTAGTAGTTGAAGAAGAAGTACATGAATTCTATATTAAAATGAGAGGAAATCCCTCAATTATAGAAAACAAAGGGTAGTGCGAAAAGGTTCTTATTTTGTCTTACCGGGAAGGTCACAAACCTTTGAAAAAGTCACAATCTTTCATAAAAGTCACAACTTTTCCAAAAAAGGCACAACTTTTCCATGAAAGTCACAACTTTTCATAAAAGTTACAACTTTTCATAAAAGTCACAACTTTTCATAAAAGTCAAAACTCTTCATAAAAGTCGCAACTCTTTATTTTTCATTCACACCTTTTTTAAACCCAAAAATTCCACAAAAAACTTGACATATTATTTATTGCACTCAGAGTTAGGCAAAACTTCTCAGTTGATCAGTTTTTCGTACAAGGTTTTGTAATTGACATGCCCCAAGTGTTCATGTCACAAACATTGACTCAAGCAAATAAGAAAAAATAAAAACATTCAGTTGAAAAAGCTCTTCGCGGAGTAGCTTTTTCCTCACTAATATTTTGTTCCTATTTCATACAATTTTGTATGATATAAACATTGTTTAGATTGTCAAATGTCCTTTTCAAAATTACAGTTATTGTGTGTGCAGGGAGGGTGTCGTGTGTGCGTGTGTGCGCACGTGTGCATGTGAACGTCTGTGCGTGTGCACTCACGCGTGTGCGTACGCGTTTCCGTGTGCATGCATGTGTGTGTGCGGTAAATGAGTGCATGCGCATGTGGATGTGTGAGTGCGTGTTTGAGTGCCTGATCCTCGTAAACATCGTCTTTTATTCTATTTAACCAGGTCACCCAATATTCATTTTTTCTAAGCCCTAATTTTTTTTCACTTTCTCCAATTGCCGCCCAACTTTCCTTTTCTCCCCCTTTCAGCCAAAAGCCCGAACAACTCTTCAAGTGAGTTCGCTTTGTCTTGTCATTTTTTTAATTCCTTCTTTGATTTTCTTCTTTTTTTTTGTCAACTATCCATTTACTATGAAATTTTAAATGAATATACGTAACTATGAGTTGATGTTTCCTCAACAATTGTCCAGAAAAGGAATGAAGATAAAGATATCACAAAATATGATTTAAATTATTAAAATAATGGTTAAATGGGGTAACTCTATTTATTTGCCATTGAATGTTGAATGATTTGATTTTTGTTTGTATGATTATTTTAACAATAAATTTTAATTGTTGTTGAAAAGTAAAATGAGGAAGGAGAATACAATGTGGGGGAATCGAACTCTCGTCAATAATTTTTAACGTAGTCAACCAACTTAACTACTAAAATTCTCCTTAATACCGAATGTTTAGTATTTTCCCAATTTTATATGTCTACGTTTTCTTATTTATTTTTAACAAGTTTTATGTTTGATATCAGTCCTAAAAGTCTTAATTTAAAATTCGTAATACACAAAATCATAAATACACAAAGTTATTGAATTGATATTCCATCAGTGCCACATTTTTGTCTACATTGTTTTTCCTAACCATTTCACTGCTTCTAATACGAAAAAATAGATTAAATTATAATTTCATATTGCAGTAAAATCAATCATCGTTAGAATTCAGTCCCTTAGTTGAATCAAATTCCTTCTCTGGAGCATCCGCCCATAAAAAAACGATACAAACAAAAAATCTCATCGTTCTTCTCCAAATTGTCTATCTATTTATCATATGGGGAAGAACAACAACATCATCATCATCATTGTACTCGTCTTCAAAAACTTTTAATAATATATGTTAATTCTGTTATCCTGATGTATGTAGCACAAACAGAATCAATCAGATATTGTTAATTGTTGAGATTTAGAATACTTTCTACGTAGTTTTTAAATTAAATAATACATGTTACTTCTTTTCTTCAATTTTATTTGATATATATATATATATATATATATATATATATATATATATATATATATATATATATATATATATATATATATATATATATATATATATATATATATATATATATATATATTAATTTTATGAATTAATCAAATATTTTATACGTTTTTTACAAGTATTTTAAGTTGGTAATTATCATTATTTATAGTATAGATTGCATAATGTTTAAATATTAATAAAATTAAAAAAAAAGAATAAAAAACTAGAACAAAATAACCATAAAAAATGGAAAAATAGTGCAGCTGCCAGGCAGGTATGTCGATAATGACCTACCTGGTTATCGCGTGTGTGCGCTCTTAAGAATGTGTGTGTGCGCGCGTCCGCATCATGTGTGATACTCATAATTTTTGTCTTTCATTATGTTTAAGCAGGTCACCCAATAATCCTTTTTTTTAAGCCCTATTTTTTTTAACTTTCTCCAATTGCCGCACAACTTTCTTATTCCCCCTCCCCTTTTGCCAAAATCCCGAACAACTCTTCAAGTTAGTTCGCTTCTTCTTGTCATTTCTGAATTTCATTTTTTCATTTTCTTCTTCTTTTTCTGAGTTATCCATTTACTATGAAATATTGAATGAATATACATAAATCTGAGAGGATGTTTCCTTAACAATTTGTTTCCTCAAAAGTTGTCCAGAAAAGGAATGAAGATGAAGATATTACAACAATGATTCAAATTATTTATATACCGGCTAAATAGGGTAAATCTATTTATTTGTTCATTCAACTTTGAATGATTTGATTTTTCTTTGTATGATTTATTATAAAAATATCTTCTAATTGTTATTGAAAAGGTTAATGAGGAAGGAGATTACAATGTGGGGAATCAAACTCTCGTCAACAATTTTTCAGGTAGTCAACCAACATAAATACTAAAATTCTTCTTAATACCGTATGTTAGTCCTTTCCCGTTTTATATATCTTTGTTTCTTATTTATTTTTATCAAGCTTTGTGTTTGATCTCAATTATAAATTTTTTAATTTAAAAATTATACTCATACACAAGTTCATAAATGCACAGAGTTATTGAGTTGATATTCCATCAGTGTAACATTTACAATAAAAATTCTAATACGAAAAAAAGACTAAATTACAAAGTCATGTTTCGGCAAAATCAATCATCCTTAGAATTGAGTCTATTAGTTGACTCAAATTCCTTCTCTTGAGCATCCCTACATAGATAATACAACCTAAAATTGTCATCATTCTTCTCAAAACTCTCTATTTAATTATCATGTCGGTAGCCACAACAACATGATCATCATCAGTGTACTCGTCTTCGAAAAAGTTTAATAATATATGTTACTTATCTTATACCGATGTATGTAGAACAAATAGAATTTCAAAAGTCAATCAAATGTTGTTAATTATTGAGTATTACAATACTTTCTAAGTAGCTTTCAAATCAAATAATGCATGTTAATTCTTTTATCCAATTTTATTTGATATAGATATATTAATTTTATGAATCAATTGAATGTTGTATATATTATTTATAAATAATTTAAGTTGATAATTGTCATTATTTATAGTGTATATACACAATTTTTAAATATTTAAAAAAAATTAATAAACTAGACAAACAAATTAAACAAATAACCATCACAAAAGAAAAATAATACAGCTGTCAGGCAGGCATATCGATCATGACCTACCTGGTTATTGTGTGTGCGTGCGTGTCACATATATGTGAGTGCGCGCGTGGATGTGTGCACGCAAGTGCGTGTTCGTGCGTGTGTGTGTGATCCTCGTAAACTTTGTCTTTCATTCTATTTAAACAGGTCACCCAATATTCCTTTTTTCTAAGCCCTATTTTTTTTTTAACTTTCTCCTATTGCCACCCAACTTTTTCTATTTTCTCGCCCTTTCCTCCAAAAGCCCTAACAACCTTCAAGTCAGTTTTCTTGTTGTTGTCATTTCTGAATTCTTTTTTCATTTTCTTCTTCTTTTTCTAAGTTATCCATTTACTATGAATTTTGTATGAATATACGTAACTCTAAGAGGATGTTTCCTCAACAATTGTCTATAAAATGAATGAAGATTAAGATATAACCAAATATTATTCTTATTATTTAAATACATGTTAAATGGGGTAACTCTATTGATTTTATCATTAAATGTTGAATGATTTGATTTTTATTTGTATGATTTATTTTAACGATATTTTTTAATTGTTATTGAAAAGAAAAATAAGGAAGGAGATTACAATGTGGGGGAATCAAACTCTTGATAATTTTTAAGGTAGTCAACCAACTTAACTACTAAAAATTCCCTTAATACAGTATTTTTAATCTTTTCCCATTTTATAAGTCTTAGTTTTCTTATTTGGTTTTAACAAGCTTTGTATTTGATCTCAATTCTATAATTCTTAATTTAAAATTCGTACTCATACACATAATCATAAATACACAAAGTTATTGAATTGATATTCCATCATTGTCACATTTACAATGGAAAAAAAAGAACATTTTTTTCTTTTCTATCTACCTTTTTTTATAACCATTTCATCGCTTCTAATGCGAAAAAAGATACTAAATTATAATTTCATATTTGGTAAAAGAAATTATCCTTAGAATTCGGTCCCTTAGTTGACACAAATTCCTTCTATTAAGCATCACTCCATAGACGATACAAAAGAAAACTGCCATCATTCTTCTCGAAACTATTTATCTAATTATCATATGGGGAAGCACAACAAGATCATCATTATCAGTGTACTCGTCTTCGAAAAAGTTTAATAATATATGTTAATTCTCTTATCCCAATGTATGTAGCAAAAATAAATTTTGAAAAGTCAATAAAATATTGTTAATTATTGAGATTTACAATACTTTCTACTTAGTTTTAAAATTAAATAATACATGTTACTTCTTTTATCCATATTTATTTGATATAGATACATTAATTTTATCAAATTAATCGAATTTTTCTTACATTTTTCACAAGTATTTTAAGTTGGTAATTATCATTACTTATAGTATGTATTATATAATTTTTAAATATTTAAAAAATTTAAAAACAATACAAACAAATTAAAATAAAATAACCGTCGAAAAAGGAAATATAGTGCAGCAGCCAGTCAGGCATGTCGATAATGACCTACCTGGTTATCGTGTGTGTGCGCTTAAGCGTGTGAGTACGTGCGCGTGTGCCTGTGTGCGTGATCCTCGTAAACTTTGTATTTCATTCTTTTTAAATAGGTCACCCAATATTCCTTTTTTCTAAGCCCTAATTTATTTTACTTTATCCAGTTGACGCCCAACTTTCCTGTTTCTCCCCCTTTAAGCCAAAATTCCGAACAACTGTTTAATTCAGTTTGCTTGTTCTTGTCATTTCTGAATTTCTTATTTTATTTTCTTCTTCTTTTTCTCAGTTATCCAGTTACTATGAATTTGGAATGAACATACATAAACCTGAGAGGAAGTTTCCTCAACAATTGTACAGAAAAGGAATGAAGATGAAGATATCACAAATATGATTCAAATTATTTATATAATAGTTAAATGGGGTAAGTCTATTTATTTGCTCATTGAATGTTGAGTGATTTTATTTTTTTTTTGTATGATTTATTTTAACAATATTTTTTAATTGTTATTGAAAAGGAAAATAAGGTAGGAGATTACAATGAGGGGAATCGAACTCTTGTCAACAGCTTTTCAGGTAGTCAATGACCTTAACTACTAAAATCATCCTTAGAATTGAGTCCCTTAGTTGATTAAGATTCCCTCTTTTGAGCATCCCTCCATAGTCGATACAAACTAAAATTGCCATCATTCTTATCGAAACTCTCTATCTAATTATCATATGGGAAGGCACAACAAAATCATCATCATCAGTGTACTCGTTTTGAAGAATTTTAATAATATATGTTACTTCTCTTATCCCGATGTATGCAGCAAAAATAGAATTTCAAAAGTCAATCAAATGTTGTTAATTATTGAGATTTAAAATACTTTCTGCGTAATTTTCAAATCAAATAAATACATGTTAATTCATTTATCCTATTTTATTTTACATAGATATAATAATTTTATTAATCAATAGAAATTTTTATATGTTTTTACAAGTGTTTTAAGTTGGTAATTATCATTATTTATAGTATATATACATAATTTTTAAATATTTAAAATATTAAAAAACTAGACAAACAAATTAAAACAAGAAAACCATCAAAAAAGAAAAATAGTGGAAATGCCAGGAAGGAATGTCAATCATGACCTACCTTGTTATTGTGCGTGCACACCTACGCGCGTGGGTGCGCGTGCGCGTGAATGTGAGCGCGCGCTTGTGCCCGTGTGTGCACGTGTGCCCGTGCGTGTGTGTGTGCTCGTGCGCGTGACCCTTGTTAACTTTACCTTTTAATCTATTTAAACAGGTCACCCAATATTGCTTTTTTACCAAGGCCTATTTTTTTTTACTTTCAACAATTGCCTCCCAGCTTTCCTATTTCTTCTTCTTTCAGCCAAAAGACCATACAACCTTCAAGTTTGTTCGCTTGTTCTTGTCATTTATGAATTCCTTTATTCATTTTCTTCTCCTTTTTCTCTGTTATCCATTTACTATGAAATTTTGAATGAATATATCTAACACTGAGAGGATATTTCATCAACAATTGTCCTTAAAAGGAATGAAGATGAAGATATCACAAAATATGATTCAAATTATTTAATCAACAAACTTAACTACTAAAATTCTCCTTAATACCGTATGTTTAGTCTTTTCACATTTTATATGTCTTCGTTTTCTTATTTATTTTTAACAAGGTTTGTGTTTGATCTAAATTTTAACATTCTTAATATAAAACTAGTACTCATACATAAAATCATAAATACACAAAGTTATTGAATTGCTATTCCATTAATGTCACATTTACAATGAAAAAAAAGAACTCTTCTTTTCTTTACTATCTACCTTTCTTTGATAACCATTACTCTGCTTCTAAACAGAAAAAAGAGAATAAATTATAGTCATGTTTCAGTGAAATCAATCATCCTTAGAATAAAGTCCCCCAGTTGACTCAAATTCCTTCTCTTGAGCATCCCTCCATCGACGATACAAACAAAAACTGCCATCATTCTTCTCCAAACTCTTCGTCTAATTATCATATGGGGAGGCACAACAACATCATCATCATCTGTGTAGTCGTCTTTGAAATTTTTTAATATTATATGTTACTTCTCTTATCCCGATGTATGTAGCACAAATAGATTTTCAAAATTCAATCAAATATTGTTAACAATTGAGATTTACAATATTTTCTACGTAGTTTTCAAATTAAATAATACATGTTACTTCTTTTATCCCATTTTAGTTGACATAGATCTATTATGAATCAATCGAATTTTTTTATATTTTATACAAGTATTTAAGTTGGTAATAATCATTAATTATAGTATCTATTACATAATTTTTAAATATTTAAGAAATTAAAAAACAAATTAAAATAGAAAAACTATCAAAAAAGTAAAAATAGTGCAACTGCCAAGCAGGCATGTCAATCATGACCTACCTGGTTATTGTGTGTTTGTGCGCCCATACGCATGAGTGTGAGCGTGTGGATCAGTGCGTGGGCGTGCATGTCTGTGCGTGAGTGTGCGCGTGCGTACATGATCGTCGTAAACTTCGCCTTTCATACTATTCAAACAGGTTACCCAATATTCCTTTTTTCTAAGCTCCAATTTTTTTTACTTTCTTCAATTGCCGCCCAACTTTCCTATTTCTCCCCCTTTATGCCAAAATCTCAAACAACATTATAGTGTAACGACCTGTTTAGTCGTTTTGAGCAGCAGATTTTATTTCTAGAAAAATTGGCTGAGACGACGGACACCACGACGGACCGTCGAGGGTGTCTCGTTCCAAAACACTTAGGAATTCTGAAATCTGAGTACTGAAATCGACTCTCTGAACTCTGTGACGGACCTGCAGGACGGACCGTCACAGGTACGACGAACCGTCGTGAGCTCTCGTGTCAAAACACTTCAACTATTGAGAATTTGGTAGAGGGAACGATTCTCTGAACGTCGT